>NC_061160.1:37469225-37770381 GCF_022113875.1 Hydra vulgaris
CTCAAGATTTGAACATATTAACAGACAAAGATCTTTGTTGAATTCAAATTGACTTTGTGCTGGTTTATTATGTTGTACAGTATGGATCCAATTAGTAATTTTAGAGTTAACTGGTTGCTCAAAAGTCTTTCCATGTTTAAAAACAGCATGGTTTAGATGATTACCAGAGGATGTCGTAGTTGAAGTAGCATAAACCTTTGATAAACGACCTTCATCCACATGTGATTGTTCTTCGAAACAGTATCTACAGTACAATTGATTACTTAATAAAAAATTTTGATTAATTTGGTTTTTTGAATCTTTCAAGATAATTTGTCCCATGAAGTCCCACGCTTTAAATGTAGTAGCCCTAGATTTGTGGTTAGACACAGGAATCCATCTCAGATCCTTGAGCAAGCAAGTTGTACCAGTTTTTCTCTCAATGGAAACAAATTTATTTATTCGTTCAAGACCTAGTATATAAATATATATATATATATATATATATATATATATATATATATATATATATATATATATATATATATATATATATATATATATATATATATTTATATATATATATATATATATATATATATATATATATATATATATATATATATATATATATATATATATATATATATATATATATATATATATATATATATGTATATATATACAATAATAATAATTCTGACCTTTAGAATGATTATTTCTTTTCGTTTTAAAATGTCAATTGCGCAGATGACCACTTTTCTTTTTTTTATGGTAAACGATGACTTCTGTTTTCGGACTGCAAGAGACTTTTTATAGCGCGAAACTAAAGTATTCGAACATAAGACTTACTGTATTTTAACTCAAGACTAATTTGCAGCATAGAATTCCATGGTTAAACCAAATACTTTATTACAAAACAATTGGTAGGCGATATGATAAAATTATATGCCTAAAATCGGACATAAACTAATTTAAAGATTAAAATCAATTAACTATGACTGTAAGGGCTGGCTTTGGTTACTTAATTTCATGGCTGGCGAAGACATTTTTCACAGCTGGCTAAAAATAAAGCAGTGCTTGGTGACGGCTAGCGGCTAACCGCAGCGGTTTGCGGGTCTAGTTTTAGTTAAAGTTTTTTTTAGTTTTGTTGTCAAGAACTAATGAAATAAATTAAGGGAGACAACAGCCAACATTGCTTTTATTTATTTATTTATTTTTTACCTCTCTTGACACTGTAGCTCCAAAACATTAAACTTAATAAATAAAGCCACTGAACAGTTAAGAGATGTAATACTAACTACAAGTTGAAAGCTTTACTATCAGGGACGGGTTGGGGATTGAGCACTTTACCACTGCACTGCTACCTTGATATTTCTTTAAAAAGCTTATATTTTCAATTCATTTAGTGTTGGTGTACAATCACTTTTTCGAGACATAGTAAAACATTCAAATGGTAAGTTTTAATTTTAGTATTGATATTATTTTTAGTTTTAATTTACTTTTTAGTTTTAATGTACTTTTAATTTTTAGTTCTAATTTAATTTTTATTTTTAGTATTAATATTTTTTAAATTCTTGTAAATTTTTTTAAATTCTTGGATCAAAATGATATCAAATGTATCATTTTGATCCTTGTGTCTGCAGGAAATGAAGATTAAAATTTTATTCTCCCTTTAGTCTACTCTTCACTAGATGATTATAATTTCTGTCTCAGGGTTAATAAACAGCATAAATCTTCTTGCCTTCGCTTTTTTTCCACAGCAATTGGGAGCAGCCCCCCAATAATTTTTTAGCCACAAAAAGTTCTGGCTTCTGCCCCCATAGGTTTCACCTTTTTATTGGTAGTTGCAGCCAAAGTTTTTTTTGGAGGCAATATATTTTGCCTCCAAAAAATTGGAGGCTGAATTTCTGCCTACTGCCGGCAGAAGTAATTAAAAGCATTTTCACATTTGTTTTTAAGTTAACAAGCAATTTAAATATTAATTAGGAGCAAATATTAAAAATTTGACATCAAAATTTTGTTTAATGATTGCTAAACATTTGACTATTTAAAAAAACTTTCATTTTTCTAAAACTATTGAATAAATTAACAGTTTAATATTCAAAACAAAAGTTAAAATTGGAAAATTTACTTTCATGCCATAGGCAAAAAAATCATTTTGAAAAAAAATTGTTAAAAAGGTTAAAAAGTATTGACTTTACTTTTCAAATTGTTAAAAAGGTTAAAAAGTATTGACTTTACTTTTCAAATTGTTAAAAAGGTTAAAAAGTATTGACTTTACTTTTCAAATTGTTAAAAAGGTTAAAAAGTATTGACTTTACTTTTCAAATTGTTAAAAAGGTTAAAAAGTATTGACTTTACTTTTCAAATTGTTAAAAAGGTTAAAAAGTATTGACTTTACTTTTCAAATTGTTAAAAAGGTTAAAAAGTATTGACTTTACTTTTCAAATTGTTAAAAAGGTTAAAAAGTATTGACTTTACTTTTCAAATTGTTAAAAAGGTTAAAAAGTATTGACTTAACTTTTCAAATTGTTAAAAAGATTAAAACAATAAATTTATTTATTGTTATTAAATGATACTTATTAGTATAATTCTTAACAAACAACGATTATAGAAAAACTAATAATTTTATTTAATGGTAATTTTACTTGCTGCAGCACTCAAAATGTTGAAGAAATTCAATCATCAAAAATTTGTTTTTATTGTTTCCTTTTTACAAAAAAATTTAAATTTGAAAGTTGGAAAAAAAAAAAAAGTTTGTAAAAGTTTTTAATAATGAAAAAATTGAATTCAGTTGACATCAAATTATTTTTGTAATTCGTAATAAATATTAAAAGATGTTTTATTTTTGAATTATTTTTATAGTATCTATTGAATTAAGTTAAGAACTTAATATTATGGTCATAAAATGAAAGTTTTAGCATGATAGATAAGTGACAAAATATCAAATTTTGATGATAAACTGACATAATTATTTATTATAAACTTTTTTCTTAACTATGATTTTTTTGCCTAAGTCATCAAAATAAAATTTCCATTTTTAAATATGAAACCACATTTTAGGTATTGACACCATAAATGACAAGGTATTAACACCATAAATACAAAAAGATACATTTACATTTAGCATTTGAAAAGTGAAATTACAATTTATATTTCAGCTCTATATAAAATTCATTCTTCAAACTTTTAATGTTGTAACAGTTGAAAAATAGCTTTCAGGTTTGATAAAAAAATAGCCAAGGAACTCTCTTAAACTATTAATAAGTGGTTCAGATATTTAAAAACTCTAGAAAACACTCTGACTTCTCTAAAGTTGCATTCTTTTACTGTATCTGGCTTCATGCTTCATGAAGCCAGATACAGTAAAATAAAAATACTTATCTACCTGCCCCATGTCCTGCTGCCTTAAAGTATTTTCTCTTTTTTTGGGCAAATGTTAGGAAGAATAAACTCTGACTTCAAATTCCCTCAGGCTCTTTGTTGAGTAAAGGCTAGAGATGGCGTCCTAATAAAAATACTTATCTTGGGTAGATTGTAACTGCAACCACCTTAAATTCCCAGGCCTTGGGGCTCTTTAGGTTAAGTAAAGGCTAGGGATGTGTGTCATCACGGGCAGGTATCAACTGCATTCAGCTACTGTCTTGTAGAAGGCCTCCAAATCAAAGACTTATTGTATATTAACATTACCATGTTGTGCATAGATAAATGAACCTAATGAACTTAAACCAAGCCTAAAGTAAATAAAAATTACTCAAAGGATAGTACACATGCTTGGCTTAGGGTATACTTATGTAATTATAAGTTTTGGCTTCTAATTGTAAAAACAAACAAAAATAAAAAATCACACGCTATTGCTGTGGCTATTGGTTTTAATAACTTAAACACACTTTATCCCAAGAACTTCTGACAACACTAAATTTTGAATAGACTTAGCAAGTGATTTAGCTTTATTATCTATAGCTAATCCCCACAGTTCTAACCTGTTGTCCTGTTGTTGTCAAGACTTTCCATACAGTAGACAATTGAACCCCATCTAAAGGAACAAAATATTGAAACTAAAAACTTAGCTGTCTAATTTTAAGGCTTACATACTAAACTTGCATACTAAATATGATTCAGTTTGATAAATAGTGTAATAGCAATTAGATATAATTGAGTTTTTAACAAACCTAGTTTTAACTGGAAGTTTTATTGTTTTTACTGTTTGTTTGGCAAAATTAGGCTTGGCCTAATTTTGCTGGTGTTGTTTATAAAAGTTGATATAATTTGTGACTTCTTTATTGGTTTTACCACCATTGTGCAATCTTGTTAAAAAGCTGCAATTGATTTAAGGTTACTTGCATCAGTGAAAATCAAATTTAGTGTATGGGCCAGGAATCCATAAGGGTATATGTAAGGAAAATCGTGAACATTTAGATTCCACGCTCTTTTCATATTGGTTGTATTGTCAGTAGATATACCCAAAACTTTCATAGATCCAACTTCACTCTTCAGTTATGACAAGTTCTTTAATGGTTGTTGAGATTTCATCATAAACCCTTTCACTGTTGTTTTGAACAATGGAGCAATCGGTATAGTCACTGCTATGTTTTTAAAATCATTAAATTCAATCTTGAAAACATTTGCTAGTGCCTTGGAGTTGATGTTTACTGCAATTTTAAGTTGGATTATATTTGGAAGTTGTTTAAGTGTTGTTTTTTTTTACAATTGTTTTCCATTCAAATTAAAATTTGCACACATACAAATTCTAAATTATACACATGGTTATATAGAGTTTAAAATTATGAATAACTAGGGCACAAATCAGAATTTATATAAAACCATTTTATAAATTTAAACTACATTTTTCTTACCTGATATTGCTTCAACCATCACATAAAACTGCTACACTGGAAGCAGTTATGACAAGTTCTTTAATGGTTGTTGAGATTTCATCATAAACCCTTTCAAGCAAGTAATCAAACAACATATATAAGTGCGCCAACTTATTTTCAAAAAGTCTCATTAAACATCCAGTACATCCTATGCTAAATCATTTGTGATTCATCCTATAAAGTTTTACATCATGATTTTAATTTGATTTTAAGTTACTTTATTTTAGTGTTTGCTCATGTACTTCATTATGGCTAGGCAATTAATATTTATAATAATTTAGCATTTGAAAAACCTGAAAGCTATTTTTCAACTGTTACAACATTAAAAGTTTGAAGAATGAATTTTATATAGAGCTGAAATATAAATTGTAATTTCACTTTTCAAAAGAAAAAATATTGGTTGTAATTTAATTTTTCTGAGGTATAAATAAAACTTTTGTTGAAGAATGTAGTTGTTTTAAGGGAGTCCATTCCAATTCATTCTTATTCTGTTCACAGTTTTCATTCCTTGAGGTTGTAGACTTTGCCTTCCACAGGAATTTAAAGTATGAAAGATTGACTCAATTGGAGTTTGTAATGTTGCAGATTGCAAGCGTGTTGTTATTATTATTTTATTTTATTTATTTTTTATTAAATTTTAATTAACTTTTATTATTAAACCAGTTTGAACTTTTTTTTGTTTTATGGAAACTTCATTTAAGTATTTATTTTTTATTTGGTCACTACATTTCATACAATTTAAAATGTGCTTGGCCATTTGAGTGCCATTTTTGTTTTCTATATTCATTTTCTAAAAAACCTATATCAATTTAGATGAGTAAAAAAAGTGAGCAAGTGCGCATATAAGTGCTATAGTAGATAACTCCATTACCATCTATGTTCAAAAATATCTGCTACAAACTAACAAAATTAAACTCTCAAAATCAGCTATGTTTAAAATTCAATGCATTAGTATGATTAAATAATAAGTTTACTTAAACAATTTCTTTTAAAAACAAAATTTTATTTATATTTTGTTTGTTTTTTTTAAATAGGTGACTAAATTGTTATAGCTAATATAAAGGGTAATATGCATTATATTAAATAAAAAACATTTGAAGGTTTAATGCCACTGTAACTGTTTTATTCATTAGTATTTTAAATCTAAAGAATACTACAAAAAAAAAACATAAAAAATGTAATTTTAGGAGAGCTTTATTTTTTTGCAAAAAAAATGCTTTTTTTTTTTTGAGTTGCAACTCTAGTACTGTTTTGTTTTTTATCTATATAGATGATCTTCCTGACAACCTTACATCTAAAGAGGCTCTATTTCTTGACGACTCAACTTTTTACTCCTGTCATTACAAAATGTCTTCTCTTTTTGATCGCTAAGAACAGACAGCTTATCCTGAATCTGATCTCGCTTCTGTAACAGATTGGGGCTTGCAATAACTTGTGAATTTTAACTCTAACAAAAATCAGTTATTTAATGCTAATAACTTATATAACACTATCCACATTTCCATATTAATGAATAGCAACCCTTTAAGTCCTCTTCTTTATGTTTTCTTGGATTATGGTTGGCTCCTAATCCCTTATGGAAACCATATATGCGATTGATTATAAAATTAGCATCTGCCAAGGTTGCTTCTCTTTATCTTACTCACCATTTTCTTATTCCTAATTATTCCTAATTCCATTCTCTACCTCTACAAATCTCTTATTCGCCCCTGTATGGAATACTGTTGTCATATTTGGGCTGGTTTTTCTAATGGCGCTCTTTCTCTTTTAGATGAGGTCGTCAAACGCATTTTAAATGTGGTTGAACCTGTGTTATCTACCAAGCTTAGGCATTTCTCCTTTGTTGTAAAGTTGCATTTCCTTTCCTTTTCTACAATTACTATCATGGTTGCTGCTCAAAGGAGTTATCATCTCTAGTTCCATTAACCAAAACTTATCCTTGCTTTATTCTTCATCTCATCCTTTGAATCTGTCTCTGCATGCTCTAAAAACTTTTTTAACTGAATCTGTCCCTGCATGCTTTTAAAACTCTTCTTCTTCTAGTTTTTTTTTTGGCTCCTCAAGCCTTTGGAACTCTTTCCTATCTTCATGTTTTCTTGACTCATACAACATATATAACTTTTCAAGTTTTCTGTCAATCATTTCCTTGCTCTTTATCTCTATTCTTTGTTTTCTAGTAAATCCCAACTTAATAGTGGTTGCTTGTAGACTTGTTGAAAGTGAATTAGAATTAAAAAAAAAAAATAAGTAGCAACACCTTTTGATCAGAAGTGATCCTGTAAATGTAATGTCAGTTTCAAAAAATGTAAGTCTGTAAATAGAAACTACTTCTCCCTGCAGTTTTGTCCTTGTTAATGACATAATAATAAAATAAAGCTATTTTTGTTAATAATAATTCTTTTTTGTTTGTTTCGGTCATAAAAATGATTTTTATTTTATTTTGTTTATGTGCTCATTGTGGTTTCTAAATGGGGTTCTTGAAATATATTATAAATATATTATGAAATGAAGTCTTTTTTTCTAAGGGACAGTGCTTTAAGAAGTGGGATGTGTTTGCATTGAGGAAAACTATCCCCCTCTCCCAAGCATACATCCTTTTATGCTGACAAACAAGGGTTTTTATCTCAGGAAACTAACTTTTCTATCGATTAGTTTGCAATTTATAGAAAACAACGAGACAGTAATAGGTCTTTTTTAAAGTTGTTATTTTTTCAAAAACATTTAGTTATTAACAACTACTAATAATAATATTTAGTTATTTTTAATAACAATTATGTCAGACATTTACAAAAACCAGTTAATAAATTTAAACCAATTAAGCATTAAGATTTTGAATTCAAAGTTAGTATCTGCTAAGGTTGCTTCTCTTTATCATGCTCTCCATTTTCTCACTCCTGATTCCATTCTCTACCTCTACAAATTTCTTATTTGCCCCTGTACTACTGTTGTCATATTTTAAATCTTTCATGAGCCTTCAATTGTCAATTAAATTTGACAATAGAAGGGTTATGGGAATTTTAAAAACTTTAATAAGTTTGTTGGTATTTGGGTGTATTGTCTATTGTTGAAGGTTAAGATCATTATTTTTTTGTATTAAAAAATTATAAACTTGTAGCGCTTTTAACGGTATTTGCTTAACTTTTTATCCCATTTGTTTTTAACTTTTAAATTTTTAGTCTTGCTGTTGTACATGATCCCTGCTTTCCTATATTGCTTGTACAATAATTTGGCATTTACAAACCTTCGTTCTTACGATCCGACTACATATTTTTTGTTGTTGCAATTTCGAGTTGTGATAACAGGAGTAATCTTTCAGGTAAGCGTTAAAAACTGTAATTTATGATCTATTTTTAGCTGTTTCTTATAATGTTTCACTTATTTCTTAGTTCTTATTTAACAAGAAGCTGAGTAGAACTCAATGGTTTTCTTTAATTCTTTTGACCGTTGGCTGCATTATTAAACATCTACATTTAAGTAAAGAAACCGGTTTGCCGAAAATTAGTTTTACATTAAACATGAGTTTGCTGATGATACTTCTTCAGATATTTTGTTCTTGTTTTGCTGGTGTCTATAACGAATATCTACTTAAAGACAAAGGAGATTCGGCACCATTTATGCTTCAGAATGTGTTTATGTATACTGACTCAGTCATATGTAACGTTTTATTGTTAAGCTATAGTGGTGAGATTTATAATGTATTTTTGAAGAAAAACATTGATTCTGTTTTACATCCGATAGTTTTAACTGTTGTTTTGAACAATGGAGCAATCGGTATAGTCACTGCTATGTTTTTAAAATCATTAAATTCAATCTTGAAAACATTTGCTAGTGCCTTGGAGTTGATGTTTACTGCAATTTTAAGTTGGATTATATTTGGAATTCCTGTTAACTTTATGACAATTGTTGCTATAGGAATAGTTTCTTTTGCGACTCTACTATATGCAAAGAATCCTGTTGATAATACCCCAAAAACAACTGGGCTATCAAAAGTGTAACATTCATTCTATAAGTTTTACTCAGGACTAAAAGTTTTCTTTTCACTTTTAAAAATATGACCCATCTATATAGTGAAGAAATTCTGTTAGAATTTCTTCAGAAAATGCTCTAAAAAAAATCACTTTCTCTAGATAAAAATATATTTATGAAGAGTTTTGCAGAAATTCTTACATAATTTTTTGGTAATTATTTGGGTAAACACTAATCCATATTCACATAAACTAGTGTAGGCAACTTAGTATATCCATAGATATTAAAGAGTTTTTTTTTTATAAATATCGGGTTTTATCTGTCCTTTATAGTTTTTCAAATGCCATAAATATTTGAGGCTTAATGTACAAGATACCATTGTTTAATTTCTTATGAAATATTTTTATTTTTGGCATGAAGTTTGGTTGAGATAATTGAATTTTTTTTTTTTTTAAGGAGAAACAGGTTTATTTAGAAAGAATATACATACCATGATAATCTCTTTTTACTTTTTAATGTAATTTTTTTTTTTTTTTTTTTTTTTGATAGAGAATGTTGTTCTAATTATGTATTATATAAATATATCATTTAGGAAAGTATATGAAATTAAAAATTGATTAAATAAAAAAAAGGTGTTTAGCATCGATTAATTATTCATTTTAAAATTAAAGTTTTAAAGTGAAATTTTGGATATATATATATATATATCCGATAGTTCCCGATAGCGTCGACCGTATTTGGGCGCCGCCCAAATTAAAATTTGAGGACATTCTTTTTTTTTCGTTTTTTTTTTTTTTTTTTTACGGCAAATATTGTTTTTTTCGCGGAAAAAATGTCGATTTTCCGCTAAAGTTCGCCGGAACGAGTGGGTACCGCCACCAAAATTTTTTTCCTAGAATAAGCTAGTAGGTTACTCTTATTTTAGGGTAGTTTAACCGCTTAGAGTCTAAACAACAGCCGTAAAATTTCTTTTTGAATCTATACTGAAATTAATAACAAGTCGTTCACTAACATTTTTTTATATTTGTGTAAAGATAAATTTTAGATTTATTTTGTACGTATTTCAACGTTTTCGGCCTGTTTTATTTAGGTTTACGTTTTTTACTTGATATTTTATTAAAGAAAGTTCAAATAAAAGTTAGAGTAGATTAGGGTAATATGAGCATACTTTCTAATATAATACTTTAGTAATATGAGCATTTCTTAGATGTCAGTGAAGTTAAGCTTTGTACTTTTTGATTCGACTTTATGTGGCTATAGCAGGAATCAATATAATTAGCGTAAATTTATATGCAGTAATTTGCGGGTATCATCTAATTGAAATGCTGTTAAATTTTTTGCTTTGTTAAAATAATATCACCACGCATAAATCTGTGGCGCAAAATTTTGGCTTTAAAATAATAAAATTAATTTTTTCATAAAGAAAAATAGATTACCTAATAATCAAATTCATTTTTGTTTGAAAAACAATGCATAAAAACATTTAGTTTTGACTTTATCTAAAGATGCCATTTTTGTGCAATATGAGCATGCTCAAATTAATTACATTCGCTAAAAAAATTGCCTTAATTTCCTAGTTTTAGAAGTACTCTGGAGTCCTTAATACAAGGGAGGGAGGGGGGTTAATAAAAGGAGGGGGTGGGAAATTTTTATGTTACAATAAAAGTATTTTTTATAAAAAATTTCAGTTTATAAATCCAAACTAATATTTTCTACATAAAACTATTTAATTCTAGCGTGGCTTGCGGTCAAATGCGCATTTTCTAACAACTGCTATATTTTAATTAAATACGATATAAGTTCGTTTTTGACAAATTGGTCAGCGATTTTTAAAGCCTGTTTACACTGAAAGTTTTTTTTTTTATTAGTTTCTGATATAGGGAAAGCGGGGCAACATGGCGAATGGGGCAAGATGGGTTTTCATATAACAACTCAACAAAAAATCTTAAAATTGGTTGAAAACGAAACTATATTTTCATTTTGTATTTTAAAACACCGAGTGGTTTTTTGAAATATTATCAACGCAATTTTATACGCATAAGTTTACTTTTTGCGCTTAAAAAAAAATTCCTCACTTTTGATTTCTCATTATGGATGGTGTTCTTCAAGTTTAACTTCTTTAGAACTAGTTTTTTGCGATTTGTGTTTATTTTGTGTTACTTTAGTTAGAGTTACTGGTAGTTTTTAAAATTTTATAAAATTGGTTACCTCGTGTTGCTACTGGTGATCATTACAATAAAGATTGTCAAAACCACGAAAGTAATTGGTATGTTAATTGCCTTAACAAAAACTTTATTTAATGATAAATCCTCAACATTGTGCATTCGATAAAAAATGTCCAGTATTTAATGACATTAAAAGTAGAGTGGAGAGTATGAAAACAATCAATGTATATAAATCAAAGTTGCATATGCAAATATAAATAGTCTCATAATTAAACTTGACAGAGTTACACTATATGTGAAAAAAATTTAAACCTCATATACTTGGATTAACTGAAACCCACCTAACATCTTTAATCTTTGAAAAAGAGCTTTAAATTATTGGTTTTTCTTTTATAAATTTAGAATCATCAAGTGCTCATACCGGTGGTTGTATATTATATTAGTGACATAAAACTACCGGTGATATATATATTATGATTATGTTTATAAATGCCGGTGGTTGTATATTCTCGGTCACTTCAACATAAATATTCTTTCAAATGACAAACACTATATAAAAGTAAAGCAATCTATCAAAGATAATGAATTTGATATTTTCAACAGTAAACCAACAAAAATATCTGAAAACTCTAGTAATTGTATTGATTTAGCAATTACTAATTGTACTCTTATCGAAACTAATGAAAAAGAAAAACTTTCTGACCATTAAATGATTACTTTTAAATACTCTATCGTAGAAAAAAGACGGTTTGAAACTAAATCAATAGTGCTGTCAAAAGTAGTAAACTGAACTTCGATAAAATTGATTATTCTCTATTAAACAAAAGCATTTCAATTAAATTTACTAATATAAAAGAAGAAACTGATTGATTGAAGTAATGGTAAATAGCCATATAAAAGTTATTTAAAATAATATAAATATACAAGAAAAAATTTATAAAAAGGAATAATAAAATCAATAACAACAGTCCATCTATTCACAATAACTGGTTAAGGAATTCTAATGGCTATAGTTAAAGCAAATGTAAAATACAATATAGCAAATTTAAAAACATAACAAATAAAAAAACATCACTATAACCCACCTAACATCTTTAATCTTTGAAAAAGAGCTTTAAATTATTGGTTTTTCTTTTATAAATTTAGAATCATCAAGTGCTCATACCGGTGGTTGTATATTATATTAGTGACATAAAACTACCGGTGATATATATATTATGATTATGTTTATAAATGCCGGTGGTTGTATATTCTCGGTCACTTCAACATAAATATTCTTTCAAATGACAAACACTATATAAAAGTAAAGCAATCTATCAAAGATAATGAATTTGATATTTTCAACAGTAAACCAACAAAAATATCTGAAAACTCTAGTAATTGTATTGATTTAGCAATTACTAATTGTACTCTTATCGAAACTAATGAAAAAGAAAAACTTTCTGACCATTAAATGATTACTTTTAAATACTCTATCGTAGAAAAAAGACGGTTTGAAACTAAATCAATAGTGCTGTCAAAAGTAGTAAACTGAACTTCGATAAAATTGATTATTCTCTATTAAACAAAAGCATTTCAATTAAATTTACTAATATAAAAGAAGAAACTGATTGATTGAAGTAATGGTGAATAGCCATATAAAAGTTATTTAAAATAATATAAATATACAAGAAAAAATTTATAAAAAGGAATAATAAAATCAATAACAACAGTCCATCTATTCACAATAACTGGTTAAGGAATTCTAATGGCTATAGTTAAAGCAAATGTAAAATACAATATAGCAAATTTAAAAACATAACAAATAAAAAAACATCACTATTAAGAAAACTAGAAGCTGATTACTATAAAATAAAAATTGATTCAATCAAAAATGATCCTAAAGCTATGCGGAACTCGTTGGCATATTTAACAACCATCAAACCATTATTTAAATCAAATATAATAGAAGATATAAAATTTGATGAAGAAAGTCTTATTAGGAATTATCAAAGAAATGTAACAAAAAAATCCAATCCAGATAAATATAATGAATTTTTAATCCAAAGTATCATAGATCTTGAAACATCAATTTAAAGTGATATGAATTATAATGCTATGGAAAATTTATCACTAAATGATAATATCGCTGGTTTTTGTTAATTTATTCCTTTAAAAGTGGCTGGATAGCTCAGTTGGTTAAACGAAAAGTTAAAACCCGGACTGTTAAACGATACGAGTTTAAATCCTGCCACCGCCTACTCAGCGCTTGAGTAGTTCTTTGGTACGCAAAAATGTTGGTCAACAACAGACGCTACTTTGGATAAGTCTTAATTGACTATTTGTGGCTGTTCCTATGCTAAGCTAACAATATCTTCGAATATAAGAACATTGTATAGCATGAAAAACAAAATAAGTCAATAAATAAAAAATAATAAATAAAATAAAATTAATAAATATATATGCAAGACTTGAATGACATAGTAAAACAAATACAAAACAGGAATGTGCGAGATGCTTAAATGTTATTATCGCCAGAGAATTCTTCATTTTCAAGTATTTTTTTAAAAATTATTATCTTATCGTTAAAGACTGGGAAAGTTCCTTCTAAATGGAAAAAAATCAACAATCATTCCAATTTTAAAATTAATGTCGCTAAAGTTACCACAAGATCTAAGACCAGTTAGTAATATATATAGCTTCCTACTTATGAAAGAATATTAAGACTTGCTGTTCACAAGCAGTTATCAAATTATTTTGAAAGTAATAATTTTTTTTTTTAATTAATTTGGTTTCAGAAAAAATATATCAACTGATTTAGCTACACAGTAAAAAAAAATACCCATTTTTTAAAAAAAAACATCACTAGATTTCGTGTTTTATAACACGTTATTAAAAAACATAACGCAACATTAGATATACAGCATAAAAATACTTAAATATGTAAATTAAAACTAAGACTTAAAAAGACTAAGACTAATTTACTTAGACTTGGTAGTACTGCACTCAAAGCATCTGTAATTTAGAGTAAAATAAGCCTTATGATATTACAATATGCTTATCTATGCCCTTTTTTTTTACAAAATCTGAGCCTCTTTATTCTTATAAGCGTTATGCTTATAAAATAAAAAAACACATCTATACATGTATAGAAAAATCAATAATTGTTTTTTTTTAAAGAAATTCACCCCCTGCACTTATTTATCTCTCATAAATAGTTTCATAAAAGTACCAAAAGTGGAGACAAAAAGAGGTTTAGTGGGCATGTAAATTTTTCAATAAAATTTTGCAGGTGCATAGAAAATGTGTAAACTTAAGAAAATGTTAAGTATAGAAAAAAAAAAGATCGTATCTTCAAAGTTTATTGAATGCATGAAATACAACAATATTTTCACGATCAATAAATCCACTTATAAAGTTCGTAATTGCAATTAAAAAATACATAATAAAGTATAATCATAGTAGTTTTTAAAAAACATCTATGTTAATAAAATTCTAAAAAATAAGAATACAAAACACGTTTCTTAATAACTGTCGAAAGCCAAACTTCAAAAAGCGTGGCACAGAAATTTAACTCAAACATCGGTTACGTAAAACGCGGATTTCCGCATTCCTATATCTAAATCCACTCTATTTTATTTTTTACTATATATATGTAACTTTTTTACTTTATGTATAACTTTTTTCTTACTTTATAACATGCTTAATGCTTATATAACATTTTTTTTTACGTTATAAAATGCTTATGTAAAACATCTATATTTCTGGTAAATATATATTGCTACTTGTTGCAAATGTGGTTAAAAACTAAACAAAATAATATGTTGCAGACCGGAAAAATTGCATGATTTTAGCCACAGAGAAAAATCAAGACAAAAAATATGATAACTTGCATTAAGTACGTTAAGTAGGAAGGTTGTCTTTAACTCCTCCTATTCGATGGGCTCGCTCAACCACTATATCACCAGCAATTCCAATCTGATTTTTAAAGATATTTTTACTTCTCTTGCACAATCATCCCACGTTTTAGACGGTAGTTGTGCAATACAGTGACAGATATTAGTGGATATGGGGGGGGGGGGTATGCATTGCGCCCCACCAGAATCCTAAAGTATCTTAGAAATATCTGAGGACCTTTATTTTTTTTATTTTTATTCTTTTAGAAGACACAAAATACAAAATACAAAAATATTTCAATATCCCCCACCCCATCCTTTCCCTACCACCGAAAACTCCTGGAACCGTCACTGGTGCAATACCATCAACTCTTAAATTATTGCGACGAGATCTATTTTCTAGATTTATAGTTTTTTTTTCAAGATAATTGTTTCTTCATTGATCTTTAGATTAAGTTGAGAGAGCATTTCCTTGATGTTTTTCCTCTTGGAAGTTAATAACATCTTTAATGTCGCTAATTTTTGTAAAAGTTTCTTTTTATTTTTTTAAGAGATTTTTAGTGTGTCTAGACCTACTTTCAAAATCACCTTAGTCTCCATGGAAACTAGCACCTGTCTATAACAACAAAACTTTATTTTTCTAAATTGAATAATTTATACACCAATCAAAAGCTCAATAAAAATGAAGCAAAAAATGTAAAAACGGTATAAGAAAAAATTTAACTGATAACAAGTTAGAGGGCTATAAACGCTATAAAATCAAGGGGTAAAAATATAAAGTATTGCGTAAAAATATAAAGTAGTGCAAAAATAAATTACTGTTTGTTTTTTTTTAAATTTTTTAAATTTTTTTTTTCTTTAAAATAACATATAAATTTATTTTTTTATTTTTTTCTTATAAAAAATCACTTTGACAAGACAAATCTCAGCAAACAATAGACGTCTTTTAGACCGTCTAAAATTGGTCTAATTTGTATCTATTGCCGATACGTATATTTTAGACGTATATTAAAAAAAACGTCTGATTCTAGAGATTACTATTTTTGCTCTGTTTTAGATGCATATTAGATGCATAAAATAGATCGTGCATAGGTAATTTTTTTTTCATCTAAACTTAGATGTCTATAAGATGTCTTATATAGATTTGTTATAAAAACAAGAAAACAATATCAACTAATTTTACGGAGCGACAATTATAAATGACCGCCATTTAAAAACCATGCTTAACCTTATTACGAAAAAAGCATGAAGATTTTAACCTATGGAAAACATTAATGATTATTTCTTTTGATAAATTTTAAATAATAAAATAACATGCTGTTATAGTTCACAAAATATTTCGATGATTTGATGCTTAGCATGTTTGCTAAAATCCTTGTGATTTGAAATTTATTTTGCAGAATTATTACAAAATTAATATTTTCAAGTTGATATTTTTATTTCTAGAATAAAAGATAATGTAATTAAAATATATGTATATATATATATATATATATATATATATATATATATATATATATATATATATATATATATATATATATATATATATATATATATATATATATGTTTATATATATATATATATATATATATATATATATATATATATATATATATATATATATATAATTTATATATATATATATATATAATATATATATATATACATATATATATATATATATATATATATATATATATATATATATACATATATATATATATATATATATATATATATATATATATATATATATATATATATATATATATATATATATATATATATGTATATATATATATATATATATATAATATATGTATATATATATATATATATATATATATATATATATATATATATATATATATATATATATATATATATCAATGGAAATTTGTGCCATTCTTTTGTTGACAAAAGGTTGTTTTTCAGTGCATGATTATAGTTTTTTTTTGGGACAATAAATTTGTTGGTATATTATACCAACAAATTTATTGTCCCAAAAAAAAACTATAATCATGCACTGAAAAACAACCTTTTGTCAACAAAAGAATGGCACAAATTTCCATTGATAAAGTGTAAGATAACAGATAGTCAGTATCTAACTTGTTTTGTATTTTTTTTAAAGGTAACTTAATTACTTTTTTGTAGCAAAATGTTTTATAATTAGATTCATTTTCATGTTGTGAAGAATATAACTTTCTACATCAGATGAGATATATGTTAAAGAAAGCATTAAAAATAAGAATAACAAATCATACCGCTCTTCATTGCCAGAACCTCCGCCACCTATTATGAATAAGCCCAACGCTTAAAGTATAACATAAATATCATAATTTTTTCTTAATGCTTTATAAACTGAAATAGATTCTTGTTTAATTTGATCTTAATAATATCTATCTAGCTATTAGTCTTTTTTATGTATTACTAAGATTTTCGTTTTATTTTAACTATTTGGGTGTCCTATTATATGTAATGTTGTTAAATTGGTTACATATATTTATATCATTGACAACATTCTATTGTATTAAATAATCCTTTAATCAACTTGATATGAAAATTGAAAATTGATTGAAAGCATGCTGAAGTTGTTTGAATTCAGAAATTGAAAGAGTACAAAATTGGTTGAAAGATTAAATTAAATAACAGGTATGGTTGAGGGATTATTTATAGTTCTAATTATAATTATTTCTTTTGAATAGAGTTGTTATCAGATTCAAAGATTGAAGAAGATAATTTTTCTTCACATTTTATTGATGAACACCAAGCAAAGTTCACATTGTCAAAGAGTTTTAAGTTTTAATGTGAGTAATTTTGGTTTTTACACCACTGAATGTTAATGTGGAGGTCTTTTTTATTAATTTGTTTTTGTATTAAAATAATTGTAAAAGATAGGTATAAAAGAATAGAAATGGATTATTTATAATATTGTGATCCGATAAATCATGTGTGTAGCATTTTATCTTTAGTAGTTAAGCAAAATTCTTTAGTATCGTAGCCTTTTACAGGATAAAGTTTTAGCTGATTTAAAAAGTAGGTTTTCCAAAATATTATGGCAACTTCTGCGATGGAGTAATAAAAAAACTTACATGTATTTTTGAAATTTTGGTTTAAGTTACTCAAGCATAATTTGAATTTTAAAGTTCTTATTTCATTGTTTTGCTATTTGGATTTATGAGCTAAATATGTTAATCAATCTTTTTATTCTTGTTTGTAGAGATGCAAAATGTTATTCTCAAGGAGCTTGCAGAAATAAAAGTTCTTTTAAAAGAAGTTATAGAAATTAAGTTTCAGGCTACTGGGGTGAAGTTGCTAGAATCGGTGGACGAAGTGGTTTCACTGGATAATAAACTAAAAGATAAAACCGAGTATACTAATTTGATAGTTTTAAAAAAGATTGGTGGTGGAAAGCCAAGAGAACATGTTTTTTGATTATGTTTTTATTAATTATTAGAAATATGATTAAAAGGGACCAAAAGCAATTCTTTTTGACTGTTATTTGTTATGGATTTACTTTTAACATGACAATTTGATAAACTCTGGAGCTTCGCTGTAGGTGTTTAAGTTTGTTTGTGTGCTAAAGTAAGTGTAATGCTAAACCTTGTTTAGCATTTTGTTTTCAAATTTAATGCTTTTACCTTTCATAATTTTAAGCATTCATTTAATAAAATATATTTTAATTTATTACATATATTAAAATAAAAATCTTTATATATTTCAGTTTATTGTTAAAATATTTATCAGGTTATTTTCGAATCAGTTACAGTCCAAATTAAATCGAAAAAGAAATAAAGAAAAGATAAGCTTAGAAAATCTAGTAAATATATGGAGTGTTTTACGAGGTATATTTTTAATAGTATTTACAAAACTGATATCTGTATTAAAAAGATATTCTTCGACTTTTTTGTGTCATGCTAGAATTTTTGTATCCATAATACAAGTTCCTTTAGTTTTTTCATAAAAAAATTGTTGTTTATTATTGTATCTGGTTGAGATACAAATCTTCTTGTTTATATATATAATACATGTACATATACATAATACATACATACATATAATACATGTACATATACATAATACATACATACATATAATACATATATATACATGTATATATGTGTATATACAGTATTGGACAAAACATTTGCAATCAACATCAAACAATGCTAAAAAGTGTTCCTAATTTTATATGTCTTAAAAATGAAACGAACTATACTACCACAGCAAACAGTTCAGGAGTCTGGAGTCATAGCATGCCATGAAACGAGCAATCAGCTGACAGGCGACAGCACACAGGCAGAATTTCGTTGACAAGTGCCATTTTGCAGCATACATATTGTTTTTCTGCTAATGGTCTAGGTACATCGAATAATACATCGAATTGATGGAATAATGGACCGTTTCATGTATCCTGAAAGATGTTATGTTACCTCATGCTGAATGGAATATACCAATAGAATGGGTTTTTCAGCAAGACAACGATCCCGAACACACTGCAAAAGTAGTCAAGCAGTGGTTTCAAGACAACCATCTATTGGTGATGGATTGGCCGCCTCAATCTCCGGATCTCAGCTCTATCGAGAACCTGTGGGAGATCGTCAGCCGCAGAGTTAATCATGAATGTGTTCGTAATAAGGATCAACTGTTTGAACAAATCCAAAAGGCCTAGGCAGCGATTCCACAAAGTTTCATTGATCACCTGATCGAATCTATGCCTTAAAGATGCGAGGCTGTGATCGACAACAAAGGATTCACCACAAAATATTGATATGAATACAGCTTGGTCAACATTTTGTGGAGTTGCATTTGTTTTGTCCAGAAGGAAATCAACTTTTTTTAATACTTTTGATTAATTTATTAATTTTCGTGTACAAATAATGAACTTTGTGATGAATAAAATTTGAAGAACGTTGTCTCTAAACAGTTACATAGTTATTTCTCTAAATTGAAAAAATGCAGCAATTTTATACAAATAAACTAAATTAGCATCATTTGGTTGCACTGGTTTTGTCTGATACTGTATGTGTGTATATATATATATATATATATATATATATATATATATATATATATATATATATATATATATATATATATATATATATATATATATATATATATATATATAATATTTCATAAAAATAGATTCAGAATTTTACATGTCTTTTAAAGTCATTTAAATGTCATTAATGTATATATTTTAGATATCGGAAGAAAATGTTGACGGCAATGCAGAAATATAGTTTCTTATGTATATTTTTGTGAAATAAAAATTAAGTAATGTTAGTTAAAATGTTTCTTTACTTATTTAATTTAATCCTTTTTTATGACTAATTTAACCGCTGTAACACCTTTGTATCAAACAAGTCCCAGCAAAGAAAGAAATATCTAAAATGCATGTAATATGCATCTAAAAACTGGTCTAAAAGACGTCTAAATTCACGTCGTGAACGGGACATAAATAGATGTCTATCTTATAGATGTCTTTTAGATACATTTAATTCGACACAAATAAATGCCTTAGATGCATAAAAGATGTGAAATATACATTTAAAGATGTATATTAGATGTATATTAGATGCATAAAAGAGCTATTATTAACCAAAAAATTATCTATTATCTATCTTTTTTAAACGCGCCTTAGACATCTATTTAAGAGACGTATTTTATACAACTAATATGCATCTGTAAGATGTATATTTCACATCTTTTATGCATCTAAGGCAATTATTTGTGTCGAATAAAATGCATCTATAGACGTCTATAAGATAGACGTCTATTTATGTCCCGTTCACGAGGACATAAATAGGCATTTTTTCTTACACCTTTAAAGTCATTTGTTAACACGGTTATAGAATTATCAACAAAAATGGGTAATAGAGTTTTGAACTACTTTTCAGAAATAAATTGGTTTGCCCATCGCGCTTGAATCCTAACGTTTTCATAACTGCTGCTTTGGATATATACAGATCACAATCAAAGTTCCACAACAGCTGAAGACTCTTTTTACGGAATGTCATTATTCCTGTTCCGTAAAAAGCATCGAAAATCTGAGAAAATTGTATCAGATCTTGAAATTTCCACTTTGAGTTTTTCTAAAAAAAAAAACAGTTTTCAAAGTTTTAAATTTTAATAAAAGACCCGAAATGGAAAACTGTTTCAACGTCTGTTTAAACAACTTCTTTTAGGAACTTACTCCCAAAATAGACTTGGCAAAAACGCAAGATTTACTTGCACATCATTTTATGCATATTATATGCATATTTAGTTAATCAAAGATATATATAAACAATTTTTATTTTATGGTTGTACGACGTTAAAGATGTACAACTATTGAAGGAAGAAATTGAAAAAAACTCGAACATAACTTGGTCAGCATTTAATGCATCACAGATTAGTCCCGTCAAAGTAATTGATCATTCGGCGTTGCTCCCATTATTCCGTGAATCTTCTAAATCTGCTTCCATGATCAAACATGGAATGGATGTCATCAAGAGAGCTGTTGATTTTTTAAAGGTCAAACACCTGACATTACTTTTGAGCAGCCATAGTATTTCTTGGCTAAACTGATATGAAGAAGTGTGCATCAGGTAAATTTCAAAGTCTATTTTTTCATTTTTAGAAAAGATAAATTTGATTTTGTGATATACAAACAATTACTAAACATCATTGTTCAGAAAATTTTGAGCCATAAACGCACTAAGTTAAAAAAATAATTCCGTAATTGGTAACTGCTGCTGCTCTTCATATTTTAATGAAAACTTATCAAGACTACGTGGTTCGAAATGAAAGATGTCAAAAACCTTTTTATGATTGGAGAAAAGATTGTGAACAGGTTTAACTCCAATTTAGATTTTGGTAAATAACATTTAGATTTGAGCTGGTTATATTAGCTTTTGTGAGATCAATAAGGACTAGAAGTTTTGATTAGTATAGGCAGTGCATTCGACAACTGCTGCCTTACTCGGTAGCAGTTGTCGAACTATACACATTACTCGCGCTGGTTATCCGTACATTTAGCAGATATGATTCAACTGGAAGAAACAAATCTAGAAATTGAAAAACTATTTTAAAACGGCATATTTATTGCAAACAAAGAAAAATTTTTCTTCAATTGGGTTAGACCACCATGTACATGAGCAAAATAACAAATGCGTCAAAGGAGTAGGCTTTTTTTTTTAATACAAAAACAATAATATAACAAATAAAAAAACTTTTTATAAAACCACGTTTTTGTAATGAACTAAAAAGTAGAAAATAATTTTCTCTTAAGGCTATAGAAATTTTTGAAAATTAATTGAGTCGATAGTAAGTGACATTTTGATTATGAACTCTTAATAATTACGATAATATTTGTAAAATTTTAAACGAAAAACGTGGTGCGCATCTTGTCACTTTAAATGATCATCATCGTCCTTAATTACTTTAACTATTGCTTCCTTCTTCTGTTCTTTTTTTTTTCGTTAAATGCGCCCCACGTTTTTCGTTTAAAATTTTACAAATATTATCGTAATTATTAAGAGTTTATAATCAAAAGTTTTCAAGTCACTTACTATCGACTCAATTAATTTTCAAAAATTTCTATAGCCACAAGAGAAAATTATTTTCTCCTTTTTAGTTCATTACAAAAACGTGGTTTTATAAAAAGTTTTTTTATTTGTTATATTATTTTCTTCTTTTTAGTTTTTGATGGGTGGAATTTTGCAATTAGATTTTAATTTCAGAACTTCTATGTACAATGCAATTATTAGGACAAATCAGATATAAAATTGTTTTTATGCTGCGGTCCATTTAAAATCACAGCGACAGTTAAATTTGGTTTTTTTGTTCGAAAATTTTTTATTTAAAGCGACGCGTCAAATTGCGGCGACGCCTCCAAAAGTTTCGCCATAATAAATTTTATTTTGCTGAAATTGTTCAAGAAACTCGGCAAATCATGGTAAAAGTAGTATAATATTGCATTGTCATCGGGTTCTGAGCTATAGTAAAAGTTTCAGAGCTCTAGCTAATCGAAAAGTGGGTTAAAATTGAGTTGCAAAATTCCACCCGGACAAACAAACAAACAAGAAAGCGAGCTAATAAAAACGTGGTAAAAAAATATCCTTTTAAGAAGCTTATTTGAAATTGATTCAAGTTGTTTTGGTAGTAATTTTTTCTTATCTATAAGTGAAACACCCATGCGTTAAAAATAAAAAATTTCAAACTTTATTAAGGTACAATCGGATTGACGGAAGATTCCCAAGAAATACTCTGCTGGACAATTTGTGGATCTAAGTTAGCTCGATGCGTAAATGAATTTGAATCAAATTTACCATAGCAAAATATAAAGTTGATTTCGTGGAAATAAGTTTCAAACATCATGAGCAAAATAAAAGTCATCAAAATCGGTTTGCGACTTAAGTTACGGATTTAGTTGATGTAGTTTCAAACATGGGTAATCCATTTAAAGAAGAAAGCCTATATCTTCTGGTGTTTGATACCTAAGATATCAAAGACAAAGAAGTGGTAAATACTGTTAATTCAATTGAGAATTTTGTAGAAAAAATATTCAACCATTTTTTTACAAACCAGAATAAAGGAGTGTAAGATGTCTATCTTCAAATAAAACGAAATAAGCTACCATTTTTTACTTACACTTGTCACTTACCACTTTTTAGTTACGTCAATGCAAAAAGGAAGTTAAAAGATCAGTTGCAAATATCTGTGCTTAAAAACTGAAAAACTGCCAATTGTTTTTGCTACTGTACATTTCCTGCCAGTTACGAGATTGCAACCTTAACGAGTTTTTGTTCATAAAAACCACACTTTTTCTCCGTCTATTTCAAAAGATGGACTGTTACGCAGTGGAAATAAATCAAAACTTTTAACTTGTTTCGATGATTTGCTCAGCGAACTTAAAGATAAACCCATAGTTGAATGTTTGATTATTAATGGAGCTGTAGTTGTAAATATTTTATCACCCATGAATTGTGAAACTTTCAAAGATTATTCAACCAAGATAGTCCAGAAACTCATTTTGATATAGTTACAATTGTATGCAAGAGTCGATATTATTTGAGACGTGTACTCAGAGCCTTAAAAACAGTCTTAAAAAAAACAGCCTTAAAAAACCAGCAAGTGTCAAAAGAGGATAAGGTATTCGTTGTCGTGTGTTGCCCGAATTAAAGATTCCAAGTAATGGGCAGTCATTTTTTTGCGTCGATCAGAACAAAAACGAATTATTTAAGTTCCTTTTAGTATCCTGAGGTTTGCAAATATAAAGAAACAGACACTCGTATATTTCTTCACACATATGATGCTGCTATAAATAGTAGACTCAAAAAAGCCAAGATCAGAACTGTAAATACTAATGTTGTTGTCATTGGTAAAACTTATTATTTATACTTTAGATTATCTTTAAGTCATTAAACATTTCATATCACAAAAATAATTTTTATTAAAAATCACATGACCATAGTTATCTAATTTTAGAAAAATTATAGATACGGTTTAGTACTGGCAAAGACCAACAACTTTACTTTACTGCACGATCTTGTGTAATATTTTGGTCCAAAACAGAAATGTTTACCTCTATTTTACGCAATAAAAGGTTGCAATCAAGTTTCATTTTTTGCTGGAAAAAGAAAAAAAACTTTCCTGGAAAAGTTGGAGAAAATTTGAAGATGTCACTAACGCCTTGCAATCAATTTCCAATTGTCCCTCAAATGAAGATATCATCAGTATTTTCCACTTAATTGAAAGATTTATTGTGCTACTACATGGCTCTACAATTTCTTATAGTAGTGTAAATGAATGCAGAAAAGACTTATACTTAAAAAAAGGACTTTCACCAGATGCCATTCCCCTTACGCAAGACGCTTTGCAACTGCATATCTCTAGAGCTGTTTACAGCTTTCTATTGCTGGGTGCAATCATTGTGTAAGAATCCATCATTGCCTAATTCATGTGATTAAGGTTGGATTGTAGAAGATAATATTTACGGACGTTTCAACAATTCCGGAAGCTTTCAAAATGTGCAATGAAATTATACGATGTGGCTGCAAAATAGAGAAAAGTTGTAAAGGTCTCTGTAAATGTGTAAAGCATTACTTCCATGTACACTTTGCAAATGTGGTGGTTAAATATTTCAGTATTACTTATAAATTTTTTAAATTTTTATTAAAGTTAAGCCATTTGTATCATAAGGACATTTAAATATAATTGAAAAATCCAATTTGGTACAAAAATTTTACGCTTTTACACTCTGAATATCAGGTTTTTAAAACCCTGTTTCTCGTTACACATTTATTTTTAATGTATTTTTATATTTTTTGCTGCGTTTTAAACTTTCGATTGATGTGTAAACGACAGTTTTTAAAGATTTTTTTTTTTGCTTCGGACATGATCTGGTTGCCATGGAGACAGGTGAAATATAAAATATAAAAACATAAAAACAATAACAAATCAACTTCAAATCAATATTTCAAATCGACTTTCAAAAACAGCAACAACTTAAATAGCAAATTTCACTTTTACAAATTTTTAAAACAACTTTCAAAAAAAAAAGACAACGACAAACTATCAATTTCTAAATCTTTCATGTTTTCAAAATATAATGAAATAAGTCGAATCAACACTACTTCCAAAATAACTTTCAAACAACTATCAACTTATCAACAACAAAGCAACTTTCAACACACAACTTTTAACAACAATATAAAAAAAAACTTTCAACAAGAAAACTTTACAGCAACTTTCAGCTTATCAGCAACAAACAACTTCCAACTTTCAACAAACAACGTTTAACAAACAATACAACAAAGCAACTTTCAAAAAAAGAACTTTCAAAAACAAAACTTTTAACAACAAATAAACTTTCGAAAAAAAATGTTTTTTCTTCTTTCTTTAATTAATCAAAAATTGCTTTCTGGATATTTTTCTTTTTATTTTTTTTATTTTTATCAGTTTCTTTTACAAATTTTACAACAATTAATAGTTGCATCGATTCGAGATTCGAAAAAAATGCTTCGAATTTTATTAAATCATTTATTTCCGGTTTTTTCCGGATATTTCCGATCCATCTCATAGATATCAGGTGCTTTGGTATCAAAATAATTTTATTTATTCAAAAATACCTTATAAGCAAACGCTAAAAGGCTAATCAGAACGAGAAGTATACCAAAAACAATTTGATTTAATTTTTTTTGAAATATGTGTTATAAAAAAATGTTTAAATTCGGAGTTCCTCATATTGCTGATTCAATTCGCGATTCAATTCGATTCGCAAATTATGACCTGCTTCGATTCGAGATTTGATTCAAAATTAAAAATGTCAATTCCTATGCAATTCCTATGCACATATATATATATATATATATATATATATATATATATATATATATATATATATATATATATATATATATATATATATATATATATATATATATATATATATATATATATATATACATATATATTATATTATACATCTAAATTTAATTCCAATTAATCCGCTTAGTGATAATTAGCTAATTAAATCTGATAGTTATTGTCATACAAATACAAACAAAATATTAGGAGCTTTAAAATGAACTTTGAAATTGTTAAAAGCTAATACTGTTGTTAATAAATGATTTTTCTTTTTGCAATATAGATTGAAATGTATATATATGTTAAATTATAATTTAAAAGTAATAAATTTACAATAAAAATTGCATCTAAAAATTTGTTGGAAAAATGAATTGAAAAACAGGTTCAACTTACAACATTGTTTGCCTTTGTACCTGATTTAACACAAAATAAGCAATATAAACCTGTCTTGACTCTCAACGCCCCTAACCACATTAATCTAATATGTATTACCTATATTTAAAAGAAATTAAGTTCAAAACAGCAATTTATCTAAATAACTAGTTTCAACGCACTGACATTTATTTGTTTCATGACTAATTTTTTTCTCTATTTTAGTATATATTTTACAAATAAAACATTTTATAAAAGCACTTTGTATTTTATTTGAACTACGTATAATAATATTTGGCAGAAAAAGTTTTTATTTCGTAATCAAAGCTAATTTATACTTTTTGTATGTATTTTACGCACTATAAATTTTCTTCAATTCTGTTATAATTATCCATTTCGATAAGCATTTATTATTTAATGATTTCCTGGTATTGTCTGCAGTGTACTTAATACCATCACACCAAATAAAAATTTAATAAAATTTGCTTTCGTTTTCTCAATATTTTAGTAAACAAACAAAGACTTTTGAATAACCGCTGATATGTTTCAAGAAGAAGTAAAAGAAAAGTGGGAAAATTTATATTTAAGGCAGTATGAACAAAAAGTTTCATTTCAGAATTTAACTTTGTTAGAAGGTACGTTTCATACAATTTTTTAAGTATATACTCGTTGGCTGTTAACAAAACTTTCTTAATAAAAGTGCTGGCATATATAACTTTCATTATTTATATTTTTAATAGAAAGCTTATACTTAAAAAATTTAAAAAAAACTAAAAAAAAATTTCTAAAGCGTAAAAATAATTTGAATATATAAAAGCAATTAATAATCTAGTAATAAAAGTTAACAGTTTCTTTAGTTTTTTAATTTTATAAACGTATTTGGGGAATTCCGTTCACAACCGAATGGAATTTTCTATTTGATTGAGCTTGCAAATTTAATACTTTTTTAATCTGTTGTTCTCCTTTTTATGTAGATGGGATATGGGCAATGCCCATTGGGCATTTAAATTTCTGCGCGTGATTTTTTATTTTCTTCATTTTCACAATGAGAAGCTGGGACCTATAGCAATGTTTACTATTCTTAAAAAACTATAATAAAAACATTTTTTCAAATTTTAGGCTACCTGAATGTTACTTTTTTGTGTGTGTTAATGTTGCAAAAGTTAGAAAAATATACAATAATTTTCTAAATGCTATACCATAGCTAGAAAAATTTGATGACTGCTATTTTCCATCGAAAATTAAATATGAGTTGTAGAAATATATTAAACATGATTCGTAGAAATATAATATTTGACTTGAAATATTCGCAATTAATTTACTTTCTTAAAAATAACTACATGAAATTGACAAATTCGCAACTTCCGTGCGTGACTTCTTTGCGTAACCATATGTGATCTGCATTAAAAAAAAATTGGTGTGACTCTATGATACACAGTGCAATCCAATAACTTTCTGAAAATCTTTACTAATATCTAAAAAATAATTTAAAAAAAAAGTAACTTAAACGATGAATATATAACTAAATAATATGAAAAAGTAACTTTAACTTAATTTTCAGAGGAATTAAATTTTATTTATCTAGTAACTAAAATTTGTTTTTTTTCATATTTCATGTGATTCCGCTTCCAACTTGATTTATTCTTTGATAAGATTACTAATGAAAACAATTTTTTACAAAATTGTATATAGGTTAAATTAAATGAGAGTAAATTGAAGAATTTTGTTATTTGAAAATATTAGACAAAACATTTACGAGTTTCTGATAATGATTTTTTTGGAAATGCCCATATATAGATGAAAAATTAGAAAATAATCTTCGAACTCTTAATAAAATACGATCTTTATTGAAAAGTAATTTAGTACTAAAAGTTTCTTATGGTTATAGCGTTTCTAGCAGTGACGGATGGGGGAAGGGGTATGCATCCCCCTCTCCCCCCCCCCCACCAGAGTCTGAAAATCCTAAAATATCTTAGAAATTGAGGACCTTTTTTGTTTTTGAGGAGACGTAACTGTGTTACAAAATACAAAAATATTTCAACATCCCCCCACCCTCTCACAAAAAATTCACTGGTTTCTAGTACTGGTTACAAATAAGCAGGTTTCTTATAGAACAAAAACAATGTGTACTAACCTAAGCATTTTTATTTTTAGATTTAAAGTAGCATTTCTTTTATTTACTTAAGTAGAACTCTGTTTTATTTATTTCTATTTGTTTTATTTAGCCTTAGCAACAGTTTTGTTTTTATTATTCCAAAGTAAAAGTTTTTCTTTTTAGCTTAAGTAACACTTTCTTTTATTTTTGTTTATTTTATTTAGCCTGTGTAAGGTTTTTTTTTTTGTTTTTTTGTACAAAACATAACTATTTAACTTAGCCTAAGTAAAAAGATTTTTTATTCAGCCTAAGTGAGTTTTTTATTTGTTAAGTCTGAGTTTCTTAAAATAAAAAACTTTTTTTTTTCACCTTATAAAGTTTAATTAATCAGTAAATTTTTTTTAATCTAATGTTTAGTTAAAACAAATTTTTCCGCATGAAAACTACCCTAAAACTTACTCTCATATCAACTTAGCATCAACACATTTACTCAAGTAATCATGACCCTTGCATTTTTATCGGCTTGAAAGCAACACTCTCTGTTTAAAGCTTTAATTATTTAAATGGTTGTTTCGTTTTTAGATTGATATCTTAATTTTAGAATGTCTAGCAAACGACGTATCACATGACAAAAGATATAATGAATGAAAATTAGAAAACTAGAATGGTAAATGTGCAACAATAGATTGTACAGTTAAAATGTGTTCAGACGCAAAATATTTTTTTATTAAAAAAAATAAAACTAGTATTCAATTTATTATTTCAGACTTTGTAGCATTCAAACGTACAATATCGTTTTTAAATGTTTCAAAACATAGTAAAAACTATATGAATTCGTTATTTAAAATCCAGGAAATTTCAAAAAGTGTTCAACAAAATAAGTTAAACTTGTTCCTTCGACTTCTTAATAACAAAACAACTGCAGACATTATCTTTTCACAACTGCAACACCCGTTATTTCAACATTCGTTTGTTAGTGATATTCAGGAACTATGCCATCTTCAGATATTAAATTTTCAAAACCTAATTCAAAATAAAAAGAAGGTAAAAATACCACTTTCTAAAAGTAAAATTCCTTCCGAAGTTGAACGAAACTTGAAGTATGCAATAGAGTGCTGGAATGCAAAAGAGCAAAGAGGAGTTTTCAAGCAAATTCTGGAAGAAAACGTTTTTAAGCAAAGTCATCCGAAATAACTTTCTTATTTTTTTCTTTTTACCTTGTAAATTGGGTGTTAAATAAATAAAATAATAATAATACCCACCTACGCTAAATCCCGGATCTGCCCTTGTTAAGTAATATAAACAACCATAGTAGCCATACTTAAAAAATAATTAATTTGGAGCTTAAATATATAATTTTTTGAATTTCTTTAAATTTTTTTGTCTATATTTTACGTTTCACTTATTCAACAGTTTAAAAAAACCTAAAAAAAATATGTGTGGTTTTTTAAAATTAAATTTTTAGTTCGTAAAAAATCGCTTGCAATTTGCGGTTTGCGTTTAACCTTTCATAGTTTACGTAGAAATATACCAACAGTTATGTACAGAATTTGCAATGAACAGAATTCATTTTTAATAATTTAAATTATAATAAAAAATATCATTGCTTTTAACTTTATGTAATAGTTTTTAAAAACAATAACTGTCAACAAAAATCATTAATATTTTCAAAAAGAACAAGCTTCATTCAGGTTTGCTTAATAAGTTATATATAAAAAATAAAAGTTGTTTACAGTAAGTTATACACAAATAAAATAACCACGATTGTTATTTTATTACAGCCAAAAGTTTTTATTACATAATAACTATATAAAACGATACAACATAATAATAAATAATTAATAATGTAGTTAAAATGATAATAAATAAAGTTTGTAAGTTGATGTATGTACATTTAATTTCATCTATATTATTAGTAAATGTACGTCATTTCATTTACGTCGCGTACAAAGTATCATAGTTTAAATATTTATATCATTAAAAATGTATGCGCTCTTATTTTTTTTTCTCGCAGAAGTTTGTTTTTTAGTTCGCAAAAAAGTTTCAACTTTACTTCTTAAGCAATAATATTTTTATAGAAGGGTGGTGTGATAACGGGCTTCATTTTGAGGGTTGGACCACTCTTACCAAAATCGTTTAAATTTGACGGCAAAAAAAAAAAAAAAATACCTTTTTTTATAACGAACAACTTTATTCAAATAATCTGTTTTGCCAAATGATAGTGTAGTCAGATGACATTATAGAACGCCAAAGTATTTGCTTCTAAAGAAATTACATTTTGATTACATTTATTTAAGTAACACATCTGTTTATTATATATACAATCAAGTCCTTTTTTAACTTTTGGCATTTTAATGAGTAGAAAATTCTAACAACATTGATGGTTGGGAGTTTCAGAAGTGGGTACTGCAGGTATCTATGTTAGCTATGTAGTCGCAAATAAATTTTTTGTAACATTTTGAAAGAAAATTTTATAAAAAAAAATTGTGTAGTTGTACTATTTTGAATAATTATGCTCTAAATCAATTTGATTATCAATAATCAATGGAGGTAATTAATTTTACGACTCATTTTGCATTTTACTATAATATTATAATTTATGCGAGTATTGTTTTATATACTTGTGATATATTTATAGGCCTACTCTTTGCTCAGCTAAAGATAAGTATAACACCAACGATGATTAATGGAGAAGATTTATTATGTGACCAACCAGTTTTAAATAACTTTTCTTTTACCACTAACATGACGGTTAATAGAATTATTGAATACAACACTAAACTTGTTATTAATGATTTTACACATAAGTATGACAAAATTGATATTACTTACGATAACAATATGTACGAGGAAAAAAAAGTTGATGAAAGCGATGACGATTTATACGCAACAATACCTTTCACATTTAAAGCTCATTCAACAAATTGTTTAATAGACCAAAGCACTCAATCATTAAGTAGCCGACTTAAAAAAGCATTTAGTTTTAATGGCGACAGAGACGATGTGGCGCCAAAAATTCCACCACCACGTAAAGCAAGCGACCAACCCATTAAAAACAGGGTATCAATTCCGGAAGTTAAACCTAACGCACATAAAGAAAATGGCTACACAGTTAAAGGTACTTTGAGCAATTTAAAACGCAGTTGTTCAAAGTTGCTAATATTGGGTACATCTAATAACAAAACCAAGTCTAATGATCAGACTCGTTTGTCTAGTAAAAATACAACAAAAAATGATAATGAGACTGTTAACAAACTGTTTCCTGAGAAATTCTTAAAAAAAATAGAGACCAAAAGTTCAATAAAAACCCGTAGAATAAGCCAAGCATCATTGAGAAAATCTAATAGTAACAACAAACAAAGGAACTCTTATAGTAACAACAAACAAAGGAACTCTCATAGTTCCAGTGTTAAAAAAAGCACTTCAAATTGTTCAAGTTTTTTAAACCAAAAAAAATATAATACTAGGTGTAAAAGCTTGAAGACCAAAAATAAATACCGCGCAAGCATTTCATTAAAACTTACTAAAAGGAGTTATCAAATCCTCACATCGCATTCCGACCTATCAACAGATAATAGCGTTATGAGCTTAAACTATTGTCAAACAGAGAGCGAATATAGAGAACGCAGTATAAACCACCAGTTAAAAGAAAAATTCAAAAAAAATGTTTTACCAATCAATAATGATAAAGAAACCACTACATTAAATAAAAAGACAACAGCTGAAGAGAAATGTTGCGATGTACAATTTTCACAAAATCCATCAAATATTTATTTAAAACCTATTTACTGCGAACTATTGAGTTCAACTAATGACCCTAACTTTGCTAGAAATATAGAAGGTAAAAAAACGCTTCTTCAAATGGCAATAGATTCAAATTTGTATAAACAAGAGGAAATCAAGCTTAAAACTATTGCATTTGATATTCACCAGCCTTTGCCAACCATACCCATAATATAAACCATGCATTTAATTACAGTCCTGCATACAGAGTTTGTTTAATTAATGAAGTCGAAAAAAAAAAACAATTTAAAAATTTAAAAATATATAGACTGTTTCCTATGTAAAAACATACAAAAATAAGTCTGTTTTATTAATAATTTTTTAAATATTAACGTAGATTTTATTAACATCTGTCGCATTAATTTTAACTTTTTTTACATATGATTTTTTTTTTTTATCTAAATCTATGAACTAACTTTATATAAAACTCTAGTATTTCTTTTTAGATTATAAATTTTTATAGCTTGTGTCATTTTTTAAATATAAAGATTAGATAATTTAGAATTAAAATTTGAATTTAACCAAATAATTTTATTAATTAGTAAAAAGTTTGACAATTTTTACAATTTTAATTTTGTGAACTTTTTGCTGTTTTATTTTTTGGCAGTTTTCTTTAAATAAAATTTTTATAGTATTAGAGATTTTTACTATTTTCTTTAATCTGACTATAAGTTATAAATTTATTTAGTTAGAATTTTATGTAATTTATAAATTTATTTAGATATTTATTACTCACCTTTTTATACTAATTGTTTAATAACTTGAAAGAAAATGCAACAAATAATTGGATAAAATGTTGCGCACCTTTCAAACAGGTTCAACGAGTTTTTTTAAAATATTTTGGATAACAGAGACCATTCTCCGAAATTAGTCTCACTCTTTATTTGTTTTAATATCCAACAAGTAATTTTTAAAAATGTAAATTTTTAAAAATTAGACCGAAAAAATGAGTTTGTTAAAATGACAGGAACACAAAACCATGCCGTCAAATAATTATAATAAGACGGAATCCGTATGAATTTTATTTCCAGATTTTTTTGTTTCATTTTATTTTAAATACAATCAGCAAGTAGAGGAGAGTGGGAAAACGTACTTCCAAAAGTGTTTTTTAAAAGAAATGTGACAAAGAAAATTAATTGATTTCTCACATTCGTCATTACTTTCCTCGTCACTCTTGTGTAATTGTGGAAACCTCTGGAATATTTTGATGAAGATTACTTACAATACGATTTTTATTTGCATTTTGTTAATAATTTTTGTAAATTTGTGGTTATCTAATTGCTTGTCTCATTTCACTCACACCTGTTCCAGTATGCCCAAATGACACGGTTCCTCTAGAATCAAAAAGGTATATTCTTTATTATAATTAGGGCTGTACCGGATTTAATTTTTTCAAATCTGGCCGGAGCCGGATTTGCCGGATTTCTACTGACAGATCCGGCCGGAATCGGAGCCGGAGCCGTATTTCAAAACAAAACTACAGGAGCCAAAATCCAGAAAAATCCAAAAAAATAGAAATTCTAAAGAAATTCTATAGGCCATATGTTTTAAAAGTTTATAGTAATTCTGTTGAACTTTTTTTCCGCATTTCAAAACAAAACTACAGGAGCCAAAATCCTGTACATCCCTACTTGGTGTTGAGCATGGTCAACAATGTGGACTATTCAGAATACCAAGTGACTGCTGTTTTCTGTTAAACTTCATTGTTGTTATTTAAAAAGTTTTATAGCAATTTCTATATATAAATTAATAGAAATTCTAAAGAAATTCTATAGGCCATATGTTTTAAAAGTTTATAGTAATTCTGTTGAACTTTTTTCCGGGATTTTGTCACTCCGCCACTGTAGTGGATCATTGTGTCTATTTATTTCTGGTTCTTTCGGATATTTCCTTAGTTGAGTTTTAATGCCTTTTAGTAATTGTTGTTTATGTGCCCTGCCACCAGCGGACGTAGACTGAATAATTTTATCAATAAATTGCCAGAGTAATGATGATGATGATGTAGAAAAATTATTAAGCCCGGCTTATTTGGTGGATTTTCTTCATTTTTGTCAATTTTCTGTTCACCATGCTCAGATTGACTTCAATCTTGTTTTTTCAGCTGTCAGTGTTGCCTGTAATGAGGAGAATTTAGTTTTAAATTGTGAGTCAACCAGCCTCGTTAGTATATAAAGAGGTTTCTTTTTTCAATGCTTTTAAAAGGCTCATCCAATCACTTGATTAGGGTTGACATCATAGTCTTTATACCTGCATCATTGTAGAATATCGTGTGTCTTCCCTTCAGAATTTTTTGTTGCGTTGTTGTTTGAAATTAGACTAAGCTTATTAAATTATAAAGAAATATAAATACAAATACCAAAACAAATATGAGGTTCATAAAATATAGAATTACAAAAAAAATTGATTTTTATAAATAAAATATTAGGTATACATGTAAACACGGGCAAAAAAAATGTAATAAATATTTGACAAAATTCAAAACTCCGGCTAAAATTATGCCGGATTTGCTAAATTTTTGCCGGAGCCGGATTTGGGCCGGATTTGTAAAAATGGCCGGATTTCGGCCGGAGCAGGAGCCGGAGCCGAAATCCGGTACAGTCCTAATTATAATCTGCTCTCAATTTTGGAATCAGTACCCAAAATGATGCTTTATTTGTTAAAACGTTCAGTTTTATAAATAAGATATAAAAATTGTTCTAAAGTATTTTTAATGATTCTTAAGTTGATGATTTTTAAGTATTCTTAATGACTTTAATGATTTAATTAACTTCTTCCCCACTTAAAAAAAAAAAACGTGTCTTAGGAAAGAATAAAAAATAAAATCTAATAATTTACCACCGCTTTTATTGTCGTATTCGCAGTTAGAGAAGGACGAATATTTGTTTAACGAATATCGGTATACGAATATTCGTTAGAAAGTTTCGTTTAAATTATTCGTCAACAACTATTTGTTTAAAATATTCGTTTAAATTATTTGTAATGTAAGAATATATTCGCATACCAATTAGTTTAACAAATATATATTCGTTGGACAAATTTGCTTAACAAATTTATATTTGTTGAACAAATAAACGAAAACAAATATATTTGTTTAAATTTACAAAACTTAAAATGTTATTGAAATTTTATTAAAATATCATTTAAAAAGTTAAAAGTGTCGCCTTTGATGTCAAAGTTTATAAAAAGTTGACTTTCCCACTTTTTATTAGCATCCAAAGAGATTTTTCAGTCTTTTTTTAATGTCCGGTCTTATATATTACTTCTTCAGTATTTATACTGAAGAAGTAATAATCTTAAAAGTAATCTTAAAAGTAATCTTAAAAGATAAAATGTTCAAATACTTTAGGAAGCGATTAAAAAGCAAAAATTCAAAAATAGAGAAAAATATCATCAATCAAAAAAATTTCTTTTAGTTTTTTTTTAAAGGAATAATAACTCCATTCCCAAGTAAAATCAAAATTTTTCAAAACTATTTTATTCCATAAAAATGCTCCATGGAATGGAATGCAAGATTTGCCAATATTTGTCTTATTAAAATGCTTTTTGATTTATAAAGAATTCCAATACTTTTAGAAATTTTGTTGCATAAGTTATTAATGTGGTATTTCCATGAAAGATTTTTATCTATAATAATACCTAAAGAATTTGTATACATGACTCTTTTTATATGAATCAATGATAAGCACAAACATTTCACGCGGTAGCATATGTTTTTTTGAAGCTGGATGAAAGAAAATCCATTTTGTTTTTTCGATGTTTAACGAAAGTTTATTTGATTTAAACCAGTCGGAAACTTTCTTTAGTTTATTATTCATAGCATGAAATAACTTGTTGGTGTTGTTGTGGGATAAAAAATGATTAGTATCATCCGCAAACATTATTATCATTAAGGTAGAGGCTCTATGGAGATCATTAATATAAATATAAAATAATAGTGGTCCAAGTATGGAACCCTGTGGAACTCCACATAATAATTCTAAAACATTGGAAGACAACGATGCATCGACATTAACAAATTGTTTACGATTTTTTAAGTAGTTTTTTAATGTTAAGAATTTGCTAATGATATCATATTGTTTGAATATTTTCATGAGAATATTGTAATTAATAGTATCAAAAGTTTTAGGTAAGTCTATAAAAATGCCTGAACTAAATTAGAATTTTTCAAAGGAATCAGTAATGCATTGAGTGGGTTAAACTACTGCGTGTTCAGTTGAGTTATTTTATTACTGATAATCATAGAGTATATTATTTACAGAGAGTTGATTAAATACTCCGTTGAATAAAATATAAAAACTGTAATAGGATATCACAATTTAAGAAACCAACATTGATATACCTAATAATTGATATTCATAAGATAACCTTTAATAATATTATATATGTTTTTTTTTTTGTTGATAAAATCATTTATGATATCATCAAAATTGATGATAACCATATATACAATCGATCGCAAAGTTAACATTTGTAAGGTTGTTCTTTTTTTTTTTATCTAGTTTGCCATTATTTTACTCTTGATTCCATTTTCTATCTTTTCAAATTTTTTTTCGTCTCTGTATGGACTACTGTTTTCATATTTGGGCTGGTTTTTCTAATGATGCTCTTTCTATACACAGTCCAAAAACGCATTATAGATGTATTTAAAATTTCTTTATCTGCTAATCTTGAACCACTTTTCCATCGTTGTAAGGTGGTACTACTTTCTCTTTTATACAAATATTATCATGGTCGTTGTTCAAACGAGCTATTATCTTTATTTCCATTAACTAATTCTTGCTTGACTTGTCATTCAGCAAAGTTGCATCCTTTTACTGTATCTGTCTTTCTACGCACTAAAAACTTTTATTCATGTAGTTTTTTTCCTCGCATATGTTTCTGAACTCTCACCAATTATTATATTTTCCTGACTTATACAACCTACAACTTTTGTCAACCGATTTTTTTGTTTAGCAAAGCATAACGAGAATTATATTTATTTCCATTAACTAATATATAATAAGAATTGTATATTACTCTTTAATTAAGCTGAATACAAGACAACATTTTTCGATATTTATAGTAGCTTTTTGTACTTGTAGAATTGTTATTTTAGACTAAATAGTATAAATATAATATTACGAGTAGAAATTTTATGAATAAAAAAGTATTCACAAAAAACTGGCATTTTGTGCTTTCATTCCAGCGATTTGTATATTTATTGACATATATGTCTATGTGTGTATATATATATATATATATATATATATATATATATATATATATATATATATATATATATATATATATATATATATATATATATATATATATATATATATATATATATATATATATATATATATATATATATATATATATATTTGTATCTATAATATATATTTGTATCTATAATATATATTTGTATTTATAATATATGTTTGTTTATATTTGCATCACACATTTAAATTAACAACACTGGGAATTTACACAAAAAAAGGTCAAAATTTTTGTTTTATGTTATTATCTATTTATGTTTTAATTTATTATCTATTTATCTAATTTATATTTATGTTATTATTTATTTATGTTTTTTTTTTTTTTAAGTATTATTATTTTCTCTGTCTACTTTTAAAACTTTTAACAGCATCTTTTAGATATGTGACATCAAAAATTTAAATTGATTATATACTAGATTGTTATATATCATTAGAAAGGGCTTTAATACATTATTTTAAAGGTGAAAAAATTATCAAAATTCAAACTTCCTAACAAAAGTTATGACGTTTTAAGTACCGATTTTTCGATATATGGATTTGTTGAAGAAACTGTTGTCAAATTTAATTTTCCGTATGTAAAAAAATATTTTTATAAATATTTTTATCAAAACTATTATAACAATTATAACAATTTAAATTTATATTTTACGTGATTAAAACATAAACCAGTGGTGTACAGGTTGACATATAGGGGTGAAACCGTATGGCCCAATCCCCTTTGCCTTTGACCAACTCCTAAAAAAAATAATTTTTCTTACTTTGCATAAAGTTACTAAAACAAAATTTAAATGCAACTATGATACCTCATGTCGCATGATATAACAAGAGTAGGAGCTACTCCACCATTTTAACTATTCAAAAATTCATATTTCTTTAAACTATAATCAAGATTTTATTTTTATCTTTATATTCATTATTCTATCAAAGCTGTTATAACAATTATAACAAATTAAATTTATATTCTGATTGATTACAACACATACCAGTGGTGCATAGGTTGGCATATAGAGGAGGTTTGCATAATATTGCAAACTTGCATAAAATTGCAATATTTTATGCAATTTTCATCGTTTACGATCTCTATTTCTTTTTTTTTTTTCTTTTTTTTTAGTTGATTAAGGTGCCCCAAGAAGTCCTTACGGTCTTATCACAGAGCACCGCGGAAGAGCATTTAATAGGAAGTTCACGCCTCATTCCCAACCGATGTCGCAAAACTCGCACAGAGGTGAGGTTTGAACCACGGATTTAACGTTTCTGAGGCAAGTGCAATACCACTGCGCCACGGCTGCTTTTTGGGTCATTCCACGCCAAATGGTCCAATTTCCGAAATCTTTCCCGCTCGACCATCTCCAATATTAATAAAACTTTGTCAATATGTTGTTAAACATGTTTTATAAACATTGTCAAATTTTTAGATCAAAATATTTATTAATTCGGGTTTTGTGGTACTTTTTGTAAGGCTTACCCAAACTTCAATATCAGTCTGTAGCTAAAAATTTTTGGGGTCTTATATTTTCGTAATGAACAGATAATATATCTTGAAAACGTGGTTTCTTAATAAACCGAAGGTGGAAATGACAAAAAAATTATTTTAAGTTTCATATTATGCCTACATTTTAGTCTATGGTTCACCAAATACCGTCACAAATTCAACACCATAAATTTTTTCTGTTTTTTGTAGGTTCATATCTCCAGAATAAAAGATTTTTTAGTATTATTATTTTGTTAAAAGGTTCTACATACTATCATAATGATATGGATTAAAAATCAGCTTTTTCATAAACGTCTTTTATGAGTTATTTTGAAAGCAAAATAGAGACAAAAGTGAAATACCCTAAAATAACGTTTGTTTGAAGCCCTAAAACTCAATGTGGGCAAATTTTTTTTTTTTTTTTAATTGCATTGTTGGAAAGAGCTTACTTCATACTTCTAGAAACAATAAAAACCATTTTGGAGAGGTTTTTCCTTTGAACTAAAAAAATCTAGTTTTTATAAGCTAAGTCAGGTCTGCAAAGTCTTTGATATTTTAAAAACAATAATAAGGTCCGTAAATTAACTATAGCTAATTTCAGTAAGTAAGTTTTTATTCTACGGACAAATCTCACTAAATTAATTTCAAATATTTAAGTTCATCACAAACATCTTATATTAGGAGACAAAAATTAGAATTGAATTTTAGAATGTCTGTTGATCAAAACTTAAGTACTTGTTGTATTGGAAAATTTGACGGAAGTTTATGTCATCTAAGTACTTATTCACGAAAAAAGAATTTTATTGACTTTTGCTCAGAACTTTCGAACGAAGAACAGAGTATGATTGTCAGGCGAACTTATAATTTGATTAAAAATATTACTTTAATTTGTTTCCACCACAAATCACTGCTGTTGGTTAAATACACTCATTTGCAGCGCTATTGTTTAAACCCTTTTGGTGTGGCCAATCCTTGCTCAGTTAAAGGGTTGAGATGTATTGACCTCGAGACTGCAGACTGTCTTTCAAAGTTAACAAATAAAGTTATTTGTCCAGGTCAAAAATTTTGTCTGAATTGCCGCAAAGCTTATTCAACCACAAAGTCTTCAAGTGAAAAAATTGACGACATTGGTGACATAGATGATATATTTTGATCAACTGACACTATTAATACTAGCCTTTCTGAGATTGAAGTATCACCTTTAAAAAAACGTGTTCGTAAGAAAGATCATGATAGTTATGTAAAAAGTAAAATTCGGAAGGTGCAAATAACAGTTGCAGAAAAAGTAGCTGTTGTTAGTGGTTTATCGTCAAAGAATAATGTCCTACCACTAGGCAGTGCAAGTGTAGAGTGTGAGAATTGCATTGACTGGTCAGATTTGATACTAGAATTGAAGGATAAAATATCAACAACCAGGAATCCACGTGAAAAAGTTCAAATTTTAACTCTGATACCAAACATTTGGTCAAGAATAAAAATATGTAGTGAATTTAAAGTATCAGAGAGAATGGCTAAAGCAGCAAAAAAGTTGAAGGCAAAAAGTGGAGTCTTAGCACTTCCAGAAAAAAATGCAGGAAAGAAATTGCCAGAACATGTTAAAGAAAAAATTTTGAAATTTTGCGAACACAAAGCTTTTAGCAAAACATGTCCAGGGAAAAAGGATTTTGTATCTGTGCGCATTGGTGCTAAAAAAGTGCACATGCAAAAAAAATTACTGTTAGTTAATTTAAAGAAACTTTTTTTGGAGTATAAATGTATTTGTGTATGTACTATTCACCAAAATATAAAATTAATGCTTGCAAGTAGCCCAGTTACAGTAGACTATAAATGTCTGATTGAAAAAATAGTTTGTGACATTGAATCTAAAGAATGTATGCTTTATCGTTGTGATAAATGTCCAGCGACTGAAATTTTAAAAGCTTATCTTGAAGAGCAGTTTAAAGACTTTGAATCTGATGAAACTATAACATTCAAGCAATGGATGAAAGTAGATCATGAAACTTTAGAATCTTTGCAATTACTAGTAGACGACTTCATAGATGAATTAATTTCAAAAGTATCTGTATTATCTAAGCATCATTTTATTTCTATCGCCAATTTTTTCTATCGCAAATTTTTTCTATCGCCAATTTTTTCTATCGCCAATTTTTCTATCGCCAATTTTTTCTATCGCCAATTTTTTTTGTGGAAAAGAAACAATATATTAACATAAAATAAAAAACTGCAAAAATATTTGTTTTTCCTTTTTTTTTTCTTTTTTTTTTGTAGAAAATGTGTTGTAAAATCTGTTTCCAAAGCTACATAGCATAATCAAGTTACCTAGTTAACTAGATTATGCTACTATAACCAGGGCCGCATTTGTGACGTTGTTGAATTGATGGCGTTCTTAGGCATCTGAATAATCGTCGCCAAAAATTTCGTAATAAAATTTAAAAAAATAAATATCTACTTTAAAAATAACTTTTCAAAGAAAATAAAAAAACAAGCGCCTTTTTTGGTTGGCGCCCATAGTCAGTTGCCTCAACTTCTCTAGCATTTTAAATTGTCAATAACATATTTATCCGCAGTATTTTTGTAACTGTTAAATTTTTGAAATCCTTTTTTAGACATACTTATTGTAAAAAGTCAAATGTTTTACGGTTGTCAAGGCGTCATTAGGGATAAACTTTTTTGGTACCATCTACTAAAATGAAGATCAACTTCTTTATTATTTTTGAGACTAACTTTTTTGAAAATGCATCGGTTTGGAAATAAAATAATTATATAATCAAAATACACAAAAATAAATTTTTTACTAAAATGAATTAGTCAAAAAAAAACGCACATATGCAGTTTTTTTATTTTAAATATTGTGATTCACATTTTGCTGATTTGTTTACTTTTCTGAAATAACTCAAGCAAATGTTAAAAAAAATTCTTTGAACATAAAAATATTTTGGTTTTTTGTACAACAAGCTTTGATTTTGATGCAGTATGATAAATCTTTATGTTTAGGACAAAATCGTAAAATTCAAAAAATGTATATATTGACCAATTTTTTTTCGTTCATAAGAAAAATCTCTCCAAAATAATTTTTTATGTTTCTAGAAGTGTGAAATAAGCTCTTTCCAATAATGCAAATAAAAAAACAAAAAAATTATTGCCCACATTGAGTTTTAGGGGTTCAAACACACGTTATTTTAGGGTATTTCACTTTTGTCTCTATTTTGCTTTCAAAATAACTCAGAAAAGACGTTTATAAAAAAGCTGATTTTTAATCCATATCATAATGATAGTATGTAGAACCTGTAAACAAAATAACAATACTAAAAAATATTTTGTTCTGGAGACCCTACAAAAAACAGAAAAAGTTTATGGTGTTGAATTTGTGACGGTATTTGGTGAACCATAGACTAAAATGTAGGCATAATATGAAACTTAAAAAAATTTTTTTGTAATTTCCACTTTCGGTTTATTAAGAAACCACGTTTTCAAGATATATTATCTGTTCATTACGAAAATATAAGACCCCAAAAATTTTTAGCTACAGACTGATATCGAAGTTTGGGTAAGCCTTACAAAAAGTACCACATAACCCAAAATAATAAACATTTTAATCTAAAAATTTGGCAATTTTCATGAAACATACTGACAAAATTTTATTAAAATCGGAGATGGGAGAGCGGGGACCTCTGGACCACTTGGCGTGGAATGACCCTTTTGCAAGTTACAATACCTGCGGTATCTATTTTGCAAATTTCATCACTTGTTATACCTTTTTGCAACTCAAAACACCTGCGGTATATATTTTGGCATTATTAAACAAAAAAATTATGAAAATAGCACACATTAAGATTATCAACAAATTACACACATTACCATTAAGAAAATATTAGTTCTCCTGAAACAACATCAGCAGCAAGCTGGGATTTTTTTATGCAATAATCAACAGCTTCAGAATCAGTTTTATCTTGTTGCCAGTAAGAAACAGTATAAGCTGTGTCTTGCACCTTTTCTTCACTTTTTCTACTCTGCCATCATACATGACAGACAGATTGTTCAGTATCATACCATTTATGGCTTACTAACTTTCTACAAACAATTTTCTCAGACATAACATCATCTAAATCATCAAGTTGTTTTGTAGTCTATTGTTCATACAAATTCTTTATTTGGCTGTAAGTCAGTAATTTCAGTTTTTGTTTTAACTTTCTTTTTTCTTTTTCATCTAGTATTTGGCGTTTGCAGGTCTGTCTTTTATAAATAACTGAAAGAATTTGAGCATGTTACAATCGAATTTTTTTTCTTGCATAACGTGCTGTGGAAATGGAGCATTTAATTAAATTTTATCTACTAGTTACTTGCTTGTTGGTCTAAACTATCAAGAAATTTAATAGTTCGATTCTTTTTTGATTTTCCATTGCAAGTTAAGCAGCCTACTTTTGCATTAGGGGTCCTCTCTTTACCTTCACTAGACATACCCATTAACTCTTCACTGTCAATGTTGTGAAGCCTAGCACTAGCTGTTTCCTCTTTGAGTGTCTGCGTAATAGAAAGAAAGAAGTACCTTTTATATTGCTGCATCAAGACATCCTGTACTGCATTAAGACAAGCTCAAGTCATCTCGATAAGCTGGTCATCAATGCAGCATAAAGTTGTAACTGGTTTGAAAATTTCGGGGGAAAGTGTATTACCAAAAAAAAGTTCTACAAAACATTGAAGCTGAATTAGATTTGCAATCCTTAGTTGTTTCCAAAATGTCTTTTACTACCTGAATACCAGTGTGATGATTAAAAGCTGCATCCTCAACTAATACATAAAACTTTGTCATCCATAGTCCACTTAGCAGTTTTCCAAATACACCAAGCACACAGATTTGTTTTATAGCGGTAACATTACAAAATGCTGCTTACAGAGCTGCTTGTATACCACCGCATTTTACTGTTCCTCTTTTTAATTAAATTAAATTTTATTTAAAGAATTTTATAAGAAAAATATTTTAGATTAAAGAAAATTAGCATAATGTTTCATAAGAATAAAGCAAGCGATGTTTCATAAGAATAAAGCATGGAAAAGAATATGAAGATTGAATTGTAATTTATGGTTCATTATAATAATGGACCATAAATTATATCATAATTCACCATTAAATTGTGTATTGGTAATAATGTGTACATTATTACTAATAAACTATTAGTAATAATGTATAATAATGTAATACATAATGTATTATATTATTATAATGTATATTAATAATGTATATTATTTAATATTATTATTAATAATATTAATAATAATGATAATTAAATCATTTAAATAATGTATTACTACTGATAATAGATTTAATAATTACAATGTTTTATAATATTAAATACAATAATAATAATATTAAGATTTACAGTATCATTAATATATTAATCAATATACCAATAACAATAATTTATCACATATTATGTGATAAATTATTGTTATATAAATTATTAATAATATGATAATATATAATCAAAGTATATCAATAACAGTGTATATAATATATAACAATAATATATCAATAAGATATAATATATAACAGTAATATATCAATAACATATAATTTATACAAAAATATAAATCAATCGCAATATCTTTGGTCTAAAATAGTCACACGAGATTCTCAATCTAATACCGCTCTCTCCCCCACAGAATTCGGAAAAAGGGAAATAAGGTACCAACAGTGCGACACTTTTTATGGTATCTGCAACTAAATATTTTTATCTAAAATTTGGCTGGTGCATAGATAATGTGTATAAAAATTTTCAACATCATTAGAGTCAAATCAATATGTGTCAACCATACATCAATATCACATTAAAGTCAAACTCCACTTTTCTATTTTTCAAAAATGATCTAAGTTGATATGCATTTTTAAAAAAAATGCCACAAAAAACCTTTTTCTAGCGCTACTTAAAAAAAAGTTCAAAAAAACGTGGCACAATATTTTAGCACTTTTATCGGCTCCATAAAACGCGATATTCGTGTACCTACATCTTTTCGTAAGGTGGCATTGATTATCTTCTGCTTATTGTTAAAAAAGACATTAAATATAATTTTAAAAGCGAATTTAAACCCCCATTTTTTGTGTATATTGCAAGTAAAGCAAACTGTTGGAAAGTATTTTGATAAAACAAAGCTCGATACATCTTTGACATTAGCACCTTGTTTAGTTATTAAATTTAAAAGATGATTTGAGACTGCAAAACATCCACTTGTGAAATCCTTAAGTAAAAGTGAAGCCACAGTAAGACCGCCTCGAGGAGGTATTTATAGATATGGACAAATATTAATATTTCTTGCATCTGTAGCAAGCATAGACTTGCAATCGCTACATTTGCTTCTTTCTATTAACTTCTTCTGTTTCAGGTGATAGAGTTAATTTTAATATCTCATTTGAGTTTAAATCTAATGTTATTAGTAATTCATCATTAATTGGGTTATCATAATTGTTCTTTAAATCTTCATCCCAAAAATTTACATTCTCCTTTATTAAAGTCCGACATGTTAAAATTATTTCTGAATGTTGAACTTCTAGTAAACTTTCTAGAAATCTCCCACCACTTATTTGTCAATATTGAGAAAATCTACGCTCTATAGGGTCACTTTAAAGTCGTGAAGTAAGCACATACAAATAACCTTCTTCTACAAGCTTGCCTATACCCAATGGGCACACAGACGTCCATAGTACGTCCAAGGACGTCCAAAACAGTCCGTTCGGAGATCCACAATAGGCGCTTTTGGACGTTTTACGAAAGTCTAGAAATTTCAGCGTTTAATTTTATTCAGCTTATTCTCATACAAGTTCCATTTCTAGCAACTATAAAAAATGGAGTCTTAATATAAGAAATTAAGTCTTTTTTTTCCCCAACAAGCCTAAATTAAAATTAAACTTAAAACTAAAAATACACGTATTTTTGGGATTCAATACATGTGGCATCATTAGGATAATAATAAGGTTACTTTAAATAATTATCAGTATTGGCACGAATCGTTACAAAAAAATAAAAAGAGCAATATTTTTGACAATATTAATATATAAATACAATCAAGCAAAATCATTTTTTTTTTGGCTCGTTTTAATGTCGCCAATTGCACACTTGATGCTGCTTGCATCATAATTAAGTTGCCACATACAATAGTATCTAAAGAAATAATATTTATCACAAAATTGTCTGTCTATCATAGAACATGTTTTAGAAAACCAAAAATAAACAATTAAATTCAAAAGCAAATTAAAGAAACTTTGCTTTTGAATTTGATTTCCAAAAAGTCAACAAATTAATAAAAATTTATATTTAGAAAGAATGTGTAAATTTATATTTATATTAAATTTATATTATTATATTAATATATATATATATATATATATATATATATATATATATATATATATATATATATATATATATATATATATATATATATATATATATATATATATATATATTAATTATTAAAAATTTATATTAAATTTATTATTTTACATTTACAATAAAAATTTATATTAAAATACTTGTTATTAGTTTTGGAAAGTCATACAAAAAAAAAACTGAATTAAAAAAAAAAACGACCGAAAATATATTTGCAAATAATGAATAGGAGAAAATGAGCAACGTATTATTTTTATTACGTATTACGTATTAGTTATATCTACGTCTCTTATGCACCCCACTTTTTAAATTTGATTGGTCATAGTGTAGTTGACTGTTGAGATGTGGCAGTTAGCTTTTTTTACCTAATGCAGTTGCTCTATAAGTTTTTTTCTGCATCAACAGAATTATTTTCAAGGCGGAAACATTTAAAAAGTCCCAATCAAGCTTCAATGAGTCAGTGGATATGGCTTGATTCTCTAGTTTATTAAACCATAGAATTAGATATCATGAGAGATATTCAATTTAAAGATTTATTTAAGGACTTTGCAATGAAAAATCATTTTTTAAAAAACTGATTTTTTTAACATTTTAACATTCGAATTTTTTATTGAATTAAGGTACAAATCTAACTTGGTATCAAGAAAAAGTTCTTCATCATCTAACTTTGTATCAAGAAAAAGTTTTTCTTTATCTTTTTTTACGATTTTAGAACTATTGGTATTCAAAAATTCTTCGCTGCATAATTGTTTTTTTTTTTTGTTTTTGTTTTTTTCGAAACAATAAAAATGGGACTACTGAATAAGTGCAAATTGGTATTAGCGCGAAATGCCAATACGCATGTACGTTAATATTTATGCCAATAAATATTAACGTATGCCAATTCGCACTTATGCCAAACTACGCACTAAGGCCAGTGCGAACTAGCATAAGTGCCTGTTCGCACTGTTATATGTTAAATATTAACGTATACCAATTCGCACTTATGCCAGTTTTTGTAATTGCTCCGCAATTATGTCAGTTTGCACTAATGCCAATTCTCAGTTATACCAATGTTTGTAATTTCTTTTGGCGCATTTACGCCAATTCACATTTATGTCAGTTTGCACTTGTGCAATTTTTTGCAATTGCTTCACACTAATGCCAGTTTGTACTTATGACAGTTCGCGCTTATGACAGTTTGCACTTATGACAGTTCACACTTGTGCAAGTTTGTACTTATTGCAGTTCGCATTTATGCCAATGTTTTTGGCACACTTATGCCAGTTCGCATTTATGCCAGTTTTTGCAACTGCTTCGCACTTATGTCAGTTTGTACTTATGCCAAAGTACAAACTGGCATAAAAAAACTTATTCGCACCTATAAAATTCGCAATTATTCAGCCTCCCGATAAAAATGTGACTTAGGTATAGACTTGTGATTAAAAATAGACTTAAAAAAAAAAAATCTTTTTTAGATTAACAAATTTTATTGCGTATTATTTTTGTAGAGTGTTTTAAAGAAACAAAGATTTCTATGTGTAAAGATTGTAAACATTTTTATAAAAGGATGTTATAAATGGATTGGCTGTGTTAGGTTATAATAACTTTTTTAAATTGACATTAGAAAACATATTTGATTTGATTAATCAGTAAAATAATAATAAAATAATTTGCTTGGTATGATACTTATAAAAAACACACACATAAATTGCCTACTTAGTAATATTAATAGTATTGGTAGTGTTATACCAGTAGTAGTATTGGTAGCATTATACCAAAAAAATGTTTTTCAAGAAGGGCTTTCTAGAAATTTTATAATCTACTTCACTATATTTTACCATAAAATTGTCCATAATAACTGCCTAAATATTACATAAATTTTTACCCATTAATTATAAAATAACCATTATTTTTTTGAAAATTTTCAAATATCCGGAAAGTTTCTAGAGTTAAAAGTTTCCGCAAAATTTTCATCCCTTCTACAAATGCAGCTTATAGCTTTATACGAGGTCTCCATGTTTAAAGAAAATTTATGTAATAAATTAAAAAAAAAATTGCAATTGTGTTTTATTTGTTTTATATGGTTTTAAAAGTATCGGAACTAAATAATACCACCAGTGCCAGTATAAGATAAATTCGAGTATGATTTTAGGCTTTCAAGACCCCCAGACCACGCTGGATTAGCTTATAGCGTTTCCCCAAGCCCTTAGTAACGCACCTTGTGTCAAGTTGATTTACAAATCCGTCTGCGACTATAATAGATAAATAAATGAATATTATGTAATTACAAAAGTTTAATTATCGATTTCCCACCGGGATATTGCTTCGTATCAACTGTTTAGAGTTATATCTTATTACAAAAATTAAGAAACTATTTGAGAGATAGTCAAATGTTTCTAACACTCCAATATTTTGAAAAAATAATTGTATTGAAAGTTCAAAAATTCAAACGAGTTCTAATTTTTAAATATAATTAAATTATTTATCCATGATCTTGTATTTGTTAAAAAATTTTTTATAACAATGTAGCAACTATATATGGGAAATCACCACTTCTAGTTATTGCTAAAAAATTATTAGCATTTATTTTAAAACTTTCTTGACCTTATTGTTACTGTCACCATGTGATGCGTGAACCCTTTTAAACTTTTGATATTATAAAACACTTTTAAACTTCGTTTCTAGTGGTATAAAAAACCTAAGAGTTCTTTTAAAGTTGGTATTTTCTAGTTTAAAAATCGTTTAAAAATGATTATCAATGAATTCCACCAAGTTTTGACAACTAACATCAAATGCAATGTCTTACCTATTTGTTCATTAATATATCCTTGTAAAGATTTTTTTCACTGAAGAGGATGATATCATTTTTATAGTTCTTCGTAGGTTTGTTATAAATTCTTGAAAATCTTTGGTGAGATCTATGATTTCGATGTTTCCTTCTAGTTTGCGGATAATGATTGTATATTCAAAACTATTTGTATTTAAATTATCGCTAATGTTTCGACAGATTGTGGTTTCACTTTGCAACTTAAGGCTACAGAGTGCAACAACAAAAGATTTTTAGAAAGAGTAGAAAAAACAAACTATAATTCAACAAAATAAAAGTAAATTTTTACTTAAGGTAAATACAATGAAATTATTTGTCTAATTTTTTAAATAAATAAAGTACTAAACTTTCTATCTTATGATTATCACTTAATGACTTTTAAACTATAAAATACTTATAAATAAAATTGTTTATTGTTTCCCGCCGTTTTCGGGAAAGAAAAACAATATTTTGTTTTATAAAAAAGTATCTAGATGTCGGATATTTCATGAAAGTTATCCGGATTTTTGAATAGTCAAAATTAGATAAATTATCTGGATCCGGATTGGAAACAATGGATAACAATCGCATTTTTTTCTTTAGAATGATTCTTTCCTAAAGAAGTTACCTACGATTTATAAAAACATAATATACAAATATAAAATATAATTATAAAAATACGACTATAAAGACTTTATGTAGGCTTTATCTGGAAGTTTTTTTTTTGAATTTCTATTTTTAAAGTTGAAAAAACATAAACATATTTCACATATTTCATAACAATTCCTGTTTACATGTACGAAGTAAATAAACTTTGCTTATAAAACACGTAGAGATTTCAACAATGCAAAATTTTAAAAACAGATCAAAACATTTTTAGTCCAAGTTGTAACTTTAGTAACATTTAAAGGTTCGTTATTGAAAACATTTTAACAAGTGTTTTTAAATACAATAGATTAAGGATAAACTTATAAAAGCAGAATGTTGTCAACATATGATAAGTTGTTATGTTGTTGTACAGTAAACAATTTGTTGTACTGTAAACAATTTGTTCACTTCTACTAAACAAAGTAGGCAACTTGTCTAGTTTTAACAAGCAAAGGGTGTGAGGAAAGGAATTTAAGATAAAAATAAATAAATTTAAAATCGTTATCAAATAAGAATGGCGTTAGCTCCTTTAAAAAATAATGTTATACATGCATACAATGCATATTAAAAAATAATGTTATACATGCATACAAATGCATATTAGAATTAAAAGAGAACATAGGTATTTGGTACGCTTCCGCGGTACTGTTACATGACAAGTTTATTCATTGGCAACGGCATTTTTTTAATCAAAATGTAAACATTTGACTGTTTACATAACTGCGTAAATAATAATAAAAAACTTTTTTCAAAGCTTTATAATCTGATTATCAAAATTTAAAAAACTCTTTTATTTTATAATTTCCCCCGTTTTTATATTGTCCCCCGGTTTTATAATGTCCCCAAATAGGTTTTTCTGGATAAGGACACAATAAGATAAGTGGGCATGTGTGGTCTGAAACTGTTTATTCTGATTGGAAGTTCACTATGTATAACCTACAAAATGCTTACATTGAACAAAGATTATAAATTCTTTCATCATTTAAAAAACCCTGCAGAAACTTGTTAAGTAAAATTCAATTTAAGCAACTCTGTAACATGTGAACACTACAAAATATTTTTCTCATTTTGAAGTAAACAAAAATTTATAACTGTCGTGTTTCAACAGTGTTACGAATGTAAATCTTTTCAAAGGTTGCTTTGCTCCTTTTGCACTAATAGCACTTGACTGTCTGTTTTATTGTTTACTTCTATTCTAGTTTTATTTTATTCTTTCCAAGTAACTTTTGAAAATTTAAGTTTTAAAAGTTTTAAAGTAAAAAAAAATTAACAAAAATAATCTTTTAATAATTTAAAAAAACGTTTATTTTGATGAACACCTTCCAAATCAACATAATTGAATTAATAGGGGCGGTGCCTTAATCAGTCAACTTTGATTCGGGATCAGAATTATAAATTGCAAAATAATACCAGGAAGTGTTGACAAGAACTATGAGGATCGTTTGATATGATCTGTAGGCAAATTTATGTTTTTTAAACCGTAATGCTTTAAAAAAGTAGATAATAGCCGTTATTTCACCATAGCGACTGCAATCAATGTGGTAATATTTTAAAAGATTTTTAAAATATCATCTCCTGTAATTTTCTAGAAAATTCTTGATTAACATTCTAAGTAGTTTTCTAAAAAACTTATGGAGTGCAAGAATAGTCCAAGAGTTTTGAAAGAAATTTCCAGAATTAAGTACAACTTTCATTTTGTTGAACACACACACAAAAAAGTTCCTAATGTTTTGATATTTGAATGAGATGCCCAGGGTATTTTGATAAACCCTGGGCACCTGATTTAGGCAAATCACTAAGAAAAACAAACTCGTTTCTGAACTTTTTTATTGTCTTTGTCTACATATCACACAAATGTTATTGTTATTATTATTATTATTATTTTTTATCAATAACTATTATTTATCAATATTATTTATTCTAAAAAAAAATTTCCTTTTTTTGTCACAAAAAATACAACATTTTTCTTTGCTATTTTCATAAAATTAAAGTTTGTACTGAATATATGATAGTTTTAAACAAAAAGCAACGTTAGAATTATCTTGTTCTACCTCCCCTTTTTGAAAAAATTGAGTTAGTGTTATGTACTTCAGATTAATATTTTTCTACTGTGTTGAAACCTAAGTTATAAGTAAAAAAGTTGCGGAGAAAACATAAGTTATAAAAATGTGTTGAAACCTAAGTTATAAATAAAAAAGTTGCGGAGAAAACATAAGTTATAAAAATGTTTTTATATGTCTCCTAAAGTTTTATTTTTAAAATCGCTTTATCTCAAAACTCAAAAATGTGGAGATAAATAAGATAATTCTAACAATGCGATAAACTATTGAAAAATTGTGTTATATAGTTTAGTGATTAAAGAAATCTATAGATCTACAACTTACTTGCTAACTGCTGTAAATGAAAGATTATATCGTGCATTAGATGGAGGCGGTAAAGCTAGGACTAGGGTTATTGCTCTTGACATATCTAAAGCGTTCAACAAAGTATCTAGGAAAATTTTTGAGATTAAATCATTTCTTTATAACCGCTTTATTAAAGTCATCTTCGAAGGCTAACACTCTTCTACATTTCCAGTATCTTTTGGGGTATCTTATGGTTCTGTCCTTAGTCCTGTTTTGTTCCTTATTTAAATTTATAATCTTCTCAACAACCTTCCATCTAAAGTAGCTCTACTTACTACTGACTCAACTTAATACTTCTGTCTTGACAAAAAGTCTTCTCTTTTTAATCGTCTAGAACAGGCAGCCGATCTTGAATCTGATCTCACTTCTGTAACAGATTGGGGGCTCGCAGTGACTTGTAAATTTTAACTTCAACAAAACTCAGTTATTTGTCGCAAACAACAATCATAATACTGTCAACAATCCTTTATTAATGAATGGCAACCATCTTACCGAGTCTTCTTCTTTACATGTTCTTGGATTATCGTTTACTACTGACCTTTCTTGGAAAACATATATACAATGAATTGCTAAATTTTTGTCATATTTGGGCTGGTTTTTCTAATGATTCTCTTTCTCTTTTAGACAAGGTTCAAAAACGCATTGTACTTGTAGTTGGACCCGCTCTATAAGCTAAGCTTGACCCTCTTTCCCATCGTCGTAAAGTTGCATCTCTTTCTCTTTTCTACAAACACTATCATGGTCGTTGCTCAAAGGAACTATCATCTCTAGTTTCATCAACTAAAACTCATTCTCGATTAAACCTTCATTTAGCAAACTCCCATTCTTTTACTGTATCTGTCCCTGCATGCACTAAAAACTTTTATTTGTCTAGTTTTTTTCTTCGCACCTCCAACCCTTAAGAACTCTCGCCCATCTTCATGTTTTCCTGACTACATACAACCTTCAACTTTTTAAGTCTTTTATCAACGGTTTCCTTGCTCTACAACTCTATCCTTTTTTTTTTAGGAACTGCCAACTTAATAGGGGTTGCTTGCAGGCTTGTTGGGAGTGAATCAGGAAAAAAAAAAAAGAGATTGAGTGCAATCGGTAAAATAAAAAAATATTCAAAGACTCTTTATTTAAAAAAGACTTTTATTTTAAAAATAAAAAATGTGATTATGTATTGAAAATAATTGTGATGAAATATGTGTGATTATATATTGAAAATAACTGATAAATTTGTCAACATTTATCATTTATTTTCAATATATATTATTAACAGAATTTTTACAAAATTATAATTTCAAATTTTTTCATATAGCGTATATTTGCACATGGTTTTTAGTAGGCATTCTATGAAACTTAGCTTTAAAAAAATTTTATACTTTAAAATATTTTGTTTTCGTTTAAGTTTGAATAAATTAAGAGTTATAAGATATTCAATACCTTTGCATAATATTTAATACCGTTTTAAGATATTTAATATCATTGATATATATTCAACATTGTTTGAAAATTTCAAAATTGAAGGTATTTAGCATAAAAGTAAAATATTTAATACCGCTCTACAACAAAGATTACCTCATTTACAATAATATTTTTAAATTATTGAAGATTTAAAAATATTTAGTAGAACTAACCCATTAAAAAACATTTACATATAAAAAGTATATCTAAGTATTAAATTATATACTTTTAAATACTTTTTTAAAAAAAAGCATAAAAAAAAAACAATTTAAATTTGATCAAAACTTGAACTATTATTGCGTTAAAATAAAAAGTCTGTAAATTAATTTTAATTTAAGTTGATTATATCTGTAAATATGCTTCATAAAATTACTGTAAAGGATGCCGCTTTGATAGAAATATGCGTGAAGGAAGTACTTACACAAAGTGGAAAAAAAAAATGAAGCAAAGGAAGTTATATTATTAAATAGAGATAAATCGAAGATTATAGGCTTTATAGAGAGGTTTATACACGATCACTTTAGGTTGGTAAACAAAACAATACAAAAAATCAACTGTCTGGTATTTATTGATGCTTAAAAAATGACAACAATTTATGCTCACAAGAATTTTGTCAAAATTTATATTTGACATCTGATTAAACAACTGTTCAATGTCGTGATAATTTTTATTAAAATAAACGCAAGCATCATTTTTGTATACACTATGTGTCCAAAAAAAATTTCATGACGCGATATTATTTATTTTATTATTGTGAACTAGTTTTAAAAACTAATAACATTAATTGTTTACAGTATAAGGTTTTAAATGTCGCAAAATGGATTTAAAATTAAATTAATTAGCATTATCATATTACAGGGAAGTTTAATAAAATACTTGTATACTGAAATTGCAATTCTTAAGTATAACATAGTAATTTGTCCAGTACAAAACTAATTACTTTTTGCCAATCCTTAGCTTTATTCCTAGTTTTTAAAAATCTGGTTTAAAAACGAGGTTTAAAAAAAATTTTAAATATTGGAATAACAAAGTTTTGTTGTAAAAATGACCGTAGTGTACAATGTTTATATATCATTATATATTATAACCGTAATAACATAGAAGTGATTTATAAAAAAAATGCAACTTTATTTGCTCATAACTAAGTTATTTACTATATTACGTAATGTAAAGTAACGTAAAGTATGCGATGCAAATCACGCACGCAATGTTAACTTTAAATTTGATTGTAAAATGCTATGCGTCACGTACAACAGGAATATAAGCAGATAAATAAATATGTAAAGAACGTATTAAAAGTGGGGCATGACCAATGGAGCGTCGTTATCGTGCTTTTATTTAAAAAAAAATTATTTAAAGTTTTTTTTTTATAACAATGTTACCTGTACATTTTATCTTTTACCTATACATTTCATTTTTTTTTAACCCTTGACAAGATGTTATCTTTCAATGTCTTGGAGATTTTTCTCATGATCTTCTTCTTCTCATTGTGGAAACTCTGCGAATGCTATAAGCCAGCTTTCGTATGTTAGCACACAATCTTTTATATCTGAAACTAACCAACAACTATAAAATTTTTGTTTACAGGGTTTATGCGAAATATAAAACATTTTTTAAGAAAATATAAAACATTTTTTAAGAAAATATAAAACATTTTTTAAGAAAATATAAATCATTTTTTAAGAAAATATAAAACATTTTTTAAGAAAATATAAAACATTTTTTAAGAAAATATAAAACATTTTTTAAGAAAATATAAAACATTTTTAAAGAAAATATAAAACATTTCTAAAGAAAATATAAAACATTTTTTAAGAAAATATAAAACAAATTTTATGCTAATATAAAACATTTTTTAAGAAAATATAAAACAAATTTTATGCTAATATAACCCATTTAATTAGTTAATTAAATGTTTGATATTTTAACATAAAATATTCAATTACGTAATTACTCTATACTATGGAATTTATGTGGTTTATTCACAACAAAGAAGAGATCTGTAAAAATATATTATTCAAGCTTTATTTTGTTGTTTTAATCGATAAATGGAAAACAAGAGACAAAGAAAAAAAAGAGCACTTATTACAAAGGATATTGTAAAAACAATAAGAAAGTCAATTCTTAAAGAAATGAAGTTAAAAGAAATTGCGGAAGAAGTTGAAATATCAGTTTCTGCAACATGTTCTATTTCTGATAAAATCTGTAAAGGACTTAGTGATGATGAAATCGCATCAGTAAAAAAGGAAGACGCAGCTCTTATGACGAGACACTTAAATCTGAAATTAGAATGTTAATTGAACATGATCCATCTCATACGTTAGCATCATTGAGAAACATTCTCGTTGAAAGGAATATTAATGCATCTATACCAACAATATCTAAATATTTGAAGTCGATGGAGTTCACTAGAAAACGACTTATATTAGTACCAAAAGAAAGGAACTCGCCGCAAAACATTGATTTAAGACAAAGTTTTTCCAGGACTATTAATTCGATTCCTGACAATAACTTAGTGTTTCTAGATGAAACAGGCTTTAATTTACATACTTCTAAGCAGTATGGCTATTCTATAAAGAATACAAAATGTTTTGTTACAGTGCCAGCAAATCGTAGAAAGAATGTCTCATGGACGCTATAACAGTTAATGGTATTTTAAGCTTTAAGATAGTGGATGGTGCCTATAATGGCAACCTTTTTTGCGATTTTATAACCAACAATTTAAGACCGTTTTTCCAAACGAATCCCCATTCTGTACTAGTATTGGATAATTGTGCATTTCACCGTAGAAGAGATGTAATCAATTTGCTCAGCCAATCCAGTGTTTCAGTTTACTTTTTCCCACCTTATTCACCACAATTGAACCCGATTGAGGAATACTTTAGTTGTCTCAAAGCTAATTATGCTTCTATAAGGCCGTTTCCAAAAACTAGCAATGAAGTTAAGGCTATTTTAAATTCGCTTATACCAACAATTGGCGTTGATTTTTGTGGTTGGTATTATAATATGAGAAGATAGGTTTTGAAAGACATATCAAGACAAGAACTTTACTAAAGTGGATACTTTGCTTTTTATATTATATCTTTAAGTATAATGAGTTATAATTATATAAAAAATACTCTTTATTCTTAAGAAATTTATGAATAACTTTATGTATCATAAATGCACTATTGATTCAACTACAATGTTTTATATTTTCTTAAAGAAAATATTTATATTTTCTTAAAGAAAATATAAAGCATTTTAGTTTATTTAAAAGTGTATTTTATTTTATGTTTCATATATATTTTTGAAATGTTTTATAATTTTTTAAAACTTATTTTATATATTCTTAAAACATGTTTTATATTTTCTTAAAAAATGTTTTATATTTTCTTAAAAAATGTTTTATAATTTCTTAAAAAATGTTTTATATTTTCTTAAAAAATGTTTTATATTTTCTTAAAAAATGTTTTATATTTTCTTAAAAAATGTTTTATATTTTCTTAAAAAATGTTTTATATTTTCTTAAAAAATGTTTTATATTTCGCATAAACCCTGTAATGTAGAAACTGTTGCTTCATTCATAAGCATCTGTGACTACGACATGACTCTTTTCAATTGTAGTGTTGAAAATTATGAGTTCAGTAAAAAAGGCCAACCAAATATAGTTTTACAAAGCGGAATACAACTCAATACACACCTGGCTTACCTAATGTAAATTTGTAAATGCTAATCAAATAAAACCAAGATGATGAGTCATTTTTTCAGATTGTTTGTAATTATTTGAATTCATTTATATCATTACATGTTCCAGTACTTAGCAATTAAAAAAACAGTATCCACCCCGTAGCCATTCGAAAGCCTACAAAAAACGTATTTTTTATAGAAATTACAAAAGAACCAATAATGCATCTATCTAAGTCAAACACGAGATCTATCTAAGTTAGAGGCAATTTTAGGAGGGGGTGGGTGAGTGTAAGGTGTTCCACCCCCAAAGATGGTGCTTTTCAAGTTATAGTTGTTTTTTTTACGTTTTATTTTAATATGAACTACTGACACAAACACATTGAGAACGATTTGTTATAAAGTTTATAATACAGTTTAGCAATTCGTACTTTTTTGTTATATGCAGCAGTTGTCCTCTTATTTAATGTTGTCAACATCTGTGCATAGGTGGATCTACACTTTAAAAATCCCCATTTATGAACAAAAACAAGTTTTTTAATTAGCAGGTAATTTGTATGGCAATTATGGACTTTATAATTTTACAAACAACGCATGTCATAGAAACAGGTTGACATTGCTAACTCAAACAAAACAGAAAGTGAAATACCAATGTGATTTGCAATTGATTTTAAAAAGCTTGCTAGATATCTATAAAGTGATTTCAAAGATGGAAGCTTTTGGAGAATTAATACAATAGAGTTGTAAGAAAACATTACATCATTTAAAAAAAGCTGATGTGTTTACAAATCTAAGGCAGGTGCGATATCATTATCTGTAACAAAAACAGAACCAAAAAAACTATTCAAAAAGATGTGATTTTTTATTAGCAGAAGCAATTCTACGAACGGGGAAAGGGGGGAGGGAGAAAGAGTGGGATGAATCCTTTAAAAGTACCGACACGTTCCTGAAAAAAAAGGTCCTTAAAACTAAAATTTACCCGACTGAATTGTGTCACATACCCGACTAGCCAACTAAACTAAAAAAAAAAAATGATAGCCAACAACTCTATTGTATTAATTCTCCAAAAGCTTCCATCTTTGAAATCACTTTATAGATATCTAGCAAGCTTTTTAAAATCAATTGCAAATCACATTGGTATTTCACTTTCTGTTTTGTTTGAGTTAGCAATGTCAACCTGTTTCTATGACATGCGTTGTTTGTAAAATTATAAAGTCCATAACTGCCATACAAATTACCTGCTAATTAAAAAACTTGTTTTTGTTCATAAATGGGGATTTTTAAAGTGTAGATCCACCTATGCACAGATGTTGACAACATTAAATAAGAGGACAACTGCTGCATATAACAAAAAAGTACGAATTGCTAAACTGTATTATAAACTTTATAACAAATCGTTCTCAATGTGTTTGTGTCAGTAGCTCATATTAAAATAAAATTCTTGTAAATAGTGGAAATTCCTCTCTTTACAAGAATATCTCAAGGACTACCTCAAGTGACTGTCTTAGGTCCTATGAGGTATTACACTCCTTCATTGTCTCTTGCTTGATACACCATGATGTCGTCCGCTATTTGCGGACGACAGCATGGTGTATCAAACAAGAGACAATCAAAACAACGCACACCTTATTAACTTCTTAAAATATTTTTCAGAATGGTTAAATAATTGGCAACTTTATAAGCGACCAAAGAATGCTTCCATTTACATTATAAGAACAGCCCTTTACCATTACATTCATACTCAATAGACATTGGTACAAAATTAATTTAAAATATCGGTATAGTTGTGTCTTTGGATATGAAGATTTCCAATCGCTGTTCTTTTATTGCAGGCAAAGCATACTCTCTAACTTACTTTTAAAATCTTTTATTCGTAACAATTCTTAACTTTTTCGATCTTAAAATCTTGTACCTCAGTGTGGAATTCCTACCCTTTAAAAGATATAAAGGTGAGTTTCCACTCATCCGTTTTTTCACGGGAACGGTATAGGAAAGGGAAAAATAATCACATGAGCATGCGTAGTTTTCCTTCAGACATATTAAAACTTATACTACGCATGCCCTCGTGATTATATTTCCCGTTCCCGTAAAAAAAATGGATGAGTGGAAACTTCCCTTAAGTTGGATAGAAAGATTTAGAAATATTTCACTCGAGTTGTCTGTAAAAGATGTCATATTCCTTGTAAAGATTTTTCCTCAAGAATCAACACCTTCAATCTTGAATCTCTTGAGAGATTTTAATTTTATAATAATTAAATTTAACCAAATAATGAAATACAAAATTATGCACAATTTAGCTAACCTAACATAATCTTGTCGAACTACCTTTTTCTGTGTTTTTTACATTTGCACCTTTTCACTATTCTAGAAGATATCATACCCCAAATCTTATTCCACGAAACAAATGTAATAACGACACACGAAGATTTTTCTTCTTCAAAAATGTTTTTGTAATTCTCTGTCTGATAATTTTCGTCTTTGTTTAAATCGACTTTAAAAAAATACAATATTTATCACCACTATGCACTCTATTAATTTAAGAGTAAAAATATTTACAGTAATTTTGATATTACCAGTACCCAGTGGGCATGGACGTAAAAAAGACGTCTTTTAAATGTTTTATACACGTTTTGGACGTCTTTTGAACGTCTTTTGAACGTTTTGGACGTCTTTTGAACGTTCAAAAGACGTCTTTTTTTGGTCCGGTGCCCACTGGGTATTACCATTATGTAATTTTCTTTAAAATGCAAATAAATCATATAATAACAGTATGCATTTGCAATTAATTTGCGGTGCATGTAACCACAGATTAAAAATTTATATGAAAAAAAAATTATACAAAGCTGTCTCAGGCGCGGATTCAGACCATTTAGAATAGGGGGAGTAGGGGGTAATTTTCAGTTTTAATGATTTGGTGGATCCAGAACATCTATTAAGGTGGGGAAGAAACTTTAAGGCTTTTTTTATCCAGACCATTTAGTAAATATCTGCACTGGTACTATCTGCAGTTATAGGCAATAGGCTACTATCTGCAGTTATAGGCAATAGGTTGTTTCTCATTAAAACATGATATTACAGGAGAGCAAAACTAAAGTTTGTAAAAGAGATATTTTAGTCAAATTCGCTCAAAATTCGAGTCTAATTCATCAAAATAAAGGAATACGGCAATTTAGAGATGAATTCTTTTGCCACACCAAAGATTACACTATTTTGAGCATTTTACGGAACAAACTTCAAAAACGCAAACAATGCGAGATACAACTTATTGCCTTGTAATACTATCTACCGATATATTGGTATTCCAACAGCCTGATTTAATATTTGCACCACACAATTTTAACAAAATTTCATATCACTTTTAAAAAACCTCCCTAATTTACTTCCGCTTTCAAACAATATGCTGTGATTTTTAAAGAATTTTTTTTTCTAAATTAGTAAAATAAGGTATTTTTAAAAAATAAATAAAACGACGTGAGCAAATATAAGATTCACGAGTCATTAAACCTATGTTTAGTAGATTGTGGAATGTTTTCTTTAAACCACAATTAATTGGAAAGCATGTTATATTGTTTATTTTCAATTTTCCTAACTATGCTTAACTTATATTAAACTTGACTTAAAAGCACCCGAAGTGCAGCGGTTGAGGAAAGTGGCGTGCAATTCCTATCTTATAATAAAAAAATTATTCAAATGTAATATTAAAGCCAAACAGTTTACAAATTATATGATTAATTAAAAATTTTTTTTTTTTATTCCATCGAGTTTTTTTTCTTTCTAAAAAAATAATTATGGTGTAGACTCTCTTTTAAAATTGTTTGAAAAAGTTTTTTCCATGTCACCTTAAAGCCTTAAACCATTTTTCAACATTTCAACATTGAGAAAAAGTAAGATAAACTTTTTTTTTGTTGTTCGTACATAAAATACATAAAAATACTTTTACAATAAAGGTATGACTTTCTATAAATTAAATTTTATAAATTCTAAGCTTCATTAAATATAATAAAAAAGAAAAGTTCAATACATACATAATAAAAACTTTTATTGCACATAAAAATGAGATAAATTCTAAGTCTAGTTAAATACTGCCCTGCTAATCATAAACACCCAATGTGCAGAAAGGTAGATTTTGAGATAAACAATCATGTTTGCAGACGATACAAACTTATTCTTATCTCATACTAACATCACTACTCTGTTTCAACTTATGAATGTAGAATTAAACAAAATTTCTTACTGGTTTAAATTAAATAAATTATCGCTTAATATTCAAAAAACAAACTGGACTCTCTTTCACCCGCCCTCTAAGAAAAAACTAATGCCTTATGAAATGCCATCCCTTTTTATTGATAACATCGAAATAATTAGAGTAAATGTTACAAAATTCTTAGGTGTTTATATTGATGATAATCTTTCATGGAAAAATCATATTGAAAATTTATATAACAAAACTTCAAAAAGTTTAGGAATTTTATATAAAGCAAGAAACTTTTTAAATAAAAAAATTTTAACTCAATTATATTTCTCTTTTATTCATAGCCATATAAATTATGCAAACATTGCATGGGCTTGCACCAATTAAAGCAAACTTGAACCTCTTTATCGTCATCAGAAGCATGCAGCACGTTTGATACATTTTAGTGAACGTCTTACTCATGCAAAGCCTCTATTAAAAAAAAAATGAACGCCTTAAATGTATATCAACTCAATGTTTATAATACTCTTTGTTTTATGTTCAAATGTAAAACTAATTCTTCACCAGTTTCTTTCCATGATTTGTATACGTCAAAAGATAAAAATAAATACTTTTTACGCAATTACAATTTTATTGAGCAGCCATTTTTTCAAACTAACTTGAGCAAATTCTGCATTACTTCTCGCGGACCATTCTTATGGAACAAAATTGTCTTAAAAAACTTTTCTCAAGATTTTATCCAACAATGTAACTACAACTCTTTTAAACAAAAGTTAAAAGAATTAATTTTTACAATTGACGATCTATCAATTTACTTTTAATAATTTTTAATAGTTTTCCCATTTTACCTCCACTTATCAAAGAACTATTATTATTTTATAATTTATATATTTACCAAGAATATGTATCAATATATACGACAATTTATATGTTTATTAACTTATATAGTATTTGTATAACTGATCTTTATATTTATAACGGGTTTTCTGAATATTTTTAATTTGTTTGTGTCACGTTCATTTTAGCGGTTCTCGACGACAAGACCTTACGGTCTTCTACGAGTCCCCGCGTTCTTTTATTTCTTATTTACGATTTTTTTTTTTTGTTCTTTTCTTGTAACTTCTATATTTTATTTTTTAATTTGTATATTTATAACGGAAAGTTGTTAAAAATGTAATAAAGAACAAAAAAAAAATATTTACCAAAATTTATTTACCAAAAACTGTTTATTATTTAGTTTTTGCACTTTGGGTGTTCTTGATTGACAAGATAGAATAAAATTAAATGCAAATAATGAATCTGATATAAAAAATATATACTTATTTATTTTATACTTTTTGACAACCTTTCCAAAATATCCTAACGTATTTAGTTTTTATGTTGAAAGGCATTTAATAAAAGACAAAGAAATTACTCAAACTGCTAAAAATTATTACCATCAAATTTTATAGCCTTTTTTTTTTTAAACTTTTTAAATAAGTTTTATTCCTATTTTAATACCTTTATCAAGATTTTTTATTAATTTTGCATCTATTTATTGCTTTGACTTTGAGATAAACTGGCTAACAATAAATGCATGTTTGGCATGAAGCAGTTGCGTTAAACTGCACGCAGTTTATTTGAAAAATGAGTGATTTAATGAGGATTTTTTGATAAAGTAGTTATGTAATCTAAATTCAAATAGGGGTTTGTTGTCACACAGGAAGACTTTTTAAAAGAGTTTTACATAAAAAGTTATGTTTCCAGATTTTTATAGATTTTTTCTGAATGTATTCAAATAGATACTTTTTTTATGATAAGGTTTTCGCAGAAATAAAACAAGTAAAACGAGTGACAGCTAATTTCCTCTAGTTGACAGTGAGAAAAGCGTCATCGCGTCATTATTATCTCCGGAAGCACAAAGAAAAAGTTTAATTAGATTTTCGAATTTTACAATATTCATTATTAAAAAAGTTCTAATAAAGATTCTTAATTTAAAGAGTTTGGTTTCTCTATAGATATTTTATAACTGTTTTTAATTACGACTAATTTTTTATTTGAACTTTTGTAAATTTTCCAAGCTTTTTTCTTCGAAAAGTTTAATAAAATTACTATGATCTTTTATCGAATACCTTTTTTGTAATTAGAAAGAAAAATTAGAAAGGATCTTCAAAATTGCAAAATCTTTTGTATTAATTTACGTTATGTTCAAAGTTTAAAGGTGTGATTTGAATTGTTTTTTAATATCCAAAACAAATAAATCATACCGTTTGTTGAAGTGGTTGCTGAGTATTATTGCAAGCGCTTTCATTTTATGTTTTTTCAGACTTTTTATTTTGCTAAAAATTTTCAAAAATAAATTTTGAAATAACATGTCGATTAAGTTAGTTGTTATTAAAGTAGAAATTTGAAAAAAAAAAGGTGTATTTTGTTCTTTATTAGCGTTGTTTGATTTATCACTGTCGAATTGAGAATTTTATATTTAATTATTTATCACAGTTTAAAAGAAACTTTTAATTTAAAGTATCAATGTTTATTCTATTAATGAATCACAGAAAAAAAAAAAAAAAAAAAAAAGAGTACTGTCAATGTGTACTCATGCTTCATTTAGAATATAATAAATTAAATGAAATTTAAACAGTTGAACTTTTGGATGATTGGTTTTAGATAAGGTAAAATAATAATAATAATAATAATGATAATAATAGTAATAATAGTAATAGTAATAATAATAAGAATAAGAATATATATATACATATATATAAATATACATATATATATATATATATATATATATATATATATATATATATATATATATATATATATATATATATATATATATATATATATATATATATATATATATATATATATATATATATATATATATATATATATCACATCTACAATAGCGCAACGTAATATGATAAAGTTGGATAAATGATTACTCGTCATGCAATTGCATTAAAATAAAGCAATCAAAATTAAAACTAGTGTAAACAGTGGACAGAAAAAATTCGGGGTGTGGTATATGCATGTTTACACTTAGTAAAAAAAAGCATGTCTTTTATTTTTACTATTTAATTGACCGATCAATAAGAATACTGGTCTGTATTTAAGGCAATATGTATATCATACAGACAAAAAATACGCAGTGCAAGAGTTTTGTTATCTTTTATTATAACGTTTTTATGTTGTGTGAAACTGTGTAAAATTGTTAAGCAGAACCGGATTTAAAAAAACAACAAAAAAACAACATTTGAAAAATTGTTTTTAGTCTTTCATTTAATGTAATACATAACAAAACCAGCTCTTGAACTTTTTTATACAATATGGCAAAACTATCAAACAAAATGATTTTATTTATGGTAAATAAAGTAAATTTATGTTTAACTTGTGCGACTTATGATACAAACATTTAGCGCAAATTTGTTTCAAAATTGTTTTTTTTGTAATTATGCAATTATTTCTGAGTACTACAGGTCAGTAATAAAAAATATGAGTGTTTTTTCGTACAACTGTATATTAACTACGTATTTTATTTTGCACATACAAAAAGTAGCTACTAAGTAGCTACTAAGAATTAGGTTGCTACTAAAAAGGTTGCTACTAAAAAAGTTGCTACTAAAGTAGCTACTAAGAATTAGGTTGATTCATACTAATGTCTGTTAAGCCACTTCGAGTCTCAATGAGACGAATTATTTTCCTTGTGACACAACATAATCGTTTTTCAAAAAAAAAGCGTGTTAGTAAACAAGTTAAGGAAACGAAACAAGTTAAGGAAACGAATCAGCATATCAATTGAGTAATAATTAGTAATATCCAAGGTATTTAATAAAACTTAAAACTGTAAACCATTTCACATATGAATTAAATTTGTAGTGTGGATTTCGCTATACAAAAATAAAACAGGACTAAAGTTATATTTACGCTGTTGAACTGTGATAAGCGGATGAAGTCTAAATATCTAGCAGATGTGAAGTTATTTGTTAAACGCTGGTTTAAAACGGGTGCATATTTCTAGGATAAACATGAAATACAGGAGGGTATCGTTTGTAATCAGACAACATTTCTATTGTTAGTTTAAAACAAACCTCACTCTGAAATTCTTTCAAAATAATTTTTCACCGTGAAATTTTTGTTTTTTTTTAACTGGTTGCATTTACAGCTCTTTATTTTTAATGTTTCTCATTCTGATTGTTGTTGGGCAATATAAATGTCACTCTTAAGTATTTTATTTTTAATGTTGTTTATACTGATTGCTGTTAGACAATATAAATGCCACTTGAAAGCGTTTAGATTTTTAAAATACGTTTATTGTTCATACTATATATTTTTAAGTGTAACTAGAAAAATGTAAGTGCAACGTTCATGATATTTTGTTAAGTTTATTTTAAGATTTATAGATTTGAGTAAAAGTAAACAAAGGTGATAAATTTGAAGGAATCTAAGGTTATATAATAGTTTAACAATTTGAAGTAAACAAAGATGATGAATTTGAAGTAAACAAAGGTGATACAATCATTCAGATCAACAAAAAGATTTTGAATAAAATTAAATTTTTTTTTTTTTTTTGTTTACTGATTATACTTATAAAAACTTTAGCTTTTATAGTTTTAGCTTGTGATACAATGTTATTATAATAACGAACTTTTAAAAATTCATTAAAGATCTTAATAAATGTAGCAGAAATTCTTTTAATTTATTGTAACTTTTTCTTAAAAAAACAGACGGATTATAATTGTTTTGTTGTGGGCTATATTCTTAATACTGATAATATTTACTTGCACATTCTCTCATCATATCTCCAATAACTAAAGAAATTTTTAAACAGGTTATAATATCTTTTTTTCATTCTTTAATCTTCTTTTTTTTTCTCTTTTTTGCATTTAATAATTTATTTTGTTCAACCTTGACCCGGTTTAGAAAATTTATGCACATCCTATTGGAAAGGCAAACAATTTCTTTGTTATTGGGATTGTCTAGAAAAATGTCTGGTTATTTAAAATTTGTATTTTTGAAAATCTTTTCCTTCCTATTGAATAATATAATGAACTTATATATTACAATAATTTGATTTATTATATAGCTAAAAGTGTATTAGGTTTATTTTATTTATTTTTGCTTTTTTTATAGATACACAAATACAGTTATGATAAAAATTATTTGGGATTTTTGATACTCTCTTGAATTTTTCCTAAATATATCAAAATGTTTTACAATATATTATTATTCGTATAAATATTAGAATATTAAAAGAAATGAACTTTTTATATTTAATTTTAAAAAATTATATATTTATCAATGACAATAATAAATAAAACGATGGTTGTATTTTTTGACGCGTTTCAAAATGTAACAATTTTTTTTTAATATAACACTATAATAAAATGTTATTATTAAACAAAATTTTAAAGTTTTCATTTATAGATCATTTATTATTATATTTATTATTCAAGATTGTTTCAATTAAAAAAATGATATTACTAAAAAGCACAACACAAGACAAACTGAGTATGATGCATGTTCATCTTGACAATGAGAAGTTCTGTAGTGGTCACACGTCAATTCAGTACTCACCCAATATTGTCCGAAATGATATTTTTCACGGTATTTCTAAGGAAGCACAAAATGCAACTCAACAAAGTGTTTTGATGAAAAATCAAAGAACACACGCTATTAACGATATTCAATCACAAATGATTGCCTCAAAAATCCCACTTTGTCTTGTTCAAGATATTTACGGTAAATTACATCAGTTAGTATATATGATACCTCAAAACCTTTACGATCAGTTTTCTAGTAACGTTCAAACTGGAAAAAAAGTAACCTTACGGTCACACTATGAAACTCTGCAAAATCAAATAAACAATAAAATTAATACCAGTGAAAGCAAAGAAAGTTACTCTTGTTCGGTAAATATCAAAAATCAGTCAAGTCAACAACAATTTTTAACACCAGATCAAACTAATAAAGAAAATTATAGAGCGCAGCAACATGAAGCTCTAAATCATCAGCATCAAATTTTATTACAGCATCAAAATCATCAACAGCAAATGTTGCAGTATCAAATAATGCAACTTGAATATCAAAAGCAACAACACGAACTGCAAAATCGGCAGCAACATCAGCAACAAATTCAGCATCAACAACAATTGCATATGCCATATAGACAACAATCACCACAAAATCTTTTGTTATCGTTTGAGTCTCAAAGCACGGCTCACTCAAATACGCCATCTGTACAAAATAAAGTTAATCTACAAGAACTGCAAACTTCCCCGAATCAAAAAGTTCTAGAGCATCAAGATCAAGAGTTACATCTAGAGATACCGTTGCAACAAAAATGTTTAAAAGAAAATGTTAATTGTGATGTGAGTTGTAGTCCTAGTTGTAACACTCGTATTGAAGAAGTTGACTTTTTAGCAGAACTTCAAAATGGTTTAAAGAAAAAAACACCCGATAATAGTTACGAATTATTAGTAAACAAAAGTTCCGATAGAATACAATCAAACACGCTTGATAAATTAGATTTGAGTAAAACACCTAATAAATCTAACCCGATAAATTTTAACCAGGATAAACCGGATAACACAAACGAGCAATCTGTTTGTAACGTTGATTTGCAAATAGACAACAGTTTACGAAAAAGAAAAAGTTCAATCAGATCTGATTTTGAGAGTGAAATCAAGAAAAGTAATTCAATTATTAATAGCCCAAAAAGTGATTTTAACGAAATGTTTGTAAAAATATCTCCAACAAGTAATGAAACATCAATAGACAGTAGCGAGACATCAGAAACTGATGAAAGTCAAGATTTACTTTGGAATTTATTTATGGACGAAATTTCGTCAACATCAAATGACTCTGATATATTTATATCAGAAGACTTTGACTTTTTTGACAAACATAAAAGTTTAGATGAAAGTTTTAACATGAACTTAAAAGAATCAAAAGATTTCTCCAGCAGCTATAATAGCAGAGATGATTATAATAACCGTGATCACTTTGATCAGTTTGATTTGTTTCAGCATATACTAATGTAAAAACACACGGAGAAAATTTCCAAGCAAAATACTTAAATATTACAATCTGTTATAAATACTTTTTCTTGTGTTTGATTTATTTAAATTATTTGCATATTTCTTTTTAATTTCAGGATAACGTGATAATTTGTTAACTAATGTCGCTATTAATTTTTTTAATGTTTAACTTTCCTCCTTGATAAACATCGTTATCTTTGTATTAAAAACTTTTATGGCTGGTGTTGATTCAATTTTTCATTATAATATTTTAGCAGGCCGCCCAACCCAACCTAACACTTTTATGACAAAAATTACGACGATACCAAGACTAAAAACTTCTTAAGTTCTTAAGGTATTGGATTAACATTAAAACAAAAAACTTACTCAAAAAATTGTATAAAAATATTTGTCTAGATAATAAAATTTAAGAACTTGTTAAACAAACGGTTAATTTTTTATAATAATATATATATTTTTTTTGCCTTGTAAATATTACATTCTGTAAAATATTAATAGCATATATTAATATCAGGGGTAAGAAGAAGAATTATTATGTTTTATCGTCAAGCAACCAGATAAGATATATAGAATAAGAAGTCTCAAACAGTAAAAAACAAACCACAAAAGTTAAAAATGTAGATTTCAGATTGTAAGGTCAAAATAAACATTAAAATGTTTTTCATTTATGCTTACGAAAATATAAATTTGTTTAATAAAGAAAATTTCAAAAACAAAAAACAAAAAAAAACAAAAAAACGAAAAAAAACAACAAAACAACAAGAAAATCAAGAAAAAACAAAAAACAGACTTTTCATGTATGATTGAATAATCATAAGCTTATTTACAAATTTATTTTTATATACTAAATATTTATTTTAATATACTACAAATTTCTGATCATTCATTAGGAATCTCTTAATTTTTTTTAAGTTAAGTTTTTTAATTAAAGTTTTAATTCAATCATTGAGCCACATAAATTAAAGGACCATGGAGTGAACTTAGGCTATGAAGCTTTGATCTGAATAAAATTTAAACATTATTTTCAAGATAAAATTTTCAATTAAATGCTCTAGTAATTTTACTAGTAAGTATTGAATAAAAAAAAAAACGTTTAAAGTATAAAAGCATTTTATACTTTTAATAAAATATATTGTAATTAATATATTTTGTAGAGTGTAGAAGTTGATTACATGTCAGTAAAACAAACGGTAAAGCAAATTTTATTGAAAGCCTGAAGCTAGACAATCTATTAAAGATTGAAACAGCCTTGAGTTGTTTATTTAATTTATAACAAAATACTTATAGCCACAAAAAGGTACAAGAACTTTGTACCTTTACAAAGGTACCAATAAAAACTTTTTCTACCATTTTAAAATAAAGCTATAACAAATAAAAGCAAAATATAATAACAACAAAAAATAATAATAAAAAAAATAATAATTAAGTTTAAAAACTATATTATTATTATTGGTTGTATTATTTTTTCAATGTTAAGTATCAAAGCATAAGTTTGGGTTTGGATTGGATAAAAAATTTTAGCATAAGTTTTTTGGGTTTTGATTGGATAAAAATTGAAATTTTTATTCACAAACTGGACAACACATATGCGTAAAAACTTATTTTATAAATATTCATATTATCAAAAAAATATAGGAAAATAAAAAATAATTAATTAAAAGCTATGATAAACTTAAGCTAAATGCACTCTTTTGATAGAAAAATCATTGAAAATTTAACTCAACTAAATATAAGTAAAATATAAGAGAAATGGTGTATAACTAAACGGAAAACAAACCCAGAAAACGAAAAACAGAAAACGAACCCTAAACAGAAACAAGCTATAGTAATAAATACTACAACGGGCGCTGCTCTAAAGAGCTAGCGTCTCTTGTGCCATTTACTAAAATTCATTCTCATGTTACTCATCAATAAAGTCTCATCTTTTTACTGTGACTGTTCCTAAGTGCTTTAAAAATTCTTATTCGTTTAGTTTTACCCCTCGAATATCTGTATATCTTGGAATTCGTTCCCTTCATCTTCATCTTTCCTGATTCATATAATTTGCAATCTTTTAAGTTATTTCTTGATCGTTATCTTGCATTATAACTTTCATATTTTCTCTTCCTCTATCTTTCAATTCTAATAGTGGTTGCTATGGTTGCTTGCAGCGTTGTTAGAAGTGAAGTTCTTTAAAAAATAAAGTTTTTTTTTAAAGATTTTCACTTTAAACAACGCTTCTAACAAGGTTTAAATTCTGTATGCACCATTTTTGTAAATTAATGTGTAATTTGCAAAAAATGATGCAGACTCAGTACGAGGCTACTTGTATGCTTTTTTAAAACCCATTTCCTTTTTTCTTAATGTCTCAATAGCTGCTAACATCTAACTTCATTATATCACTTCAGTACTGACTTTCTTATATATTTCTACTTATTAAAAAAGCAAGAAGTATTGATAAAAAAAATTTTAAATTCAATCAAATGTCAATCAAACTATAATTAATATATAAAACTATAAACTGTCGTAGGATGTAGAGTACTTATAGTAAAAGGTGTTAATACTTTTTGTTACTAAGGGTAATACATCCTATGGTACTTTATGCACAGTTAAAAACTCTAAGTAGATTAAGAATTATAGCTTTTGTGACATCATACTTTATTTAACAAAAACGGTTGATTTGAAAATTTATGTTATGAGGTTTTGTAAGTAGATTACAGATTTTAAATCAATTGCAAATTTTGAAATTTATAATGCAATGCACAAAGAGGTTTTTCATTTAATGATACATTAATTAACTTTTTTTTTTTTAAACAACTTCACTTTTAACAAGGCTGGAAGTTATTGAAAGAGAAAAGGTGAAGTTTAAAGCAAAATAACGATTAACAGATGACTTAAAAGATTCCAAATTAAATGAGTCAGGAAAACAAGATGAAGGGAGCGAATTCCAAATAACTGATGTTAAAGAGAAAAATTAGATAAATAAGAACTTTTGGAACTTAGGCACAAGACGCGCTAACACTTGAGAGCAGCACCCGTTATAGTATTTATAGAATGGAGAAAAAGAAGCAACATTACGGTGAATTGACAATGGTTACAGGTTAAAATGTCACTTATAAATTAAAGACACAAAGTATGTAATGCTTTTACATTAAGTAAAAAATTACTTAACAACAAAAAGTGTTGCAAAAGTAATATTTTAACTAAAAGATATTTGTTGCTTTAAATTAAGATAAAAATAGCAAAGGAAGTGATTATATTTTTTACGCCTAAAAATAACAAAAACAACTTTTATTCGCTAACTATATATATGTTTTTTTAATAATTTTTATATATGTTTTTTTAATAATTTTTAATACACACCAAAATATAAGATAAAACATAATACAATAATTATATTAATCATCAATCAATCATTATATATTTCTGAAATATTTGGTTTTACATTTCAAGGTTGTTTACAAATAGTATTACTAATATTACGTAAACACCTAATGATAATGATTAAAATAGTAGTTCATAATAATAATAAAAATAATATTTATTATAATAATAATAAATGATAATAATAACAACATGTTATTTTAACAATAGTAATGATAATATAGTAATTTAAATAATTTAAATAAATCAGTATAATTTTCCATACAACAATTGTTTTTAGATACAAAGTTACAGTTACAAATAATAATTAACTGACAAAACGTAACAACTAACAATGACATAAAAACAACGACTGTTAAAAAATATTATAAAGAATTAGTAAATTATAATATAATAACCAAAATATTCTTATAATATAATAACCGAAATATATTGCAACAATATGACAAAGTAAATAAATAAAATATCAACAGAAAAACACTGAGAAAATCAAAACAAAGCAAAAGTTACAACAAAAATTACAAGCAAATTACGTTAATTACAAAAAATAACAAAAAAATTACGTTAAGTTCTTTTGGCAATGAAAACAATAAGCAACATCAACAACAACAAGAAAAGAACAACATAAATTAAAAATAATAAAGAAAGAAAAAAAGAGTAATAATAATACACGGTAGAATACAACATTTATAATAAATGCTTCAAACGAAAATAAAAACAAAAAATATATAACATTATAAAAAATTAGATATCACTATTTAAAAATAACTAAATAATTAAAAAATAAAACAATACATGACTAACAAAAAATAATAAGTAAATTTTTAGACGCTAAAAAACTAAAGAAAAATCATTACTACAATGCCGCTTAAATAAAAATAAATAAAGAATCCTAAATATTTATGAAAGAAAACTAAAGAAATATATGAAATAAAACAAAAGAATTATATGGAAAAATAAAAAAAATTTTATTTGCCGATTTTATTTTTATGTAAAAATTGTTTTTTTCTTTTATTCTTTTTACACATTTCATTCGTTAACTTTTTTCTTAACTTCTATTTTCTATACTTCTTTATTTATTTTCTTTCAGAAGTTTCTTTTTCTTTTCTGGTTTTAAAATATTGATTTATTCTTCTTTTTAGTTAATTTTATTATTCGTTTAGTTTATAAATGTTTTCTTTTCCTTTTTTTCTTTTTTCCTCTCTAAAAAAGTTGTTTTTATCCGTTTGAAAAAAGTGTCCGCCATTTGCGATGTCTTATTAGCCATGTTAATAATTAAAAAAGTAATATATATATATTCTCAAAAAAAGTCTTCTATACCTAGAATTTTCTTAAAAAAAAAAGTCCTTTGGTAAAAAAGTGGGGGAAGCACTTGCCCGCCTCCCCGTGTCGTCGGCCCTGCAAAATGTTTTCTACAAACTTGTTTTTGCATAAAGTCATGTATAATGAAGCATATCTGATGTATAATGAAGCATATCTGATATATAATGAAGCATATCTGATATATAATGAAGCATATCTGATGTATAATGAAGCATATCTGATATATAAAAATGAAGCATATCTGATATATAAAATTTTTTTTTGTTTGTTTCTTTGTTGCAGCAATTGAATACCAGATAAACCTTTGTAAACAATCAACAAATCATCAAAAAAAAAATCATCGCGCGTGGTTGCATCAACAAATCATCAAAAAAAAAATCATCGCGCATCGTGCAGTGGTTAGAGGGCTTGCTTTATAAGCAGAAGATCCAGGTTTGAAACGAGCTCTGGACATATTTTTGCGTCATGGTAAGGAAGGAGGCGTGAACTTCCTGATTAAATGCACTTCTATGGTGATCTGTGACAAGACCGTTAGGTATTCTTAGGGCACCTAAAAAAAAAATGTTCATTAAATATATTTTTTCATTCATTTGTTAAATGATCTACAGAAGAAGCTGTAATGCAGTTTTTAAAATAACTTGAAACAGCCTGAGGGATAATTATCTCTTTAATTATATATTTGTCTTTCAAACTGTCTTGGTTTAACTTCTGGAACATCAAGAGTTTTAGCTAGATCAAAAGCTGTTGATTAGCAGTCGGTATGATGTTGATTAGCAGTCGGTATGATGTTGATTAGCAGTCGGTATGATGTTGATTAGCAGTCGGTATGATAGACACCAATAACTTTTTTAGATCTGCAAATAGGGAAGGAGGGGGAAAGGGGACAAAATTCTATATTTTTTTGTTTAACCAGTTATTCTTTTTTAATTTTTTTAGAAAAGTTCAAAAAAACGATCAAGTTTTTGCTATTTCTTTTGTGGTTGACTTTCTACTTCTATTTTTAACATTTTAAAAATATTCAAAACTTAAAAGCGAGAAATCTTTGCAGTGTATCCTTTGCGTGCAACTTTATGTTAAATTTTATTTCTGATTGAATATTTGATTGAAAGATTAAATAACTTTGAATTAAAATGAATAAAAAATTGTGTTTAAACAAAAATAAGTATTTTCTAGTGATTTACTTCGCTAGTAAATACTTTGCGACTTTGTAAACTGAATTTAGATACCGAATAAAATAAAAAATATTGCAACCATTTAGTAAATAAATCATAAACTAGTAAAAAAATAGATCAAAAATAATAAACTTCTTTAGAAATCTCCCAGTAGTTAACGAATTTTATCAAACAAAGTTGCCTTTACTCAGGGTTGTTTTTATATTTGTCTTTAACGTCAACAATAAATTATCTTTTGGAAATTTTCATTAAATAAGATTGACTGCTCAGTAGTCGTAGAAAAAGTTCGTATATGCGCATCAAAAAACTTGGATGACTGTATCATTTTTGCAAATATAGTTTTTCAAAACTTAGCTATATTTTTTCAACAGAAAATAAGAAAGTGTTATAGTTTCGCAAAAAGATACAATAATGGAATAACTGATGTATTTTTAATCAGGTTTTTGCAATTTCTAAAGCAATTGCATATAACATTAAACTTAAGCGCTCATTGCAATCTGCTTTGGAAATACCCTCGATTACAAAAACTTCTTTTAGCAATATACTTAAATATCCAAACCATTGTGAAATCAAGATTTAAATAATTAGCATTCAAGTAATATAGAAATATTTTGGGAAATGTGTTTCATTGTTAAAAGATTTTAAAACATAAAATACAGTCGGGACCAGTGACAGAAACAACTGTGACAGAGCGAGTTAGCAAAAAAAGAACTGTAAGTATATACCTTATATAATTTAAGGTATAAGAAATTATACCTTAGCTTGTTTACAAGATAGCCCATTTACTTGCAAATTAGATGTCAATAAATTTACTGAAAAAGAGAAAGATTTGTTAAATATCCAAAAACGATTGATGAATGGGATGTTTAATTTAGTAATACACTAGGTCATTACAACAAAGATCAACTTTGCTTAAAATCATAAATGTTAATAAAAAAACAAAAAAACGCCGGCTCATTTCTACAGAAGAGAAGCTAATAAATAAAAGTTTCTACATGGAAAGTCCTCAAAAACACCTACGATAATTTTTTTTAGTTATTTAGGTGCTCCAAGAAGAACTAAGGTTGTTATAACAAAGCACGTGAAAGAGAAGTTTACCTAGGAAATTCCTTCGATACCTATATCGCTTATCTGGCCAGAGCAGACATCGAACCTCAGAGCTCTTGGTTCTGAGAAAGAACTTTAATCACATCACCACGACTGCTATGAAATTATTTCGCATTTTCACTAGTAATTGTTACAAATTGTTCTATATATGGACTAATTGAATGCCAAACTTTTTATTGTATTTATAACTAACTACACATAATGATTGTGTATTTTATTGATAAAATGAAAAGAAAAACATTTAACATGGTTCACGGTTTGCACGGATCCTTATAATGCCTACCTAGCTGTCCCAAGAACGCCACTTATGAGGAATGTTAGCGTACACATCAAGGTACCCTGTGATGCAAATTTTGAAATCATTTAAATTTGTCCGCGGAAAATAATTTAATTTGAATGTTCAAATTAAGTCAAATTTTAACTTCATAGTGCGCCAATAAAAACACTTGTAAAATTTGAACCACTGAATATAATTTGATAAAAACTGGTGCAAATGTAGCCAATAGTCACACCAAACTCTGGACAAAACTTCAGCCTGATTGGATGACTAGTATAGAATTTATTGCAGTTTTAGTTGAAGTTTTGTCAGTTTTTTCTACTTATGCCTCAAAGCGTTACCGATTATTTTGAAATTCGGTCACTATTTTTTAAATAACGGTTACATGAGTGTTCTACTATGTAAAACCAACAATTTTTGTTATAATTATTTTATCGGAACATGTACGGTTTTCATTTTATAGACCAAAATAGTGATTTTCTACTTAAAGCGTGATTTAAATAATAATGTGCTAATAGTGTCGACACGGCTTTCAAAGTGGAGGGTTTCAACCACTCAATTTCTAAAATAAAATCCATAATTTCTAAAATAATTGCCTATGTTTCTGAAACAAAGGGTCCTCGCAAAAAAAAAGTAGAGAAAGACATGGCCCCCTAACCTCCCCGGCGTTGACGGTCGTGTATGCTTCACTTGAATATACCAACATTTCCAAAGGTATTAACTGCTGCCAAAAAAAAAAGCTAAAAAAAAGTGCAAAACCTGGTCAAAGGAGTACCATTTAGTAAAAAAAAAAATTCTTCTTAAGTACATTTACTTTTAAAATGAAGGGAAAACTATTTAAACCCTATTTTTTCATTGTACTACCATCAAAAACCTAATTACATTTTAATGAATGTTTTTTGATTTTCTCAACCAAAAGATTATTAATAAATAGCTCAATGGACTCTTTTAACACAAATACTCTATAATACTACATTTAAAGATGGTGAAAGTATTCATTATACGCCGTAAAATATATATATATATATCATTATAAATATATCATTGGGTAATACTAGCTCAATGGACTCTTTTAACACAAATACTCTATAATACTACATTTAAAGATGGTGAAAGTATTCATTATACGCCGTAAAATATATATATTTATCATTATAAATATATCATTGGGTAATACTTTTTGAAATTTTTAATTTTTTCAGTGAAATCCGGCTGAAGCGTGTATCCAAAGCAAGCCTTGACAACTAAATTTAAGCTTTTGAATTTTGATGACAATTGGATTTGACGTCACACCAGGTGCAAGGTTGCACCTGCAAGGTTGCATCTGGTGTGACGTCACTTAAATGTCACTGGAATGAGCTTGAAGACCACAAATTATAATTGCAACTTTCATATCACAAGTCAAAATTAGTTTAACTCCATTTGCATTAATGAGTGACCAGATTTGATCAATATTGGAGTGTGTTTCTGGCAATTCTTCTGAAACCCCAACAATAATTTGTCTTTTGACTCCAGTATCTTTACCAGTCCTTTGAGTGAGAGGTTGTTGTTAGTGCGGTGAACTGGTTTCATCCCTTAACGCAGTATCAACAATGCTTTGGCAAAACTTAAAAAAAACTTTGCCACCATCAATTCCGAGCAATTCCTATTTAACAAAATAGCCATTAGAAATTTTGCGTGACTGAATAACATGGTTCACAAGACTTGATAAATCATTGCAGTGAGCAACGACATGAACTGTATAAGAATCTGTTTTTTCGTCTGTGATTTTTAAGTCGCTGCAGGTGAAGAAATTGCTAAATTGTTAACCTAGTCTTAGAAAATTCATATAGAAATTTCTCTCTTTTGTTTACAGTTCTAACAAGTTTCTTTAATCCGTTGTTTGACAGGCCCGTATTTAATTGCACATTTACAAGGGCTACAATAGTCAATTTCGGAGCACTTGGTAGTGTCTGCGCACTACTTTGACCTAAAACCAAAACATATATATTTTATAGTTATAATAAACTTTGTTTAGTAAGTTTGTGTAAAACTTTCAAATTATTCGTTTTTAAAGAAATTAGAAGTTTGTCAAAAATATACTTCTTAAAATGTTATATAATAGTCAAGACTTTATTTCAATATATATGTTAAAATTATTTAAGTATAAATATTTACCAGGGGTAACTGTGACCTGTGGAGGTCCGCCGGATGCTCTAGCCAGTAGAATAGTTCCTTCCGGAGATAATTCTTTATTGGAAATAACTCGAGATGCGATTTGTTCGGATGATTTGGCACTTTTTGCTGCTAAAGATTGAATGTTTTCCCTTAACATTATTTGTGAGCATTGGTGGGGCAAGCTATTTCCTAAAGGGCTGAGGCATTTACTGCAACGTATCTTTGGTTTTTTTCTCAATAGTGGTTTGCTCTATAAGAGGATGTTTTTCTTGCAGCTTTGAACGACCAATTCGGCATATATTAGGCAATAACACATCATGTCTTATGTTTCAGGTCTCACTTGTATTGACTTAAAATCAAGCAAAAGAGGGAGTGCATCTTCTTTCCCCTCTTGTTTTCTGCGCAAAGTAACTCTACACGATTCGCAGAATCCTTTTGGCACCCGAGTATCACTGATACCGATCTTGGTCTTGTACAGTTGGCATATTTGATCTGCTTGAAAAGTAATAAGCTGTCTTAAACATTGTTTCAGACAGAGCAAGCACACAAACGTTCAATTTTCATTATGATTCTTTGCTTGATTTGGCATCGTGGCAATTCACTAAATTTGACTTCACTAAACCAAAATCTGCCTTTTACAAAATTTAATTTAAATTTATATTTGATAACAATCCACTTAACATAGTATTAATTAAAAACTATTAAAATAAAGGAAACATTTACTTGATTTAATTAAGGTAATATTAAATTACAAGGAAATAATTCTTGAATAGTTCTTTCCTAATCAGGAAACAATTATTTAAACTATTTACTTGAAGGAAATTACATTATTGATAATTGTCACACTTATTAAACTAATGAAACTTATCAGAAGGGTTTTAACCTAACTAGGTTGAAGGGTTGTTTTATTTCAAAACAACCCTTCAACCTAGTTAGTTACACAGTTAGAGTAATTTTCTTCCGACTAGCCCTCCAAACTTTGTATTGATCAGATATCTCTATTATCTTATTAACTTATCTAAATTTTTAAAGTCAATTATCTTTGTCAATATAAAAAAATATTTGGTTTTTTCACAGTTGTTCTGTTTTCAGATAAATAAATATTTTTATTTTCTATGTAGGTATTCCTAGAAATCCTTCTTAACCATTTTTTTAGAATTTTTTTGCATTCTGGCAGTAGTTTATACCTTAGGAAGTGTTGGTATATTTACGCTATGCATACATGGCCGTCAAGGGAGCAATGGCCAGCCCACTTTTTTTTTGCGAGGACCTTTTGTTTCAGAAACATAGGCAATTATTTTAGAAATTATGGATTTTATTTTAGAAATCGAGGGGTTGACCCCTTTGAAAGCCGTGTCGACACTTTTAGCATAAGACTATTTAAACACGCTTTAAGTAGAAAATCACTATTTTGGTCTATAAAATGAAAACCGTACATGTTCCGATAAAATAATTGTAACAAAAATTGTTGGTATTACATAGTAGAACACTCATGCAACCGTTATTTTAAAAATAGTGACCAAATTTCAAATTAATCGGTAACGCTTTGAGGTATAAGTAGGAAAAAACTGACAAAACTTCAACTAAAACTGCAATAAATCCTACACCAGTCATCCAATCAGACTAAAATATTGTCCAGAGTTTGGTGTGACTATTGGCTACATTTGCACCAGTTTTTGTCAAATTATATTGAGTGGTTCAAGTTTTACAAGTGCTTTTAATGGCGTACTATGAAGTCAAAATTTGACTTAGTTTGAACATTTAAATTATTTTCCGCGGACAAATTTAAATGATTTCAAAATTTGCATCACAGGGTACCCTGATGTGCACGCTAACATTCCGCATAAGTGGCGTTCTTAGGACAGCTAGGTAGGCATTATAAGGATCCGTACTAACCGTGGGTTTCTACTTTGATAATAATAATGGTTTCATTTCATTTAACAATTGATTGTTTTGTCAAAATAATCACTTTTATTGAAATTAAAGTAGAAGGCTTGAAATTTTATAATAATAAAAAAAAAAATTATAATGAAAAAGAAACTATTAAGAAATTTGAAATCAGCATAAAAATTAATTTAGAAAAAGTAGTCTAATTTGGTGCGAAGACGTATAAGAATCAATAAGCTCATATTTTTTTCTTTTATGTCCCCTTATTTCACCAACATTTCATTTTAAATATCTTCATAATCATCATAGGAAAACAACTTAATGTATTTTGAAAAAAATTCATGTTTCTCTTCTTGTTTAAATTTTACTCTCAGTTTTCATTTTTCTGCACTACAACACAACAAACATTCTATAGCGAAATTTCAGTGGACCACTGAAGTAATTTTGCTCATCAGCAACTTAGTGGACCATTCGCGGCAGCCATCAAAAACGACTAGCTGATGACTAGCCGCTATTATCATTTCGGAAAGTCATCGGCTTGCCATTTATAGCGGCTGCTGCTAATGGTACATTTAGTAACCAATAAGCGAAACTCCAATAAACCGTTAAAAAATCTCTATATATAGGTCTACTGAAAATCCACTAAAACAATGTTTGCTGGGAATACTTCCCACGGTCTAAAATTTCTGTTTAAGTCAAAAGAAATTTCTCAATTACTAGAAATATTTCATTAAATAAACACTAGTAGTAATCTTACTTTCGATAAAAGTCAATAATGTTCAACAAACAAAAAGCTAATAAGAATAAAACAACAGCAAACAACAGAGATGTTATTTTAACAAAATAGATTTAAATATAAAACTCGCGGATTCCCACAGTAATTTGAACAATGCTACCAATGTTATAACACGCATTGCAAACAATCAAAATTGCACTTTCCTTATTTAACATTTGTACCACAATTATGTTAAATATTATTAATACATTTTTAAATTTAAAAAGATTTTTAATAAAAACAATTATTTTACTATTCTATTTTTTTAACTATTACTTTTTTTTCCACAAATGTAGCTAGAGTACAGTGTCGTAGTAGCTATTTTTTCCGCAACTGTTGCTAAAGTACAGTGTCATAGTAGCTATTTGTCTAATTGAAAACAGAGTCATTTAGAGTAATCAAGAAACTCGATGAATGCCAGTGTTTTGTGGACTTTTTTGAGGAAGTATTATGCATTTTAAACGTTTTAATTTTTATCTTAGAGATCTTTCATCTGCTTCCAATTCCCTGCAGTTTAGTTTGCTGACAATATCACACACTCAGAGGGTGATTTGGGCCCGTACATACAAAAAACTAATTGCTATTATAATATACAATAAAACACAATTTACAATTTTTAAAAGTCCTAGAAAGAACTTAATTTTAGTCCGCACGTAGAATATGTAAAAAACAAAAACAAAAAAGTATCATGGTAATATGGGAGTTCATTCAAAAGCTAATTGTTACTTATCATGCGACCTTTTGAGACTGATTTATAAATCATTAGTGAGATTTTATAATAAATACTCTGGCGCAAATATCTGCACCCCTAATCTGCATGCACCTAATGCACCAAAAAATCTGCATGCCCCAAATGCACCTCCAATCTGCAATCTGCAATACACCTTCAATCTGCATGCCCCAGTTAACCAAAAAATCTGCACCCCCAACGCGATTGAATAAGTTCGACACAATTCAAAAAGTTTTTATTGTAATATTTTATAATATAATTTTTTTCATGCAGTTAAAGTTTCGATTTTCCATAAAATACTAGTCGTCAAAAAAGTTTCTTTATATTTTTTATTAAAAAAATTGTAAAGAAATATTTTTGAACTGCTAACCAACACGATTACAAAAGAAATCATAAATGACACTTTATTATTAGCAAAGAAAAACAGCTTTTAACTTTATATTTCATAATCTTTTACTAAAAATAAACACCTCAAATTCATGCATAATATGAAATATATATGGAATCTATTTATGTTTAATTGTTGATTGTTTACAATAGTTTTTAAAAATAATAAACTAAAAAAAAAATCCATGCATCAAGCTATTTAAGATTAAGTTGACATATCGTTATTAAAGAGTGTAAACAAAATTAAAAGTGAATATTATGGTTATATAAAGAATATTATGAATAGTTTTATAGAGGAAAAAAAAAAAAAAAAAAAGAATATTATGCAGTTTTTTTAAGCAATCCTTGTGATGAAATTTTGTCAGTTAAATGGGTATAACATTTTGTAGAATAATTCTTTTTTTATGAAAATTTCACCATTGTAACACTAATTTAAAGCTCTCTCCAATGATATATTTTTATAGCTTACTCTATTTAATATACATACTCCATACGATACATTTTGAGATTGTACTCAACCAACTTAAGAAATTCGCGTTTGCGTTTATTTGCGCACTATTATGCTTTATTTATTTATTATTATGCAGAATTCTGTTTAATTTAAACTAAATTTAGATTTTTTAAAAAGTCTAGAATGAAACAACAACAATAAAACCCCTAACACTACGCAATATTCCGTTGTTTTTTTCTTCTAACTAAATGTATTTCTAACATCAAAGTATAGCCGCAGGAACATATTTGTTCCGGTGAACAGAAAAATGCATTAACAAAGTTTTCTTGTCTGACTTCCCAAACTTCACGGGAAAAAAATTCAGACGAAAAATCGTCTAGCTTCTGTTAAATTTTTACTCCACAGAACTTTAGGTATCTTTACAGCATGCATTAATGCATGTAAGAGCTTGGTATGAGCTAATATTTTTTTAATAAAATTTGGGATGTATATAGAAAATAGGTCTAAAAATTGACTATAAACTATGGAAAAAAAACCAACATGCCTTCAATATCAATGCCCTTTCAGAACAGGAAACAAAAACACAGAATATAATTATCTTAAAACATTTCTCTTTTAAAATAAAGTTGATACAAAGTTCTGAAAAAAAAACGACTAAACCCAGTGGGCACAGGATCTAAGAGACGTCTTTTAAACGTTCAAAAAACGTTCAAAAGACGTCTCTTAGATCCCGTTTTAAGTTTTACATTCAAGTTTGTAACGTGGTGTTTGTGTAAAAGTCCTGTAAAAAGTTTTTATTATTATTATTATTTTGTTTTTAATTTTCTTTAATAAAATCTTTTTTTACAAAAAACTCTGAAATAATCTTAGACATCTTCTTCTAAAACCTGATCTCTCGATTTCTATCTCTTTATTTCTATCTCTTGATTTCTATCTCTTGATTTCTATCTCTTGATTTCTATTTCTCGATTATCTAAATTCTCGATTTTTTCCGCACAACGGCTCGAAAATAAAAATTAAAAAAATATATAAAATTAAAAAACACAAAAAAATAAAAATTACAAAAAAAAAAAAATATATAAAGTCAAAAAATTATTATAAAAATATAAACGTAGATATTGTTAAATAATTACGGATAAATCAATGTTAAAATTATGTGACAAAGCTATTTCTTAATATTATAAACGAATGTTATAATAATAACGGAATATAACTATATAATAACGGAAATAAATATACAAAAAGGAAAGGATGTAAAATTTATTCTATACGTTATATGTTTTTCTTTATGATAAAGAAATACATATATACATATTTTTCTTTATGATAAAGAAAAACATATAACGTATAGAATAAGTTTTACATTCTTTCCTTTTTGTATATTTATTTCCGTTATTATATAGTTATATTCCGTTATTATTATAACATTCGTTTATAATATTAAAAATAGCTTTGTCACATAATTTTAACATTGATATTTATATTTTAACTTAACATACTAATATCAGTTGCAAATTTTAAAGTTTAATTCATTAATATTAGTCTCGTAGCACATGCTATTATTATCTCTCACTAACACGAATACTTTTGAAATTTACTCTTGTTTACTTTAATTTATTTTCAAACTCACTTACTCTATATATATATATATATATATATATATATATATATATATATATATATATATATATATATATATATATATATATATATATATATATATATATATATATATATATATATATATATATATATATATATATATATATATATATATATATATATATATATGTATATATATATATACATATATATATATATATATATATATATATATATATATATATATATATATATATATATATATATATATATATATATATATATATATATATATATATATATATATATATATATATATATATATATATATATATATATATATATATATATATATATATATATATATATATATATATATATATATATATATATATATATATATATATATATATATATATATATATATATATATAGTAAGACCTTATCTATCATTGAAAAATTTAATAAATTTAGCATTAGAGCAACTGGAAACTATATAGTATCCTTGAAACAATAAATATATCCTGATCATCGTGGTCCTTACATCCTTACTTGTATAACAAAGTAATACACAATGTTATGTTTATGTTATGCTTCATGATTTATAACACGACTAACTATATTGAAAAATATAATAAGTCATGGATAAAATATTTATGAGTATCTCATGAAACTAATAAAGAAAAGGGTTATTGATGACAAGACTTCACACATTTTTCTGCGAGTTTCCTTGACTACATAACTAAAGGTTTATTTTACTTTATTATATTACTTTGTACATTAAATATATCTTAATATTAGTTCAATTATTTTAGAAGTATTTTGAAGGTCTTTATAATTTAAATATATATTGTTAAAACTTGAAAAAACTATGTAGGAGGCACGCCGGAAGGTGCTAAGAGCAGGGGTGGCAAATCAAAACACAAGGGCACATGCCAAAACATCAACACAATATTTTATTAGATATAATATCTTATATAAATAAACCATTTAATTAAGCCTACCGTTCTCCAAAAAATACACAAAAAATGTCACTTTGTCTACTACTTTTACTATTGCGAATCGCATGTACAGTGCAACAGTAAAAGTTATAACACTATTAAATAGTCTACTAAATAAATCAATTGTTTCTTAGTTACTTTCTAGATGTCAATAGTGCATTTCATCCTATGCCACTCTTAGCTTTACAAGGTGCTTGAACGATTTCAAGTGTATTTACCGAAATAATTCATTCTACTGTCATTCATTTCAACGAACTGTTTAGCAATTTTTTTAATGTTAATTTTGTCAATTTATTTTTTGTGTATTGGAGCGAACATGATGTCGTTCAGGTGATTGCCTCTAGCTTGTGACCTAACCCATGTTTTTACTCTCCTCATTACACTAAAACTTCTTTTACATAATAATGTCGATAGAGGCATGGTTTAGTAAATTGTCTAGCTTGATTCCAGGTATTTTTTTTTGTTGCCTTTAAAATTCTATCAAATTCTTTATCTGATCTAAGTTCTGCAAATCTCTGAGACGCATTTCGAATGCAGAATACTGCGACATTACCTTTCAGATTAGTTTCTTGTAACTGCTTTGATAGATTCTCTAGAATAGCAAAAAATTCAAAAGTATTTTGCAGTTCTTTACTGATGAATATTGAGATAATAAACCATTAACTTTTGCTCTTGTTTCTGCATCTATAGTCTTGTCACTCTGAAGACTGTTCAACATTGTACGCAGTTCTGCAATCTTCTCCAACACTACTTGTACTGCTTATGTTCGTGTTGTCCATCGAGTCATTGACATAGACTTCAGCCACAATATTCTTTATTCATCAGATTCAGACTCATGCAATATATTCTTTTGAATTTGTTCGAAAAAAGCAACACGCTTTGAATATGCCCCAAAAAGTGCATAAATTGACCGTTAAATGCTGAGAGAATCTGACAGAAGTGATGTATTCTTGATGCATATATATCCTTAACAATTATCTCGCAGCAAGGTGTCATGTAATGAAAATATTGTGCTTACTGTACAAATATATTTTTCAGTTTTGCTGCCAAGCACTTCATAACCGATGCTCTATCAAAGCCAATTTCGGCAACTTTTATATATATTCCAAGTTGCACCTCAAAAAGATATCTTCAATATATTGCGAGGTTAGAATTATTTTGTTCTATCTCCACATTTTTTTGTTTCGAGATAAAACGATTTAAAAAATAAAAACTTTAGGAGACGACATATAAAAAGATTTTTATTACTTATGTTTTCTCCGAAACTTTTTTGATTTTAACTTAGGTTTTAATATAGTAGAAAAACAATATTTTTAGGTACATGACACAATTAATAACTCATTTTTTTCAAAAAGTGGAGATAGAACAAAATAATTCTAACCTCGCGATATGTCACCAAGACATCTGAAGAAAGTCCGTTGACACATTCATATACTAACATCAAGACATCTCAAGAAAGTCTGTTGGCGCATTCATATACAAGTGGCTGAATAGCTCAGAGTTCAAATCATGCAACCGCTAACTCAGCGCTTGAGTAGCACTTCGGTACGCAAAAAATGTTGGTCAATAACGGACGCTACTTTCAATTAGTCTTAATGACTATTTGTGACAGTTCCTATCCTAAGCCATTTATATCTTCGGATATAAGAACATTGTATAGAAAAATATAGCATGAAAATTCAAAAAAATAAATTCAAATACTCAGATAAAATCTTTGTTCGCTTAATAATTGTCACTGCAAGCTCTTATGTTAAACGACATTTGTTCCTTCTTAGTAATATCTGAGGATTTATCTGCAAGTACTAAATAGAAATGTTTAACTTTGATCAGTTCAACAATCTGCCTTAGTGCTTCTACAGTGGTCGGCCATCACATTAGGACCACACGTTTTAATAATACACAGAAAATAAATATGATTTTTTTTTGTTACAGTCAAGTTATTTCTATTCTTTGTAATATTTAATCAAAACTTTATCAATTAGCAACTCTGGCTGTCAATAATCACCTGTCATAGTCAAATTGGTGCATATTGGACAATTTAAGGTTATTTTTAGTTGTTAGTTTGATAGAAGTTTAAATATGATTTATTTTAATTCCAAGCATCTGTGCTTTATTTAATTATTATTTTTTCTTTTGAACTTAATAATAATCAGTAAGTCATTAATTTTAAATAAAGGATTTTATGTTTTTTTTTTCTGTTTATGTAAAGACACTAAAGTGTAGTCTTTTTTTAAAAGTTCTTAATTTAAATTTTCAGCTATGGGTAAAAAATGTGATACGACACCAACAAAAGTTAGTCAAATTAGATATCTTTTACAGGATACAAAATATTCTAAGCGAAAAGTTGCACAAATTGTAAAAGTTTCTCACCAAATCGTAATACGAGTGAGAAAAAAAATTGATACAGGGGAAGAGTTTGATCTAAGGAGACCACCTTCTAAACGAAAGAGCGGATCGTATTATCTGGAATATATGGCTGGAAAACAGAAAAAAGCCACAAAATTTATTGACTAAGCTTATCCATGAAGCTGGTATTGCTGTGTCAGACCGGACCATTCGCAGAAGGCTGAAGGAAGAGGGATTGATGTGTCATCGTCCAGCCAAGAAACCAAAACTGACTTCACTCATAAAAAAAAAGAGACTGGAGGGGGCTCGAAACTATCGTCACTGGTCTGTTGAGGATTGGGAAAAAGTATTTTTATTTGCATTCATATTCATAAACTATTTTAAATATATTCATAAATATTATAATTTAAAATAAGCATTATTTTAGGCTTGCTTCTCTGATGAATCAACTTTTCAAGTAATGATGGAAAAAACAGCTTTTGTTCGTCGTAGAACAAACAAAAAGTTTCATCCTACTGCATTGTGGAAATAGTCAAGCATCCAGCTTCAGTAATGATCTGGTCTGTCATTTGTGGGCAAGGAGCAGGGCGTCTATACAAAGTAGTTGGGACAATGAGACAGGACCAGTATATAGAAGTTCTGAAGAACCGGTTGCTTCCTCAAATGGCAGATTAGTCTAAAAATGTCAAAAATCTTATATTTATGCAAAATTTGCCACACAGCAAAAAGTGTTATGGCTTTTTTAAAACAGAAAAAAGTAGATGTATTGCCATGGTCAGGCAACTCACCTGATCTTAATCCCATAGAAAACATTTGGAAAATAGTAAAGCGCGATATTGGAAAACAAATTCTTACTAACAAGCAAGATCTTATGGAATATATTATCAGGATCTGGCACAATAACCCAGATTTGCCAGAAACTATAAAAAATTCAATTGCAAGCATGCCACGACGAATAGAAGCAGTTATTGCAAATAAAAAGGCGGTTTTACAAAACATTAATACTTAATATATATTTTTTATATAATTTATTGTAATAACAAATAAATATTCAAAATATTTAATTTTATTTGTTTATTTTTTATCAAGTATAACTTTATAAATAAGAGAACAAGCTTTAAATTACAGCATTACTTTTCTTTTTGCCAAAAAATTCTTTTTTACACGATATTTACAAAAAATTACAGCTGGTCCTAATGTGATCGCCGACCACTGTAAAATGAAAAGCTGTTCTAGCTCTTGCAAGATGTCATGAGATAAAGCATAATGGTTTTCAATCATCAACATTTCTAATGCCATGTCACTTTTACTCTTATCCAAATTAAACTCTAATTGCTTTAAATCACCTCTTATAGCTACACCCTGTTGAAGCAATGTTTTCAATGTTCCGAAATGAGCTGAAAAGCCTCTTTTCTTCAAACTGCTTGCTTCTCCATGTACATTTAATCAATTTGAGCATTAATTGTTGTAAACTATATATTTTCTTTCTCAATTTTCAGAGGACTTGCAGCCTTGTGAACATTGGAGTCCTCATGATATTTTAGTGCTGCTGCAGATTTGCTCTATTTTTTAAATACTTTTCCAACTTAACGCTTTAACACTCCATCAGAACATGAATCATAGAAAACTTTCAGTGATCAATCATAACATGAAGACAGCTTTCAGTGATCGATCATAAATAACCAACTAAAATCATTAGACCAAGTCTTATTACAAGTTCTTCCATTTCATTCACTGTTTTTTTTTATCAATTTCAGTGACATTTTCTGCTTTTCTAGCAAGATTTTCCGTTAGAATATCACCATTTTTTGCATCAGACACCTTTTTTTCTGTATTGTCTATTTTTTAATTGTCTATGTCAACTTTATCCTGATTCTGTAGTTCACCGTGAGGGCTCTCTGGCTCCACCGATTCAGTTGTTGTTTTTTTCAACAAAGTAGTAATTTTGATCTGATAAGGTGATGCTGCTGCTTTTGATAATTCCTTAGTTTTTTTCTTTTGAAGTCTTTCGGTCTTTGGCATGACTGTTCAGTGGTTAAAACCGTTACTTTGAAGTTAAGATTACGATTAAGAAATGAAGTACTAAGCAGTGCCGGATCATGTGAGGAGGGGGACTACAGCCCCAGGCGCCAGAAACTTAGGGGCCCCTAAAAATTTTAGTGTACCTTTTTTTTTTTAAGTTATTTTTAGGCTCTGGCCGATAAAAAGGCTTCCAAAAGCAAAAATAGCCCTGGGCCCCAAGAAATCTTAAGCCACCACTGGTACTAAAAAATATAAATTTGTACGCAAATAGTCGTCGAAAATAATCACCACTTGCAAATAATCATCAAAAATAAAAATACAAATTTTTTTTATTTTTATTTTAGGTGCGCCCAGAAGACCTAACGGTCTTGTCACAGAGCACCGCGGAGGTGCATTTAACCAGGAAGTTCACGCCTCCTTCCTTACCGTGACGTGAAAACATGTCTAAAGCTCGTTTCGGACCTGGATCTCCTGCCTTTATAACAAGCGCTGAGCAGTCACTCAAAACAACAAAATGGCAATAAAAACCCTCACTGATTTTTTATTTCAAAAGTAATTATAATTTTTTCATAAAACTTTTATTTTGTATTTTATAGGTAATAGAAGTGAGAAAATTTGATATTATTTTAAAAGAATTCTGAAAAATGTGAGGTTTTTATTCAACTAAATTTAGTTCCACAAATATCTGCATATTTTCCAGTTTCCAAAACAAATGATATTGACCGGTAATTTAAATTTAAGTATTTTGCTTGTAGAACTAACTTGATCTTATATAGTTTATAAATCATAAATATTAAATATTGTTTTAAAAAGCGTTCTTTTGTCATTATATACTATTTAGAAGTTTGTTAAAATATTTATTGGCAATTTTAAAGAAAAGTATATTATTTGATAAGTACAACATGTTTGAAAAAGCTTAACTGAACAACTTTAGTATTTCCTGAAACATAAAGTTAAATTAGTAATATAGTGTTATTACAATATGTAACAATGTAACAATTGTTTAAAGCCATAACAAAATAAAATTTTAAACATTGTTAAGTAAAAAAATATATAATGTAATTTAAAATGTTTCTGATATATTAGTTTTATTATATTGATGGTTCTTAAAAACAATAACAATGAAAGAACCAGTTCTTATTCCAAATATACGTGAAAAATTAAGTATAACGTAAATATAACGTAAATTAAGATTATGGAAGGATTTACATAATGAAATAAAAAATACTGAAGAAATTCACAAAAAAAACATAAATAAAGTAAAGGTTGCTTTAGTTATATTTATTTCGTAGGTGAAGAAAAAACTAAACCGATATGGACGAAATTATGATACAATAATACAAAAAGAAAATCATTGACTTAAAAGAAATCTTATGAACAATAAAAATAGCCATTTTAGTTCTGGAAGGCCCCATAAACAATGGAGAACGAAGCAAAAGAAAAAAAAGCATTAGGCCAAAGTTTTTATAAACAGAAATACGATTCAAGCAACGCAAGTATAGAACTTAATAATGAAGAAAATCTTTTCAGTACAACTTTTGTGCCTTTATTGCTCAAAGTAGAAGATGGCGAAATTTGGAAAAATGGAAATCCTTCAAGTTGTCGCTTTTGTAGACCTTTTCTTCTACAACATAAAAAGAGTCCAATTTTATCCAGAGAAGAAGAATCAGATCTAAAAAATCAAAACAATACCTTGAAGGCGTTTTGCAATATTTTGAATATTGCAGGAATAATTTTGACATTTAACATCAGCTATAGGATTGATCTTTCAATGTTTGATAATAAAGTAGTTAACGTACTTACAGAGACAAAATCCACTCAATCCTGCAATGTGCGCAAAGCTAAACCCAATGAAATGAACAATATTGATTTATTAAAAGCAAAAACTCGAATTTACCCTGAGTAAAAATCAATCTTTTACAAAAATCTCAGGGTAAATCGAATTTACCCTCAGATTTTTGTATATTATATACAATTTGATATAAAATCTAAAGGTTTTAAATTATTCGCAATAAAAATAGGTTATAAAATATAACTTTATTAAAATATTTTTTAAACCATATACATGCATTCTATTAGGTTTTCCTTCCTTTTCCATTACGGCAAATTATTTTTGTAATGGCTAGTTATTGAGACAATAACTTGCAATGAGCCACTTCCTCGACGTTGTCAAAGCAATGTTTTATTAACGTTGGCAAAGTAACACTTTTTCAACGTTTTTTAATTACCGCATTTTCAACGTTGGAATATGTAACGTTGAATAAGTGTTGTTTTAAATACGTTAAAAAAACAGCTAATGTCTAACGTTCTAACTTTGCGACGTTTTTACAGTGATTATTTGCGTACTTTTATTCATTGTTGAATAAACGCGATTTTTTGAGAAGATAAGATACGTTTAAATTTATACGCTTATTCAACGTTGAAAATGTAACGTTTAAAAAGCGGTTTGTTTTTAACGTTGATAAAGCATACTCGGTGTAGTTAAGGCACTTAATTTTCCGCGATTTAGTATACAAAAACAGACATTGATTCAACGTTGAAAGCACTTTGTTTTTGTGACTGTAACGCTTTTTCTACGCTGCGACTGGTTTTCAACGTTGATTCAACGCTGATATGTTTGCTGGGTTGATTTTATTGCTTGCGTTACGATAAGAACTGGTGAGACAATGGCATGCTTCTTTGATAAAGCGATAAGGTTGCATTCATTTAAATAAAGCTGATTAGATTGTTCCTTATTTATAACGACAAGTTTTGTGATATTCTTTATAGGGTTGCACTTTTCGGTTTGTCGAGCAAAACTGGTGGACTGCAGACAGTATATGAAAACATACTTAAGACTTTCACATGTAATATTACATCGAATAGCTTAACAATACTAATAATACTTAGACCCGTTAGGAGCCGACCCTTGCCTAAAAGCAAGAAATATTTATGCGTTAGGCTCCGTCGTACTGTCTGCGCTACTTCCCGAGGGCAGCAGGATTGGGTTCTACGACTCAGTTTGGTCATCATCGGCCTACAACAGTCTATCATTTAAAGCTTGGTAAGTGAGAGGTAAGAAATGGTCACAAAAACTATAGTAGTTTCCGTAATTATGAATTAATTGTATTTCTTGACCTTGCATACGTACTTTGAGCTTTTGTATTATTGCTATCCCTAGTTTTGCAATAAGACGAGCGATAAGGTAAGTTACTCTAGTCAAAACAACATCATAAAGTAAACGAACACACCCCGGCATGGCACGGCATTTTTGATGAAAGGTTTGAAAACTAAATACACGACTACCGGCATGTTTGGTGAAAGATTTGGAAATCAAGTTAGCAAAACATAATGGAATTGTTGACTGCTGAAGGTTAACAGTAATTGTTTGCCTTTCTGCCCAGCGGCCGTGCTTGTAATAAGGTTGCAGCAAGGGCTTAGCAATACCCCCTAGCTAGATAAAAGAATCGAAGCCATTTTAAAAAATGAATGTCTTATTTAGAGATATTACTATTATTAGAGGGATTAATTTCTAAGATATTGTTTGAAAAATATTTGCAAGATGATAGAATACATTCCATTAGTTGGTAGAGGTTGTGTGGTAAAGAAGATGGAGTGGGTTGGGCTGAATGGACAGATTGGGATACGCTACCATTCAACTCAATGGGGTCTGTTGACAGTTTTAACTTTTTTGATAGAGGTCAAATTAAAAGAAAAAAAGGCGCAAATAGAATATGCTTTAAAAATCTAGAGTACAACGATTGAAGTTGTAAAAAATATTAAACCATCAATGAAAAGTATATGTTTTTAATGGATAGGGCATACGTCACTAATAAAGTAAGACAATAGTACACGACACTTAATTACAATTTAAGTTTAAACATAGTCAAACTTCGAGAAATTTTTAATGAAATAAATGGTTCTTTTAATCCAGATGTTAATGATGATATTTATTATAAAAAAATCCAACCTATTTAACAAAGTTTAATGGTGAACAATGAACATCATTATTAAAATTTGTATAAATTATAAAATTTATATCTTCTAATTTTAATAGTTTAGTCATCACATTAACCAGTTTTTAAACCAATAATGAACGAGGTTTTTAAACCAAAAATGAACGCAGTTCTTAAACCAATAATGAACGCAGTTTTTAAACCAATAATGAACGCAATTTTTAAACCAATAATGAACGCAGTTTTTAAACCAATAATGAACGCAGTTTTTAAACCAATAATGAACGCTTTTGAAGCTCTTAAAGATATATTTAATAACGTTTTTAAAAGTATGAGGTAGGAAGATTACTCCAAAAGATTTAAACGATGTTACTGTAAATTTGAAAATTATCGGTGAGGAAACAGGCGTTAAATTTGATTATTGTGGAAACAGGGGTTAAATTTGATTGGTGGAGGAAACAGGCGTTATATTTGAAAAAAAAGACGGCGAACATCTTTTTTTTAAAAAAAAAACTAGCAGAGGCAGAAGCTAAAAATAATTTAGCATCAAAATAAGTTAAATTCTTTGGAGGCAAGCCCGATAAAGGTGGTGACAAGCCAGACTCATACAAAGGCGGAGGCAAACCCGATAAGAGCGGTAACGGTGGTGACGGCGGTGACGGGGACGGAGAAAAAGGTGGAGGCAGTGAAGATTAACCCAGAAAAATTTTAAAAATGTTTAAACACCATGAAAACGCATTAAGGTGGCTTGCTGATAAAGTGTAATAATTAATCCTAATGATAGAGAGCGTATTATGGTAGTGTTTTAAAAAAAAGGCTACAATTGTTATTTAATTATCGCTGCTGCCGCATTAATACGGATAGTAATCAAACGCTAAAATCAGAAAAAGCGGAACGTAAAAAAAGAAAAGAAAAGTATAACATCTAAACGTGTTACTACAGACCTGAAACGAGATTATATCTAATAATAAATAAAGAAATTAATTTTTAGGAATGGAAATCATTTGTGATTCAAGACACCGCAATAAATAATGGAAGACTAGAAAAGATAGCAAATATTGTACTATCCCTGCAGATTATAAAATATATTTTGATTGGCTACCACAATATTGCATTACAGATAATGATTAAGCTGAATATACGGTGCTGGTTAACAAACCGCTAGGTTGGAGCGATAAACATTACATTGGGAGTGGGTTGCATTACTATTCTAATAGCGAGTTTAAAAAAGGTTTTTTTTATAATTCTCTTGAAAAATTGCCTAGTCACCTTCTCCAATCGGGAGATGTTTAAGTTACAAATGATATTGCTTTTACTATGGGAGAAGCTAGCGGGTGCCCCTTAACAATATATGATATTAAAAACCCCATTATTTTTATTGTTAAAGATTTCAGCTTCAAACCAAAATATAAAAAAACTTATTTTATACATATTCTTATAGAATATATATAATATCAGGATTATACTCAATGTGATGATGTGAGTAATATACCACTTTGCGGTTTGCATGGTAATATCTGCTTGAGGTATGAATATGTTGATTATATATTGCACTGATCTTCTAACACAAGCTTTGTTCCAATTTCATATTTATTTTATTGCATGTCGTATCTTTTGGCGGTAGCGTTTTACTCTCAATTGAAGAACATTTTAACTCTTATGTACAGATTAGATTTCTGAAAAAATTGATGGGATTTACAAACCCAGTCTTTTAGAATCTCTTTGATAATATGCTATTTATTACTTTCTCAGAATCTCTTCGAGAATATGCTAAATTATTAGCGGTTTATCGCTGAAAATAGACAGCCAAATTGAATTTAACAACAAGTTAGTTGCTCCTTTAAATGCCTCTTTAAGTTTAACAAACATAAATTAAATAAAAGGTAAAGAAGAACCAAAAATGAACATAATCGGATCAAAAACAGATACTAAAACGGATGAAACAAATGGTGAGGCAACTATTCTAGTTGTAAAACAGACACAGTCAGATCATATACGAACGCAGGCAGATCAAAGAGAGACAAAACCAAAGGACACAAGCACAAATCCAACTGAGACAAAACCTGGTAGTGGTAAATACGTTAACACAAACAAAAATAGAATTAAAGAACGAATACTTACCAGCTATGGGAGCTCCAAAGTGTAATATGGCACACCTTTCAACCTTTTCTGTTAATTGATCAGCTTAAATTTAAATTTTATAAACGTGATGGAACAGTAGTCAGTTTCTATGGAACTTTTCTTGTATTTGAGACTCAAGAAAGACCTTGCTGAAAATTAAAGGATAACACAAATTCCAAAAAATAAAAACATTTACAGCATGAAAATTTTTAAAATCTATAACGTAGGTCTATCTACTGGTAGCTCTATACAGTAATACACGTAAATGCCCCCGTCGGTATAGAATTGGCTGCGATCGGTGCGGTGAAACGAAATCGCATGTGCGGTGAAACAATATTTGCAGCGGTAAAACGATATCGCACGCTATAAACGTCAGCCACTAAGGCGGCTTCCTTTCTAAAAAGGGATATCTTGCTTAATGAAGGCGAGCATTCAATTGAAAAATTCAAAGATAATAAAAAGTATAATCTAAGATCTAATAGAAACAAGAACTATAGGCTCTCAGAATCTTGTATATTTTATTAGAAAATTTTAAAATTAAATTTCTTTTTTTGTTCGTAATTTAAACGAATTAAAGGACTTCACCATAAAATTTGTAATTCCTTTTGACTGTCATTTCATAATTTAGGTCCTCGATAAGATATACAATATTCTGCGAGTTTATTACATTTTCGAGCAATTTAAAGTTGTTGCATCAATTTGATTTTAGATAATACCTTTTATTTAGATTTATTTCAAACTTATTGTTGAAGTTTGCTGGTAAGCAAACTTCAACTTATTGTTGAAGTCTGCTGGGTTATAACCACAAATAAGTAGCCTCCTCGTCCTTGAGGAGGTGAATTAAATTAAAAAAAAAAAAAAAAAAAATTCATTAAAAAATTGACTGAAAAAATGACTTTGAAAAGGAACTTTTTTTTAAAGTAATTTTTTCAGTCAGATTTTTCAAAATTATTTATTTGAAAAATTATTGGTGGGGACAAATGCCCGTGCTCCTTTCCCTCCCCCTCCTGTTTGCTTTGGGCCTGAATCTATATGGCTACTCCAATTATATATAAATATGTATTATATATCATTGAGCTAATCAAAAAACAAAATTAGAAATATTGGGATTCCGGTGTCGGAGTTATAATTATAAATATACGGCAATAATTAATAAGCAAACAACCGGTATAAAACTGTTCGTTTTTATTAATTTGCGATTATGATTTCGATTTGAAAAAAATAAAGAAATTGTATTAACTTTATCTCCCTCAAAGTGTTTAAACAAATTAGAAATACTAATCAGAAGGCATCTGCAGTCTTTTATTACAGATTCAGGTCTGCAATAAGGATAGGCAAGGGTTATTGGGTGAGTTTTGATATGAAAGGGTTTGATTGTGACACAATCAAACCCTTTCATATCAAAACTCACCCTCATATCAAACTCATATCAAAATGCACACAATTTGTGTGCATGTTTTGCCTAAGTAAAGAAAAAACTTAAATTTATCATTTTTTAGATCTATAATATAGATCTAAAATATATAGACTATATCCAAAAAGGTATTATTGTTATAATTATCATGATTAAAAGAAAAAAAAAGAAAAAAGAAAAGTTCATAATTTTTTAGATCTATAATATTATTATAGATCTAAAAAATGATGAATTTTTTTTTTTGCTTTTGGTGTAATAAAATTTTTTCAACACTTGGTACAACATGCACACAATCAATCCCTCCTAGTTATATATATATATATATATATATAATATATATATATATATATATATATATATATATATATATATATATATATATATATATATATATATATATATATATATATATATATATATATATATATATAGTGTATATATATATATATATATTATATATATATATATATATATATATATATATATATATATATATATATATATATATATATATATACTATATATATATTATATATATATATATATATACTATATATATACTGTATATATATACTATATATATATATATATATTATATATATATATACATATATATATATATATATATTATATATATATATATATATATATATATATATATACATATATACATATATATATATATATATATATATATATATATATATAAATATATATATATATATATTATTATTATTATTATTATTATTATTATTATTATTATTATTATTATTATTATTATTATTATTAAATCATGTTTTCTAGTAGACGATCCTGCAAAATGTTATAAATTAAGAAGTTTTTTGCATAAAGTTTTTTTTAAATATGGAAAATCTTGAAACATGGCTAGCAGAAGAAAACTCAATTATTCAAAAGGAAGACAGTGAAAAGCAAGTATATTTGTATGACTGGCTTTATAGACTCAATGAATATCTTCTTAGTAAAGGTTCTTCAGAGGTAAATTTTATTATTTTATTTTATAAATTATTAGCTACATATATTCAAGAGAATTTATAGGTTTATTTAAATTATAAAAAGTTATAAACGGAATCAAATGGAATCAAATATCTCTAGCTTAAAAATCTCTTATTTATTATATAAATTGGCATTCTTTAAAAAAGAAAATCATAGGGAGTATTGATTAAGAACTTTTTTATACCAAGCTGCTTATTTTTTTGCCAGATAAAAGCAGAGCATTAAATGCTATTATTTTTGAAAGAATGCACCATTCAACTACGCTAATTCTTTTCTCCATTTACTTGACTTTTGAAAAAAAATTATATTGTACCCTGTCGCAGGTTTCCAGCACTAATGACTTCTGCAAAATACTGCTAACTGCTAACTAATGCTTGGGCCTTGCTTCTAATTGTGATCAATAAACATTAAAACATATAATTATAAATAAACATTAAAACATATAAAAATATAAAAACGTATAATTTTATAGGCTTATATATACCAACAATACGCATATATTGTTGGTATATATAAGCCTATAAAATTATACTTAGCATAAATTTATATACTATAACAATGTAAAAAGAAGTATTTTTAGATAAAACAAATTTTTTTTAGAATTTTAATGTAAACTATAGGGGAGAGCAGGTAGCATTCTTACACTTTTTACTCTAATTCATTTTAAAGAAAAACCAATAGCTATTTTAAAATACTTTCAATGCTAGTGAATTTTTTTTTTTTTAATTTTAATTTTATTTTAATTCACCTCCTCAAGGCCGAAAAGACCACTACAGAAAAGGAGGCTACTTATTTGTGGTTATAGCCCTCTCTCAACTCTATAACTCCAAAACACAAACCATGACGAACAAGGTTACTGCGCGGAGAAACGAGTTGAACGCGTTTCCGAGTTCAATCTCTACCAGGGATGTGGTGGAGATTGAACTGGGAACCACTTGTTTATGAAGCGAGCGCTCTACCACTACACCACTACCGCATTATTATCTAGATATCTGGCTTTAATAATTTTGTTTGTCTGTGTTGATATAAAGTAACATGGCGAAGCTATAACAATTCTCCCAAAAAATGGATATTGTACGAAAGCACCCCACGCGCGGGGTACCTTCGTACATAGAGTAGAGTGCATTCAATTGTAACTATTTATAGGAAAAGGAACGTTTATTGCGATTAAAATTGAAACCGAATAAACTTTTAACTTATTAATAATCTTCAATATATTATTTTACAAATATTGTTTTACATAAAGGATCTACTATTGCACATTATGCATTGTAAGATCTTTTTTAAATATGAATAAATTGGCTATTCTTGCTGTAGAAGCACATTTGAGTGGCGGCAATCTCAGACCATGTCTGATAAGTAAATCTTCCCTTTGTCTTTGTTATTAGAAAAAATAATTTCCAGGTACTCGGCTTCTTTCTCAGAAATGAAACTTTGTATTCCATAGGGTTGTACTTGGTTACCACCTGTCCAATATAATATAAAACGGTCTTTTTCTTTTCAAATTTCACTAACACAAAAGTTTTTCTTTAATATTTTCCTTCATAACAAGAAATTTGTTCTCAATATCAGATTCTTCAGACATCTCTTCGAAGGGTGAACAAGAACTTTCACTTAAACTTATATCAGTTTCATCTTCGCTATCAGTCTCAATAGTTTTTTTCTGTTTCTTTAGTTTGGTTTTTATATTTGTGTTTAAGAGCAAATTTAATGAAGGCTTCAACTCCTGAGCCTTTTTTTTACTCTCTTGATCTTGTTTCTTCATTTCTTTTGAGAAGAAATGAAGAAACAAGATCAAGAGAGAAAAAGATTTCCACTAACTGATATAATTCCCTAAAATGTTACTAGTACTCCCCTTTCAGCCGAAACAAGCTGACCAATTTGTTTTAGATTTTTTTGCGACAACATTTGCGGCGTAGTCATCACTGTAGACACCCCTGACTCATTAAAGTTATAAATCCTATCTGCAAGCAATGCATATTTTACTACTAAGGAACTTACAAAAGATTCTTAAAATCTTTTCTAGGTTCGCATAGAAATCAGTAACAGCTGTCTTGTTGAATCCAAAAGAACGTGCTGCGCTGGTGCTTTCAGGCTTCCTTAGAATTAAATTTGCTTTACGTCTATGGTAACTGTCAAGTCATTCTTTTCCAGCCATTTTGTTATGATTCCAGCTAGGTGGATATTTTAGTGGATTTACATTAGCATATTCATATGCAAGTCTTTGAATTTGTACGATTGTCAACCCTTAATGCATTTTAAAACATTTCATAATGTATTTGTTCAATAGAGTCTCTTCTTTGGCAGTAAACACTTGGTTTGATGTAAATTTAGAATTTAACACACGCGACAGAGTGTTGTTAGCAGCTTTTTTATGGCAGTTAATTAGGCAACTTTGAAGTGTTGGTTTGATGCCATATTTTTGTGCGGACTTCCTAATAGATTAAGTTTTATGTAAAACATTGTTTATCGCAGACTTCATTGCTTCTTTATCTAACTCTTTCATTCTAGTCTCTTTTTTTATGTATATTGTTGTATTATCTTAAAATAATAATAATTTTATAAAAAAAATTTTCCAAACTCACTTGGGGAGGATTTGTACAGTAGGAATCCTCCCCACGATTAAATGTACGAAGGTACCCGAAACGAAAAAAACAACGTATAAACTCAAAATAACAGTTAAGGTTAGCACAAAAGTTGATGCTTACATATTAATTTAAGGCACTTATTTATTAACAATATTAGCAATACTTATTACAAATATATGTTTTCAAAGATGGATAGTAAAATTATTTTTGTTGTGTAAAAGCGCTTATTGACTTGTCGCGAAGAAGGTTACTGAGGCACTGCGGTTCTTACACACAATAATACAAACTTGTCAACACCTAAAATTTGGTACATATAACCACTGTACAAATGCTTCCTGTGTACAATTCCTACCTGCTCTCCCTTATAAAAAAAAAAGAAAACTCTTTATAGGGCTCATGCTGAAGTCTCTGAATTTGAGACAGGAGCTTTGAGAAAAGTTTTTTATTTTAAATTTGTTAATGGCCAGAAATCATGAAATCTGATTACTATTTGCTTAATGAATATTACTATTTGTTAAGCGAATAGTATTATTCATTAGGCAAATTACTATTTGTAAAGCAAGTAGTACTGTTGATTGTTTAACAAATATAATGTTTGTTAAACGAATAGTACTATTTGTTAAACAAATAGTACTATTTGCTATGAATCTAATTTTTTTCAGTAGACTTAAGATGAAATATTGATATACAATTAAACTCTTTACTTGGGATTTTGGGCCACAGTCTTCATTTTACCTCCAAATATCATGAATTTACAATTTAATAATTTTGAACAAAATCAGATAAACAAGGTATTTTCTTTACAAAAAATATTTAACTAATAAAAATGTTTAGGATTCGAATAAATTCAATTTCATCAAGACAATCGAGTCTTGAGGGTGCTATTTTTGGATTCCTCAAGTAAAAATTTATTGGGGTAGCAAAGGAAATTTCCCCAAGTCATTATGAAGATACTGTATATCAAAGTTGCTTTGTAGTCGGTTCAGATAATCACTAAAATGCTGAGTCAGCATTATTTCAACTGATGATATCTCTGGAACACATATGTATTTTTAGCTAAAATTTTTGCAGTTATTATTTTTTAATATGGACTGCAAGTGTGGCAAAAATGAACATATTCTGAGAGGTTAGGGTGTCATGGTCTGGATAATTTCATATAGAATGACCCTATATACAGTAACAAATTTACAAGATAGTGCAAGTGACAAGAAAGTTTTATTAGAATCCTAAACTATTAGTTGTTGTGGTCGGTCTGTTACATTATTAATTTATAGTGGCTGTTTTCCACAATTTAATGTTGCAAAACCTTAACTAATATTCTTTTAGAAAATCGCCTTCAGCTTGAAAAAATTAATCAATCTGTAAAATTAACATAAAAAGTATGAGGAGGTAAAATAATTTACCAACTACTACTTAACATTTACAATTACTACTTAACATTGTTTGAGTAATTTACAAATGGCATAGGTCATAACAGTGTAAGGCAGAACCATTTTCATCGACCTTCCTAAGTTTAACACAATACGTTTTTAGTTACTGACACAAAATAATAACACTTCGTCATGCTTTAAATTAACGAAAGTATCAACTAAATCCTTGTGATAATTTTTATAACGCAAACCATTAAGTTTAAAATGAAGTTAAATTATATTATACAGGAGTATTCAATTTTTTGGTATCCCCTTGATTAATTTTTCTTTAGAAAAGAAAATTGTTAACTTAAAAATGTTAAATGCACACATTTAAATAAATTTATTAAAAATAACAAATTATGATATCATAATTACAAAGAAAAAATGATTTTTTTTTTTCTTTGAAATTATGATATCATAATTACAAAGATAAAAAAAAAAAACACTACACAGTTATCGAAAATCGATATACCTATTTATAGTAACCTATTTTGAAATTGCAGTTAAAGATTTATCGAAAATGTAACTATAAAATCTGTTTCGAAGTACAAAAGCATTAACAATACTAAAAAAAAAATCAAACTAAGATATAAATTGTTGTCTTGGCTTTTATAATTTAAACATATATACAACTATAAACAAATATGACTTTATGTAACATGTATAAACACATTTTACAACTATTGAAAGATAGATATATTTATCAAAAACTATGTAAAAAAATAAATAATGATAAATAAAGTTATACATACAAAATGTGCTCACAACCTATAACAGTAAATTTTTGAAATGAAAATCTTAAGACTATAAGTTAAGAACATTAAAAAATATAACAATATTTATGTTACATTTTTTTACCTACTATACCTTGAATAAGATGTTTATCAATTTTGAAAAAACAAACTATTAAATGCTCTAGTTCTTGAAAATGCAACATATAGTTGACCATGAGAGAAACACGGTTTTTGAGATATTTCTTTTGTCTATATGTTTAATTTCGCGTTACGTAATATATAGACGATCCCTAAAAGAAAATACTTGAAACTAAAAAGATTTTATTTATTACAATATTTGAACAACTAAGGGACAATTTAAAGAATTATATCTTTAAATAGCAAATTATCAATCGCAGTATTAAAAAATACGCAAGAGCTCAGTAATTACATGAGTTTAATCAATTCTCTCTCTATAATTCTCAATACTTATTCTTATTTAAGTCTCATCTAAGAGAGAGAGAGGAAGTGTTTTAAAAACAGCACATTAGAAAAAGTAAAAAAGTCATGCAATAAATAACAGTAACTGGTTTTATTATGCTACCAATAAATAAAATTATTTTTACCTTAACTAAAAGTTAATTTCCAGAATTTCTTAATTAAGTTCCAGCTTCTCTCTAACTGTTGACAAATGATTAATATTGTAAATTTCACATTATATTAAATTTACAAAATTAAAACCATGTTTCAACAGTAAGCAAAATAATCAAGTGATGACAAAGACAACTAAAAAAAAAATGAACACAATTATGTTTAAGATTACAAAAAAAAAAAAAAATTAAAATCATTTAAAATTGAAACTTTTATTATTTGTTACTATAAATAGTAAAATTCCTACTTTGCTTTATTTTAAAGTGTCTAATGTAAAATCAAATAATAGACATCAACACCGCTTGACACTGAATTCTGGCAAGTAAGTTTTCTGTTCATCAAGCAAAGTTTCTTATATTTTAACGACTATTAATTTTATCACACCTAGATCTATTTCTTTCATATGACAACAATTTCAAGTCACCTATAACCATTTACACTAATAACTTCTTCGAGCCTAATATTATACATCTGTTATCATTAAATATATTACCAGTGATTATACTACTGTTACAACTGAATAAATGAACGTTTTATAATTTTTCAATTGAAAAATATAAAACAAAATTTACTGACATTATTTTAATTTAGCAAAGAATTTAGACTACAATCCAAAGTTATTTTTACCTTCAGGCACAATCTTAATGCACAAAAATAATAAATGCAGAATCTTGTATAAATAATGAAGCAATGTCAGTCTAAAGTAATACATATATGAATGTCTATATATTCAAATTTTTTCTATTCTTTTTAATTTTTTTTATGAGATAATATTTATATAGATTCAGAGAAATATAAAATATTCTGATATATAGGCACATTTATGTATATAAACTTACCTGTCAAAAGTTACAGTCAGTTTTCCATGTTATGTTCCACATAAAATATATATCTAATATAAAGTAAAACAAAACATTAAACTTACTCAAATATAACCAAGAACAAACAAACATTTATTTATTAAAACTACTCTATTTAAACAAATTAAATTAAACAGAGAACAACATTGATTCTCTTTGAAAGCTGAAAAACTTTTCAGCTCAAATTTGCTTGCAGACCTTGATTATAAAACCACTTGAATAAGAAAAGCATCAAAAAAGCCCAGAAGCTACTTAAAAATGGTATATGTAACATTGAACTTTGAATGTTGACTGGAGTAGATATTTTTAAAAAATTCAAAATGATTTGTTCATCTATAGCAAATAAAACCACTATAAATCTGAAGTTAAAAATGTAACAAATAAGTAAATACAAAGAAAAACATCATATGTGAATTGAAAATCAATGTACCTGATGGAGATAAGCTGTTGTGATACCTTGAATGAATTTTAGTAAATAAATAAAAGCAGTGAGTTCTAGTAATGAAACAACGTATTAATCATTTTTAACAGCTGACACCAACATAAAGATAAGCAAAGGTAACAACATTACGCAAAAAATTATTAAAGATAATGCAATATGTTTTCAGAATAGTTATATTAAAGGCTAGGCAACACTTAGACCTAAAGCAGTAACATCGCTTGACTGGTAAGGTTGATAAATCTTGCTCTACACATATGCCAAGTCACTCCACTTTGAAATCATGGAAACAACATTATATAAACATACTATTATAAAAACACATTTATATAAACATGTTTATAAAACAACTATATAACATATATCACTACATACGCGTATTTATCAAAAAATTTTTAACTTTGAGCATATTATTATACATATGCGGTAGTAGTGTAGTGGTAGAGCGCTCGCTTCATAAACAAGTGGTTCGGAGTTCGATCCTCACCACGTCCCTGGTAGTTTCGCGCTCAACTCGGAGTTATAGAGTTGACAGAGGATTATAGCCACAAATAAGTAGCCTCCTCGTCTGTAGTGGCCTTCTCGGCCTTGAGGAGGTGAATTAAAATAAAAATTAAAAAAAAAAAAAAAAAAAATATTATAAATGCAAACATATATGCAAACTTTTAACAACTATAAAACAACATTTATTAGCATCAATTATTTTTAATGTAACAAAGAATGCAGACTACAATGCACAACATTGTTAATAAAAATGAAGTTATGTCAGCCAGTATATATTTATCTAAAGTAATGAAAAAGAATAAGCCATTTAAAAACAAAATTAAAAATTTCTAATGAATATATATTTAGATACCTTAAAATGAAGCATAACACAACACTCTTTTGACAAATTCCAGAACAAATTTTCTTAATTTTTCTATTCCTTATTATTTTTCCTTAGAGAAAATATACATATAGATATAGAGAAATATAAAATAAACTGAAATAAACGCAAACTTATGTATATAAACTTACATGACCACAAAAAACAGTCGTATCTTATTTAACTTTTCATATTAAATACATAAATAAAATTTTATTCTCATTATTCTTTCTATAAAAAAAAAATCTTAGCTTATGTATGAGAAAATAAATTGAACTTACTAAAAAAGCGATCAGTTCCTCTTAACTGCTCTAAAAAATAAAGCAAATACTTGCTTAAAATAATTTAAAAAGACTAATGACAAAACTGAAACAGTTTTCTTAAAAAAGAAACATTGTACTAATAAAACTATTTTACCAGTCAATTTTGTTCTAACTTCTTCTAAAAAATGAAAAATAAATACATATTTAGATACCTTAAAATGAAGCATAACACAACATTCTTTTGACAAATTCCAGAAGAATTTTTTTTTTTTTCTATTCTCAATAGTTTTTGCTAAGAGAAAATACATATAGTATAGATATAGAGATATATAAAATATATAAAAATAAACGCAAACTTATGTATATAAGCTTACATGAATACAAATAACAGTCTTGTTTTATTTAACTTTTCATATTAAATACATATATAAAGCTTTATTTTATATATAATTCTTTTTGCAAAAAACAATCTTAATCTATAAATAAGAAAACGAATTGAACTTACTAAAAAAACCATCAGCTTCTCTTAACTGCTCTAAAAATTAAAACAGTACTTGCTTAAAATGTTCTAAAAAGACTAACAACAAAATGAAACAGTTTACTAAAAAAGAAACATTTTACTAAAAAAACTGTTTTACCAAACATTTTAGTTCTAACTTCTTCTAAAAAATAAAAACAGGCTATAAAAATTAGAAAAAATAAAAATAAGCAACAACAAACTAACAATTATTTAAATTTTTATTTTAAAAAATAAACAACATCAATTCTTCTTGAAAATAAGTGTATCAGCTCCAATTTGCTTGCTGATTTTACTTGAAAGACCACGTGGAATATATAACTGCGCTTAGAAAAGTCTAGAAACAACTTAAAAACTAAGAAATACTGTATTTTACATAATGCAGAACCGTAATTAACAAAATGAACAATAGGCGTAACAATGCGTAATTATGCGCACTAATAATATTCATTGCCGTATTAATATTTAGATTTTTTGTAAAGGTCTAACATAAGGTACAAAGGTAAATAAGTTCTTCTGCAAAGGAAAATAAGGTCTTCTACAAAGGTAAATAAGGTCTTTTATTTTTTTTAAGGTCATTTTTTGTTTCTTGAAAATAGTTTAGTAGAAACATTCTATTGCAAACATTAAACAAAACTAAATTATAGAAAATTATTGCAATTAAATTGAAAAAAAAAAAAAAAAAATTATTTTTTTTTTTAAATTTAAATTTTAAATTTAAATAAAATTTTAAATTTCAATTTAAAATAGATTATTCTAACTCTGTTCAAAATGTTTTTTTTTTCAAAAAAAATTTAAGCATATATTCAGGCTAACAAAAAATTATTTAACTTGATAAACTAAGTTTTTTTTCCTCACTTTATTTATGACAAAACAATCTGAATGAAATATTTGAATCAAAATATCAACTTAAAAACCCTATAAACGAAAAAATTAATTATAAAAATTTATTTTTAATGGTGCGCTAGATGAAGAAACAATATATTAGAAAGAACATAGTATCTAATAAGTTAAATATTTTATTTCATTGTATTTTTTCACTTCATTTTATTTTAAACATATTTTGTGTTTTTAATGTTATAAATTGTATAAAATAACAATAAAACAACATATACAGTGATTACATAATAAGAGAATACATTTTTTAAAATTGTATTTGGATTGTGCTATATCTATTTTTAGCAGGGTGAATTAAAAAGTATACAACCAAAGATCATCACTACTCTTCATAAAATTGTTGAAATTAACTGTAGCCCTACAACTAGAACACAATTAGCAAAATGTTTTGCAACTGTTTATCATACTGGAACAACATTGGGTTTGTTTGACAGTGTAAGCAAATGCATTGACCTAATCAAAAGTCGAGATGACTCACCTAACCAGCTTCCAGTGAAGTTGTAAGTTTTTTGATTTCAATGTTACAATATTCCTAAATCAAAGTTATGGCTTGATGCAAATGAGATTTTCTGTCTGGTTGCAGGGCGCAACAAATCGACAAATGTGCAAATGTTTGTTTAAAAAAAGACGTAAAAACGAACGTCACGTTTCATTACTTTTACTTAAGCAAACGTTGGTGTTTGCTTAAATTTTTTAAAAATGAACTCATAACTTCAGCAATTTTTTTTTCTAAATAATTGTACGATAAATAGTATTTTATTTTTTATAGAAAAAATATTATTGATATAAAAAAAATAAGTTACTAAAATTTAAAACGCAGTTTCAATGACATTAAAAGAAACCGTGCTTTAATAGCTTTTTTTTTAAGTTAGCAACTGTAAAAAAAGTTATGTTTTAGCGTGGTTTTTACATGCGTTTACAAAAGAATGGCAAATTTAAGTTAAAATGAATGCACTTGCATTACTTGAAACGAAACCATGCTAAAACATACTTTTTTTTAGAAGCGTGCTTTTTTAAAAATTTTCTTATTATCATTAAATTAATAAAGTTTACTTGCCGTTTTTAAAGTTTTGAAAAAAAAATTTGCAGAAATATGTATAATTTAATAGAATTTATAGAACTATTATGTTTATTATAGTTTTCATTTTTTACTGAGCGTTTAACAACACCAATAATATGATATTTTTTTATTAAATACTTAATATCATAAATATAATGATATCATATCAGGTATTTAATAATAACTTATTAAATTATAAATTTAATAACTTATTAAATGCTTAATATTATATTATTATTTTTAAATGTTTTAAAAAAGAAATGTCAAAATATTTTTTGTTTTATTTTTAGTTCCCTTTTATTTAAATTTCATCAAGTATGTATCTTTTATTTAAAAGTTAATAAACTAAATTGAGAAAAATTCACTTAATATTTGTATTAATAGATAACAGTTTACAGTCAAAAGGTTATTGCATATTAGTTATCATTAATTTCCGCACACTTTGCAAACGCGTGAAAAATTGTTTTAAATTAATAAAAAATTGATAAAATTCAGTTAGTATCTTTGATATATCTAATTAATATATATGTTATTAACTAAAAGTTAATTAAAAGTTATTTAAAAATAAAACTGGAAGCTTAATAAAAAGTTATTTAAATTGAAAAGAAAAAAAAAATTGAAAGAATTAAAAATAAAACTGGCTTATTCTTGCAGACGACAAGGGTTCGAAGTGGAGGTGTGCAACCATCTATTTATGAAAAAAGTCCTCTATATCTAGAATTTCTCTTAAATTAAAAAAAAAAAAACCTTTAAAAAAAAGGGTATGTGGGGAGGATGAGGGGGCGGTGCATTAGGGGGGTACATATTTGACATTAAACTCTTAAATTAGACGTTTATCAATAAATAAAGAAACGAACGCCAACGTTTATTAAAAAAAAACGATTTGTCGCGCCCTTGGTTGTAGAAGTTTAGTTCAATATTAATATACCTAAGTGTGAATTGGTACAAGTGTGTCAAATAATTTTACAAATTTTAAAAACATGCTTATAAGCAAACAGCTAACTTTTATTTAAGCAGAAAAGTTAATGCATTGAATGAAACATTGTAATAAATTTAAAATAATGCGAATTTTTTTTAAAATGCAAGTTATTTGATTAAAAATGAATTTTTTTTATTTAATGATTTAGAGCAAAACCATTTCATCCAAAAAAAATTTCATCAACTAAGAATTTTAGCTCTTGATTGTCCTTAATACTTGTTTTAAACTAAAGTTGCAGCATTTTTTTCAGCAAAAAATAAATAGTTTATGCCATGCCATCATGTTTGATGAAATGGCATAAATTAAATCAGAAAGATTTCCAGTTTTTATTTATTACCTTTCAGTAAGCAATAGATAGTTCTATTAGTTCTAATTAAATTGTTTACACAAATAGATTTTTGCTGTTTTTAGGTAAAAAAAGGCATATCTGACCTGTTGTCAATAGTATCTTTAAGATGCTTTTTAACAAAATCAATACATTTTTTAATAGAATTAATTCCAGTTGTCTCTAAACATTTTAAATAGTGAATCTGGACTGTGATTTTTGGTTCAAAGACACTTTTAATAACCAGTTCAAAAATTTGATAGAGACAAACAAAATGTCTATCTATCTGAAGTTGCAACTATTTTACATTTGATAAAACATTTTCTTCTTTATAATGTTGCTCAAAAAAAGTCTTTAATTCAATACTTTGCATGACCTCCACAAACCTTTACACAGGCTCAAATACATTTAGGCATAGATTTAATCATACTTACATAACTTCCACATAATATAATTCATACATAATTTCTTTGGAATTTCGTTCCAAATTTTTTTCAGTGTAAGTTTCAGTTGTGCAATGGTTTCCACATTCTCTCTTGATAGTTTCTGATCCAATCATGACCATATTTTCAATGGAACTCAGATTTGGTGATAGTGCTGGCCAGATTAGAAAAGTAATATGTTGCCTTTTAAACCACTATTATACCAAGTTGGCAGTATGTTTCGTTTTGCCATCTTGTTAAAAAATCCAAATTTTTATGCCTTCTAAAAAATGATCTTGCAGTAGGTAAAAGTTTAATTTGTAAAGTCTCTTTCTAATTATACTGGTTAGTTCTACCTGTATAAATATTTTAAAATCTTATCCTTTTTGAGAAATGCTTTTCTATATATACCAATGGAGCTGTCACCACCATGTACTCTTGATACACAAAATCTTTCCTTAGATTTCTCCTATGTTAATCTTTGTTTTATTCATTGATTCAAGTTCAATGTTGTACTTTTAATTTAACATTTACCTCTTTTCAAATATTTATCTTCTAAATAATTGATACATTTTGATGATTTTCTGTGAGGGTCAGATCAGTCAGCTCAGTTGACCAACTTAATCCAACTATTTTGAAGATCTAGATAATTGATATCAGGAAAGCTTAAGACTGTTTTGAATGGTTGCTGTTACTAGAACATTTTTTGGTCTTTGCTTGTAATCACTAACAAAAGTTGTTAACAACTCTGGCTTTAGGTTACAACTAGAGTTGTTGGCCACATGTTTCAAATCAAAAAAAGTATAAATAAATCAAAAATAAATAAAGTATAAATAAGTAATAAACTATAATTTTTACTATAGCTATAATAATATAATAAAAACTATTTTAATTCAAAAAAACCCTATTTTTAATTTTAAGAAAAATTTGCGTGTTTAAATCTTTTTTAAATTTTGAAATGTTATAATTTAAAAAAAGTGTTAAAATGCGACTTAATAGGCCGGGTGAATAAAAATAAACAATTGCATTTACTCAGTAAATGGTCAGCTTTACTAAATAAAAACTTTAGCAAATTTGCTACAGCTTTTTACTTACGTAAAGCTGAGCAATTACTGAGCAAATTGCTTAACTTTACGTGATTAAAACTTTAAGCAAAACTGCTGAAGTTTTTATTCACGTAAAGCTGACCAATTACTGAGTAAAAGCAATAGCTCATTTTTATTCAGATGTAATCTATATATTAAGTCCAGTTAACCAATCATGTTATTGATTATTGTTTTAAAATGGCTAGTCAAAAATGGCAACTTAAGCCATACTATAAAAACATAAAATTAAGTTCTAAAGCTTTTAGTAAACAAAAATAACTCTTGTAAACAAAATCAACTGTAGTAAATTTTTTAAAATGCAAACACAAAAAAAATTCTGAATTCAATAAGAAAAGGTGAAAGGTCAAGGCCAAAGCATTCAAGACCAATACCAAAGCCAACAGTTTCGAGGCCAAGGTCTAAATTTTTGGCCTTAAGGCGATGCCAAGGACTAATGACTGCCTTCAAAACAGTAGTTTTTCAGCATTGAAAATTAAAGTATATCATATTAAAAAACTTATATAATTTAGGTCATATAAATGTTATTAAATCTATTTATTTGTAAATTTTAAAATCTCAATATTTCCATCCACTATATTTTCTCCTTCAAGGCAACAAAGGTTAGTCAGTTTTAGAATGATCCAAAAGTAGCTTTGTAATTTTGAAGAAAACACAGACCTAAAATGTTTTCGCTAGCTATTGTGCATGGGAAGTTTTTATAAAAATTGAAAACTTTTGAATCATCCTAGCTAAACTTGTTTTAATCATGCTCGATGTCATTTAATTTGCAAATTCATTTTTTACAATTTGTAGAACTATTTTTGAGAATAAAATGAATGAAGATTTTAACATATTAGTTTTTTTAATTATTCCATACTCTTTAGCTAATAAGCTTTTGTTTTTTGTCTGCTAACAAGTTTAAATAAACAAAACACTTTATTTAAAAGCAACTTACAAAATTAAATTAAATCAAAATTTAAAACTCATTTTTTCAAAAACTTATTTAATTGCAAACAATTTGCCTTTCTCATTTAACTTTTCTTTACGAAGAAAGGAAATAAATATGAACGCAATTTGAATTGAAATAAATATGTAACTGCTTAGAATTAAAAAAGTTTGAAAATAATTTATAATTTTACAATCATAAAATATATAAAATTCTACTATTCCTGCTGAATTTTATAACCCACTTCTTATAAATGAGTTTTTTTTTATAATTTGAAAAACTAATTTATAAGAAGTTAAAAGAATTTATAAGATTAATATCATTTATTTTATTTTATTTTATTTTTTTATGTTTATTTAATTTTATTAACTTCTAAGAGTAAGAGTGTCTAAAAAACTGTTTTTTTACTTTTTTAATTGTTCATATCAATTGACTTAGGAAAGCGTGGGCACAAGCTAATATATTAGCTTGTGCCCACACTTCCCAGTAAAACAGAGGTAAAAGAGATAAAACCAGAGATGGAAATGCAGATGGGGGGTGGAGGTGGAGGGGCTGTAAGGGGAAAGTGTTTGGACTGCTCCAAACAATGAGTTTTAGTTCAGCCAGTGAAGAAAAAGTTTAATGATTTGTAAGTTCCATTATAAAATAAACAATATAAAATCCCTGTATTGCTAAAATGCTGTTTAAAGTTTACTTCTGGCTAAGACCCTAAGTATATCACTTATTTCATTAAATAATGTATTTTTAAAAATCTTCTTCATTGATTTAATTTGTCTTTCTTTATGTATTTTGTAGAACTGCAATATGCTGCATGGGAAGCATTTATAGAAAACTTGGAAGGATGGTAATTATTAGTTATAATATTACAATTGTTTGTTTTGCTTTTTTTTTTTGATGTTGAAACGTATATTAGAATCTAAATGAAATGATATAAATACCATTATAAGAAAATCTAGAATATAGATGCAATAAATATTCAAGCATAACACAAACATTTTTAAAAATAACTATGAACATATGTAAGTGCAAACTAGATTTAAGTGCAAATTAGCAATTAAAAAATAGACAAACAATACATTTAAATCAGTTTAGTTAACAAGTTTACATGTTTTTTACATAAATGTTTTTTTACTTTTAATAATAGTTTTTACTGGAATTAGGTTTGTGTGAACTAAATGCATAAACATAATTTTTCTAATTACTTGAACAAAGGTTACTAAATAATGGTAGTTTAAAATTGTTTGGCACATACTGGTGTATGCATGTCAAACAATTTAAATGTGTGCTGGCATTACTTACTAGTGTTTGTTTGATGGTTGAGTAACAGATAGCAATTTAAAATTTTTAAAAGCAGCATTTACTCTTACACTATTTAACACAAATGTTTTCGAATAATTATGTTACCTTCACAAATAATTATGTTAGCTTCACAAATGATTATGTTAGTTTCACAAATAATTATGTTTGCTTCACAAATGATTATGTTAGTTTCACAAATAATTATGTTAGCTTCACAAATAATTATGTTAGCTTCACAAATAATTATGTTACCTTCACAAATGATTATGTTAGTTTCACAAATAATTATGTTAGTTTCACAAATGATTATGTTAGTTTCACAAATAATTATGTTAGCTTCACAAATGATTATGTTAGTTTCACAAATAATTATGTTAGCTTCACAAATAATTATGTTAGCTTCACAAATAATTATGTTAGTTTCACAAATCTGTTTGAAATTAAAAAAAAAAATCTTATACAGATTTGTGAATAAAGTAATCTTTATTTACTCTTGTTTAAGCAAAACATAAATTAAAAAAAATATATAATACATATTCACTAATAATAATGAATGATAATTCTTATTAACCACCATTTAAGATTTTTTAAAATATGTTAAATGTCTATATAATAAGGAATGACAACCTAAAAAATTTACGGTTTTTATGTTTGCATTTAGCTCCACGTCTAAAATTAATATATAATTTTCTGTCCAAGAAATGTACAACTTTTCACAGCAAAACTATGTTTTCTCACAAGATTTTTTTATTAATTACTTGATTTTCTTATGCAAATTATGTTGGCATATAAATATTAAAAAATTTGTATTACTTTATTACAGATAAAGTATTAAAGTGAAATTCTTTTCAATAAAATGTTTACTCAAGGTTGAATATATACCTAGTATATATTTAAAACAGTTATACAAATGCTAAAAACCATGTGTTACATAAAATTCTGTTTATTTCTATAATTCATTGTACAGTTACAAAATTATTTTGTTACCCAAGGAAAAAAACATTTGATCATTAATTTCATTATGTTCTTCTGGCACTCTGAAAGTATTTCTGGATCCTTAAAGTAAATTATTTACACACTTTTGCCATAAATTTTAATATGTAATACAAAAATAAAAAGTAAATAAAATATTTTAGTTATTTTAAATTGTAATTTTTATGAAATTCTTTTATTACAATTTTTTTTTTTTAAACTTTCTCTACTTCCCTTTACTACTTTTGTTTTAAATTAAATTTCTTTATACAAATTTTTTCAAAGTTTATTTGTATTGTTGTTTAGGTAGGAGCACTTTTCGATGCAGCTTTACAAGTGTTGCTTAAGCTTATATACAAAGCAGAGGTATGCAATCCTAAATTGTTCTAAATGCAGTTCTTTTTTGAATTTTGAATTTTTGTTTATTTTTTGCTATGCGCTTTTTTATTTTTATTAAACCAATTTTATTTAAGATCACAAACACAACAAAAACATCTTTATCATTATTTTTTAATTTTTTAGTTTTGTTAGACTAAATGAAACATTGATTGTTTTATGTTTGTTTGTTTTTTTGACTGAAAAAGGTAGAAGCAAGGTCTGCAATTTTTTGCTGACCTCGTTTCTATGTCAAAATAAAAGTCAAACACTTTTAGATTGGCAGTTAGGTCGGCATTGCCGAATGCCAACCTTAACTCCGAGGGTTAATGTAGGGATGGCTTTTTTACCTACTTTTTTTTTACTTACACAAGTAAGTTAATTTTTATCAAAAAGTAAATTATATCAGTTATTTTAAACATTTTATGTAAATTTACATTTCCATATAAGTAATTAATTTTTCTGAAACTACTTTTACTTTATAATGTAAGTTTATTTTTCAAAAGTAAGTTATGTAAAAGAAGGTTACATCAAAAAGTAATTTACTTTTACATGTAAAAGTAAGTCACATGAAAAAGCTCTTTACTTTTACATTTAAGTTAATTACTTTTAAAAATTACATTACATTTTATAAAAGTCTGTCAAACTGTAATTTATATTTACCTATAAAAGTAACTAATTAAAAAAAATTGTATTAAAAAAAAAACTTGCATATGAAAACAAACTACATAAAAGTAATATGCTACCAAATGTAAATTAAATATACAAATAATATTTTTTAAGTAGGAATTTTTTATTTTAAAAGTAATAACAAATCTTTATTAAAAATAAATTATATAAAATAAAATTTAAATTACATAAGCTTATATTTTATATAATTTGTAAAGTAAATTAAAAGTAATTTATACTAAGTAAATTTACTTACATTCTACAATAACTTCAACAGGATCTTGTATAACAGTAATGCTAAAAAGTCTAGAATTCAGACAAAGTTGAAACATGGCAGTGAGAAGTCGCATATGCCCATAGGAGACTCAGAAAGGGTAGACTATTTAAAAGGCATAATTGGCATAATTGTTAGTTCTTTTTACTGGGTTTTGTGTAAAAGTTTTTGTTATTGGAAAACTAAGGAGGGAAAGTTTAACCCAGTCCTGAATTATGGGGGCTACAACCCTATGTCCCGCAGATTTAGGAGCTCCAAAGATATTAAGAGGATTCATTATTTTTGTAAGGTTTTTTTGCCACTTTAATAAGAAAAAAGCCAGTTCAAAAGTATCCCTAAACCCTGCAAGTCTTAATCCGGTACTGGTTTTAAGAACTATGGTATTTTATGGGAGTGAAAAATTTAGAACTATATATGTAAATCATCTTTATCTGCATGTAGTATCAGTGGCCTAACTACAGCAAGGCCAGTGTAAGCAAAATTCATTGTTTCTCAAGCAACTAGGCCCAGGGTTCGCAAGGTTTAGGAGTCTCATGATGTATTTAGAGAGTTTATTTTTTTTTATTTTTTTAGTAAATGTAATTTTTCCAGAGAAACAGAAATCGAGCACCTAATCCAGTATGCCTACTGGACAAAAATATTTTGCTACGCTACTGTGTAATATATGTATAACCTGTGCAGTAGCTGAGCAATGATTTAAATGTAGGTTAAGAAATAAAACTTGTGGTGAATTGAAGGTATTTTAGCTTGTGGTGAAGAGAAGGTATTTTAACTACTTATACATTAATTTTTTAGGTATATTCTCAAAAAATACAAAACTATAATTGTCAAATAAAATAAACTTATTAAACTCAAACTTCAGAAAAACGCATGATCTTTAATTTTTAATGACAAGTTTTTAATGACTTTATTATGTAGAGATAATTAGGGGCTTGGCAATAAGACTATTATTGTCTTCTTCTTGCCCCCGCCATTTTAAAAATTATAAAAATTTGCACTGAAGAATGTCTTCAAGAAATAAAAAAAATAATAATCAATGACGAAATTAAATTTGAAAAAAAAATTAATTTGATAATACTGTTAGAAAAATACAAATGATCTTGCAGACTAAAGTCACTTATAAAAACTTAATTTTTTTTGTTAATCTTCGACAAATTTTAATGATGAAGTCAGTGTCATTTGATTATTTATTCACGAAAAAAAGTTAAATTAACTTTATCTCCGAATTTTCGAATGAGGAACAGAATTTGATTGTCAGACAAACTTATAACTTAATTAAAGATAATATTTTAAATCCCCTAAATAATTAGGGAGGTTGCTAGAGATTTATATGGTCATAGTTTTTGAACACAAAAAGATTATTGCATGACATTAGAGACTTGTTATTTGAACTTAAAACTTTAGTTTAAAATGTTAAAAAAAAATATATACATAATTTTTAAATTTAAAATTATATAGTCGATTGTTAAATGTCTTAACATTATTTCATCATATAGATGAAATAATATCAAATTCTTTTTTTTTTAAGTAAATTTTTGTTACTTTGAATTTTTGAAAATTTAAAGTAACAAAAATTTACTTTAAAAAAAAAGAATTTGATATTATTTCATCTATATGATGAAATAATGTTAAGACATTTAACAATCGACCATATAATTTTAAATTTAAAATTTTTTGAACCACCCTACTAAATAACTACTAAAGTATTAGATAAATTAAAATAAGTGTTTGTTGCGGTTATGAAAGGCTTTTTTAAAAAAACTGTCTGGTTTATTGTTCTTGCTTTGGAAATGACAATGCATTTTGGAATTTTATTAACTAAGTTTTGTATTTTGGATTCTTTTATTCAGCGTGTTGTTAAAAACCAATCTAACCAAAATAAAAGTTATTTCTGGAAATGACTAACTGGATTTCTGAAATTACTAACTGGAATAATTGTTGTCTGGAATAGACTAATTGAAATTGGTTCAGACATTAATAGCTATTAATAAATTGAAAAAAAAAATAATTTTCATTTCTACTAAAGTGGTTGTTACGACCAGGGCTGACTAGGGCCATCCCGAACAGGGGGTGTAAGGATATCCTTTCCCAAGTTGTTATATATTCATTTGAGTTAGCACATTTATACATTTATAATTTCAGTGGGCAAATTTTGAAGTATAGTTGACAAATGTTAAATATTGAGGACCTTATTTTTGTTCGTGTGTCTAGTTGGCAAAAAAAAACATATAACCCCCATCCTTCTTCTCCATGTGAGACCTCTTCAACACAGCCTTGACAATGACCACGCTGATTAAGAAAAGTGAAAAGCAGCAGCATAGCTACAAATATGCTCAGCTCCTTTGCAGTAAACTTTTATCAGAGCCACTAACCTATTTTCTCTCGACAAAAAAACTAATACTAAAACAGTTTATTTAAGAGTACTTGATGATTGAAAAGCTTTGAAAAAAGCTTTGAAAAGGTATTAAAATGCCTTTTCAAAGCTTTTTTGGATAAGATCTTTCTTTCTAAAATGTTATAAACTGGGGTTTATAATAATACTTTAAAGAAAAAAAAAATATTAGAGAAAAAAATTAGGGTACAACCCCCTTTGCCCAGTAAACAAATTTAACATGCATGTTCATCGAGATTTCACAAATGCTGTCAAGATAGAGTAAAATCAAAGCAAAGTCTGAAAGATAAAGTAAAATCAAAAGAAAAAAGAAAAGATTCAAAAAAGTGGAGTTCTCCGGTTGAAAACAATTTTAAGATATACTTTTATTAAATTTACACAAATACAAAAAGTTTCAGAGCTCTAGTTAGTCTGGAAGGTAGTGTAAAATCAATCGCAAGATTTTGAGACAAGATTATAAATATAAAACCCAATAAAAGATTATATCTGATAAACACTCTTTTAAACGTATAAATTATATTAGATAGTTTAAATGGCTTATAATTTTTTGAAAACTGTTTTAGCAGTCAAAGTCCTGGCGGATACCAAAAATGTTATATTGTGTCATATATTTATAACAAAGTACTTGATTGAAAAGGTAATACAAAGAAAAAAAGCTGGAGCAAAAGTGCACCCTAAGGAACAGTAACAGAGTCAACGTTTACACATGCATGAATTAGCCATAGGTTAGAAATTATGCCCCCTTCTCCAACGCCTCCCCATTGCCAAATTTTCATTATGGCTACTAACCTATTTCTACTCAAAAAAAAGAAATAAAAAATCAATGATTATTTAGCAGCCCCTATTAGCACTCATGCGGTAAGGAGCTTGTCTTTACTACTGTTATACCTGCATGTTGACTATATTTGCCCCTAATTATAATAGAACTACCCTTTATGATTATGTGAAAAAATCCTTTCCCGATGCCCTACCACAAACACTACCTACATACTTCAGAGTATTAGCTGAAGTATTACCTAGAAGTACCCTCAAACAGCTAATGGATTTGAATACACTTCCATCTCAAAATTTATGTTAAATTAATATGAACTGACTGTTTATTGAGAAAGTAAATAATATAACTTACATTTTACTTACTTACAAAGGAAAGTATAAAATTTCAAAGAAAAAATTTACTTTAATTTGCAATTGTAAATAACAATTACAATTAAAGTAATTTCAAATTACTTTTATGTAAGCTGTTTTTGCTAATTAGTTACTTTTAAAAAGTAATTTTTTGTTATGATGTAGATTTATTTTACTTTGTAAAGTAAGTGTAATGTTTTTTAAATACTATATTTATGTAAGTTAACTTCATAAATAACTTTTTTTTGTATATAAAAAGTAAATTACATTTCGATATAAATTTTTTACATAATTATAACCAAAATTACTTTTCAAAGTAAATTACTTTACATGACTTATCATTAAAAGTAAGTTACATTTACAAATAAAAGTAAAAATGCAAATAAATTTTATTTGTAATCCTCGATCCAAATATGATTATGGTCCCCCATCTTTTTGTATAAATATTTTGTAAATAAATGAAACATTTGAGTGTCCACTTGTTAAAGTGTAATATATTCTACTCAGTAATATATAGTGATGTATTGATGTATAACAATTAGATATAGAAGAGTCTTTTATTTATAATTTACTTAAATTTATTTTAACTTATCACACTTTAATGTTTTGTCATTTTTTAACATCAATCAATTAATTTGTTTATTTAATTTTTTTTTTTTTTTTTTTTTTTTTTTTTGTCAAAAGCCACATGCAAAATGCGAAATTCTACTGTGTTTTGAAAACATGTTACATGGAATGGGTAGTGCTTCAAAAGATGGCCATAAAGACATTTGTAAAGCTTGCAAAGCCACCCTTATTGATAAGTGTTTGCCAGTGCGTTGGGCAGGTGCAAAGGTAATTTCTGCTGTAATTTTATTTAGTTACTTATTAAATAAAACATTTAATGTTATAAGTAGTTGTACAATAATTGAAAAAAAATTTTGATACTGAAAATGTGTTGCTGTAACCATATTAAATGATGGTCTAGTTTTTCTTTGAAGATGTTGATAGTTAAAGCATTGCACAGTGGGCTAGAATATAACAAAAATTAGCAAAATAGAAAACATCAAAATATAATCATGTTATACATCTAATCATATGTTTTTGGGGTCAAGGTATCTATTTCTGACAGAAATTGGTTTTTAACGCACTGCACATTGGGGCAATTAAGATTTTTTGGTGTTGCAGATTATATATGTTTTTCAGACATGTGCAAACTCCAAACTTAGGTATGTTTATGTCAAATAATACCATTTTGCTAAAAATCTTTGTGATTCCAGTTTAGGAACAAAAGTGAGGACAATGAGTTATTAAATTTTGTTTTACATTTTTATACTTAATTTAACTACATTGGCAGGTTTTAAATTTCACAGAATAATCTTTCTGAGTTATGTCCATTTAAAGTTTACATCCCTCTCATTTTGTTAAGTTTAAAAAGTTATGTCCATTTAAAATTTATAATAATTAATATTAATTATATAATATATATATATATATATATATATATATATATATATATATATATATATATATATATATATATATATATATATATATATATATATATATATATATATATATATATATATATATATATATATATATATATTAGTAGAAGAAAGTGATTTTCTACTAGTTTGTAATTGCTCTGTTCTTTTAAGAACATTGAGCACTCTTTTTGTAGAATACATTTTAAATTGTTTATATATATATATATATATATATATATATATATATATATATATATATATATATATATATATATATATATATATATATATATATATATATATATATAATTAATAATAATTATAATAAATTATAATTAAAATTATAATAAAAAGTTGTCTATTTAAAATTTACATCCCCCTCATTTTGGGTAAAAACTTTAATTTTCGCTTGTAAAATCTAAAAGATTATTCCATGAAATTTAAAACCTGCTATCGTAGTTGAATTTAGTATAAAATAATTGACAAATTTATTCATTAACTCATTGCCCTCACTTCTAAGGTAAGAGAATAACTTTTCCTAGTATTTTTGTTCCCAGGCTCCAATCATAGTATTCCCGGACACTAATCAGTGAAATATTTTACAAGGTGTTATCTTTTGACATTAACATAAGCATAAGTTTAGAGCGCTATGTCTGAACACGTTAAATCTGTAACACCAATAAATCTATTTTGCGCCATTAGGACTATATTAATTTTAAGGGTTAAATTACATTTTATCAACAAAAATTCTATAAATCGTGAAATAAAGAAACAAAACAGGTTCATACAAGTTACAGTTTTCTTTGTAAAGTTTAAAGTTTACCCAAAGAAGTTACTTCCCAAAGAAGTAACTTCACAAGAGAAACTTCTTTTTGTTCTACAAGTAGAAGTTTAATTTCTTTGGAAAGAAGCAGTTCCACTTTCTTTCTGCTTTGCAACAAACTGAGAACTGGATCTGAACTACACAGAAGTCTTCTCATTAAATCCAGGTTGTTTTTTTTTTACAACATAAAGTGTAAAGAATTCTCTAAAGTTTTTAAAATCTTTGTTTCTGCTTTCATGTGCTTCTTCAGAAAGCATACCAATAGGTAAAATTTTGTTGCAACTACCTGGTGAAAGTGTACTGTTTACCTGGTGAGAGTGTACTGTTTACCTGGTGAGAGTGTATTGTAAACAGTTTGTTTAAACACTGCATCATATAATACCAGGGGTATAGATGTCAAAATGTTAGTCTCCTTGCAATAGATTTCCAGAGCCTCAGGGTTTACCTCTTCTATAAAGGAGACAGTATATAGTATGATGCAGGTTATTTTTTTTAAAAAAAAACATACCCTAAAAAAATGTCTTGCTGTATTGCCATCGTTGCATGTTCCAAATCTGCCAGATCTAGGAACATCCAAACCAATCTTCTTCTTTAATCCTCGCTGAACCAATATTTCCTTCTTTTTCATCTTCAATTTATTTTTATCTCCCCTAATTTGGCATTTCTCAATATCTGTTCTGTATGAGATGTGGAGAAGACACTCCATACATCTGATCCATGCATGAAGAATAGATATTCCATAGGAAAAGCTAGATTTACTAAGTGCGTTGCTTTTCTCATAAATAGTATCTAGATTATTCATTTCACTCGGAATCGCCCAACAAATAGAAAAAACAGTTGAATCAGTAGAACAGAGTTACATCACTGAGGTCTGTTGCCACTTTTTCATCCAACTTGGTCATTTCTAGTTGATGTTCAAAAAAAATATTTTCAACAAGTGTGAGTTGAATGGCAATTTCCATTATCCTCTTTGTTGTATGGTTTAATATATCTTGAATTCCTACTTTGGCTGAGTAGTCCTCTACTTGTATTCCAAAGGCAGAGATGCAGTTTTCTGTTGTACTAAAATGTTGTACTAAACTCTGTTGCCTTTTGTACTAAAATATATAAAGGATACATTTTGTTGTATCCTTTTTCCTTGGCTCAATTGGGCAATGTTTGATAATCAATTTTGGATAATTTGCATTGTAATAACAGAGCAAGTGCTTCATTATTACTATAGCAACCATCCAGCTGTACTATTCCATCTTCTTTACTCTGAGTATATCCTGCAGTAGCTGTGTACCTTCTAATCTCCCATCTATCTTGAGATGCATCATAGCAGCAGATAACAGCTCATCTGCTGGAGGTGGGACATCCATTAAATTTTATACATATCATATGGCACTTGATCTCTGTATACACTATTTTAACACAAGGTGGATGAAAAAATATTTTAACAGCTTAATAAAGAAAATTTTAATTGTTGTAATGTGTTTTAATACAAATTTTTTGAAAAAAGGTTACAAGTAATTTATCTTGAAAATAGTAGTGGAAGTTTGTGTACCTAAGATTGGGTATGTAGGTGCCGGATTTTTTAAATACCCAAAATCAAGAACCTAAGACTTGTCTGAAAATGATAAAACTGATATGATCACATCTCTATATTAATTACTTTGTATTAAATAGGTATAAATTATAAAAATCTGTAATGTAAAAGAATTTAAAAAATAGTAGTCCTTGGTACAATAAGGTATTTTTTAATTGTACTTAGACCACTAGATATTTTAGCATGGCCTTTTTCTCTGAAAATTATTAACATCTCCATAATAAATTAACAACAAAGATAGACACATAAACTTGATTTAAAATTTATTTAATTTTAGATTGTTTTCAACAAAATTATCTAGTGTTACTTGATTGTAACACTTAAAAAATAGCAAAATTGACTAATAGTTTTGAACAAAATTGACAAATAAACCTACACATAAAAAGGTAATACTAAAATAACTGAGAGAAAAAAATTCTGCACCAATCAAAATTCAAAAATCTGCCTTGTTATCAAACAAATTCTTTATGCACATATGGTCCTAGATACAAGCAAACTATATGACTCTAGGTACAAGACTAAATAACGTCATGAAAAATGTCATCTATTAACAAACCCAGATTGAGAGAAAACTTATAAATAAACATCAGATTTAGTACTTAATTAACAAACAATATAATATACAAGAACTTATAGAAAAACATTTTCTCTAAGATTTATAGAAAATCCTCTATGATTGTTAAACAATCTAAGATATTAACAGCAAAACTTTCATCAAAATTTTCCTATTATAGCTTGCCATTGCAACACTCGGTGAGAATCAAAATAGGATTGAAAAATAAAACTTTTTATAATTAATCACATGGCTGAGAAGCATAACTTGGAACTTTATAGTTTTCAAATTAAGTTTGGTGGCCATAGGTACACAAAATTCCCCTACTTTTCAAAAACAAACTTCTAGCCGAAAAATGCACATGCATGATTTGTTCTCAACTAAAACATTTTTAAAGTTTACACCAAATAAATTTCAGACAATATTTTTGAGTTTTTATTATAAATTAACATAAACTTATTCTTACATAAAATAAGTATATAAATTTTTATATAAATTTTCTTATAAATTTATATGAAGAGTCCAGAGGAAAAAACAGCATAGTCACATTTAAAAAGTTTTGAGAAAGTATATATTGATCATTTAATCAAAGTCTTTGTATAAAGATAGATAAAAAAACAATAATAAAAATTACAAAAATTTTATTAAAAATGTTAACTTGAGATAAATTTATCTAGAAATGCTTTTTTTTTCCTTATTTTTAAGTTTCTTTGTTTTTTATGAAGACTTATCTAAATGATCAATATATACTTTCTCAAAACTTTTTAAATGTGACTATGCCGTTTTTTCCCCTGGACTCTTCATATATTTTTATATTATCAAGAAAAAAATAAGACTCTTCATATATTTTTATATTATCAAGAAAAAAGTAGGCCTAGATTGAAATTAAATGGACAAAAGATCATAACAAAAAATCATAACATTTTTATTTTTAAAGTTTTTAGATTAAAACTTTTATCAGTGACTCTAGTCATCATGAAGGTCTTTTTTTTTAAAAAATAATTGTTTATTTGCAGATCCAGGCACCCTAAACACCCTAATAGAAAAGGGTATATAGGGCATTAGGGATTCTGGGAAAAGACAACTTTTGGTTGTTTTTCCCAGAATTAAAGCATTAATTAATTAAAATGTTTGTTACATTTTAGACCAATTTTTATAAACAAGAAAAGATTTATTTATTAGATATTTTATCCGAAATTAGAGTAAAAATATGCAAACTTAAAATTAAAAGTAAGTTACAATAAAACTTAAGTTGAACCAGGATAGCCCAGATGGTTAAAGTGCTGCTAAAAATCTCGGAATAATTGTTGATCGTAGCAGGAGGATTGCAGGTTCAAATCCCGGCTCTGCCTACTCAGTGTATGATTAGTACTTCGGTAGGAACTTGTATTTATTAGCTCTTCTATTACGGTGTTTCCATTTCAACTAGTAAGTAAATAATCTAGTCGAGTAAATGAAAATTATTGTTTAAATACAATCTTTGTTATGCTCAAGTTCTTTAATATATCTCAATCTCCTTTTTAGAGAGCTAATGAGTGGATCTGAACTGAGTAAAATCTTTGCATAACATCTTCATTAGTGACTTTTCTTGAATATTTTCTCATAAAGTGTTCTCTATAATTTTTAATGTCTTTATTTTGACATTCCTGAGCTTCCTTAGAAATAAGACCTACTGGTACTCATACTTATTTCTTACAACCTGAGAAATATGAATTAGAATTTTATGTACAATTTAAGGCATTGGCAACCATGGGTACAGAGAAATGTAGAGTCCGCTGTTTATTTGGCATATTTTTCAAGTTTATCAGCGTTATTTTGATGTTTTCATGATAAAACACAAAGAATTACATAGAAACGTTTCATGAGATTTTTATCTAAGCCAAGTATTTTAGCAGACACCTTATAGTTTTGGAATACTTTTCGTGCCATGTTTCCATCATTTGTTGCAATTGAACCACTGCTTTTTGGTACATCTACAATTAAACCTAAGTGATCTTTTATCTTTTGTTGAACAATAATATTTTTTTGTATAAAAATTTCTTTAGCATTCTCTTCCCTAACTTACCACTTAATGTTCTATAACTTATATGAAGGCAGCATCCATCCATGAAATGTGCTCAATCCAAGCTCTGAAAACTGTATTCAAGATTTTTGAAAAAGAAACATTAAGATTGTTTATATTTGAAAGGGTAAATACTACATAGAAACTATAGCAACCACTTCTCAATCATTGTGCATTCTAACTTATGTTTGATAATATAAGAATTGAAGATCGTTGGTTTCAAAAAACTGTTCTTGAAGGAAATATATTCTTGTGTATTAACCTCAGCACTTTCTTTTATATATTGAAATCGTACTGGACGCCAGTAAAGTGTAGAGGATAGCTTTTCATTAGTCCATAGCGATTTGCCAGATTCTTTAATATAAAGTTTAATTGAAATGATGCAAGGTAGAAAAAAAGATTGTTCCTCTACATAACTGATACCTATCTTGTCTGTATTTTGTTTGTATAATGATTGACCGGTTGAACCATTAAATCCTACTTTGTGTATAAAGATAAGAATGGATTTCTCAGGAGCCTCTACAGATTCGTTGAGTATTTTTAAAAAACTTGTATGTAGTATGGTCAATAAGGCTCTGTAAATCAACTGAGGCTGAATAATCAGTATCTTTTTCTTCCCTTACTTTCTAATCTTTTTCTTCCCTTACTTGATTATAAGTCGGATACTTTTTGTTTCCTTTAGAATCGAATTTTTTGGTAATTGACTTTACTATATTGGCAGTCCAAAATCAAAGCTAAGGCTTCCTCTCCAGTATACATTGTTGTTGAATTAACTGCACCATCTTTCTCTAATTGTAATATTTGCTTGACAACCTTAAGGGTAAAAAAATAAATTTAAAGAGTGAGATGATCAAAATCCACTAAGAAATTTTATAACCCTATATTATTTCGGAGATTTTTTTTTAATAAAATGAATCAAAAATGACTATAGTATAGATGTTAATGTACCTTAGCATCGCTGAGCCGTTTTTTCCTCTTTTAGCTTCAAAATAATTGAGTTAAACAATTCCTCTCTTTTGACAGCAGTGTTTGCTTTTCTGCTCTCCTCTTCTTTGTTTTTTCTTTGGGGGAATGGAAAGGAATTTGCACCTGGTGGTTTTCCATAGACAACTAATTCAAGTTAAAATATCAGATGATTGTATTTAGTAGAAAAACTTTTGAAATCATATTTTCATTTGTTCAAAACACATTGTTGTTAAGTATGAACTCTAAATAATTGATTGCAGTTATAACTTAAAATTATTTTCTAACAATTTAAAAAAAAATGGAGTTGTATGTTTAAAACTTGCTAATCTTTAATTTGTGCAACTTTGTGCAAGATATTTTTAATCAGAAACCTTCTACAATATAGAGACTCTGTAAAAAAGTTATTCCCATAGTGATGAAATGCAAAAAAAGATCTTGAGCGTTTTATGGTATCTTATATGGTAATATTCTGTAATACTTTAACTGTCATATTTAAAATTAAGAAAAAATTATAAAAAATAAAATTATTTTTGTTTGTTAAGCTTTCTAAAATTAGACATACGTTTTTTTTTTTAAAAAAAAAAAACGTTTTTTAAATGGACGAGCTTGAAAACTTTTCCAGGACTCCTAAAATAAAAATTTATAAATACTATAAAATTGACTATAAAATTAAAGACTATAAAATTGTAAAAAAAAAAAAAAAAGACTATAAAAATTGTAAATAATTCAAAAAAAAACTGTGCTTACGAGGTGAAATTTAATTTTATAAGTATTTTCTCTTTTTTTTTAAAAAAAAAAGGTTTTTTAAATAGATGAACTTGAAAACTTTTCCAGGACTCCTAAAACAAAAATGAAAATATTTTAACTACAGATTTTTAAAATCTGCAATATACTCTTGGAGATGCATAGTTTTATATAACTTCCAACTTATTTGTGTTGAAGAAAACTGTAAACATTAAAATATTGACATAATAAAGATAATATTCAAATATTGGCATTTACAACATTACATTTGCATAGAATACATCTAACTAAATGATTATTATATACATATATAACAGTTGGATCTGCAGGTTGAATATTCTCTACTGGCATGACATCACCATCCAAACAGTTCTGGTACTTATCCTCAAACCCTAGTTCTGTTTTTCTATTTCCATTCTCTTCTAAAATTATTCATAAAATCTCTTTTATTCTCATCCAATATATTAAGACCCTTCAAAATAATTTCAGCCTTGCTATCTACTATACTGTTAATCTTCTATAATTCAAATCTTTTCAATTCATCATGTTGAAACTGTCATTTAATTTTCTTAATTTCAATAGTTGAAAATGGCTTTTGTAGTTTATTTATTTTGACAACTGCTACTACAGATTGTGATCAATTTAAATTAAGTGATCAATTTAAATTAAGTGATCAATTTAAATTAAGTGATCAATTTAAATTAAGTGGTAGCTGGGTTTTGATATTTCTAGTTTATTACATTTGTGGAATTCAATCTTTGATGACATGCAGTGACTGGGGAGGGTGGGAGCAAGTGGGGTCTCTTTATTATTTTAGGGGTAAGCAGAAAAATTCTGCTAACCAGCTATGAACCTCTTCTTCATCTATTAGGCTGGCATAGATGTAACCTGTGTTACATTGTTTCCTGCCTAGGATGATGAATGCTGGATCTCCTTGACTCTACTCATAGAATTTTGCTTATGCCTCCTTGAAAATGGCTATGCAACTCTTCCTGTTACCTCCATATGAGAGTACAGCTCTAAAACTCAGTTTAATAGTTCTGAGGCTGGCTGGTGTTAAGGTTTCCCCAACTCTGTGGTAGCTCTCAGAGAGGCTGATTCCATCAACAGCTGCAAAATATCAGAGTATTAACAGTGCCATGTTGCGCATGGATGGTGTCCCTGTTAATGCTTTTGGTGTGCATTGTCAAGGCCACATAAGGAGCCCTATGTCACGGCTTAGGGTTAATTAACAGGACTGAGACAACTGCATAGCTCATTGATTAGGAGGCTGTGCTCTATCTATGAATGAGTCTAGTTCTCATTAAACCCAAATCATGACCAAAGTAAGCAAAAATTTAAAACCTAAAAAACCATCCCCACCACCTAAATATTTTAATATATCTTTTACAAATATTCGCGGTCTACGAAGCAACTTTCCGTCAGTTGAGTCTTACCTCCTGCAAAATTCACCAGACTTGCTTGCACTCAGTGAAACAAATTTAAGTTCTGCAATTCCTTCTTCAGATGTCAGTGTTGATGGGTACTATCCTTTGATTCGTAATGACTCAAATAGTCACATGCTAGGTTTAGGGGTATACATACGCATTAATTCCCCTATTTGTCATGAAATCAGGTTCGAATCCTTTGACCATTCTTTTATGTGCTTTCGCCTAGCACCTCTTCACTCTATCACCTTTCTCTTTGTTCTTTATCGTTCTCCTTCTTCCCATGATTGCACTCTCTTAGATGTTATCTCTGATCAAATTGACTATGTCCTCTCTCTTTACCCCTCTGCCAATATTGTTGTTGTTGGTGATTTTAATGCCCATCACACTGAATGGCTTGGCTCTAACACCACTGATCCTGCTGGCACTAAAGCCTTTAACTTCTGCGTTTCTCAATCTCTTACTCAGATAGTTAACTTTGTGACTCGTTTTCCTGACAACCCTAATCATTTACCTTCACTCCTTGACTTATGTCTTGTCTCTGACCCTAGCTTATGTTCAGTTTCTCCCTTTTCTCCTTTAGTTGGTTCTGACCATGCAATGATCTCTATAAATCTTTTTTCTCGTACTTCTTTTTTGGGCTCACCTTATCATCGCACCACCTACTACTACCCTAAAGCTGACTGGGATTCCTTCCGTAATTTTCTTTGTGATGGTCCTTGGGCTGATGTTTTTTCTCTCTCAGCTGACAAATGCGCCTCCTACGTAACCTCCTGGATTCAGGCTGGAATGGAAGCTTTTATTCCTTCTCGTCGGTTTCAAGTCAAGCCTCATTCTACTCCATGGTTTTCTCCTTCTTGTGTGGCTGCTATATCCAATCGTAATCATTTTTTTCATCTTTTTCAAAAGAACAACTCTCTTGAGAACAAACGGCTATTTATTATTGCAAGAAATCGATGTAAAAAGGTGCTTTCTGATGCTAAACTCCATTATTCTCAGTTCACTAAATCTCGCATCTTATCGCAGAAGTTAGGCTCTAAAGACTTTTGGAAAATCTTCAACAGCATTGTTAACAAGGGCAGATCTAACATTCCATCTCTCATTCATGGGACTGATCTTATTACCTCTCCCAAGGATAAGGCAGAACTATTTGCAAAGAACTTTTCTTCTAATTCCACTCTTGAATCTTATGGACATTCTCTTCCTTCCATTCCAGTCAAACAGGTTGACCCATTGTTAGACATTCAAATCACTCCGGCTTCTGTTGCTAAAGTCATATCTCAATTAAACTCGTCTACAGCTTGTGGTGCAGACAACATTTCTGTCACAGTCTTGCAGAGTTGTTCTCCAGAACTTTCTTCAATTCTCTCTAAACTATTTAACAAGTGTTTGACTGAGTCTTGTTTTCCTGCTTGTTGGAAAATGGCGTCTGTGGTTCCAATATTTAAAAACTCTGGAGAAAATTCTGACCCCTCCAATTATCGTCCGATAAGTCTTCTTTCTGTTATTAGCAAGGTCTTTGAGTCTTTGATCAACAAATTCCTCACATCTCATCTTGAGTCAAATAAACTGCTGTCAGACGATCAATACGGTTTTCGATCCTCTCGCTCTACGGCCGACTTGCTAACTGCTTTAACTGAAAGATTTTATTGTGCATTAGATGGAGGCGGTGAGGCTAGGGCTATTGCTCTCGACATATCTAAAGCTTTCGACAAAGTTTGGCATGCTGGTCTTCTCCATAAGCTTTCTTCATATGGTGTTTCTGGGAAAGTTTTTGAGATTATCAAATCATTTCTTTCTAACCGGTTTATTAAAGTCATCCTTGAAGGCCAACACTCTTCTTTATTTCCAGTAACTTCTGGGGTTTCCCAAGGTTCCATCCTGGGCCCTGTTTTGTTTCTTATCTACATAAACGATCTTCCTGACAACCTTTCATCTAAAGTAGCTCTTTTTGCTGATGACTCAACTTTATACTCCTGTCTTGACAAAAAGTCTTCTCTTTTCGATCACCTAGAACAAGCAGCTGATCTTGAATCTGATCTCACTTCAGTAATAGATTGGGGTTCACATTGGCTTGTGAATTTCAACTCTAAAAAAACCCAATTGCTTACTGCAAACAACTACCGTAATATGGTCAACATTCCTATATTAATGAATGGCAATCCTCTTACTGAGTCCTCCTCTTTACGTCTTCTTGGATTATCGTTTACTACTAACCTTTCATGGAAACCATATATACAATCGATTGCTAAATTAGCTTCTGCTAAGGTTACTTCTCTTTATTGTGCTCGCCATTTCCTTACTTCTGATTCCATTCTCTACCTCTACAAATCTCTTATTCGTCCCTGTATGGAATACTGTTGTCATATTTGGGCTGGTTCTTCTAACGGTTCACTTTCTTTTCTTGACAAGGTCCAAATACACATTGTAAATGATGTTGGACCTGGACTATCTGCTAAGCTTGAAAATCTTTCCCATCGTCGTAAAGTTGCATCTCTTTCTCTTTTCTACAAATACTATCAAAGGAGTTATCATCTCTAGTTCCATCAACTAAAATTCATTCTCGTTTTACTCGTCATTCAGCTAAGTCTCATTCGTTTACTGTATCTGTCCCTGCATGCTCTAAAAACTTTTATTCATCTAGTTTTTTTCCCCGTTCTTCAATCCTTTGGAACTCTCTCTCATCTTCATGTTTTCCTGACTCATACAACCTTCAACCTTTCAAGTCTTCTGTCAAACCATTTCCTTGCTCTATAACTCTGTTCTCTGGTAATTAAGTAATTGCAGGTATTTCAATTTATTATTAAACTTTTCATCAATTGTGAAAAGTAAAGAAAGAGATTAAAATGTTATGGAAAAGTTAAATCTTCAAATTCAATCAGGGAAATCTCAAGTCCGAAAGACAGAGACTTAATAATCTTTAATTGTCAACAAATGGTAAAACTAACTACTGCGCCACAACTAAAAATACACAAGAAGTTTATTGAAGAAAGAAAAGTTAAGTAAACAAAAAAATCAAAAACATATTTCCAAAAAATTAATAAGCAAAATTGAGCTTGTGGTTCTTGAATGGATCAATTGAAAAGGTGATATTGAATTGCATTGAATATTGTTTAATATTCAATGCAATAAATACTGTTCTTGATGATCATTAGCTATTAGTAAGTGACCGGGGTTGATATTTGACCAGTGCGGGGGACAGGTTTGATAAAATATAGCCGGGGCCAGGGTCAGTTTTGTGACTGGGGCTGCATAAACATTTATACATCCTAAAGTATATTTTTTTAATTCAAAATTCATGTTATGTTTTGTATATGTCATCATCACCATCATCATGATGATCATCATCAGACTTTAGCCTTCCTCCTTTATGCTGTTCCTCTAATATAATCAATCTAGAGCATTTTTTTGTTAACTAAAGCTTATTCATACAAAATGTAAGGTAGTCTCTTCAAGTTTTCTTACTTCTACCACTACCATTTTCTACTGAAGATGCTATCTCTCTACATTCTGATATCTAAATTACTTTAATCTTTTCTAAAAAACATTGTTCAATACAATGTTTTTTCTAATCTGTCTAAGATTATACCTCTTTTTCTTGTCTTGCTAGAATCACACCACACATCCATCTGATCATCTTCTTTTTTGGCAAATACTACACCATATAAATACTAAAGTTTATATAACAATGAAATTATATTGTTTTCCAGCATCTAAATAACTAGCAAACATATATGTTTATATCCATAATCTGTATGCATAAAGTGCATATTTATGCATAAAAATTTTAATCTTTTTTACAAAAACATCTCTCTTAGGAACAAATGTGCTTTTATTTTTGCAAGAAGCCAATGTAAAAAAGTCCTGTCTGATGTTAAGCTCTGTTATTCTCAGTTCACTAAAATCTCAGATGTTAGGTTCTAGAGATTTTTTGTTAAATCTTCAACGACACTTCAGTGTCATTAACTAAAGTGAGTCTAATATTCAATCTCTAATTCATGGGTCTGATCTTTTTACTTCAGAATAAAACAGAGTTATTTGCAAAAAAATCTTACTCTAATTTGATTCTTGAATATAATGGCCATACTTTTCCTGACAGTTAAACAGTTTAACCCATTGTTAAACATCGAAATCACTCTGGCTTCCAATACTAAAGTTAATTCTCAATTAAACACTTCTACAGTTTGTGCTTCTGACAAGATTTCTATCATGATCTTAAAAAAGTATTCTCCATAACTCTCTTCATTTTTTGCTAAACTTTTAAAAAGTGCTAAATAAGTGGTTCCAATTTTTCAAAACTCTAGAAAACACTTTGACCTCTGCATCTATCCTACGATTAATCTTCACTCTGTTTTTAGTTTCTTTATATAAAGGTCTTAAGGTTATTAAATTATTTCATTCTAACTGCAGTAGTCAAGTTATTCTTGAGGGTCTTCTCTCTTCTTTATTTCAAATAGCTTCAAGGGTACCACAAGGTTCTATGTTTGCTGCTGTATTGTTTCTTATCTACAATAAAGATCTTCATGAAATCTAAAGTGGCTCTATTTGCTGACAACTCAACTTTATACTCTTGTCTTGACAAAAAATCTTTAGTTTTTAATTGTTTAGAACAAGCAGCCAATTTTAAATCTTTTTCTGTAACAGCCTAAGGCTTGCAAGTGGCTTATGAATTTAAATTCTGGACTTAAAATCCTTAATTTTTGTTAGGCAACAAAACTCATTTACTGCAAAAAAATATAGCAATATTTTTGGCATTCCTATATTGAGGAATGACTACCCTTTTACTCTCAGACAATGTCTAAAAGCACATTGTAAATGTAGTTAAACCTGCTTTATCTGCCATTCTTAAGTCTCTCTCTAATTGTTGTAAGGTTGCATTCGTTTTTCTACAAATACAAACATGTTTAATGCTCAAACGAGCTATCATCTCTATAACGGTAAACCAAAATTCATTCTTGCTTGGCTTTTTATTCAACAAGTTGCATCCTTTTAATGTTTCTATCCCTTCATGCTATAAAAACTTTTATTAATTCAGTTTTTTCCCTTGAACATCAAAAAAACCTAATAACTCTTACCCATTTTCATTTTTTCCTTTTTTTATACAACTTGCAACTTTTTAAGTTTTCAGTTAAGTTTCCTAGTATTTTAACTTGTTCTCTATTTTAAAGTAACTCATAACTTAATAGTGGTTGCTTGCAATCTAGTTAGAAGTAAATTAAATTTTAAAAATATATAAATGTATGCCAGTATTTAATAAATACTAAATATAAGCATAAAATTATAATATATTAAGTATTATAAGTTTTTTCTAGCCTTGGCCATCAATCTCTGCTAAAGCTTTTAATTTTGCTGGGGCCGGGTTTGCAAAAAGTCTCATTTTCAGCCGGGGTCGGGGCGCCGGTCAATTACTTTTAGCTATGGCATGTAATTAAGATAATAATTTTTGCTACAACTGCTATAGTTAAAAGAAAATGTTGAGGGACAATTGCAAGTCTATAGGGTTATTTTTTTAGGCTTGAATTAAATAGACCTTTATTTATATGTTTATGTTCTTGATAATATATTAAAAAAAACAATGCTAAAAAGTGTTCCTAATTTTACATGACTTAAAAACGAAACAAACTATACCACAGCAAACAGTTCAGGAGTCTGGAGTCATAGCATGCCATGACAAGAGCATGCAGCTGACAGGTGACAGCACACAGGCAGAATTTTGAAAATAAGTGCCATTTTACAGCGGACAAAACAAGTGCAACTTTTTTGGTTTGTTTCATTTTCCTAAGTCTGGTCCATATCAACGTCACGTAAGTTTTTTAATAATTAAAGGAAGTATCCAGAACTTTCCAGAAGTTTTCAGAAGCATGCAGAAGCTTCCAGAAGAAGCATCTGGAAGCATCCAGAAGTATCCAGAAACATTCAGAAGCATCCAGAAGCTTCCAGAAGCATCGAAAAGAAGCATCTAGAATCTTACAGAACATGTTCACACAGGTTCATTTTACTATATAAGAGACATGTAAAATGATATGTAATTCAGTCAGTATATTAAGTCAATTAGTCAGTATTATCAAGACAGTTTATCGAAGCGAGTTTTATCAAAGTGTTTTTTCAAAGAACATCAATACAAGAAGTGAAATACAACAAGTGTTTCATTACATCAATACAGTCCACATCGAACCAAGGCGTTGTGTTTCACAGAGCATTATTGTATCATCACAAGGTAATTATAACACGGTAAACCTTGAGAAGCAAGATTATTTATTTTTATTATTTTTATGACTTCAAGTGCAAAAATGGCTCCCGACAGTCTTGGATTGGAACTAAGAAAGACAATTATTGGCAATTACATAAGTGGAATGTCACAAAAAAGTATTTGTGATAAATATCACGTGAAAAAATGGACCGTATCAAGACTATGTTCCAAATATTGTTCTACAGGGAAGTTGGCAGCAGATAACAAAGGTGGAAGACCGCGTTCCACCACTTCTATAGAGGATTCTATGATTGTCAGATCCGTCAAAAAGGATCCCTGGATATCATCAGTTGAGATACAAAAGCAATTAAAGCTGCATGTATCTGACTGAACAATCAAACGACGTGCTGACATCTCATATTGACTGGAATGTGCAGAAATGGTGAACTGTCCTGTTCAGTGATGAGTCGAAGTTCAACATCATTGGGAGCGATGGCATTTGCCGTGTACGTCGATCGCCTGGAAAACGCCTCGATTTACCTTTCTGCCATAAGACTGTGAAGCATGGTGGAGGCAATGTAATGGTCTGGGGGTATTTTTCTGTCTAATACACCGAATTGATGATATAATGGTCCAATACACCGAATCGATGATATAATGGACCGTTTCATGTATAAAAATATCCTGAAAGATGTTATGTTATGTTATGCTGAATGGAATATGCCAATAAAATGGGTTTTTCAGCAAGACAGCGATCCGAAACACACTGCAAAAGTAGTCAAGAAGTGGTTTCAAGACAACCACCTATCGGTGATGGATTGGCCACCTCAATCTCAACCCTATCGAGAACCTGTGGGAGATTGTCAACTACAGAATTAATCGTGAAGGTGTTCGTAATAAGGATCAACTGTTTGAACAAATCCAAAAGGCCTGGTGAGCAATTCCACAAAGTTTCATTGATCACCTGATCGAATCTATGCCTCGAAGATGCAAGGCTGTGATTAACAACAAAGGATTCGCGACGAAATATTAATAGCGAAATACAGCTTGGTCAACATTTTGTGAAGTTGCACTTGTTTTGTCCAGAAGGAAATCAACTTTTTTTAATACTTTTGATTAATTTATTAATTTTTCTGTATAAATAATGAACTTTGTGATGAATAAAACTTGAAGAACGTTGTCTCTAAACAGTTACATAGTTATTTCTCTAAATTAAAAAAAATGCAGCACTTTTATATAAAGAAATTGAATTAGCATTATTTAGTTGCACTTGTTTTGTTTCTGTATCTTTGTTTTGTTCTCAACTCTGCAAATGATCTGAAGTAAAAGTTTTTGGCTCGGGTTAAAATTTTCTGGGAAAATTTGCTTGCGAAAAATACATATCTTTTAGGAAAATTTTTATAATAAGTTAATCAATTTATGGGCAGCACTCTTTTTTATATCCTGTAATTTCAGGGGTTCCTCAAGGTTCTCTCCTTGGCCCTCTTTTTAATTTACATTAAGATCTTCCAGAAATTCTCACATCTAAGGTGGCATTGTTTGCTGATGATTCTTGTCTTGATAAGAAGCCAACACTCTCTGATTGCTTGGAGGGGATATTTGAGCTTGAAAAGGATCTCACTTCTGCTACAGTATGGGGCTCTCAGTGGCTGGTGAATTTTAACTCAGTTAATACTCAATTTTTTTCAGCTAATCGTTATAGACACAATCTAGATCTTCCTATATTTATGATTGGTAATGTACTATATTTATGATCAGTAATCTACCCTTCATCTTGTAGAATTAACTCTTACTTCTCATCTTTCTTGGAAACCATATATCAAATCAATTGCAAAATTAGCATCTGATAAGGTAACATCTCTTTATCGTACTCGCCGCTTTCTTACTCAGGATTCTATTCTTTATCTCTATAAATCTCAAATCCATCCTTGTGTGTAATACTGTTGCCATATCTGGGCCAGATCTTGCAATGATGCCCTTTCTCTTTTAGACAAGGTACAGAAATGCATTATAAACATAGTTGACCTGCTCTTGCAGCCAACCACCAACCATTATCACATCGTCATTATGTTGCTTTTTTTTCTCTTTTCCATAAATACTATAATAGACACTGCTCTAAAGAGATAACATCTCTATGCCATCTACTAAAATTCATTCTTGTGTTACTCGTCATTCAATTAATTCTCATCCTATTACTGTGACTGTTTCTAAGTGCTCCAAAAAATTTTATTTGTCTAGTTTTTTTCCTCAAACATCAATTCTTTGGAATTTGCTTCCTTTATCTTCTTTTCCTGATTCATATAATTTGCAATATTTTAAATCATCTATCAATTGTTATCTTGCTCTATAAGCTTCATCTTTTCTCTTCCAGTAACTTCCAACTCTAATAGTGGTTGCTTGCAGCCTTGTTGGAAATCAAGCTATTGAAAAAAAAAAGGTAAAAAAGATGTTAGCTTGCCTTTTTAGTTTGTTTATAACATATTTCTAGCTTTTACTTCTATCAACTATGGTGTAAAATATTCACAAAATACAAAGAATAAAATGTTATTTAGATTAACCAATTTTATTTTGTACTCAATAGTTCAAATTTAACGAAAATATTTCTTTACTTTTTGTCTTTCATTAATCAATAACATCATTAAATCAAGAAAAAATTGGAAAATACTTTCAATCAAGTCTTTTTATATTCACTTTCACAGTTTTCAGTAACTTGTAGGTCAATTAAATAGACATCATAAAATGCTCCTTCCCCTTTAGGGATGGGGGTGCACAGGCAAAAGGGAAAGGGGCATTTCCCTAAAGGGGAAGGGGCATTCATTATTTGTTGTTACATTCGTTGTTATTTTTTGTAATTAGTTGTTACAGGCAACATAAATACACTTTCCTAAAGTTAATTTCAAAACTTGCCAAATTTAAACAATGCAAAATATATGTATATATATTTTGCATTGTTCTTGAGACCAGTTTGAGGAGGGAAACTAATCATTTTTATTATTTCATTAAAAATGAATAATGGTTGGTTGCTCCCTCAAACAGGTGTATATATATATATATATATATATATATATATATATATATATATATATATATATATATATATATATATATATATATATATATATATATATATATATATATGTATATAGCTTTGCTTGAAATATCATACTGAAAAAGTAGCTGTGGGGATTTTTTATTAGCTGTTTTGAACTTTTTTATTTGACATTTGTATTTGCTTTTACCAGTGCGCCTTGGAGTTAACAAAACATGCAGATTTTATGTTTACATCAGAATTAGACTCAATGGTATCTGCATGTCTCAGAGGTTTGGAAGGTTCAAACTATGATGTCAGAGTTCAAATTGCACAGTTGTTTGGTGTTTTAATGGCTGGTTCCCAGACTCACCAGCCTCCAAGTGGAGTCACTAAAGGAAAAAAAACTACTGAAGATATGTTTAATATTATGGCTTCAGCATTTTTAAAAGGTAATTTTCTAAAGAGAAAATAAGATAAGGTTTTTTAGTTTAATTTTTAATGTTTTTTAAAATTTTATTTCTTACTATCTTGGTTTTTTTGTAAACCAAAACATGTAAGGTCTTAAATTCAAAGAAATTTTTGCTTGTGAAGCAATGATCCCTTCTCATCAAGCTAGTTGAACTAGGTAAAAACTAAAAAAAAAATAAAAGAATTTGAAATAGTTATTACTAAAAACAATAAGTAAAACTGTTTAATTTTCACTAACTCAATTATTTATCTTTAACATCCTTTAATTCAAACTACTCAAACTTCTATATTTGCTTAAATATACTTCCCTTAATAAACAATAGTGTTGTTTATTATATGTGACTAACAATAGTATATTAAACAATATACTATTGTTTGTCACATTGATATAGCAAAAGTGGTTTATATGATTTTATTTAACTATTTTCAATGATTTTTTTTTTAAGCAAAAGATTTTTTTTTCAGGTGGTAGTGGCTTCCTTAGGAATGGTGTTGAATCTGGTATGAATCGTGAGATACGAATTGGTGTTACTCAGGTAAATGTCGTTGTATCAAATACTAATAGCATTTTTTGCTTAAAAAATTAAAAAAAAATCATAAATTCATTTTAATCAACTTTTTTATTGATATATTTTAGAGTTACAAAATATAGATTTGGGTAAATAGATTCTATTAATGCAAGTAGTTGAAATAAGCTTTCAAAGTTTGAGAGATAGATATATGAGATTATCTTTAAAATCAAATTTGCATGAAATTCCTCCAATAAACATATGAAGGATTTCATCTGAATTTAATTTTAAGAGTTATTCATATAAACCAAAAAATAACTAACAAAAAAGTGAGCACTATAATTGAAAAGGATTAAAATGGAAAATTTTTTTCTTGTTTTGTTTTCACAATTCCAAAGCACAAACCTTGAAATATAGTTTGTCAGGGTTTGTGGTAAAAGTATCTTCTTGGAAGTTTCTTCCCTAGATGTACCATTAGGTCCAGTTTATCCAATAAGGCAAATATTCAAAAGTTTCCTTCTGGACAATTATTAACAATTTAATCATTTCTACAATTATCTTTCAATAATTATTAATGATTTGCATAATTCTGTTTAGACAATTATTAATAATTGCAACAATGAATATTAGTCCCATAGTGCTAATCTAAATTATAGTTTTATACAAGACTTTAACTTGGTTTAGACCATAATCAAATTTCATTATTTATTATTTATTTTTATAAAAATCGAAATTTAAAATTTGATTTATCCATGTCAGCTATAAAAGGAACTAAAAACAATTTTATTGCTGAAAAATAAAAATAGAAAAAAGCTCAAGAAGCAAGACTAGATTTACAAAAAAGTTCTATTTTTAATTATTTAAAAATGGATGAAAATTTATTTAGGAACTCATTCTCAAAAAAAAAATTTTAATTCTTTTTTTTTTTTTTTTGTAATTCAGTTCAAAGTTGTAAAATCTAAAGTTTGAATTTAATTAATTTGAATTTTATTAGAAGAAATAAATTTTTTTTTTTAAATTAACCACCAAATATTTAGAACAAAGCTTGTTCTAGATATTTGGTGAAAAATCAAAAAGAATGTTAAATAAACAATAATTTTATAATTATATATATTTACAATAGAGATATATTGTTTAAATATACATTTCTGTTGAAAAATATCATCATAAGAATGAGAATAATTCTCCTTTGAAATGTATTCTTTACTTGAAAGAATATATATTTCTAAGTTGTTTTTTTTTTTCATTTTTAACGACAAAATAAATTACAATTTTTATAGGGATGTTTGTTAGAAGACTTGTTTTCATTCTTCTAGTTAGTATACCATTTTATCAGTCTTATTGAAAAAATCTTTATTTTTTTAAGATAAGACTGATAAATAATTTTTCCTAAGCCTTTGTACAAATATTTGTATTTGGAAAATTGCATATATTTTTATTTGCATATATTTTTATTTGTATTTGTATTTGGAAATCTAAAATTAATGTATTTGTATTTGATCAAATGTGTTTGACCCCAACCCTGCTGACAGCGTTTGACTAACATTTATTTTTTGTTGTTTGTTTGTTTTTAATTAATTTGTTGTATTCAAGTTTGTTTTTGTCACTTTTTCTGTTTTTTTTTTTTTTTTTTTTTTTTTTAATTATACTTCACTTCCTCAAGGCCGAGAAGGCCACTACAGACGAGGAGGCTACTTATTTTGTGGATATAACCCTCTCTCAACTCTATAACTCCGAAACACGAACCTTGACGAACAAGGCTGCTGCGCAGAGAAACAAGTTGAGCGCGGTACTACCAAGGACATGGTGGGGATCGAACTCGGAACCACTTGTTTATGAAGCGAGCGCTCTACCACTACACCACTACCGCATAAACAATTTAAAGTTATTTAAATTAAACAATTTAAAGATATTTAATTTAAAATTTCAAGATAAAAACAAAGCTCATTTAAACAAAAAGTTACTTTACACTTCAATTAAAAAAGAAATGTTATCATTAAAGATTTTATGTGTCTTTACACATTATTTTTTATGATTCAAGTTTATATGTTTTTATAAAACAATTAAAATGGTGGCAATTTTAGTATTTAGTATTATTTTGATTGAACTTCTGGCTTTAAATTGCTTTTAAAGCGAAGTTAAAAATTATTTTAGAATAACTGCAGCTTTATGGTGATTGCATTATATAACTGCTTTAAGAATACAAACATATGTTTTTTACATTTTAATATTTGTTTTGAATTTGTTGAAAGAACAAATGGTTATACCAATACTAAAAAAAAATTCATTTTCTCAAATTTTTATTGTTAGTTTTGCTTTTTCAAATTAGTTTTTCATGCTTCATTATTCAACCCCATTCATCATAGTGATATTTTAAAGTTGTTCTTTTTATATGAGATGGCACTTCAATATAAATATTCAATATATTGATGTTTTATATTCAGTTATATTATTAGAAGTAAATATTAATTTAATGGAACTATTGATATGTATATATGTATGTGTACATAAATACACAGCAAAGTTTTAGCTCTCAGAATGAAAATATTCAGGACACTTTATGTAAACAGTAGCATACAGAATATAAATATGATCAAATGTTAATCCAGATTTGTATCCAGATTTTTTAAGTGCTAGCTAATATTCTACTTTAGCTTGGTTGATATATGCATTAATAACAGATATAACAGCCTGGGAACAATGTGGCATAGAGTCTACTAACTTGACCATAACATCTTATGGAATCTTGGACTATTTTGATTCAATTAAAGCAAATAAGTCATTCTTATTTGTTGGTTTTTGACCTTTTAATTGACAATCTTGGTTTAATTGACAATCTATTCCCTTAAATGCTCAATTAGATTGTAATCAGGATTTTGTAATAACTACTTAAGAAAAGAAATATCTTAACATAGATCATAGTTTTGTTGAGATATCCATTATCATGGCATTTTCTCCTTAATATGATAAAGCAATTTATAATTGATTATCTCTATATACACATGTTGAACCATAATTCCTTTAATACAAAAAATATCCAATACAATCACAGCTGAAGCAACCCAAAATCATGTTTCCACCACCATACTGTTGGAAGTTGGTACTTAGGATTTATTTTTTGACCTACAAGATGTCAAACATGTTCCATCCAATCAAAATAGGCATGAACTTAGATTCATCACTCCAAAGAAGTTTTGCCCACTGATTTGCTATCCAATCAATACAAATTAAACTCGAGCTTTATGGTTCTTCACAGAAACAAGTGGTTTCTTCACTGGTCTTGTGCCAAACAAGGAAGCCTTACAAAGGCAACATTTGGTTGTCAACAAAGAGCATTTAACTTGATAAAACTTCATCATTTAAGGCCACAGCAGATTTTCTTGTAGCATTCCTACCAGCAATTTCCCCACTTTTCCATAGAGAGTCAATATTCCTTCTTGTACTTGGTTTCTTGTAGCATTCCTACTAGCAATTTCCCCACTTTTCCATAGAGAGTCATAGTGCTTCTTGTACTTGGTTACTATTTGAGGTTTATATTCTTTAACAAGTTGTCCAATACTGTGTTATATGTAAAAAAAAAAAAAATTTTTTGATTTTTTGGGGCGTTGAATAAAATATAGTATAAATAAATGAAAGATAGTATAAATAAATTTATTTTGCTTAGTTAAAAAATTTTATTTAAAAAATGAAAAAATTAGAAAAGGATTAAAATTTTCTTTAAATTTGTTTTATATTTTAAAACAACAACAATAACAACAAGATACTTATTTTCCTCAAAATTTACAATCTTATAATTACGATAATATATTAATAATAATAATAATAATAACAATAATAATAATAATAATAAAAACAATAAGAATAAGAATATTTATAATATTATAAATAATAAAATCAAAATATAATTATTAAGAATAAATATCAATAATTGATTAAGGAAGGAATCACTCATTCAGAGTCCTGATCAAAGGAGTGACACCAAATAGTTATATTAATAATATTAATTTAAAAAATAATAATAATATCAATAATAACTTTATTCATTAATAGAGCAAAAGTAACAGCAAAAATAGTAGTATTTATAATAATTGTAATGATAAAAATAACAGTAATGAAAGTAATAAATATTAATGACAAAAACAATAAAGTTTCTATAGAAATAATAAGAAAAAAAAAAGATTAACAAGAAAAGTAAAAGAAGTTAATAATGAAAAAAAATTAAAATTTTTTTTTTAGAATTTGTTTAAATTTATTTTGTTTAAATAAAGAAATGAAGATAAATTATTTTGAAATTTTAACTTTCAACGTTTTAACATTAAATTTTAAAATTCACACAACATTTTCATTCATACAAAATTTTTTTGCAATAAATAATGTAAAGATCAGGTAGTCTTCTTCGCGCACCCATGCTTTATTTTATTTATATTTGTATCTTTTTGCTATTTAACATGTTTTATTTAAATTTGATTTTTTTTTTGCTGAATTGTCATTCAGCAAATTGTTTTTATGTAAAAAAAATTGCTTTACATTGTTTGTCCATCAAACTTTACTATTTGGTTACATTATGGTTTGTCCATCAAACTATATGTTAAGTAATCTTTAAAGATTTCATCTTGAATCAAAAAGTTTCTCAAATTTTAATACAATATATTTATATAAGTCATCATCAAAGGCAAATATAGCCTTTCCTCTCTCTAAATCAAGTATTTATGCTTTCTTAAAGATTTGATACTTAGGAATGTTGTTTAAAAACATTGTTGTTTCATTTTTAACATTTTTTACAGAGTGCATCTATATGAAAATTCCATGAGAGGTTTGAACCTATAAAAGGTTATATTTAAAAGGTTATACTATAAAGGTTTTATTTTGTCATTCATTGACTTAATTTACTGAATAAAGTGATAGTTAAATGATTTTAATCAAGTACATTTAGTTGTTAAGAAGTAAATGTGCTTGAATGAATTTATCAAGTCGATAAATTGTGTCTATAAATGCCTGCAAAGACTTTAGGATAAAACTAAAATGGTAAAAAAACTTTAGCTTGTTTTTTTTAATTTCTTTCAATATCAATACATGTTTTGGGAGTTAACACAACATGTTTTAGAAGTTTTTGAATAACTATCTTTTTTTTTATTGTGTTGCGTGGATTTATTGTGAAGTAATATATTGTGAAGGCACATATTATGAAGTTACATATTGTGAAGGCACATATTGTGAAATTACATATTGTGAAGGCACATATTGGGTCCAAGGGTTAAGTTTTAGACAGTTTTAGAACTCTCCCTTTAATATTTTTAATAATATGGCTAACTTAAAAACAATTTGTATAATGAAAAATTGTTTAGTAAGTGTTTTAAAATGTTTTATTTAGGCTTATGTTGTTTTCTTCAGAGAAATGGGTTCAATTTGGGTTGCAAAACACTTGGGAGAAATAATTTCTCATATTTTGGAATTAGTAGCAAGTCAAAAATCAACTTCATCGCATATAGATAATGTTTATTCTCGAAAGTGCATTTCTTTCATTTTAAATTCTGTGCTTTGTGGTATGCTTCCAGAATCTTCAAAGATTCAAGCCATCAAAGAACTTTGCAAAATTATTTTAAAGCAAATAGAGGTCATTCATGGGTTGATAACATCTGAAAATAATTCTGAATTGATTATTTCTAATATGGATGTACGAAGTACTCAATATGTTCTTGTCTGCGCATTATCTGAGTTAAGCAATCTTATCCTAGCGCTTACATCATCTATTAAATCCATAATGGAAGAAATTGTTGACGCTGTTTTTTCAACACTTACTCACCCAGCACCAGCTGTTTGGCTATCTGCTGCATGGTGCATTAGATCTTGCGGTATCGCTCTTCCGTCTAATATTACTCATTTAATTGACCAATGTGTAAAGAAGATGAAAACACTGCGCTTTTCTGCAGACACAGTTGCAGGATATGGTTACACATTATCAGGTATTATTGGTGGATTACACATGTGCCCTCTTGGTTTACCTTTTAAAAAAGCTCAGGTAAATTTTTTTATATTTTTTGATTTTTAAATCTTATTGTCACATATTTGTGAATAATAAATATTTAGTGAATAGTTCATCTTTCGTGATTAATCACTATCACCTAGTAACATGTACCCTGTTCCTAGTAAAATGTACCCTGCTCCTAGTAACATGTACCCCTAATAACAATCTGTTATATTTATTGGTGAATTTTTTTGTTTTTTAAGTGTTCTAAGTTGGTTTAAAAATTGCATGATTGGAACAAATGTTTATTTTATTCATGTTTAATGTAAAATGATTCGATGTAGCACTTTTTTGATGTTAAATGATTCAATGTAGCTCTTTTTTAATTTTAAATGATTCGATGTAGCCTTTTTTAATGTCAAATGATTCAATGTAGCACTTTTTTAATCTCAAATGATTCCATCTAGCATTTTTTATCTCAAATGATTTGATATAATTTTTGTTAGTTGTTTTAAAGTGGTCTATTTTAAGTTTAAAAGAGGTTGTATTTGTTTTCTATTAGTAAATAATTTATTTTTTTATGCTTAATTTTTTTAATTCTTTTTATTCAATACAAGCAACAGCAATGATGACAATAACCAAGCAACAGTAGCGACATTAGTATAAATTAAACATTTTTTTTTATGGTCACGCTATTTTCTTTAGTGTTTTTTGATAAAACTATATTTTTTTTAAATTTACAAATGAAGAAAAACAAAAAATAATTTAATATTTAAAAAAATGTGTGTTCATAAAGTTGCAAATTTTATTTGCTGGTAAGGTTTGCAACGTTATACAATTTTCCACTTTGTTGTTGGTTTAATGGCTTTCTCTTTTAAGCTTTTTTTTATCTGTTTAGAGACCTCGTTATTATGCTATTCTATATATTATACTGTATACTTCAATGCATTCAAAGATTTTAATTGACCAATCATTGATTATAGAATTTTTTAAATTGCTTTATAGATAACTTTGTCATATTGTTTAAGATAATGAAAAATTTATATTAATTTTTTTATATTAGGCTGTATTTATTTTTACTGAGGAAATTTTTAAAAGTGCTTCCACCAATAGTAAGCTGCTGCAGACTGGTTGGGTTTTGTTGGGAAGCTTGTGTACACTAGGTATGATTTTTTAAAAACTATTAAAAAAGAATTTCTAAAACTTCATAAACACACACATATTCAAATAAATGCAAAAGGTTGTGAGGTTAGGAGCATGCTAAACTAGCTTCAGAATTTTTTTTTTTAACACATTTCTCATGGTGATTAACAAATTAATTTTATTTTACATAATTTAAAAGCTTATTTAATTTTAAGATTATGCAATAGTAAAATTCAGGTTGTTAAGGAATTTAAAGTCAGGGTTGTTGCCTTTCCAAGATTAGGGGTTTTTTTGAATTTGAAAATTACCCTGAACTAAATATTCCATACAAGGAGGAACTAATTATAAAGGACAAAAAAAAAGTTTATAGTTTTATTAGCAGTAGAAAAAAAAAATCAAAATCTGTATTGTATTTAAGTTGTTGTATTTATTTTCAAGTTAAAAATTAAGTTTATCATTATTTAACCATATTTTGTTTAACCATAAAGTGTTAAAAAAATAGTTTAAAACTTTTAGAAAAAAATAGTTCTAATGTCGATTCAACCTTACCAGTTGAATTTTAATAAAAAAATTTTATTAAAGGTGAGGAACTTTTAACTTAGGAAAACAAATAAAATTAAAAAAAAATCATAAAATTCTTAAAATTAATATAAATTAAATGTTTAAATTAACAACCACATCTTATATTATTTAACTTTTATTTTTTATATCCTTAAGTTTTTAATGAAATAACATTTATTGAAATGATATTTGATTTCATACTTTTTCTGTGTGCATTGTTTATGAATAAATTCATGCGAGCATAAAAAAAATAAAAGCGATATTTATCTAATAAAACCTTTTTTAAATTTTTCTAATTTTATTTAGAGCATAATTTATGTGTTTTTATTGGTTTGAAAAAGGCCTCTATTAGTCAGAAAAAAGAATAAACATATGAGTATTGGCAAACAATTGCATTTAATTATAGGACCTTCTTTTGCAAAAAAAAATCTTCCAAGTATGCTTGACTTATGGATGTCTGTCTTTTCATTTGAAAAAAGTGATCCAAATGTCGACAAAGGTAAAGGAAATGTAAAGACCTGGCAACTCACAATAGAAAATCGAGCAAATGCACTGTGCTGTATGTTAACTACTTAAATTTTTTCTTCCTTAGTATGTTTTTATAAATTAAAAAAATATTTTAAATAATTTCACAGACTGTATAAAGTTTTACTTTGTCTTTTTTGCAGTTGTTAGTTTCATCTGTGTGTGTGTGTACATATATTTAGTTACCTAATATAAATAATATATATATATATATATATATATATATATATATATATATATATATATATATATATATATATATATATATATATATATATATATATATATATATATATATATATATATATATATATATATATATACTGGTTGTATCATAAATTGTAAACTTTATCTTTTGTTTTTTTTTTTTTAAATTAATTTAAAAGAAAAAGTTGAGAAACTCAAAAAAAAAAATTTTTATTTTGGTTGATTGCCTGTCAAAACCAAATCTCTTAGTCAATGTAGCTCCTCACATGTTCTTTCTATTTGTCAGTCGATGTATGTAAAGAGTAAAAATAATAAATAAAAAAACATTCAAATTGTTTTAATTTTTTTTTTAAATAATTAAAGGTTTTCCAGTCTTTAACATTGCATTTTTGTGGTTTCTTAAAAAACAATAAAATTTAATTAGTTTCCTTAATTAAATTCAATAGTTTTTAAATAAAAAGTGCATAGAGTACTTGATTTTGTCACTTTTTAAGACAGAGAATTGTTAAGAGCTGTTTTTTACCACAAATGATAAGTATATATGCCAAACTATAGGAATATATATATATATATATATATATATATATATATATATATATATATATATATATATATTTTTTTTTACATTTTTTCAGCTATGTCTAGTTTTATTAAACATTGCAAGAGTTTATTGGTACCAGACGTTTTGAAGAAAGTAATGATTCCTGTTGAATCTGCTCTGTCTTTTTTATTACAGTGAGTTAGTTATGCTAATGATAATTCACTATATTTTAGAATTTAAAACAATTGAGTTTACTTTTATAAGATATATTTCAAAAGTATATAGTAGTATATTTTTAAATATTGTTATAAATTAGGAAATTACATTTTTCTTCTAAGGTTTCAAATGTTGTTGAAAATCCATGGACCGCAGTTAAGACCTGCAATTGCTATGTTTAAATCACGCTTATATTGCATCCTTCTTATGTTACCTGCAAATCTTTTTGAAGGTAAGATGATGTATTGATAAATTTTATCTCAAAAATTTGTAATCAAAAGTTTGTAATTTTTAGATTGTAGAAATTCTAGTTTATGAATAGTTGTAAAACCTTAAAAAATAGTTGTACTGTCAAAATTATGAGATAAAAAAAATTATATATGAGACAATTGTATTTTAAAATAGATTTTAGTTACAAGAAAATAATGTATTTACATATGTACTTACATAAGTTTTAATCTTTATTTACGACAGGTTATATCATTTTTCAATAGAGTTAAAATATAAAAGCTTATCAGCTTATCGTTTAAAGCTTTATCAGCTTTTAGATGATTAATCATATGTTCAGATTCATTATACATAGTTACAGGAAACAACTTCTTATTAATTTTTTTTTAAATTTGGGAAATTATGAATACAGTCCTAAAATTTTTGTTTTACCTAAAGATATTTGCAATTCAGTTTCTACCACGTTTTTTGTTACCTGTCTAATAATATTCTGTAATAGGAAAGTTATAAAATATTGTAGTCTTGTTATGAAATGAAAAATTATAAAAAAAAAAGTTACATAAACTTTTGTATACAATTTTTTATAAATAGACATTAAAAAAAGTATTAAAAGTTCCAGTCTTTTAGTCTTTTATTAGAGTGATTTTGCAGCCACATCATAATATTTGTACTTTTTAAATCACTTAAATCACTTTTTTGTTTTAGGCCTAAAAAGTAAAATGCTAAGAATGGTGCTCAATCTCAAGGTTTTCAAGTTTCCAAAAAAATGTGGGATTCCAGTATCTCAGGATTCCTAGACTTAACAACAACTCAATCTTTTTCAAGAAAAATCTAATACTGAAATTAAATCTTATTAAAAAAAGAATGTTTATTTTTGAAGTCAGCAAAGCTAGACCCAATTATTTAATTTTTTTTCCAAAAATTATTTAAGAAAAAAAAAATTTTTTTTTCTGGTCTTCAAATTTTTTCAACCAAATAAAATTTTTTTTAAACAATCAAATATTAGATTAGACTTTTTTATATCAAGCAGTTTAAATTCTGCAACTATTTCAAAATCAAAGTGATGCTATGTATTTTTTTATAATCAATTCAATACTAAACACATTTCTATTTACTTTGTATTACTATTTATATGCTGTAACAAAATTTAAGTTCAATATTTTCATGTAATAGGTCAAAAGATACATTTGTGTACTGTAGCATAAAGTTCAAAAAGTTTATGTTTTGTTTTAGAAATAGTTAGAACCTGTTCAGGTTTTAACTATTTCTAAAAAAAAAGTTCTGACTAGAAACCCTATTCAAACTTATATTTTTTTAGAAGTACATTTTTAGTTTTGACATTATTGTCTAGGCTTTTTTACTCCATTATTACGAAATTTGGCTGCAGATTTTACATTGGTTGATCAAGGTTCTGTTACTACTTCTTTGTTACAATCTTTGTGTCATAAAGATGACAATATTTTACTTGGTTCATGGGTTCAAGAAACTGATTATAAAGATGTTGAAGAACAGGTTTTAGTTTTTTTTTAAATATATACATATTTTTTTATAGTTTGGTGAAAACTGATTTTATAAATTCTAATTATTTTAGCTTCAACTTAATAGTGCTGCTGGATCAGGAGCCCTTGAACATGATTCATTTTGTATATACTCTAATCTTTCTGAGGTTTGTTGTCCTTATACGTAATTATATTTTTTATAAGTATATTTTAAACAGATTGCAATTGCAAATAATTTACAGACACTAAATTATAAATTTTTGATGTTAAATTTTGCTAAATTACACTAAGTTACGCTCTACTGACATTAAATTGCGTGATATTCAATAAAACTAAATTAAATTTTAATTTTATTGAATATTTAAGCAAACTTTATTTTAAATTTTTTTTCATAAGAGATTTTATTTACTTTGCAAAGGGAGAAAAGATTCCTGGTCCTCTACCACTCGGAGTTGCTGTAGTTGATGCAGCAATTAACTTATTTGGTAAATTGTTCCCATACTTACCCAGCAAACATTGTGCACAACTGATGAATCATTTTAATGACTGCATTATCAAGAATAAAGGTGCAAGGCAGCAAGCTATACATACTAATATTTTTACAGCTTTCTTAGCAGCATTAAAGGTATGCTAGTTAATTTGATTTATAATAATTTTAATTGTTAAAAATAATTTTTTTAATACAACTGTATTAAAAATGTTATATTTAATGTATATTATAGCAAAATATGTTTACAAAAATATTTTATAAATAAATAAAAAATTTTATTAAAAAATTAGTAATATTTTTATCATTTTATAAGCAGTAATACACTAACCAAGAAACTCTTAGCTACCCTCAAACTATTTATTTAAAATGAATTAGGTGAAAGTATATACAAATGTATAGTGATATCCAACTCTATACAAGTGTATTGTGATATGCCACTATATACAATTGTATAGTGATATCCAACTCTATACAAGTGTGTTGTGATATGCCACTATATACAAGTTTATAGTAATGTGCCACTATATACAAGTGTATAGTGATATGCCACTATATACAAGTGTATAATGATATGCCACTATATACAATTATATAGTGATGTGCTCCAATATATAAAGTGTATAGTGATATGCTACTATATACAAGTGTATAGTGATATGCAACTATATACAAGTTTATAGTGATATGCAACTATATACAAGTGTGTAGTAATATGCCACTATATACAAGGGTAAAGTGGGTCAGAGCAGGCAAAAAATATTTAAAACAATTTTATTTCATAAATTTTAAACCAGTTCACCTAAAAAAGTATATTTTTTATTATAAAATCTACCCACACCTATTTCTCTGATTGGAATTAAGGTTATAAATACCAAATAAATAACTTAAAAACAGATGCCAATTTGTTTGAATTTTTTAAGGAAACAAAACACATAGAAACTCTATTAATTATTTCAAAAAACTAATAATGTTACAAAATATTATTTACCGTGGTCTTGTTATTCACTTTTTTAAGTTGTAAGTTTGAGTAATTTTACATGTGATAAAATGTGTTTAGGCGTATTATTAAACAAGAACTTTCATTAGATTAAAAAAAAAAAAAAAATTAAATTTAACCTGTAATTTACTGAGGTTAACCATAAGAGTTAAAGTGTTTACTTTGAATGTAGCTTTTAGTTAATATCTAATCAACTACATCAGTTTAAACAAAAAAATAAAAATCAAGGAAATAAATTAAACAATAAGTCAATAAATTAAACAGTTGATAAGCAGTTACAGTTATCTGAAAAAATATTTTAATTAAATGTTTTTGATTGCTACATCTACTGATCATGCAAGTTTATATACAGGCTTCTACACCTTAAAGTTCATTAAAGTTACCTAACAAGTAATAATGCTCAAGTAGTTTATTTATTTGATAAATAAATAAACTAATTGAGCATTGTTTTTTTGCTTGGCCATAATTGATTGAAAGAAATCTTATGGAAACATTCTATTTTGTGGTCACACTCACATTTGTGATTTAATTTGTTTAAAGCTATTTTACGTATGTTGTTCATTTCATTTTTTTAATACAAGTGTCCAATTTATGCATAAATGGGTGTTCAGTTTAATGCAAGAAAGGGTGTCTAGTTTTGAAAATTTGTTTTAAACCATCCAGTGTCCAACCAAGGCAAGATCAGTCATATTGCCTGCATCATGGTGATGAAGTAAGATGGTACATAAGTATAAGTTTACCAGAGGTTGCCTTTTCCTTACAATTGCCACCATAATACTATCTAATGTTTATTTATTTTGTGTAGTCATTTTTATTTGTAAACAATCTTTTTTTTTTTAGAACCTATCAGATAGTAAATCATCTTTTGATGATACAACCACTCTGACACATGCTAAAACGCTTATTCTAGAAGCTCTTGGAAACACAGACAACATCTTAAGATGCGCTGCTGGAGAGGCATTAGGAAAGTTGGCACAAGTTATGAATGACAGAAATTTTGTTGCACTAATGGCTCAAAATAGTTTTGATAAATGTCAAAAAATGTCTGATGCCTATGTTAGAACTGGTCATGCTCTATCACTCGGTTGTTTACATCGCTATGTTGGGGGAATGGAATCTGGTCAACATTTAGGAAATAGTGTATCCATATTAGTGGCCTTAGCTAAAGATGTTTCATCTTCTCTAGTTCAGGTTTTATTTTTAATTTTTTCACAAGTCCATTTATATGTGAATATTGATTTGATATAAGATTGCATTAAATCAGGGTTTTGGTTTATGAATTAACTATCCAATAATGGATGATTAATCACATGATTTTTTAGATACCAGAATTTTGCTACAAACCTTTATCAGAAGTTTATGGCAACATTATGTTTTCTTGAAAAAAATTCTAAAGTTTACATTTTATAAACAATTTAAATTCTTTTCAATTTGCACTTTTTCTCTTTCTTTTTTTTTAATTGAAGTTTTATAATGATTAAAAAATAGGAAAAAAATGTTTAACTTAAGACAATGGTATATTAAGGTATGGTCATTGCATGGGTTGACTTCAATTGCAGATTCCGGTGGTCCAATGTTTCGAACATATGTTGATCAGTCATTTTTCACTGTGATTGACCTAATGCTGAATACTCCTTCATCTGCAATAGAGGTGCATCATTGTCTTGGAAAGTGTGTTAATGCACTTATTACTGCTATTGGACCTGAATTACAAGGTAAAAATGTGTGCTTGCATCTTTCTCTCATATATAACTATATATATATATATATATATATATATATATATATATATATATATATATATATATATATATATATATATATATATATATATATATATATATATATATATATATATATATATATATATATATATATATATATATATATATATATATGTATGTATATATATGTATATGTATGTATATATATGTATAGGCACATATATGTATTCATACATACATATGTATGGCATACAAATAGTAAAAGTATATTATTTGTTTGCAAATGTATTTACTATTGCAATTAACATGTGCCAAACTTTTCAACCACATATTATACATAGTAGGGTGTTAAAAAATGCATTTGCACATAATAGCTTATTAGGCATTATGTTTGATGTAATATGGCATGATATATGGCATGATATATGGCATGATATATGGCATGATATATGGCATTTGAGTTCTAACTATAAAACACAATGGAGAAAGTGTGGAGTTTTCTTTGCACAAAAAGCTGGTTGAGATCAACAGAAATATGTTGTTAAAAATGTTTTTGTTAATAAAAAATGCTGTTATTACCAAAAATATTTTGTGTGTGTGTTTTAGATGTTAGGTATTTTATTATTTATAGTTTTTTATTTTATTTTTTATTATTAGGTAGTTTTATTATTGGGTATTGTTTGCAATAAACAACTACTTCAAATTTATTTACAAACAACACCCAATGTCTAAAGCGCAAAAAAATTCAATATCAAGAATAAAATCAGAACACCTTTTTTACACATGTAAAGAACCAATAGTAGAAAAATTATCAAAAAGAAAAATAGCATCACGCTTAAAAAGATGTTCAATATATACTGTCATTTGTGTTGCTTGTATCAAGTGCATCAAAAGCTTTTAATTTCATATTAAAATTTATTTTTTTGTAAAAAATAAACATCCTTTCAAACCACCTTATAATCACTTTAAAGTAACCAACAAAAATTACTGCATCCAATCATTTGACTTTGATGAATAAAAACATCTGTTCTAATGATTGACATTTTAAAGCAATTTAGAACACTTAAAAAAACACATGTCAACAATAAAGAAACAAACTATAAATTCTTATACTTTAAAAAATTATGTTTATGGTTCTGGCATTCATGCTACTGGTGTAGGTGTCTTACAAACATCTCAGATTAAAGTTTTTTTGTACTCAGTCTTACCTCTAATAAGCTTTTGTACTCGGTCATAACTCTAATAAACATTTGTACTTGATCATAACTCTGCTAAACTTTTATGCAACTCACCATTTGGTTATGTAATTTTTTAAATTGTTTTATGTTTATATTATTTGTTTGTTTGTTTTTTTAAATAAAAAAAGTTCAATTTATTTTCCAGATTTTTTTAAATTGAAATACAAAACAAAAAAAACAGAAAAGTATAATTGAGTTTGACAACAAGTAAAATAGTGACACAACAAAAATATGCTTTTTTTTTTAATATCTTTACTTTCTGGGCTGCAAGCAACCACTATTAGAGTCCAACTATGTTTACTATGCGTTTTTGCACCTTGTCTAAAAGAGAAAGGGCATCATTTAAAGATCCACTTTAGATATACAGTGTTGTACACTATATTTTTAGATGTTTGAATTTTGACACTTACAGGCATTGTACAAACTCCAAACTTTTGTATGTTCATGCTTATGTCAAATGAGAATGTTTTGCAAAGAGTTGTAAACTTTGTAGGGTCATAAAAACTAAACACTAAGAGGTTATTGCATGAAATTTGAAATTTGTTGATGAATATAAACTTAGATAAAAATACTAAAGAAATTATTTTATCAACTTGTTGCTCCCGTGTTAAGGGCTGGGTGGGCCCAAAAATTGGATTTTTTTTGTCCCCAAGCTCCAATCACCGCAACTCTTTGCAAAACATTCTCATTTGACATAAGCATGAACATACAAAAGTTTGAAGTTTGCACAATGCCTGAAAGTGTCAAAACTTAAACATCTAAAAATTCAGTGTACACCACTGATATAGGAACAGTATTCCATACAAGGACGGATTAGAGATTTATAAAGATAAACAATAGAATCCAGAATAAGAAAGTATCAAGCATGACAAAGAAATTCAACCTTAGAAGATTTAATATATAGTTTTCGAAAAAGAGTTATTCCTAGAAGATGAATAGTAGTTGACTCATAATACATTATTGTTCATAAGTATAAGAAAATCTAGAATATTGTGATAAGGATTAGCTGAAAAAAATTGGGTTTTATCTGAGTTAAAGTTCACCAGCCATTGAGAACCCCAAGCTATTGCAGAAGTGAGAACCTTTTCAAGCTTAAATACCTTCCAAGCAATCAGAGAGTTTTGGCTTCTTATCAAGACAAGAGTAAATGATAGTATCATCAGCAAGCAATGCCACTTTAGATTTGAGATTTTCTGGGAGATCATTAATGTATAGGGCCAAAGAAAAAACTTTAAGGAACCTATGAAGTTACAGGAAATTAAGTAGAGTGCTGACCATTGATGAAAACTTTTATACTTCAATTGGTAAGGAAGGATTCATTAATCTTAAAGATGTTACATGATAAACCATAAGAAGATAGCTTATGGAGATAACCAGCATGCCAAACTTTATTAAAGGTCTTTAGAAATGTTGAGACCAATAGCCCTAAACTCTCCACATCTATCTAATGCACGATAAAATTTATTGGTTTTTATTATTATTATTGGTTATTATATTTTTATTACAAATAAGGAGTAGAGCAAGTAGATCCAAATAGTATGATCCAAATGATCATCAGAATTTTTGAAAATAGGGATAGCAGATGCCACTTTCCAGCAGGAAAACAAGACTCTGATAAGCACTTAAATAATTAAAATATAAATTATAAGTATAGACAATAGCTCCGGAGAACACTTTAGCAAGACTACAACAGGTATGTTGTCCAAACTACAAGCTGTTGAAGATTTTAAGTAAGAAATCACTTTAGATGCAGAAGCTAGAGTGATACAAATGTCAAGAATTAGATTAACTTGTTTGTTGGCTATATCAGGTAGGGTGTGATTAGTGGGTTCAAGAAATGAGGTTGATATAAAGTTCTTAGCAATCAATTGAACTTTGTCTTTAGGTGAGGTAACACCTGTTTGTCTTTAGGTGAGGTAAAATCTGAACCATGCAAGAGAGGCGGAGAAGAGCAGCTTATGTATGTCACATGAATAATGCTGAGCAATTACTCAAAAAACTCTAAGTACAAGCAATTGCTTTTTTCTATTCACCTGGTTTATGAAAAAAGTGTTTATGGTTAGTAATTGTTGCAGCACAGTGAGAAGAAAACCATTGAGAGGAGTAAGGTTTAATTTGGAATCATTGAGAGGGAATAAAAGATTCCATGCCAGCCTGAATCTAAGAAGTTTCATAAGAAGCACATTTTTCCACAGGAAGACAAAAAGTTTCTACCCAAAAGTCATCACGAAGAAAATCACAGAAAGAGTCCCAGTCAGCTTTGAAATAGTTGTAAGAGGTACAATGATAGGGGGATTCTGATGATGAAGAAGAATGAGATAATAGTTTTAGAGAGATCAAATTGTGACCAAAAGCACTTAATGGTGAATGTGGAAAAACTAAACACTGACTAGGATCAGAAACAAGATATAAGTCAAGTAGAGAAGGTAAATGATTTGGATTGTCTGTAAAGCGACTTGAAAAATTGACTATTGGTGTTAGTGATTGAAAAAGGCTAAATTTGTGGTCCCTAACACTTACAAAGTCACTTACACTATAGCCAAGCCATTAAGTCAATTTGTTATTTTGATCAGAAATAACATCGAAAAGAGTGCAGTCTTGAGATGAAGGAGAGCAATATAGAATAAAGATGATAGAGTGAAGTGGTGCTAAATGAAAGCACATAAAATAATAGCCTGTGGATTCAAATCTAGTTTTCCAACAAACGGGTAAATTTTTATGAATGTAAATTCCCAGGCCAAGTATGTGATTAATGGAGTCTTTTTGAATTAAAGGAAGATAACCATCAATACTAAAATTGCAAGATGAGACAGCTGAACTCAAATTAGTCTCACAAAAAGCAAGTAGGTCTGGTGAATTTTGCAAGAGATAAGACTTAAAAAAAGAAATGTTACTTTGAAGGTCACAAATATTAGTGAATGATAGGTTTAGAGAACTTGGTGATGACAATAGTTTTTTGTGTTTTGGTACCTTCGTCATTTTTGTATTTGTTAAAAACTTGAGTCAAAGCACAGATAGGACTCAGTACACTATTTAATAGTCGAATTGCCTCATTACTATTAATAAACACTAAGCCGCAATCAAGGTCAAAATGTGGCCTCGACAATGCACACTAAAAGTACAAACATAGACATTATCCATGCACAACATGGCACTGTTAGTTCTCTGATTCTTCAGAGTACAGCTGTTGAAGAAATCAGCCTTTCTAAGAGCTACCACAGAGTTTAGGAAACCTGACTACCAGCCAGCCTCACTGGTAGTCAGGTTTCCCACCATAAAACTGAGTTTTAGTACTGTACATTTATTAGGCAATTATAGAATGAGTTTCCTAGTCATAAAAACAGAGACACGAGCAAAAGCGATAAATTGAATCAAGAAGATCCAGCATCTTAACATCCTAAACTGGAAACAATGTATTATAAATACATCTATGCCAGCCTAATAGATTAAGAAGAAGTGCGAAGCTGGTCAACAGATAGAATCTGTTTACCCTTTAAATCTATGCCTAGGAAGCCTTCTACAAGATAGTAGCCGGATGCATTTAATGTCTACCCAAGATGAGTATTTTTATCAAGACACCATCTCTAGCCTTTAATCAACCAAGAGCCCGAAGGCAGGGAGTTTAATAAGTCAGAGTTAGCTTTTCTTAGCCTTTGCCTAAAAAGCGTATCCTACAAAGCATCAGGACATGAAGCAGGTTGCACTGGGTTACATGTTACTAGTAGCAGGATAACCTGACCTGACCTTAAAGTATTTATATGAAAAACTACTCATTTTACTTATAAAAATGCCAAAGAGCTGTAAAGCTGTGAAAAAAAAATAAAAAACCGAGCTAAGTTCTAAATGCTTTCATGAAAATAATTTTATTAAGCACCCATAAACTCAAAGATTAAATTAAATAGATCAATCCATCTACGCATAGCAATTGTCTTACATAATATTTTTTTTTGTATTTATATATTTTATATGAAAAAGTATATTGAAAAAAAAACATTTTACCTGATGGTTGTGAATAGCATGAAACTTCTAGTAATAAAAATCATGTAGTTTTATTCTAAATCTATTATAGCTCTCATTTAGTTTATTGAGCACTTTGTTCAAAGTATGTGCAAAGCAACATCAATTCACCATCTTAACTTTTAGATAATTTACTGAAGCCATTGCTTATTCTTATTTCAGTATGATGATAATAATGGCATTTTGTGTGGTACACATATTTTTGTACATTAAATAAATTTCATAAATAAGAGAGGTAAAGTCACATAATCATGTGTTTTAAAATTATTTTTGGATGGGACTAGTGTCTAAAATATACCTAACAAATATTTTAATAATTTATTTATTTGATTATTTTGTATTATATTAATATTGTTTTTTTAATTAAAATTGAGTTTAAGCAAAAAAAATAATAATTAATTAGGTTTAGATTCAGGCTTCAATTTTGTGGAATTTCAATTCAAGTTTGGTTTTAAAAAATTGTTGCTTTTATTTGAATTTTTTTTATTTAATAATTTCAATCTTATTTGTTACATTTTTCACTTTAATTGATATTTTAAACCGAAAATGCTTTTATATAATGTTTTAGATGACTCAAAAAAGATGTTGCGTACACGAATGTTTTGTATGTCTGCATGTTCAATTATGCAAAACCACCCTGATTCTTTTGTACAATCAGAGAGTATTCATTGTTTACAACAACTTCACTTATTTGCTCCAGATCTTGTCAACTTAAGCAGTCTAGTTCCATTTTTGTGTAACATATTATTAAGTCCACATCTTTTACTCAGGAAAGCCAGTATTGAGTGTCTTCGTCAGTTAGCTCATAGGGAAGCAAAGGATATCAGTCAGTGGAGCAAAAGTACAATTGCTAACAATCCTGATATTGTTAAAAAGATGTTTAATGCAAACTATGGTCTGGAAGGTAATTTAGTTTCTTTTGTTGTTTACTTTTTTCTTTTCTTTTTTTTTTTTATGGCTTTTAAACCTGCTTTTTAGGCCTTTTGTTTAGTTTATTGGATGCAGAAGTTGATATTTACATACTGAAACACATTCGTGAAATTATTTCAAGCTTACTTATAGCACTTGTAGATAAAGAGCTTAAAAGTTGGTTGAGTCTTTGTAAGCAAGTTGTACTTGCTTCAAATATCAATGAAGAACAAAATGAAAATTTTGGTTCTGGTGCTGGTGCTGGTAATCTATTAATATTTATATTTGAAAATATTTTTATAATTATAAATCAGTTGTATTACACACACATACACACACACACACACACACACACACACACAAACACACACACAAACACACACACACCAGGCCTTGTTTTAAATAAAAAACGGATTAGCTCATTAGCTCTTTATGATATTGACATCATAAAATTTTATTAATTTTTTTATTATTCAAGGACATTAACTTTTTTAAATTACCGCAATAAAATAAATTACCGTAAAACAAGTTTATTAAACTAATTAAGAAATACAAATTTTTAAATGAACATATTGTGGAATGTCTATTTTGTTTCAACTATTTTTTTTTTGTTTTTTATTTTTTTTTTTTTTTTTTTGTTTTTTAAATAATTTACTTTTTTATTATCATTCAACATAAATTAATATCTTTCTTTTCTCAACATTTGTATAAATGAATTAAAATATGTTTTTTTTTTTCATTGTTTCTTAAAATTGTGGCTTCACAAATAATGATTTTTTACTTTTAAAATGTTGTTAACAAACAAAAAGTATTACTTGTTGCAAAGAAAAAAACTTAAGTTAAAAACTTTACCAGCCCTTTTTTTTACAAACAATGATTAAAGTTCCAAGTATCATTTATTAAAAAATATATACCATTGCGCTTTCGCTTGTCTTGAGACAAAAAAGTTAAATGTACCCTTTATGAATATTTTTGATGTATTGTTACAACATGTTTACAAGGAATTTAATTTTTTGTAAAAAATAGAAAAGGAGGTAGAATAACTGAGAATAACTAATTTTTTTTTATTTAAATAACTTTTTGTAATCAAACTCTTTCTTAATTATAAGGAAATTTCTGTTTTTACTTTTTTGATATCGCAAAATCTGTTATTTATATAATTTGATTTAACTTATAAAACTCTATTTTTCTAAACTATTATTTTTCGCAAAAACTTATAAATATAAACAAAGACTTTGCAAAAGCTATATTGCTTCAAGCCTAAATTCAAGCAAAAAAAATAATATTAGAGTTATATCCTTAAAAAAAGTTTGTTTTTTTTTTTATTAAAAAAAAAGTTTGTTTAAACAACATCGTGATGAATTATATTTGGGTAATTATTTTTGTTATTGTTTGTTATGAAAAATTGTCTAAATAAATATTCTTGCAAGATGATAAATAAAAAATTATTTTATTATGTTTATTTTATGATTTCTTTTTTTACATTTTTAATTTTTACATTTTTTATAACATCTTTTTTTTTTTTCTTTTACTGAAATTCTTGATAGAAAAGTTAGGTTAATAAAAATACATTTGTTTTGTTTTATTTTTTCTTTCAATTGTCATGCAAACTTTTTTATGTTATCATCATTTAAACTTCACTATTGGTTTTTATAAAGTTAATTACTTCTTTTATCTTACTGCTTAAATCATTTCTTTAGACTTGTTTAAATATTAAAAAATGGCGTACCAATTTATGCTTCAAATTAAGCCCTCACTCACACAGACTATATTGCTTATGAATAAGCATTATAATCAATATTAAATAAACATTATAAGGAATAAGAGGAATCACGAATTATGCAGACAAGTCAAGGATCACAACATCTTTCTTTTTTAATAAAAAGTATAAAATATAACTAAGTTGTCCTCTTAATTAAAATGTCATTTAATTTGGTTTTGTTTTTTGTTAAGTGAAGGTAAGTTTTATTATTTTCAAACAATCAGCAGAACAATTTATTACTGCTAAGACTTAAGTCATCGCAAATTGCAATATCTGGAAATGCTTCAGATCTTTAAATTATTAGTTTTTTAAAAACCGTAAACTCTATTTTTATCAATAAACCAAAAGCTGTTATTTAATAAAAAATATTTATATTTATCTTGAATTATGAAATAAAATCTCAATATAAAACCATATTATTATTATTATTTTTATTACTATTTTTATTATTATTAAAAATTATGATTTAATACTTTATATAGAATTAACGACAGAGGAGTTTGAAAACCTCCTCTGTTGTTAATTTTATATAAAACAAAAAACTATTTTAAATCAATGATAGTTACTTAAAAAATTAACTCTTACTTTAAAACATTATTTTATTATCATTTTTATTATCATTTAATTAATCTCTAACATCTAAATTTTTAATTAATTAGTTCTTCAAAGTTTCTCCTGAACACAAATAATTTGCAAATAGCTAAAGTATAATTTTTTATTGATAGATTTTAAAATTATTGTGCATAATTTTTGGACCTTTTGTAACTGTATATATATATTTTTTTTACTTTTTTTTTATTAATTTAATAAAATTTAACCTGTGTTTAAAGGGATACCAAACCTCCGAGACATGTTGTGTTCATATTAAAGAGAATGATAAAAAAAAAATGATTGGGCTAAATTTTTTTGAATAAAACAAAAGAATAAATGAATACCAAGAAAAACTAACTTTTTCATTTTAGTCAAAGCTCACCTTCTCCATTTTAGTGTAAGCCTAAAAGTCAGCATAATATATGCTGCAATGTACAGACTTAATTTAAGTACGTTTTATTCCTGAGAGTTTCAATACATGATGTCATTGATTTTTTTTTTTTTTGTGTAAGAGATCAATTATGTAAAGCAGCGAAAAGTCAATGATGTTATGTGCTAAAACTCTTAGAAGTACTTGAATAAATTATTAAGTCTGTACATTGCCGCATATATTATGCTGACTTTTAGGCCTACAATAAAACAGAGAAGGTGAGCTTCGACTAAAATAAAAAGTTAATTTTGTGGTTTTTATTAATTTTTTTTTTGTCTAGCCCAAGCATTTTTTTTTATCATCCTTTTTAATATGAACACATGTCAGGAAGGTTTGGGATTCCTTTAAACAGTGAAAATATGTAAGTTTTGACTGTTATCATTTTGCATTCATACATTTGTTTTGTTTTTCATTAATTTTTGCAATATGGTAAATTGAACTTTTCATTAAAACGGTGTTCATGGTTTTTAATAAACTGATTTGAAGACCAGAAATACTTCCAGATTTCACAGTTTGTGATCACTTAATTTGCGTCTCGACTGCTAGTTTTATATCTTTTTTTTGTAAAAGCTTTTTAAATTTTCTACTACTTTCTTACCATCTAAATTTCTCTCATAAAATTTGCACAAATCAAATTTTTAGGTAATAAAATCTGTATCAACAAGTAGTTTAATAATTATAATAATTAATAAATTATAATAATAATTAAATATAATAATAATTAATAAATTATATAGCTAAACAACAATTTTTATATTTGCGTTTGCAACTTGTAATTTGCAATGTAATTAGCTTGTTTCTCTTTGTAGCAGCCTTGTTTGTCAAGGTCTGTGTTTCAGAGTTAAAGAGCTGAGAGAGGGTTGTATCACAATAAAATAGCCTCCTGACTGTAGTGGCCCTATCAGCCTTAAGAAAGGTGAATAGCATAAAATTTTTTGTTATTTACGCCGTCAAAATGTTCTAAAATAGTTTGCCACATTTTGTTATAATTCTTGTGTTTCAGTACAGTTCAATATCTGTTCCAAGTTTTTACCTTTTTCAATATTGTAACTATTTCATTAATTGTGAAGCAAGGCTATGCAAGCATCTAGCTTTTTATAAGGCTTTCAGTAATTTTTTGGTTGGTCCAAATTTTGCCTTCAATAGAGCTCGCTACTTTTACCAATTTTAGTAGTTGGTACAAGAGACGCTAGATCTTTAGAGCAGTGCCCATTTTAGTATTTGTAGAAAAGAGAAAAAGAAGCAATGTGACAAAGGTTGAAGGTTGGCTGCAAGAGCAGGTCCAACTATGTTTACAATGCAATTAAGATCAGAAGTAAGAGTTAATCCTAGAAGATGAAGGGTAGATGACTCATCGAATACATTACTGTTTATAAATATAGGAAGGACTAAATTATTGCAATAATGATTGGCTGAAAAAACTGAGTTTTATTTGAATTAAAGTTCACCAGCCACTGTGAGCCCCATGCTGTAGCAGAAGTGAGATCCTTTTCAAGCTCAAATGCCCATGCAAGCAATCAGATAGAGTTGGCTTCTTATAGTGATAAGAATAAATGATAGTATCATCAGCGAACAATGCCACCTTAGATGCGAGAATATCTGGAAGATCGTTAATGTAAATTAAAAAGAGTATAGGGCCAACGATTCAACTTTGAGGAACCCCTGAGTTTACAGAATAAGAAGAAGAGTGCTGTCCATCAAAGACAACTTTTATACTACGATTGAAAAGAAAGGATTCAATAATTTTAAAGATGTTTCCAAATACACTGTAAGAAGAAAGCTTATGGAGAAGGCCAGCATGCCAAGTTTTATCAAACGCTTTAGAAATGTCAAGAGCGATGGCCTTAACCTCTCCACCTTTATCTAATATGCGATAAAACCTAGTGGTTGTTACTGTTAGCAAATCAGGCGTAGAGCGAGAAGATCGAAATCCATATTGATGATCAGAAAGTAGGTTATTAGATTCAAGTTAAGAAATTAATTGTTTGTTAATTAAAGATTCAAAAACCTTGCTAATGATAGGAAGAAAACTAATGGGACGGTAGTTGGAAAAATCAGATCGTTCTCCAGAATTTTAAAAATTAAGGATAACAGATGCTGCTTTCCAGCAGGCTGGAAAACAAGACTCAATAAGACAAGATAAGCATTTGTTGAATAGTTTTGAAAGGATAGACGACAGCTCCAGAGAATATTTCTGCAAAAGTATAACAGGTATGTTGTTCAGGCGGCAAGCTGTAGAAGAGTCTAAGCAGGAAATCATTTTAGATACAGAAGCTGGAGTGATACTGATGTTGAGTAATAGATCAACCTGTTTGACGGCTATATCAGGTAGGTAACGCAACTAGTGGAATCAATATTGATATTGATGAAAAAGATATATGATCAAAAAAGATATATATCAATAATGATATTGATGAAAAGTTCTTAGCAAACAATTCAGCTTTGCCTTCAGGTGAGGTGACAAAGTCTGAACCATACAAAAGAGGTGGAATTACAGACTTGCCCTTATTATTGATACTATTAAAGATTCTCCAAAAGTCACAAGAGCCTAATTTTTGAGATGAAATACAAGATTTCATGATCTGAGAATAGCAGGCTTTGGCGTTAGACAAAACCTTTTTACAATGGTTTCTAGCAGTAATAAACAGACATCTGTTTTCTGGAAAATTGTTTTGCTGATAGATATGGAAGTAATGGTTTCGATTGGCAATTGCAGCAGCACAATGTAAGGAAAATCATGGAAAAGAGTGAGGCTTGACCTGGAATCGTCAAGAGGTAACCTAGTTTCCCAACAAATGGGTGAAATCTTATGAATGTAAAAGCCCAGGCCAAGCATGTGACTATTGGAGTCTTTACGAATTAAAGGAAGATAACCATCAACACTAAGATCACAAGATGAGACAGCTGAACTCAAATTAGTCTCACAATGAGCAAGTAGGTCACAAAGAGCAAGTAGGTCTGGTGAACTTTGCAAGAGATAAGACTCAACAGAAGAAAAGTTACTTCGAAGTCCATGAATATTAGTGAATGATAGGTTTAGCGAACTTGGTGATGACTGTGGTTTTTTGTGTTTTATATTTTTTGTTACTTTATTCATTTTTAAATTTGTTAAAGAAAATTAAATCGAAACATAGATAGTACTTAGTACACTGTTTAATAGCCCAAGCGATTGCCTTATTACAATTAATAAACTCTAAGCCGTAACAAAGGGCTCCGATGTGGTCTTGGCAATGCATACCAATAGTACAAACAGGGATACCATCCATGCGCAACATGGCACTATTAGTACTTTTATATTTTACAGCTGTTGATGGAATCAGCCTCTCTGAGAGCTACCACAGAGTTTGGGAAACCTGACTACCAGCTGGCCTCAGAACCATAGGTTCTGAGGCCAGCTGGTAGTCAGGAGAACTTAGGTTGGTCAACAGATAGAATCTGTTTACCCCTGAAGTCTTTGTCTAGGAGGCCTTCTACAAGACAACAGCCGGATGCATTTAACATCTGCCCAAGATGAGTATTTTTATTGAGACACCATCTTTAGCCTTTACTTAACCAAGAGCCCCAAGGCAGGGGGTGTTTTATGGCATCTCCTAGCCTTTACCTAAAAAGGCATATCCTACAAGGCAGCAGGACATGAAGCAGATTGTACTGGGTTACATGTTACCAGTAGCAGGATAAACCTGGCCTGACAATATTTAATTCCATTTTTAAATGACCTTTGACCTAACAATAATTAATTCCAGTTTTTAATTTCATTGCCGTACTTTTTATTTCCATTGCAGTGTTTTTTATTTTCATTGCAATGTTTTTTATTTTCATTGTAGTGCTTTTTATTTCCATTGCAGTTTTTTTTATTTTCATTGCAATATTTTTTAGTATTTCCATTGCAGTGCTTTTTATTTTCATTACAGTGCTTTTTATTTCCATTGCAGTGCTTTTTTACTTCCATTGCAGTGTTTTTTATTTTCATTTCATGCTTTTTAGAAAATTGCTCTTGCAATCTATACATTTTATTAAAATTAAATTTTTTACTTTAGAACTTTTTATTTATTTTAAATAAATAAAATTACTGTATTTATTTTTTAATTATTAATAATATTGAGCATTCTCCAACACACATAAGTATTTTTACTAACATTTTTATTAACATAAATATTTTTACTTATAATTTAATAATAATTTTTTTTTTTTTACTAAATTTAATTTAGCTGATGAAGATGAAGAAGAAGATGGTCAAATTGTGCTTAATTCAAAATCAAATGATACACCTATTATTACTCCAAAATGGCCAACCCGTGTTTTTGCAATGGAATGTCTTCGAATGATTATTGATGTGTGCAAGAATTATACTGAGCATATGGATTTAAAAGAAGCAAGGAAACTAAAAAACAATGAAAGTAATTTTTAAAACTTTTTTTTTTTTCTTTTTGCTATTTGCAAAATTTAAAATAATAAAAATATTTTTTTAATATTGATAATATTATATTTATTATTATTATTATTAAAAACTTATTTTAACCATACAATAATATATTATTTAGTTTTTATGTAAAAATATTTCAAAATAGTATGTAAAATGAGAACAACCGATAAAACTTTATGAACTTTATTATTAATGAAATATTATAAAATATATCTTAATCATTATTTAGTTTTCACTATATTATTTGCTCTATCATTTATATAACACACTGTATTGAGTACTCTTACTGGAAATATTAACATAATTCATATATATATATATATATATATATATATATATATATATATATATATATATATATATATATATATATATATATATATATATATATATATATATATAAAGATATACATATATATAAAGGGGCTATTCTAGAATGTTTTCGATAAAAAAGCGTCAACCGTATTTGGGCGTTGTCGAAATTAAAATTTGAGGACCTTTTTTTAATTTTTTTTCATGATTTTTTACCGCAAATATATATATTTTTTTCGCAAAAAACACGCAGATTTTCCGCTAAAGTTTGCCAGAACGAGGGGGTACCGACACCCAAATTTTTTTCCTAGTATAGGCCCTGATATATATATATATATATATATATATATATATATATATATATATATATATATATATATATATATATATATATATATATATATATATATATATATATATATATATATATATATATATATATATATATATATATATATACATATATATATATATATATACATATATATATATATATATACATATATATATATATATATATATATATATATATATATATATATATATATATATATATATATATATATATATATATATATATATATATATATATATATATATATATATATATATAAATATATATATATATATATATATGAAGTATGTGAATATATATTTATGTGCATATATTTGCATATATACATACGCGAACATATATATTATATTTATATATATAAATATACATGCATATATATAAATTTAAATATATATATATATATATATATATATATATATATATATATATATATATATATATATAATATATATATATGTATATACATATATATATATATATATGAATATGAATATACATGCACAAATATTGATTTTAATATAATTAATTTAAAAGGTTACAGATAATTTAGTTTAGCTGAGTAAGTAAGTTTACCTAAGGCGGGCACTTTTTTCAATTACCCCCTTTAAGTCCATAAAAAATGAGTCTTACAGGAAATGAGTAGTATTGAAAACAAATCCTAAAACCTGTTTTTTGCAAGCTCAAAAAAGGGATTGCCCTAAATACACATTTGCCTTACTCAAGGGTAGAGTATAAGGGGTGGCATGTGTGCATAGAGGGACACTATTTCACCCTTTTTCTATGCATACAATCCCTTATGTTGACAAACTGGAATCTTTAGTCAGAAAATTTACTTTTCTATTGGTTAGCTAACGAATTATGGACAATGATGCAATATAGTTTTATTAATTTTATTTTTAACTTTTTATTCGATCAAAATCATTATTAATTAACAGTTATTTGTTAATTCTAATAAATTAGAAAAAGAAACATTACCAAGGTTTTTTTTTTTATTAATTAGTATTTTTATAATAACCCCTCCCCCCTCTTTCCCGTAACCGTCTCCCCCATATTCGTATGCATTTTGAAGACTTCCCCCACCTTCTTCTTATGAGCATTCGTACTTTATGGGTGGTTCCTAAAGTCACATTTATTTTATTTAGATGAGTATTTGGTGATGCAGTTATCTGAGCTTGTTCGAATGGCTTTTATTGCTGGAACATCTTCTAATGATCTCCTTAAATTAGAAGGAATGAAAATGTTGCAGGTTTTTATTCTGAAAATTTTTATTTTCAGAATAAAAACCAGCAACATTATTGTTGCAGGTTTTTATTCTATTTTTACAAGTGCTGATTTAATTAATTTTATTATATAAAAAAAAATTAACCCATAGGATGTGGTTGTTTTATTTGCGAATGTTCCTGATCCTGACACAAACAATGAACAGCTAATATTAGAACAGTTTCAAGCCCAGGTACTTTAAATTTTTAGATGTTCATACCAGTTACTTTAAAAATAAAATTCTAAATGGTTAAAACATTGTTGCACAGAACTAGTTGCACAAGAAATATAGTTCTTTTCTATTCTTTTTTTGGTTAATGTGAATTCTTTTAAAATATGTTTACATGTATACATTATTTAGCAATTTTTAATATAGTTGGTCAGTACTTTAATAGTTGTCAGTATTTTGATAAATTTATAGTTAGCTAGCATTTTAAAAATCTTAAATTTATTTTGGATGTTTGTTGTTCTTTAATTTTTTTAATTAAATTTTATTTTATGTACTTAGTTTTTTGCTCTGGTAAAAAAGATATTCTTAGACACAGTAAAATAATGTTGGCAAAACATGTTTAAAACAACAAACAAAAGATTTTTTTTTTTTTTTTAAGTTTAAGTTATAACAGTTTTATTTATTTACAGGAGTTATATTTATTAACAGTTTATTTACCGCAAAAAAAAAAAGTTTTAAATTAGAGAAAACAAACAAATAGTGTGTAATAGTGGAATTAATGAAAAGCTGATATAAGTAAATAATTTCAATATTAAATATTAAAAAATGTATTATTCAGGTTGAGTGGAAACACCAAAGCATAAAAACACAGTTTTCACCTGCTTTTTTACTATTGAAACTTGTCAACAATCAAAATCCCTCAAATAATATATTTCAAGAAAAACAAAACTGTAAATAGATTCTTAAACAAATTAAATAAATTTAAGGCCATGATGACAGTTAAGTGTTTATGTTACAAAAAACTTTATAAAAAAAACAACAAGTATTATAGAATTAACAGCCTCACAAATTGCAATGAAAAAAAAAATACAAGCACTTATTTAAATAATGTTTAGTTAGATATTGTTTGTTACTTAGCAATTGTTTAGTTAGATATTGTTTGTTACTTAGCAGTTGTTTAGTTAGATATTGTTTGTTACTTAGCAATTGTTTTGCTTTTATTCTTTTAGATTATATGAACAAAAAAGGGTTTCTAGAAATTTTTTATAATCATATAAAAATTTGATTATTGTTTATATACTTATAATATACAAGGAGTATATGAACAAAAAAAGATTTAGATAGATATTGTTTATATACTTATAATATACAAGGAGTATATGAACAAAGAAAAACTTAGTATTAAAAGTAGCTAACTATGAAATGTTTTTTTTAAAATGACTTTAAAATGTTAAACATTTATAAAGAAAAAAAAACTAGATGAAAAGTCTTGCTAATTATAAAGCTCCAATTTCAAAATAAAACTTTCCAACAAAAGTGTAAATGTTATAATGAAATCAACAATTTTAATAAATGACATGCTTTGCAATTGATTAGGAACAGTTATGTATGTTTTTTTTTTTTTCGTTTTTCCTGCAAAGTTTTTTGTGATCTTTTAAATTTATGTTATTTCACCCCAGCATAAATTCACCTTAACATAAATGTTTAAGTAAATAAAAAAAGTAAAGTTTATTTAAACCAAAACAAAAGTTTAATAAACATTTAAAATTAAAACAAATTAATGTTCTAGAGATAATGGCTAGTAATTACAAAGAATTAAATTACTTGTATGTTGTAAACTTAGGACCAAATTTTTTTTTTTTTTTTTAAATAGAAACAAACTACATTATTAAAAAAAAAAATTTAGTTAAAGGTTTTTTATTAAAATTTAAATCAAGTGAATGAATCCAACTTTATATCCAAGCAATATACAAATAAATGTTTTATCCAACTTTATATCCAAGCAATATACAAATGAATGTTTTACTATATATCCAAGCAATATGCAAATGAATGTTTTGCTATATATCCAAGCAATATGCAAAATTACATGTTGGCTATTTTTAATGTTCATGAATGCAGATGTTTTATTATAATAACTGTTTCAAGTCAGATTTTACTCAGTAGAATTGTTTTTTTCAGTAAAAAATTAGAATTAAAAAATTGAATTTCCAAGTCAGAACAAATGACATTTAGATAACTCTAATTTTTTTTTTTAATAATTTGTTTGTTTTTAGTTTTCATTTCAGCAAAAAAAACTAACTCTCAACTTATCAAAAGTAGGGTTATGCATGGCATAATGAGACATAGGGAAAAAAAATTGACAGATTGGATTTATTATGATGCCAGTCCTGCAATTTATTATATTAAAGACTTTGAAGTTGTTTTTTCAAATCATTTAGTGTTAGGAAAAACATCATTACTTTGAAATATAAAACATTAAAAAACTCAATATCACACGTTTTTTTTTTTTTTTTTTAAATTTTTTTTTATTTTAATTCACCTCCTCAAGGCCAAGAAGGCCACTACAGACGAGGAGGCTACTTATTTGTGGTTATAACCCTCTCTCAACTCTATAACTCCGAAACACGAACCTTGACGAACAAGGCCGCTGCGCGGAGAAACGAGTTGAGCGCGGTACTACCAGGGATGTGGTGGGGATCGAGCTCAGAACCACTCGTTTATGAAGTGAGCGCTCTACCACTACACCACTACCGCATTGCTCTACCACTACACCACTACCGCAGAGTTACTTCGAAATATAACAAAATAAGAAACTCAATATCACGAGTTACTTTGGAATATAAAATATTAAAAAACTCAATATCACAAGTTACTTTGAATTACAAAACATTAAAAGTTTGACAATCATTTCATACCTCGGATATATAACAATTTTAAATTTAGAAGTTTTGTTATTATAAATTTTCTTAGCCTTTTTTGATTTCATGGAGTATAAAATAGTTTTATATTCAAAATTTGTGTGTTATTATTATAATTAGGCATTATTATATCGTTTCCACACACACACATATTTTATTTCTTTACTTTAAATCTTTTTTTAAATTGTCTGGAAAATAGACAGTTTCAATCCCAACATGTTACCGAGCAAAACGAGATATTTTGTTTTTATTTGTTTCAACAATATTTAATGTTTATTTATTTAAAAAAAAAAAACACGATCAAATTTACTTGAATTTATTACTTATAATGCAGGAATTATAAAATATTGAAGTTAAAAAAAGGTTAGCTGCTTAATATATGGTGCTTAATACACAAGAGAGTTTTTATCCATTTTTGAAAAACTTTCTTTCATTTTTGAAAAACTTTATTTTTTAAACTAGAAGATAAATAAACTAGAAGACAAAACGCTTGAAAAAAAACACAGAAACTCAACAAACAAAATGATATAAAAATCAAAAAAAAAATTTACAAATTAATGTGATTAATATGATTAATTATGTTCATTTTTAAATATTTAAAGTTGTTTTATTCCTTGCCTCAAAATACGTATGTGTACATATTTTCAGATTTGCATTGCACATAAAACAGAAACATGGTTGTTGTCAATAAGTGATCTCTAGAGACCTAACCATAGAAAAAAATCCTGTTCTCCTTCAAAAACTTGTTACATGTGTCATAATAGGTAAACTAGTGCTGATTTTTTTTTGCTTTTTTCCCTCAGTATTTCTTTAACTATTGCCACTAGGCAATCACACCTAAGTATGATTTCATGATTTTCTGCTCTGCACTGACATTATTGGTTATTCATAGATATTTGTAGGTGATAGTAGGTACCAATAAAAGAGTTGAAGTAGTAAATGTGTCAATAACTGCATCAGTAGTTTAGTAATTATTAAACTGCTGGTTTAGATATCCGTAGACCGCTGGCTTAGTTGTTAAGATTAATAAAAGTAACAATTTTGACAAATAAGAGAAATATCTTTAATGTGTTTAAAATATAAAAGATTTTATTTGCTATTAGAACAATATTCAAACATAAAGATTTTTGAATCTTTAATAACTTTATAACAAAAATAAAATTTAAACTTTTTATTTTACTGTTCTCAGGTTGATACTGCTTTAAGACCAGCCTTTGCTTCAAACGTTCCTCCAGATGTTACTGCTATGGCATGTGAGGTATATAATTGTCATCTGTTAAATTCTTTTTTGATAATCACTTTTTATCTATATCCTCTTGTTAAAATACATATGTTTTCTGTTTTCTTATTTGTTAAAATATATTAATTATTTTTTTCATTGTTATACATTTGTCTTTTGTATTTTATTTTTTTTATATGTATATATATATATACATATATATATATATATATATATATATATATATATATATATATATATATATATATATATATATATATATATATATATATATATATATATATTCTTTATTTCTTTTTTTCCTATTTCTTCTTAACATTAGTAATACATTTTAGTAATGAAAATTTTTTATCATTATTTCATTGTTAAAACATTGTTAGAATGGTAGTTTCTTTGTCTTTATAGGTTTGCTCTTCCTGGATTGGTTTTGGTATATCAAAAAATGTTGCTGATGTAAGAAGGATTCAGCAACTTCTTGTAAATTCCTTAGTGAAGATAGGAAAAGTTGATGATGTCAACAGAGAGTTGTACAGTGAAAGTGCTTATACTCTTGAAAATTTAGCTGTCCTTAAAGCCTGGGCTCAAGTAAGTATTACTTATTGCAAATCTTTAAATGTATAACAAAGTTTTAAAAGGTATATAGTTATCTTTTATTGACTTTTATTGATTTTTTATTCAAAACAGTTTTAAAATAAATCAAAGTTACATAAAATAAATGAGAAATAAAATTTTAATGTTATGTATATTGTTAATTTGTTGTATTGATGACTAATTTCCTAAATATCTTAAATTAATAAAAATTTCAAATTGTTTATTAATGATATCAAATTTAAAAAGTATATTTTAAATATTTTTAAAGAAATTTTGTTTTGTGATTTTTTTAATTTCTTTTTCAATCCTAGGAATGACTTAAGCCATATGTACACAATTTATTAAAAAGTTATTTATTTGTATATAACAAATAAAAAATATTTTAATAACTTAATAAAATATTTTTTATTCATTTCAAAGATAATCTGTAACAATGTTATTGTTCCCATATAAACCAATACATAAAATTAATAACATACACTCTAGAACAATAGTTTATTTTGTAAATGTGTGGGGTTTTGAAATAAAATTGTTTTTCTAAATGTTATTGGAGTTTTTTTAATTAGAAATTTAGAAATTCTTGGCACTATAATGGGTTATTAGGTTAATAATAAGAATTAAGATGCTCTCAGATAAGATCATATTTTCTTTTATCAGGCAATGGAGAAACCATAGATACAGAATATTTTTTAGAGTTACTTATTGTTTTTAAATAAGCTGACAAAGGTATCTTTCCACTATCAAAAAACAATGATGTTTTTAAACTTAAGTTTTCCAAATTATAGTCTAAAGTATACACATTTTTGAAACTACAAAGTCTACAAAGTATAAACAAAATTATTTATATGAATGATTATTTTAGATATTTAAAGCAATAACTAAAAATTTATATATAATTAAGCTTCATAAGATCTTCATTAGTAAGTATTCCTTTGAGAATTAATCCTATTTAAAGTTTTTTATTTTGTAACAGTTTCTTGTTTTTGTGTTTTACAAATGCAAATAGTATTGCGTACTAAGGTAAGCAATCTGACATCATACTGAAATAGCCTGCTGCCGTGGGCTTCAGTACATACATCAACTAACAAATAGCCTGACTCACAGTAGAGTGCTGCTACATCGACTGAGGTTTTGGCATGGGGCAACAATCTTTTCTTTCATTATTCTTTCAGCAATCTTTTTTTTCATTTTTTCTTTTTTTTCTAAAAAAGCTGTATGGATTAAGAAAAGCAAAAAATATGAGCAAATACTTATATAAATACGCTATAGTAGATATATATATATATATATATATATATATATATATATATATATATATATATATATATATATGTATGTATATATATATATATATATATATATATATATATATATATATATATATATATATATATATATATATATATATATATATATATATATATTTAATATTTTTTTCATTTGTTTACTTTATATTTTATTATAGTTTATGATAACTTAAGTTTATAAGTATAATCATTAATTATCGAAGATTTTGGCTAAAAACAAAATGCTTATAAAATAATTAGTATAAGTTTCTATATCCCATAATTAATTTGTTAAATTATAATTAATATTTAAGTTATGATGTTAGTTGGATGTCTTAAGAACATCCGTAAAACATGTATAGATGTCTTACAGATGTCTGTGCCCGCTGGGTTGAAGTAAAATGATTTATTGATAATTTTAAGTCTATGGTCTCAGCAAGCTTACATTCGATTAAAATAAATGTCAATCCAAAATAACATTAGTTTGTCATTGTTGATAACAGATAATTTTTGATAGTCTACTGAAACTTTTCTCATCATAAGTAGATGTAAATGGATGAGTCAAGTCAAATTTTGTTGAGAATAAACACGTTAGGGAAACATGATGTCATCTAATTCTCTATTAAGAATGGATATAATGGATTTGTAGTTCAGTTGTCATTACTGGTTTTCGCCAAAAACATTTTAAAAAAACATGTAAAAAAAATATATAACTTCCATAATGTTTAAATCAGTTAATTTATATATTTTTTTGTTTTTCTCATTTGAAAAATAAAACTTTTATACCATTTGCAAAGTCATTGCAATATCTGTCACTGTACAGTCATAGTAGTTTTGATACGCTGAACATTGTTAAAAATGCATTGACTATGTACATTATGATTATAAGAGATATTTTCAAAATTTTTGTATGCATTATGGTTATAAAAGATTTTAATTATGGAAAGTTTAAATCTCTAAGTGACCAAGATAAAAGGGTTTGACTAAACAAATGTTTCACTTAAGCAAAGTAAAACAATTGTTCTTGCTTTCAAGGGACTGTAGAAAACAGTTTGAGTTGACTGGTGTTTGACCAGGAATAAACTCTAATTACACAAATGACTTCTTTTGACCTGTTTTGAAGTCTGATTTTGTTATGTAACATTGTTATATATTATACTATTTTTATTTACTTTACAGTGTATTGTAAATACATTCATTATAGATATATATTATGGCAATGAATAATGAAAAGGAATTGAAATCTTCAGATGAAAATATTAGTTTGGGTTGTCTATTAGATCTAATTAAAGGAGATTTAAGATTGCTGGTAAAGCATTGGCTGAATGCATTAAAAGATTTTGTTATTTTAACGCTGCCTCAACAGTATGAGTCACAGCTACCTCAACAAGGTGGCGTGTTTTATAGGTATTTACTTTTTGTTGTTGTTGTTGTGTTGTCATCTTGTTTTTCAATGCAGCTGTTTTTTATTATTGTAATTTGTTGTTGATGTTTTAGTTCAGAAACTGCAGACTCTGTTCGACCACATTATAAATTGTGTTGGCCTCCAATTGTGCATGCTACTGCCTTATGGTTATCTTCGGTTTCATTCCAGAATTCCACTGAAGTGTTAGTTGGTGCAGGTATTTATTTAAGAATAGTAAAATTTTATTTGATTAAATATTTTTTAAATTTTAAATCTATAAATTATTTACAAGCAAACAGAAGCACACTACACTTTTCTTAATCAATTTTGAAAATCAATTTTTTTTCAAAAATTATTTTCTATAACATGTTTTCAAACTATTTTTCAAACTAATGTTTTAAAATCAGCAGTAGAATGCTAAATCAGCTGTAGAATGCTGAGTTGTAACTCAAAAGTTTTTTAATTGAATTTTTAATTAGTAGCTTTTAATAAATTTCCAGAGTTTTTAAAAACTGTTTTCTACCTGGAAAGAAAGCAAGACCCAATAAAGATTAAAATAAATAAAAATAAAACACTAAATAGAGAGTATTGAAGAAAGTTCTTGAGAAAATCTTGTTCAGACTATGAAAAAAAAATTTTAAAATGCTGTGTTAGTGAACACCATTAGATAGAGGCTGTGTTAGTGAACACCATGGGATAGAGGCTGGATTTAAAAATTAATAATATAATAATAACTTAATATAAGTTTCTTTTATCTGTATAAATTAAAGAGATTATAAAGAAAGAATGTTTTTAGCAGATAAAAATTCTATTAACTCAAAGATCATCACAAAGAAAATCAAAACGTATTTTTATTCATATAGGTAGAAAGTATGATGATGAGGTTTAGAAGTAGAATCAGAGTATAGTAGTCTTCAACACTGAGAGCCGAAGGATGATAGCCTACAATACCAAGAATAAAAGATGAAATAGTAAAATTTAAATAAGTTTTGCATCGATTAAGTAGGTCTAGTGAGTTTTGCATAATGTAAGTTTCAGTTGTTGAAAAAAGTGTTGTTGGTACTGTTCATGCACCAACAACATGACACTATTAACACTTAGGTATTTACAGCTGTTAATGGAATCTATCTGGTATTTACCTAGGGAAAACTTACTATCAGCTTGCCTCATAACCATTAAACTGAATCTTTAAACTGTACTCTCATTAGAAAATAACAAATGAGTTGCATAAACAACCATAAACAACAAGGAACAAAAAAAAGTAGAGTCAAGAAGATTCAGTGTTTATCATTCTAAATGAGTAGAGTCAATAAAGAACCAGTTTTCATCGTTCTATACTAATATTTTACCCATGCAGTTTCAGTTAATAAAATTTTCAAACAAAATAAAAACAGCGAAGATTACCATCATAAATGTTTGTTCATTTATACACTTTGATATTTCTTTCCCAGGATCTGTCATCCACTTATTATTTGTCATCCATTCATTATTTGTCAGCTACTCATTATTAGTCATCCACTCATTATTTGTCATCCACTCACCATTTGTCATCCACTCATTATTTGTCATCTACTCCTTATTTGTCATCCACTCATTATTTGTCTCAATCTTAAAAGTTTTGTTGTTTGTGGTTTAAAAAAAAAGTTTAATATTAGAGTTTATTTATCTTTACTGTGCTAAAATTAAGTATATAAAAATTAGTATATTAAATGCATAAATTAAAAATATTTTATTGTATTGGAAAACAAATAAATTGCTCAGTTTATATATATATATATATATATATATATATATATACATATATACATATATATATATATATATATATATATATATATATATATATATATATATATATATATATATATATATATATATATATATATATATACATATATATATATATATATATATATATATATATATATATATATATATATATATATATATATATATATATATATATATATATATATATATATATATATATATATATATATATATATGTATGTATATAATATCCTGATTAATTGATAAATTATGATAATAGTTTTTCTGTCAAATTTTAAGGTTTTCATTTCTTTTCTTTTTTTTTTTTTTTCTGCAAAAATGAGTACAAATTGCAATAGCCAAATTTTTAATTTTTAAATTTTTTCTTATGAGTCTTTGATTGTAGATTATGGGCTGCACTGCAACTAATGGTGTCATGTTAAAATAGAGGTATTGGTGAATAAGTTTACATGTATTAACTGACAGGTTTGGGTGTGGGTCGTGACTATCTAATATGATAAAGACCTATGTATAACATATTATGTTAGTTTATGTTACATTTAAGTGACTTTTTTCAGAACATGAAGTGAAAACCCTTAATGCAATTGATCCTGTGAAAAAGACGATAGAGGAAGTTAACACTGATCGTTTTTATTTGCTTTCTGGTATATGTGTAGAAGCTATGTGCTCTCCTTTGTCTTTGTATCCCGTTGGAACAATTGAAGCATGTGCAAGCTCATTTAATGCACTTCTTAGTTCACATTTTGGTCGCTGTATTATTGGAAACAATAAGGTACTGACTTAATTATATAGTTTATAATTTTAAATTCTAACCATTTTTATTTTAGTCAAATTATTTTTTTAAATCACTATTTTTTCTAGTTTTTGTTGTTCGTTTTTTGGTATACATATATCCAAATAAATAGTTCATACTGAACTATTTGTTGAAAAAAAAAAAAAAAAACTTTTATTAAAATTTTAAAACTATCATTTTATACTAATTTTAAAACCATTTTAAGTTAAAATTATATTTTAAAACTTTATCATTTTATACTAATTTTAAAACTATTTTAAGTTTTTTATGTGTTTTTTTATTAATAACATATAACAATAAAATAATATACTTGTATTTATTTGATAATATTTTTATTTAATATTATAAATTTTAATTTATGCAGTAAAATGTTTATTAAAAATATAAGTATTTATAAATATTTTTTTATAGATTCTATCTATCGAATTACTTACAGTGCTACATCGTTTATTGCTGTCGCGAGATGAACCTTCATTCCAATTAATTGTTTTGGAAATCGTTTTTAAATGTTCTACAGCATTAGGTGAGTCAAGTGAACCAACAGAAGATGAAATTGTTGTCAAGAAGAGTGTTTTGTTTAATATATTAGAAATATGTTGCTATATGGTAAAAAGGTACGCTTATTCAGTTATGCCAGAAGAAATTTGGAAATCACTGCGAACTCCAAGGAAATTAGGTAAAACAAAGGTCTTTAATTTATTTCTTTGTTAAAAATAGTATTGTTAGTTTTTTTTTGTTAGTTTTGTTTCACTTTTTCAAAGAATATAGATTTAATATTAAATTTTACAGAATTTTCTGCATCAATAATGGAAGTTCTTGCTTTCGTTTCATCTATCCTTTCTGGTATACCAAAATTGTGCACATTTTCATCTAGTGTTGTATGTTTGCCAACAATTTTGTTTTTGTTATCCTCTATTTTTAAATATATTGTATTAAACATAAATGAAAACTTTTCGCATGAGAGTTTTTTGAGAACTGCTTTAACTACATTAACCCAAAGTTTTAAGGAGGTAATTACTTCGCCTCACGCACTTCATGAAGAAAACAAAGAGGTTTGGGGGAGCCTCATACAAAGGTATGTTATTTTATAGTGTTGTTTGTTTTATATAAACACTTTTTTTTTGTACTCTTTATAATAAAAAAAGGGAACAACAGACTTTGATATGATTTTGTTTTTAGTTGTCTGCTATCAGTTCTTCAAACAGCTAATGCATACACACCGTGCGATAATGCAACTCACTCCGTAATTATAACAGTTTGGGAGAATATTATGATTGTTGTATCTGTTTTTGTTTTATTTTCACCGAGCAATATTAGTAATTCAATGCTTCTTTCTAGTTGCACAAATCTCTTTTCAGGTTGCATCCAAAAAGCTCCCTCAAAAGTTAGTTGTTTATTAATTTTAGTTTATTTAGGGGAGAGTGGTGCACGTTGTCATACTTTTTATATTTTTCAAGATATTTTAAAAACCAATTGGTCAATTTTCATAAAAACTATTTTATATGGTAGTTTATCATTATAGTTATTTAAAAAACAACTTTGGAAAGCTTCAGACCATTTGAGTATAACATGCCACTTCAGACCATTTGAGTATAACATTTCTAAAGAAGGCTCCATGGTATGACAACTTGCCCCACCGTTGGGGCAAGTTGTCATGATAAGAGGGGCAAGTTGTCATAATTATATTTTATCACAAGTGTAGGTCTAAAAGGTAAAAAAAATATTTTCAAATAGAAAACAAGTATTATATTATTCATTTATAAATTATTAAAAATAACATATAAATTATATTATAATTTATGCTCTAAAACACTTTGAAAATGACCATTAATAATCATCATCAGAGTCACAGTTATAACAAATGTAGCTGGACCCTCCTGCTGTACATTCTTCATGTGCCCAGCTTGAGCACACACAGCATTTGATCCATTTTTCAGCATCTCTGCTATTAGCCCAAGTATCCATGCAAATAATACAGTAGGTTTCATCTTCTTCTGATGATGATGAGTCTTGTGTATGCTTTTTTGTTGCTTTGTCTTTTCCCTTTCCCTTAGCAGAACTTTTGCATTTTTTTTGGCAGTGGCTGTGCTGATCTCATAGATTTTTTGAAAGGGGATTCAGTCAATATAGACGAAGTTCTCTTTTTGCATGTGTTTTTGGAAGGCTTTCTTTCTAGTGCCTTTGGTAATGGCCTTACTTTATCTGGAGATGCAAGCTCAAAGCATTCAGAAATTGATTTGGCTTGAGATGTTGAAGGCTCCTGTGATGACAAAGTCAAACTTGAAGTTGAAGCACAAGTGGATTGTTTTGGTGAGACTGTAACCTCTGAAGCTTGAGGCATTGTTAATTGAGGATTAGTTTTGACTGGCATAGGCATTTCTGTTACTGAACTTGGAGCAAAGTCCAAATCTGTAAATATTTGAGGGTTAAATGGATGGATGCCACAGGAAGAAAATCTGCTGGGTGGAAAATGGGGTGGAAAACTTAACATAATAATTCCATTTGCTGTCGCATAGTCTAGTGCATTCAATGACAAGTGCGAAAAGTGATGTCAACCAGTAGCAAAACTGGATGCTCCTTTGAAGGCCGTGCATTCTTTACAAAATGAGTAAGAAATTTACAAAAAGTGTCTTCCTTCATCCAACCGTCAATCCATCCTTCCTTCATCCAATCGTCTACAGCTTGTGGTCCAGACAACATTTCTGTCACAGTCTTGCAGAGTTGTTCTCCAGAACTTTCTTCAATTCTCTCTAAACTATTTAACAAGTGTTTGACTGAGTCTTGTTTTCCTGCTTGTTGGAAAATGGCATCTGTGGTTCCAATATTCAAAAACTCTGGAGAAAATTCTGACCCCTCCAATTATTGTCCGATCAGTCTTCTTTCTGTTATTAGCAAGGTCTTTGAGTCTTTAATCAACAAATTCCTCACATCTCATCTTGAGTCAAATAAACTGCTGTCAGACAATCAATACGGTTTTCGATCCTCTCGCTCTATGGCCGACTTGCTAACTGCTGTAACTGAAAGATTTTATTGTGCATTAGATGGAGGCGGTGAGGCTAGGGCTATTGCTCTCAACATATCTAAAGCTTTCGACAAAGTTTGGCATGCTGGTCTTCTCCATAAGCTTGCTTCATATGGTGTTTCTGGGAAAGTTTTTGAGATTATCAAATCATTTCTTTCTGACCGGTTTATTAAAGTCATCCTTGAAGGCCAACACTCTTCTTTATTTCCAGTAACTTCTGGGGTTCCCCAAGGTTCCATCCTGGGCCCTGTTTTGTTTCTTATCCACATAAACGATCTTCCTGACGACCTTTCATCTGGGGTGGCTCTTTTTGCTGATGACTCAACTTTATACTCCTGTCTTGACAAAAAGTCTTCTCTTTTCGATCGCCTAGAACGGGCAGCTGATCTTGAATCTGATCTCACTTCAGTAATAGATTGGGGTTTACAGTGGCTTGTGAATTTCAACTCTAAAAAAACCCAATTGCTTACTGCAAACAACTACCGTAATATGGTCAACATTCCTATATTAATGAATAGCAATCCTCTTACTGAGTCGTCCTCTTTACGTCTTCTTGGATTATCACTTACTACTGACCTTTCATGGAAACTATATATACAATCGATTGCTAAATTAGCTTCTGCTAAGGTTGCTTCTCTTTATCGTGCTCGCCATTTCCTTACTTCTGATTCCATTCTCTACCTCTACAAATCTCTTATTCGTCCCTGTATGGAATACTGTTGTCATATTTGGGCTGGTTCTTCTAACGATTCACTCTCTCTTCTTGACAAGGTCCAAAAACGCATTGTAAATGTTGTTGGACCTGGACTATCTGCTAAGCTTGAACCTCTTTCCCATTGTTGTAAAGTTGCATCTCTTTCTCTTTTCTACAGATACTATCATGGTCACTGCTCAAAGGAGTTATCATCTCTAGTTCCATCAACTAAAATTCATTCTCGTTTTACTCGTCATTCAGCTAAGTCTCATTCGTTTTCTGTATCTGTCCCAGCATGCTCTAAAAACTTTTATTCATCTAGTTTTTTTCCCCGCACTTCAATCCTTTGGAACTCTCTCCCATCTTCATGTTTTCCTGACTCATACAACCTTCAACTTTTTAAGTCTTCTGTCAACCGTTTCCTTGCTCTATAACTCTGTTCTTTTTTTTTCCTAGTAACTCCCAACTTAATAGTGTTTGCTTGCAGCCTTGTTGAGAGTGAATGCAAATAAAAAAAAAAAAAAAAAAAACCAGATGGATTTGCGTCCCCATCACTGCCAGGTGATGCAGAAGTTAAAAAGTGGTCCCTAAAATTGACTCTCGGAAATACGAAAAAAGGTGGAATACTGTTACCAATAGCAGAGGCAGCACATGCCAAGGTAACTAAAGCACCTCTTTCTGCTGAGGTTATTGCCCCAACTTGCTTTTGGCCCTTTCTTGAGGTCACTTTATCAGGCTTTTTAACTGTAGTTACCCCTGTTTCGTCCATGTTCCAAATATCTGCAGGTGTGAATTGGTGACGTTGAAGACACACCTGAAGATTATTGAAAAACATTTCAACATTGTGTTTGTTGAAACTTATGGCACGTGCAATGCTTGTGGCCTCTGGAGCTCTTAAAGACAATGTTGGATTTTTTTGTAGGAAAGACGTAAACCAATCTCTCCCAGCACAATGATTTTTCATCCATGATTTTGGCATAGCCAATTTATTAGCATCTGCTAATTGATATGCTAGTTTCCTAACATCTTTTGGTGTAAGGCCAAAGTAAATATCTGAAGCTCTTTGCAAGTAGCTACAGAGTTTAAGATGAAGCTCCTGTGTCAACACTTGCCTGAAATAATATAAAATATATACCAGTATAAATACTTTTTTTATGGAGTCACTTATAATAACAAATATTATAATCCTTAAACATATTAACAATTTACAAACCTAGGTTGTACGTAGCCAGTGTGAAATGAAGGAATTGTCGATCTTTCTTGAAGATCTTATGTAGAGGCTTTTGACAAATAGCGTTGTAGACTTCTATAGTTGATGTTGAAATCTAGAGACACCTGGGCCATGCTTCTGCCATGTAACTTTACAGCTTTCACTGCTTCAAGGATTGTGCATTTAGCAGTGGTACCTCTACTGGTTTTCCTTTGATAATTTCGAACCATGATTTAAAATATGATAAAGCAAAAAAATAAAAAAATGTTAGGATAAAAGTCCAAGAAGCAAAACTTTATAACTGTCTAATGTCTATAACTACCACTATCATTTATTAATGTTTACTAAGGCTTATTATTAATCTTAAATATTATGCCTAATTCATTTTATTGATGTTTATTACTTATAATAAGCATTGTATGTATTATTAACATTCATTCAAGACTTTTACAACTATATGAAAGTATGGAGGCAATTTTTTTTATATGACAACTTGCCCCCTTTAAAATAGGACAACTTGCCCCACAGGGGGTAGAGGAAGGTTTGACCTAAATAACTTTTTATCCTTGCCGTGATTCTGAAAAATGACTAGCACACCAATAAAAGAATTTCCAAAACTATAAACATTTTAATGTATTAAACACAAATATTGCATAATGTTACTGTATTGAACATTTGAACAAAAAAGTTAAAAAGTTACTTACCAACAAAATTTTTACTTTTTTTGGATTTGTAGAAAAACTATTCGCGCAAATTTCATGAAATCAACTGAGCAGTCATCTTTCAGCACCATTTATATAATATCGATTTTATATTATATTTATATAATATAATATAAAATCGCAGCATCAATCCAGCTATAACATTCCAGAAATAGCGACTATGACAACTAACCCTTATGACTTTTAGCCCCGCTCTCCCCTACTAGAATTCAAATAAATAAATTTATCATTTACTATTTAGCTTCGTTTATTAACTTTAAAAATTGTTGGAAGCATCATTAAATCTCCAATAAGCTGTCTGTCAATTCCATTTATCCATGAATGTATTCCACTAGTTTATGATATCCTTGAAACTACGCATTCAAAGCGACCTGGATCGGAGTCTGAACTGTTATGCTGCAAGGAAAGCATCAATCTGATTGAATTTATTCTTTCTATAGTTGAAGAAGATAAACGTAAGTGTACAATACTTTTTAGCGTTTTTTAATAATTATATTATAATAAATATTATATATATATATATTTTATTTTATTATTATTTTTTTTTTTGTTATTTCACCTCCCCAAGGCCGAGAAAGCCACTACAGACGAGGAGGCTACTTAATTGTGGTCATAACCCTCTCTCAACTCTATAACTCTGAAACACGAACCTTGATGAACCAGGCTGCTGCGCGGAGAAACAAGTTGAGCGCGGTACTACCAGGGACATGGTGGGGATCTATATATATATATATATATATATATATATATATATATATATATATATATATATATATATATATATATATGTATATATATATATATATACATACATACATACATACATACATACATACATACATACATACATACATACATACATACATACATACATACATGCCTCAGCGGGGATTAAGAGCTTTAGCTCTAGCTCATGTCCACACTCCCCTAATGTTTATAAGTTATTTTATACTCAACAAATGTTTTGTTTTTAGTAAAGCAGAATTTTAGTATTATAAATGTCAACATAAATATTTCATAAAACAATGTTATAATAGAGTTAGTAAAAAAAAAAAATCTTTTCTTTTTAAACACAGATATGCAGTGCAGAGAGATTTGTTTTCCTAAAATCCTTGGTGTGAAATTCTGAGTAATATCTCTATAACATTAATGACAATATGGTCAAGTTCACAAAGATGTTTATAAAAAAAAGCATTATCATTGTAACTAAGATGAAAAACATAAAAAATTTGGTTATTAAAAATTAAGTCATTTTTAAAATAAAACAACAATTGCATAATAAACCGTAATCCTTTTTAAAGGCATGGTTATTGCAAAAAAAAAAAGAAAAAAATAAAGCCAAGACTAACTGATTGGTATTATTTAAAATTCAGTTTATAATATTAAACATTTTTGAAAATGCTTTTGAAAAAGTAAAATATTCTTTTTCAATGTTATAATTGATTTTTTTTATTTTGCTTAAAAGGATGAGACTTTGCTGAGTGTCGAGTAAAGCGAGAATGAGTTTTAGTTGATGGAATTAGAGATGGAGCTCCTTTGAGCAGCGACCATGATGGTGTTAAACATTGAAACCCTCATTGTGTAAGTCTTTTAATTGCTGAACATTAACTTCCATAACAGGATCAGCGGTGTACTGTTTAATGACTTCCTAAATTGCAACACAGAAATTGCAGCTGGTGGAAAGTTTTTTTTTTGTGTGTGTGAAATAAAATACACCTAACTTGTGTATTCCAGTTTTGGATCCAAGCAGATTTATTGTTTCTACCTTATCAAAATAAATCTGAATAAATACATGAGTACTGTTAGGAAAATAATGTTCGGCATATGTTTTGTAAAATTTCTTTTTGACACACACTTGCATTTGTTGCTTTGTTGATCTGTCTTGTTTAACATCTCGCTGATCTCCTATTGAATGAGCTTCAGGTTCATCATAGAGACCTTTTACTTTAAGATAGTTCACTTTTTTATAATGCCTTTAAAAGGATTTTTCCAGTTGTTAAATTCTTTTAAAAGAGATGTTGTGGTATCACATCTTTATGCTTTTAAAACAACGTCTGTCTTGGCAAGCAGATAATTAATAATATCAATTACCAACTCATTTAAGCTATCCATTGAGAGAACTGTGCTTATTTAAGCTATCCTTTGAGAGAACTGTGTTTATTTAAGCTATCCATTGAGAGAACTGTGCTTTTTTAAGCTACTCATTGAGAGAAATGTGCTTAGAGAAAAGAAACTAGAAGATTGCAGATCAAATGATTGCAAATCAACTAGAAGATTTACATCAAAAATTTTAATGCTGCCTGTGAAAACACCATACTCGTCTACAATAAGTACAATAAAAACACTTTCTTTTGCTACACTTTCTTTTGTTAAACTTTCAAAATATGAAACTCCGTTGTAATCTTTGGCTAAGTATTTGTTTTCTGTATTTTGCATTGTAATATCTGAATGGTTAACAACTTGTTTCAAATTATCATGACACCTATGAGTTTTTTTAACGTATTTATATAACACTTTATAAAGTGTGAATGTGTGCATGCAACCATCAACATTGCATCGTAAAAAACTAGTTTCAAACAACAGGTGTGGGTTTTTTAAATGATAAGTATAATCATTAATGGATTGAAAGTGTTTTGTGCACAAGTAACAACACAGTTGTAAAAATCTGTACAAAATATCATGTAAAATATAAAAATAATGCTACACTAATGCATTTATTTAATCATCATAATATATATAAAACTAAAAAAGTATTTTTAATAAGAAATAAAAAAAATTTTCTGCTCTCCATATTCTACTTCATATAAATATACTTTATATAAATATAAAAATAATGCTACACTAATCCATTTTTTTAATCATCATAATATATATAAAACTAAAAAAGTATTTTCAATAAGAAATAAAAAAAATTTTCTGCACTCCATATTCTACTATAATTATATTTTATTAAACTGTTAACCTTTTTTCCCTCAATTATGGCTTGAATTTTAATGCCCATTATGCAATGGGCATGAAAATGGGCCAGTAATAATGTGTTTAACTCCAAAAAAGCTAACCAATCAATTTCTTCACCTAAAATAATAATCAATAGTATATTTAGTATAAGAACTAAACATTTGTGTTTCAATAGAGTTAAAAGCAGGGATGCGAAATTCCATCGATTTTTTGGGATTTTAAGACTCCGGACTCCGAGCTCAAAAATCATGGACTCCGACTCTGGAATAATTTTTTTCTTTATCTAAATATAGGGTTTTTATTATCTGGAACTTTTACGCAAAAATTCCGGAAAAATGAGAGAGTACCAATAATATTTTCTCTTATGAGTTATATGTTTATTTTATGTACCCTAAGAAGTCCTTACGGTCTTATAACCACCTTGGAAAAGCAATTAACAGGAAATTCACTCCTACTTCTTAACCAATGTTGCAAAACCAAAGTTGGGTTTGAACCACGGATCCCTTATTTTTTTAGGAAAGTGCGCTACTACTGCGCCATGGCTGCTTAAACCCAAAAGTTAATTTGTCCCGCTCTTGCTGGATCGTATGATATTATAAGAACAATACAACTCCAAAGATTTTTATTTGATTTGTATTGGTGCACGCACAGATTTCTCAGATGTTGCACTCAATTCTTCAGATTATTTGAAACCACATGATCATAAAGTTATAAAAAGATTTAAATGCTTATTGGCATTAATTACTTGCTAAATTATAAAGTTACAAGGACAAAATATTACAATATTTACATCATCAAAAAATGTTTAAAAAAAAAACTTGTTTGTTCGTAAAAAAAAGCATATCATCAATTAAATCAGATGTAAATTGACTACGATGGTCTGGTGTCATGTGCTTTAAGACTGAAAACAGACGCTCAACACTGACTTGGGATATGGGTAGCAACAAAGCGACTTTGTTGCTACCCATATCCCAAGTCAGTGTTGTACCCAGTGTTGTACCCAAGTCATGTTGTACCCATATCCAAATCTAGTTGAACCTGAATTTGTTTTTCTGAAGAATTTTTTTGAACCTCCTGTTCACACAACTTAAATAAATTTGGTCAACACTTTGTGATTAGTGAAGCATTCTCGTCATTTTCTGAACTAGAGTCTGACACATAAACTGCAAAAGAGTTGCGCTCTACTGCTTTTTTGGTTTTATTGAGTTCATTATTCTTATTTTCATTAGCGAATTGAAACAGTTTGTAGTGTATTTTCCAAAGTCTATCAGCTGCAGTTAACAATAGAAGTATTTATACTTTTTTGAATATTTTTAAAGTTAAATAAATAAATATATATAAATAAAATTTTATTAAAAAAACCTTGTCTTCAGTTGCTGTTAGTATACAGCTATGCCTAATATCAACATAAATTGCTGCAAGAAACAACGGATTTTCACGTAGCGTGTTTTCTCTATTATCGATTCCTTTTTGGAAATCTTTGGCTAAGTCACTGTCCTTCCCATCAAGTTCACACTTTATTGAATTCCAATCAAAAAGAAATTTGCCTGCGGTGATATTTTCACGTTGAAGGCGAATATCGCATGCCATATGCAATACATCTCTCAATTCCTCCCACATACCCCAAAAACATGGTCGCACATTAAATTTTTTAGGAGCCTCTTTTTGCATATTTAGATTTTGAATTACTGGTCAAATCTAGAAGAACAGAAGAATTCATTAAATATATGTACAAAGCTATTAACTACTTAAATAAAGAGGATTATTAAAGAAATATTTACATAAACCAACATTATTATTAAGTAAAATTATTAAGTAGTATAAATGTCATTACCATTGAAATAATAGGATTTATATTAAACCGTTTAGAAAACTGGTTTATACACTTTGATTAAAACTTAGAAGTTATATGTTATAACTTAGCTTAATTAGCCTCACAATCATATTGAACTGGCTAGACTAACGGCTAGCCTGATCTAAAATTGGAATGAGATGTGGAGTTTTATCCCTGAAGCATTAAAGTTAGAGCATGGACAGCACATCTTTGAAGATGTTTAACACTCATGCTACTGGCAACTCCACTTGCTAAGACTACTGCCGCATTGTCTGCTTTAGAATAACCATCGTAAAGTTCATCAGTTTCTACTGAAAAATTGTTTTCGTCATCTACAATTTCCTCAACGGCGCTGATGCCAAAGTCGCGCACCAACTTTATATTCACCTAAAGATATTAAATATGATTTCAATAGTTAATTTAAAGTTTATTGAATATACAGTATACAAAAGATTTTATCAAAATAGTTTAATTTGTAAATGATTTTATGAAAAATAATAGTTTTAATCACATAATTTTAATTTTTTTTCATTAACAAAAAATATAGTGAATTTCAAAATATGTTACTCACTGCTGCGTTGTTAACACTGAATATAAAATATTAGTTTTATTGATTCCAAACTTATCTAAACACTTTTCAATAATTTTTTTTGTGTATTCCGCCGTTTGCTTTCCCTTCATATCAATGGTGCCAAGAATAATCACAGCAATTTCATCATTGTTCGAGTATTGGGCATTTATACCGAGGTAGTGACGCATATGCCTTGATGTAGAATCGACTTTCATATAAATTAGCATTTTCGATAATTTGTTTTTGATTTGTTTGCAATGCTTTTTGGCAAGATCGATAATTTGAATTCTCATATTATTTCTGTTCATTTTAAATCCAAAATGAGATGAAACTTTTCTGCAAAGCTTTTGAATAGGTTCCCAATCAAACGCTTATAGATATTGTTTTTAGAATGATAAATGTTAATTTAAAAATGCCAAAAAAAACATATAACTGTTTAAATTTTTTTTTAACTAAAAAATAATTACTAACAAAAAAATAAATTGAACCTGGAATGAAAAACCTTCAACCTAAACCAGCTGGTTTAAGGCTTCTAATACTGCAATTCTAATACTAATACAGCTGGTTTAAGGCTTCTAATACTCATCTTTTGCAATATGCAAACTAAGTTGCTGTGGTACAAAAGACTTTAATATGGATTGCTGTGAAGTGCTGCCTTTGATGGCTGTGTGTATATATATATATATATATATATATATATATATATATATATATATATATATATATATATATATATATATATATATATATATATATATATATATATATATATATATATATAATTTTTGTTTGTTCTTTTTTTCTTTTTTTTTTCTAATTTTTCTTTTTATAACGTAATGAGGAGCTTCACATAAGTTTTTCTAGATAAGTGTTGTATAAGGTTGCTAATGCAAGCTTTTGAGGCACATGTAATTTCTTTACCGCATAACTTGTTACTATTACTTTTTTCGTGTACAAGACATTTGAAGCATACTACTTTTCATCCATTCAAAATTTTATTTGCTGCTCAAAATAATTTTGGTGGGAATTTTAGTCCAGATCTAATAAACGGGGGAAGTCTTAATAAAAGGGGGAGGGGAGAAATATTTATGTTACAATACAAATATTTTTTATAAAAAGTTTCAGTTTATAAATCCTAACTAATATTTTTTACAAAACACACATAAAACTATTTAGTTCTAGTGTGGTTTGCGATCAAATTTTCTAACAGCTGATTTATCATAATTTCAATAGGATTTCATATGCTGATATAAGTTTATACTTTAGTGAGAAATAAACCAAAATTTCATTTTCAGTATATGTATTTGATATATATATATATATATATATATATATATATATATATATATATATATATACATGTATAGATATATATATACATGTATAGATATATATATATATATATATATATATATATATATATATATATATATATATATATACATATATACATATATATAGATATATATATATATATATATATATATATATATATATATATATATATATATATATATATATATATATATATATATATATATATATATATATATATATATATATATATATATATATATATATATTTGCCTGAATGTTTGAATTTAATTGCCTGAATGATCTGTTAAATTTTTCTACCTGAACCATTCCAGACAGAGTTGTTCTGCTTGGTCAGCTCCCTTTAAAGAGGGACATTGAACAACACCTAAAAGATGGCCTTCCATGGTATCGTTATCTGGGGAACTCAACTTGCTCGTCATCTGGGGAACTTCAAGTTGCTTGATTTTCTAAATAATGTTAAGCCCAGTGGTAATTTGTTCCAACAGTTTGGTATCAAAATGAAGAATAAGCCGTTGGCCTTTAAGACCTTTAGTTATTGAAATCCACTCCAAGTCTCCTTCAAGTTCTACATATTTGAACTTTTTTCTATGAAGTGTGCTTCATGAAAGTGGTATATAATTAATTTCTATACCTCCAGTTTTAAATACTTCACTTAAAATTGCCAGATGAGGTTGTACACCAACATTGAACCTTATTGCTGGAATAGCAGTACATTCAATGAGCTTTTCAACATTTACTGCTAGATTTATCCTCTCTTCAGAATTGTACCTAGATATCATTTTATAATACATTTCTACCTATTTATAATTATATACTTTTCAATAAAACAGTTTTAGCTTGTGAAAATTACAACTATGTTATTAAAATAATACTATACCTGCGTTTCCGACCGTTACCCAGGAAATCTTCTTCCTCGCTGATTTCAGAGTCCTTGTTTGGCTTTTCTTCACTGCTGAGTTGAATCTCTTCTGTCATGGAGTCATGTGACAACAAAACATCATTGATATCTTTTACTTTCTGTCTCTCTAATTCTTTCTCTCTCAACTTATCTAGCTTGTTCTTTCTCCTGTTTGCATCCAGTACTCTCTTACTGTAGTCTTTGTCAACGTTTGTTCCTATATATCCTTTCCTATCCAACTTTTGGTATTCATAAAAACTAAGAAATAGTTAATTCTATTAAGACATTTATAAATAAATTAATTATTGTTCTAGTTTTTCCTGGAAGATGGCCAAACCATGGAAGGAAATAAACCTAAATATTTTAAAGGAAATAATATGCTATTACTTAAGTTACTTTAAATCGGAAAAAAAATCTCACTACTAAAAAATTGTTATTTAATGAACTTACTTTATATCTTCCAGCTAGGCATCATCTGTTCTCAATCTATCAGCAAGAATATCTTTTTTAAAATTCTTAGTTTAGATGTCAAAAAGCTGATAGGATTCTGTGAGAAAATCTTTCTTTAATTTTGATTGCTTATCAAGGCTGCTGTTCCAGTTTAGAAAAGATAATTTAATCAATTTCTTGTATTTTAGATGTACCCAGAAATTACAAATTTCTTGCCAAACCCAGCATTATCCCAAATTTTTTTAATCCTAGTTACCAAGCAAGAGTTATCAGGATCTGTACAAACACCATTTTCACAAACAAGATCCTTGGATTTCAATTTCAATTTGCAACCAACATTAGTAGAAGTGGATTGTATTTTACTTGTGACTCGCAAAGGATAAATTGATAGTATTTTAAAATATCACCATTAGATGGAAGCTGTCTCTGAGGTAAATCCCTCAGTGGGTACTTCAATAGGTAAATATACCTCAACCTTTTTGTATTTTTCCGTTTTTTCTTATTCTGTCCTATCATCTTCTTTTTTTTAATGTTCTACCCATTTTTATATGAATTTCAAAATAATCAGTTTTTTAACTAAGTTTATACTAAATTTTACACTTCCATTAAAAATCTATGAAGTCGTTATTCCCTCTCGTACCATATTTCATCTAAGTTTACCGTTAAGGCTTTTATAACCGTTTACACAAGAATTTCTTCGTGCACAAATTAGAATTCCTTCGTGCACAAATAATTCCATTTAGAAATTTTTTCCTTCAAAAAAAATTTCTAAATGGAGTTATTTGTGAACCAATCCATGAGGAATTATACCAACTAATAATATTGTCCAGAGGGAATTATATCAATCGCTAACATTGTTCATAGGAAATGATCCTATTCTTTAATAATGTCCTATGGGAATTATTTGTGTACCAATTATTACATCATATTAAAACCTATTGAAATACTAGATAGCGCTGTTTTTATGTAAATACACATGTGTACAATACCGTAAAACTCAGAATTTACATCTATCACTTCTAGTCATTAATCTTATATATAATAATTAATATAATAATTCAATATATAATAATATAATAATTCAATAATTAATATAATAATTCAATAACTCAATAATAATTAAAGTATATGCTAATAAACAGTTTTAATATAAAAGTTGTTTGAGCGCTTTTATTGCTTATAGAAAAATATCTTAAACATTCAGTCATTAAAAAATAAAAATAAAAGATTTTGGTAACTATTTAGGACCTATAGAATGGGGATCAGTGGAGAGCACATTGAAATTTTTAAAAAAGTATATTTTTTGGACACCAGCAGGATATATATGTGTGTATATATATATATATATATATATATATATATATATATATATATATATATATATATATATATATATATATATATATATATATATATATATATATATATACACACATACACATATGTATATATATATATATATATATATATATATATATATATATATATATACATACATATATATATATATATATATATATATATATATATATATATATATATATATATATATATGTATATATATATATATACACACACATACATACATACATACATACATACATACATACATACATACATACATACATACATACATACAGTGTTGTCATATTATTATTTATCTATATTAATTTTATGTGTGTATAACATTATTTAATAATATTAAAACCGATAAAATATATTAGCAATGATTCGTATTAAAAGTATGAGCCTCAGTAATCAAAAATATAATAAGCATATGCTAATAAACAGTTTTAATATAAAAGTTGTTTGAGCGCTTTTATTGCTTATAGAAAAATATCTTAAACATTCAACGCAATTTGCAAAACTGAGTCGTAGAACCTGATCCTGCTGCACTCGGGAAGCAGCACAGGCAATACAACGGAGCCTAACGCATAAATATTTCTTGCTTTGTTCCGCTTTTTTACAAATACTTCTATGATATATATTGTACGTAATTTAATAAACTTAACATAACGGTAAAACATAACGCCTTTCATAGACAAAAGATTATGTAAATAATTTTGAGAAACATAACGCCTAAGACATATTTTATACTAACATAGCTGTAAACATAATGCTAAATTTTTCACTAACCATTATGTAACCAGTATATTTTTATATTTATTTATAACGTTATATTTACTTAACGTTATATTTTTTACAGTGTAAAAATGTAGCGTTATATTTTTTACAGTGTTTTTTAACGTTATATTTTTTACAGTTTAACATTATATTTTTAAAACATCAAAATAAAAAAGAAAATTTTTTTAATGCTTATGCTTTTATAATTTTTTTAATTTTAATTCTTAATTAAGTGTTTAGCACAACCTTTGCTAATTTTGAGAAACGCAATGTGTAAATTTGTTCCATTTTTTACGTAATTTTTAAAAAGTAATTAATAAAAAATTTAATCTATAAATTTTGTAACTATTAAAAAGTAAAATTATTTTTAACAATATTTAAATAAAACCAAATTTAATTTAGTGCTAGCGTGATTTTACACTTGCTAGTACTAATGTGTTTGTAAAATATATATTTCATTTTGATCTCTAATAAACCATTTTCTCTAAGTAAAATGCATTTTTTGTTTATTTTTTAGGTACTCTTGTGATGTCAGTTTATATTCCAGCATTAGTCCCACTTTTGTATGATTCAACATCGTTAGGAAAAGCCAATAGCTTTTCTAGATCGCTTCATGATTTTTGTATACAACGATTAACGGCTACTGGGCCTTTATACCCAATATCTTTCAAAACGTGCATGGCCAACTTTCCCGAACTCAAAAGTAAGCTAACTGAAGGTATAAAAGCAAACGAATCTGTAAAGCAAAAGAAAAATATAATCAAAGGTAATGATGTACAACCGCAAATCAAACTAAAAATGGACTTTAGTAATTTTAAATAAAATCTCTAAATAAATTTATTTGTAAATTTTGTGTGATGAATTGTTTCGTCATTATTCGACCTAATGTATTCTTTAATATATAAAATGTATTTTATTTTTTGTATTAAAATAAACAAAACTTCAATACCGTATCCTCTATACGTACTATGTTGATGTGCTCGTGTAACTTGACGTTACACAAACGTAATCATGTTAGAAAACATGATTACGTTTTTTACATAGTTACAGTTTTATTTAATTTACATAATTTTTGTTAGTATCCTGAGCTCCGTTCTCCATTCTGTCAATCATTCTGTCAAATATTTGTCAATCATCTATAAATTGGATTTATATCAGAATTACTTTATAACGGAAATATATTAGCAAACCTTTTATAGTGAATTTCTAGCAGACTTTCATAGACAGCGGTCTATTGTAATTTTGTTCATTGGTTCATTAGTGGGTTATAAGTGGAATATTGTATTGATATTGGTGACAGAAGATTGCAAAAATTTAATATTGTATTGCGGTTACAAAAAGATATGTTGTGGTTGTCCGTTCGAAGCTGGTTCTAGACCAATAAGCGACATTGGTAAGGAAAGAGGCGTAAACATCTTAGTTAAACGCCTCCCGTGGTGTTGTGATAAGACCGTACGGACTTCTGGGAACACCTTAATAACTACAAAAAACTTCATACATCAGATATAAAGTCAGACACGCTGTATAATTTGTTCAAAACCAGTTGATAAAATTAATCAAGAGAAAAGTTGCCGGATGTTACTCAAAGAAAAAGTTTGAGGTGCGCTTTCCCCAAAAAAATACACATTTATTATTGAAAAATTGTTTATAAAATCATCAAACAGTTAATTATCTGAGTATCAAAATCATAAAGAACTTAAAATAAAAATTTTATAATATTACACCAAATTTCAAAACATATTGACTTGATATACCAATATATATGTTAAAGTCCCGCGAAATGTTATTCTAAATGTATAAATAAAATTTTATTTATACATTCAGAAGAACTTTTCGCGGGACTTTAACATATATATTGGTATATCGAGTCAATATATTTTAATGATGATGCATGAGACGCTTTTAAAAGCATCTCATGCTTTTATTTTTACATTCTGAAGATGGCTGAAATGTTTATATATTATGAAAATGGCTTGTATAAAACCTTGTTTCAAGAAAGTTTACCCAACAGATAAGTCAAACTATCGACCAATAAGTATCCTTCCAGCTCTTTCCAAATGCGAAACAGAAATTTTTCAGCATAATTTGTTTAACGGAAACGTGGTGTTCTAAAAAGTTTTTTCTAATTCTAATTCTAATCTCCATCTCCCAGGCATTTAAATGATCTAGCAGCTCTGACACATCAATTATTTTTTCACTGTGCCGAAAAAAAAGAATACCGAAGACCTTTTGGGGGAAATGCTTTTTTAATTCGTAAAAGCTTACCGTTGTCTCTTCAAGTAATACACGAAGATGAACACATTCTTGCAATAAAAGGTTCATTTGGCGACAGTATTTTATTTTTATTGGAGTTTATCTTACTTCATGCAGAAATACTTCTGAATCCTTAGAAAAATATGTCTCAACTTAGTTTGATAAACTCCATCATTAACACATATGAAGATGAAGGAGAATGTATAATTGCAGACGACTTTCAGTCATTTCCAGAAAATACATATGATACGGAAATCCGAAACAATAAAACACGAAATAACTTTTATAAGTATTTATCCAATTTTCTTGAATTAAATAAGCTCTTTTTTTTGGACATAATTAATGGTACTGGTCCAACCTATACCTATAAACATAAAATGCTGAATAATTCATCTTATATCGATCACATTGCAGTACTAAAAGAATCATCAATATGCTATACTGGCTGCCATGTTATTCCTCCTTCGCAACTAAACATGAGCAATCACTTACCCATCACTACAAATATGTTGTAAATAGTACTCTTAAAAAATATAATACAATCCCAAAGTATGCATGGAATGATAATAACTTTATTAAAATTTATAATCAGAAACTCTCCGATTTTTTCAAAGATTACACTTTTATTGGAAAAGAAATAGAGAAACAATCTCAAACAACATGTGAAAAAATAAACAACGCTGCTATTTTAGCAATGGAAGACTGTTTTCCACAAAAAGAATCAGGAGCTTACTCTAAATCATGGTGGACACCAGAAATTAAATCGTCCATGGATATTCTCTCTTTCCACTTTAAAGAATGGAAAAAAGATAACTTTAGTAGATGGCAGGAATGCAGTTCATTTAACAAGTACAAGCTAGCTCGAAAAAATTTCCGCAAAATTGTAAAAGCGGCTCACAACTTAAAAATTAATAAAATCACCAAAAATATTGAATCTCTTCGAAAAAGTAATCCACAAAAGTTTTGGAACAATATCCGAAAATTTAAATCAAATCCTAACAATCGTATTTTTACTATAATTAAAAAACAAGATAAAAAAGAAATTGTAGAAGAATTTAGACAAAACTTTAGTACCATTCTCAACACTCCCACAATTACCAACAACAACAACAAACACCGTCGTATTCCACAACTCATTGATGAGCCTAATAAAATTCTTGTATCAACTTCCGACATCGAAACTTGTATTCTTAAGCTTAGATCTAATAGATCAAGTGATTACTGCGGAATTACTGCAGAACATCTTAAATACTCCTATAACAACAATCTACTTACGGTTTTCAAAGTTTTATAACAATATCTTCACTAATGGAGCGGTGCCGGAGTACCTATCAACATCTATAACTGTTCCAATAGTGAAATCCTATAAAAAATCTCTTGATAATTCCGAAAAATATCGCGGAATTAGTATCGTGCCAATTCTGACAAAGCTCTTTGAATATATTATTATGGAAAAATGTCCGGAAATATCAGATAGCCACTCTCACCAATTTGGCTTCAAACATAATAGCTCCACTCTTCATGCAGAGTTTCTTTTAAGTGAAACAATAAAATATTACAATAACAATAATTTATCAATATATATTTGTAGTTTAGATGCAAATAAGGCTTTCGATAGCTGGAACTGGAAATTGTTGTTTGAAAAACATTATTACAACAAAAAATTATCGCTATCAGTAGTTCGCGCACTACAATCACTATACCTATCGGGTACTGCTAGTGAACTTCCTGTTAAATGCTCACCCGCGGTGCTCTATTATAAGACCGTAAGGACTTCTAGGAGCACCAAAATACATACAAAAAATATATATATATATATCATACCTTGGGCATAAATTAAATCATTTCCGTTTGTCTCAAGGCGTGCAAACAAGGATCCATTTTATCACCACATTTATATAATTTATACACTCAAAGTATATTAAATCAAATTGTTTCAGATTGCAAAGTTGGAACAACGATAAGTGGGGTGTACACCGGTATTATAGCTAATGCAGACGATATAATCCTACTAAGTCCTACTCTGTCTGGTTTACAAGAATTGGTTAATAAAGTTCAGTCACAATGCTAAAACCTATATATCAAACTAAACACTGAAAAAACCGAGTTTATTATATCCTTTAAAAGCTCAATTACAAAAAATTCAATTCAAATAAACGGCTTTTCCATACACCTCAAGAATAAACTAAAACACCTCGGATTCCTATGGGATAATCAAAATAATACAAAAATATAGCAACACTTCAAACATTAAATGTAAACGAATGTATTATTCAGTTTCAATCAATATCCAGAGCTCTTATAAAATCGGGTATTCGTTTTTGTCAACCATTAACCATAGTACACTTGTTCAAATCACTGGCTGTACCGAATTTATCATACGGGTTAGAAATTTGTTGTTATAATAATTCACTTCTTAATAAACTAGACGCTGTAGGAAAGTCAGCATTAAAATTCCTATTTAGTATATCGAAGTACAGCAAAAACTACCTGCATCCCTTCTTTAAAATTGATGACATATCTACCATCCTCATTCGAAACAAATTAAATCTGTTTATCAGACTACTGAACAATCCAACTTGTTTTTCCCTGATTTTGGCTCAGATATCTGATGTTACTAAAGATTTATCAACGAAGTAATAAAAATTTGCAATCAACTTGAGCTAAATTTCGTGCAGTGTTTGATAGAGGGGGAAAAAATAACGGTAAAACGTTGCTACGATGACGTAGGAGAAAATATAGCGGCAATTTTGAACCATTATTTTGAATTCTGGAATATCAGAGAACAAAGACTGGTATTTACTAAGTTGATAAAGCAGATGTCTCAGTTCACTTTCTTATTTATTTTTTTTGTATAAATGCAAACTATAAATTAAATAAATAAATATAAATGCAAACTATAAATTAAATCTGAGTTAAACAACTATAAAAAAAACGTGTATACAATAACAATAATTTGAAATCTTTTAAGGAACGAATTTCGAATCAAAACTGGAGCAATATTAATTTCAATGATGACATACACCTGATCTACGACTCTTTTTTCAAAACATTTAAATCCATCTATGACGCAAACTTTCCTATGCGTGAAATAATTCTTAACGCAAAGGACGTATCATGTCCTTAGATAACTAAAGGATTTAAAAAATCATCGAAAGCGAAACAAAGACTGTATATTAAATATCTAAAATATAAATCAGTCAATCATAAAAATAACTACTTAATTTATAAAAATAATTTCAAAAAACTCGGAGTAGTAATGTAAAAAAAGTCGGAGTAGTAATTTCTTTTTGCAAAAATGCAAAAAGAAATTACTACTCCGACTTGTTTGCAAAGCATAAACATAATTCAAAGCGTATTTGGCAACTAATGAAACAAATCACGGGAAAAAATAAGAAAAGTACAATATTACCAAATGCAATAAAAATTAAAAACAAATTACCCTAATAAAATTGCTTTTGAATTTAATAAATCTTTTTCTTCAATCGGAACAAGCTTATCAAATAAAATTCCTTATTTTAATGACAAATCAATTGATGAGTTTATAACATCACCTAATTTAACTTTAAATTTTAACAAACCAAACATTCATCGAATTTAAAGCAGCATTTAAATCATTAAAATGGAATATAGCAATTGATTCAAAAGCTGGTTCAAAAGCTATCTTAGTAATCGTAAGCAGTTTGTTAATATCCTAGACTCTTCGTTACCTTTATTAATGAATGTAACATGTGGTGTCCCACAGGGATCCATAGTTAGGCCTCTATTATTTTTAATATATATATAAATGACCTCAACAAAGCCTTTAACTTAACCACTATAATTTTTGCTGATGACACAAACCTATTCCAATCTCATAAAAACAAAAATACACTTTTTGATAATATCGCGACGTTAGAATTATCTTGTTCTATCTCCACTTTCTGAAAAAATTGAGTTAATGATAGAGTTGTGTTCCTCAAAATAATGTCTTTCTACTGAATTGAAACCTAAGTTATAAGTAAAAAAGTTGCGGAAAAAACATAAGTTATAAAAAAAATTTATACGCCGTCTTCTAAAGTTTTTTTTTTTTTAAATGTGGAGATAGAACAAGATAATTCTAACGTCGCGATATGACAAAAGAATTAAACAAAATCTTATATTGGTTTAATAAAAATAAATTGTTCCTCAATATTGATAAAACAAAATGGACACTTTTTTACCCAACATCCAGAAAAAAATGTTTACCAAATACACTGCCCGACCTCTTCATTAATAATACAATACTAAAAAGGGAAAAAGTTACAAAACTTCTCGGAGTTCTTGTAGACGAAAACTTATCCTGGAAACAAGAAATCGATAATACTTTTTTTTTATTATTATTTTTTTTATTTGTTACAGTAATCAATACAACTTCTTGATTGAATTGGTGAAGGGAAGCACATCAGGCTTTCATATGCTGACAATGAATACGTCTGCAGTCGAAGCAGCATTTTAAACGTGTTTTTTAAAAAAGTGCACAGTGTGCACAGGTGCATCAACTACATTCTGAGCTAATTTGTTCCATCGGTTAGTAACTCGGTTTGTAAAGAAGTGCTGACGTTCTGAATTTCTTTTGATCAGTTGTGGTTTTAAACATTGGCAGTTTCTTCTCAGATTATATCGTGAATTAAAAAAAAAAAAAGCTGGGCTTGTGGTATGTACAATTTAACTTCTTGTAACTGATGAGCAATTTTGTATTGCAGTATAAGGTCACTGCGAGTTCTGCGTTCTTCCAGCGTGGTTAGATCTAGTAGTTGTAGTCTTTTTTTGTAAATAAAATGTTTAATCGACGATATAATTTTTGTTGTACGTTTTTGCACACGTTCAAGAAGAACGATTTCCGATTTAAGATGTGGAGACCAGGTTTGTACACAAAACTCTAGATGCGGTCGAACGTATAGCTGGTACAATTTCTTCCAAAGCTGGAGGCTACGGCATCGAAATGTCTTTTTGAGGCGACCAAGCATTCGATTTCCGGCCGAAGCTACTGTTTCTGCTTGTGCTTCCAGTTTGAGGTTGTCGGATATTAATACCCCAAGGTCGCGCTCAATGCATGTTGGAGAGGTTATGTTGGTTACCGTTGATGCCAGCCATGGTATAGGTATGTGTTGATTTATTTTTGTGGCAACCAACGTGCATTACTTTGCACTTCTCGATGTTGAAGTGCATAAGCCAGTTATGTGACCTACTTACAGCGTTGTCAATGTCCGTTTGCAGTGTTTTATAATATCTTTAAGTTCTCTCAACTCTATTATTCATTATATACGTTAATGATATTCCCAATATAATTACTTTACTGTGCTGGTTTTGTGGAAACATAAGACATTCATGTACCAAAAGGTCTGCTTGTGAAGCTATCTGTCACAAATTTAAAAAGATTGGTCATTTTGAAAAACTTTAAATATCTCCTTGAAAGTTGCTAAAAGTATTGGATTATATATAAAGTTCGACATATTTTAAATAAACAACAATTAAAACAACTATATTATTCGTTTATCCATTGCCATTTAAATTATGCAAATATTGTAGGGCGAAGCGCGCACAAAACTAAACTTAAATCTCTTTATCAGCTTCAGAAACACGTAGCTCGCTTAATTATATTTGTAAATCGTTTTTCAAATTCAAAACCACTTCTCAGAGAAATGAAAGCCTTAAATGTATACGAACTAAATGTTTATAATATTTTATGTTTCATGTTTAAATGTAAAAGTCATTTATTTCCTGATGTATTTATAAACCTTTATAATGTAAAACCCGTAAACAAATGCAATCTTCGCAATGGAAAAAATCTACAAAAACCTTTCTGACAAACTAAATTTGAAAAACTAATTATTTCTTATCGCGGTCCGTATTTATGGAATAAAATAGTTTTGCCAAATTTTGATTTGTCATTGAAATGGACTTTAACTTCTTCAAACAAAAATTAAAAGAAGTTATCATATCAGCAGAAAGTATTTTTTCTTGCTTTTATTTCTTTTGTTTCACATATTTTATATAATTTAAACAGTATTTTTATATTTTAAAGGCACAAATATATATTGTTTATGTTGATTTATTTCTTATTGGTTAATTTGATTTTATGTTATTATTATTATTATGTTTGATATTGTAAAGGGCTTCATGATAAGATCGTATGATCTTCTGGAAGTCCTGCCAATTATATTTGTAATAAAGCTATTCTGTAATTGTAATTTCTTTTATTAAAGGCAAATAAATTAAAAAAAAAAAAGTTTTTGAGCTTGTTCAAAGTTTTTGAGCTTATTTAAGCAAATGCTTGAATAAAGGAGATATTAATAATAAAAAAGGAGGAATAAAGGAGATATTATTGAATAAAGGAGATATTATTGGTTTTGTACTTAAGGATCTTTAAAAAACTTACAACTTGATTCCTAATGATTTATTAATAGCTTAATTGGAAACTTATGATTTCAACTCATGAATTTTTTAAACTATTACTATGATATTTAAGCGATTGTAAACAAAGGGTTAAATTAGGTTTATGTCTATTTTTATTTTTTTATTTTGTTATTTAGCTGCTCAGAGAATTCATTACACTCTTATCATAGAGCACCACGGAATAGCATTTAACCAGGGAACTCAATCCTTTATCAATGTTACGTATGGGAGAGTGGGGCACGCGGTTGTTGAAGAAGTTAAAGCAAATGAGACATTTGTTGTCGATTTCACGATAAAAGCGTTACTTTTTTGAGTAAGATTTGAAGGGTGACGAAAAAGAGAAATTTATAGTGTCACCGTTTTTTGACAAATAAGTAGCCTTGTGTCTCTACCAGGACCCGACCATTTTGCATCTTTACTGCATTCACTATGTGTAATTAACTGCACTCATTATGTGTTATATGGACAAGTGGGGGTCTCACTCAATTCCCCAGAAACTGAGCTAAATAAATTTCAATGAGTCACTACTTATCAGAGTCAGAAGGAAAAACTTTATCTTAGAGTAAAGAATGTAATTTTTTGATGTGACTCTTTTCTTGGCTTCTTGGAGTTTAGTTTTAGATAATTTTATAGGGGGGTCTCTAGAAGTTTGACAAGTTGTTGGCAAGGGGTAGGGAAATATAAGGTAAAAATTGCCGAAAATTTGTTAACGTAATTAATGGACAGCCAAAATAGGGTAAGTAAACTTCAATTTCTTACAACTGATATATATAGGGGAAAGTCCGGTAGCCCCGGACGGCGGGTAACTCCGGACGCTTGATTTACAGCTTAAAATAAAGAAGCTTAGTGCTTTCAAATACTATAAAAATAATATTTTAATGAAAATATTGCATATGAAAAATATCTATCATAATTATCTAACATCTTCACTTCCAATTTGCCGAAGCATCTCAGGACCGGATTCAGGGGTGGGCATTGTGGGCATTTGCCCAGGGGCCTCTACAATTAGGGGCCTCCACATAAAATCATCATAGAATTTTTATGCATGTTTTTTGTGGTTCGTGGAGTTAAAGTACGTATCAATGACAATAAAGTAATGTAATTATAGTAGAGTAACAGCACCTAAAATTATATACCAACCATACAAATTTTTTTAGCACATACCATGATAAACTGTATAACAAAAGTAATATATTTATCTAAATAAAATATTATATGAGACCGAAAAAATATTATTTTGTTTAAGTAAATTATCTTTTGCTTATATTCAACTTATATATTATATTAAAAGTTTGAATATAGTATATAAATATGTGAAATTGAAACTAGTTGTTTGAATTTCAACATTCAAAGCCTTATTTAAATGTTAACTGCATGCAATCTTCATATTATAATTTAAAACTGTTCAAAAAATTCTCATCTTTTTGTAATTTTTAATTCATATTCCGTTTTAATATCATATTGAGTTTTTGACTTCCTTTCAAGGCAAAGTTTCTATGCTATTATCTATCACCAATCACTATGTTTTAACAATAATATAAACTTATTTGTTGATATCACATCAAATTTTTATTAAACATTCAGATGCAACATTCCTATTTTATAATGTTTTTTTATAATGTAATGTGTTTTTTTAAAATGTGTTTGTTAGAATATATAATAATTAAATTAGCTTTTGATTTTTGTAATTTATATTTAGATAAACTTAATGCACACTGACAGACACAACATTTCAAAGTGGTGCTGCAAGAAGGAAAGCATCAAAGGATCGTTCTGAACTAGAGGCTTAAGAGTTAAACAAAACACTTCGAGTTACTAAATTCTTAACTGGTCATTCAGTTACAGAAAATGAGACACCAGTTTCATCATGCAGTATGTCTATTGCTTACCAAAATCCCGAGGACAGCCAGAGGACTGCAAACAGCGTCAGTCGGAAATGTACACCAACACTGTTTCAGCGACCAAATCGCAATGGTGAAGTTGTAAAACGTTCTTGGCTTTTTTCCGGCAAATGGTCAAATTTACTGTTTTTTCTGTAAGTTAATGGGTACTGTGAGATCCCAATTTACACACAGTGGTTTCTGTGATAGGAAACATGCTACGGATCGACTCAGTTCACATGAGCAATCCAAAGATCATATTGAAGCTGTTTGGAAAACAGCAAGTCGTGCTAAAATAGCTGGACGTATAGACTCTGAACTTGCCCATGAAATGGATCGACATGAACATTATTGGCAAAGTCTGCTCAAACGACTAATCAGTGTGCTTAAGTTTGTATGTGAACGAGGCCTCGCTCTTCGTGGAGATAATGAAACGATTGGATCGCCTAACTATGGCAATTATTTAGGGTTACTAGAACTGACAGAATACGATGATTTCTTAGGACAACACATAAAAAATCTTGCCAGTTGTGGTTCTGGTCATACAAATTATTTGTCATCTACTGTCTGTGAAGAACTTGTTAGACTAATGGGCAATCGAGTTTTAAACGAAACCATTTTACGCTTAAAATTGCCAAAATACTATTCAGTGTCTCTTGATTCTACTAATATTCAACTCTAATATTCAGATATATGAAACCAGTTGAAAGATTCGTAAAATTTTTGCCGAATCAAGGACACAAAGCGGAATAAATGTTTCGTGGATTAATAAATTTCCTTGAAGACCATGACATTGACATTCAGATATGTCGTGGGAAATCTTACGATAACGCTTCAGCTATTAGTGGGAGATACAATGACCTTCAAGCTAAAATGTCAGCTGTAAATCATCACGCATCTTAGATACCCTGTGCTGGACAGTCACTAAATCTGGTTGGAGTAGCAGCGAGCGAATGCTGTGCTTCAGCATTGCTTTAAGTTATATACTACAAGATCCCAAACTCAATCTGAACACAGCCATAGCAGCACTATAGTCTCTGCAGTGTTTTGTGAGTAAAAAACTAGAGCATTTTCGTGATTATGAGGAAAAAGGGAAAGAGATGTCTGGAACTGATGAATATGTAAAAGCACGCGAGCGTTTTTAAAGCGTTCGGCTCACTCCATTAGATTTTGGAGGATCAGGAGAAGCTAGACTTACGGCATCTGAAAAATTTCGGGTTCAGAACTTTCTCCCTGTAATAGATCAATATCAAACCTCTTTGAATCAACGCTTAAAAGCATATGAGAATACCTGTTCTCTTTTCGGTTTTTTGAGAATACTGGATTCACTGGAGTGCAATGAAATAGAAGCAGCTGCAAGAAAATTGGTTGATGAATATAAGGATTATTTAGATCCAGCACTTAGTGGTGAGCTTGTGCCGTTTACAGCTTTCTTTACTGAATTTCTTTATGAAGAAGATGATAACATTGGGAGGGAACATTTTCTTTACAAACTATTGTTGAAAAAGCAAGTTGTGGATACTTTTCTGAATGTTGAGATAATGTTAGGAATGTACTTGGTCCTAATGATCACAAACTGTTCTGGGGAACGTTCGTTCAGTAAAATGAAGTTCATAAAGAATCAACTCCGCACTACAATGACTTATGACAGGATTAGTTTTCTAACTTTGATGAGTACTGTATATGATATTCTCAGAGAGATTGACTTTAACCAATTGATTTAAGATTTCACAAAGATGAAGTCTCGTAAAGTGCCAGGCTTGTAATTATAATTTCAATTAATCTGTTTCCCCTCTCCAGATATCTTCGACTTTGCGTGTTAATTGTGTTTAACTATTTGCTTGTTTATTAGTGAAATATAAATATTTCATCAATCTGTTGTGCATATACAGTTCTTAATATAATCACATTATTATGAATAAGAATGCTACCTTTTTGTGTTTTTAAGGTAGAGTGTTTTATTTAACTATAAGGTTTAACTATTTTAATTAAAGATGCTTAAGAAATGCACATCACTATTATTAAAATTTTTTTTTTTTTTTTTACATAAAAATTATCAATATAAAGTTATGTTTATTTCTTTATTTATTTTAATTATATAAAATACTTCATTTTCATCAAAATGTCAAGTATTGCGCTATTCCTCGAAGGTAGCGAATGTGAAACCTTAACCTTAACCGTTACCCTGACGAACTGCGAACTGGTAAAATGTGAACTTTTTTGCGAACCATCGTAGTTAATTTAGCGGTATATTTTAAGGACTTTTAAGCGAAAAAATTATTTAAAAAAAAAAAAAAAAGGAAGTTAAGTGAAACTAGACGAAAACAATATTAAAATAAATATATATATATATATATATATATATATATATATATATATATATATATATATATATATATATATATATATATATATATTAATTATTTGATAGACTGCCTGCCCAACCCAAACCCTCAGTCGATGTTGCAGCAATCCGATGCGAGTCACACTATTTGTCAGTCAATGTAGCAGCACTCCGTTGCGAGTCATGCTATTTGTCAGTCGATGTAGCAGCACTCCGTTGCAAGTCAGGCTATAAGATACTCAGTGTAGCAACACTCCGCGCATGTTATACAGTTAAGAAATAAAAATTTTATTTTAAATAAAGCTCTAAAATAGAATATTAGGAATTGGAGAATTTTTTTTATTATTATTTTTACCGACAACCGAGGAATAGTGCATAACTTTACATTTTTATGAAAAATGAAGTATTTTATAAAACTATTTAAAATAAATAAATATAACTATTTTATTGATAATTTTTATGTAAAAAAAAAAAAAAATTTTTTGGGGGGAATTTTTCTCGGGGTATTATTTTTGGGAAGGGGGGATTTTTTCCGGGGGTAATTTTTCCTAGGGGATTTTTTCCTGCTACCCTCGTCGTTTCTTCAAAAACCTATAGAAACTTCTATTGTTACAAATTCAATAAACTTCCGTTCCTTAACTTAAAATCGTACGCAACGTACAAATCCATCCTTCACCGTAGAGGATAAATTTAAAAAAAAATGAAACTAGTGAAACTTATGCACAAAAAGTACCACCCAAAATGGCATACCATAATACCATAATATTAACACCCACATTAGTACAATAGTCTTCAAAGAAAAATTGAACATTAAAGTATTGATCGAGAAGTTTGGAAGAAAGAAAAAATTATTATTTGAAACCGGGCGTATCTACAGCAAGGAAAGAACCAATCTTTGGGAATAAAATTGCTAAAAACAGAAACTCTGTTGCAGGAAGCTGTATTGTTCGAGAATTCGTTATATTTGTTGGAGGAGTTTGTAATTCTATATCAGAAGCTTTTTTGTTTAACTACATAAAAAAAGAAATAAGCGTCGAGCCGATTACAGTCACACTCAACCAGGAAAATAAAATAACCGCTCTTTCAAGGTAACAATAAAAAGTCACAAAAAACACATAGTCCCAAAACCAGAAATTTGCAACTACAATAGTGTTGTTAATAATTTCGAAAATCTCGTGAAAATCTAAGAACTGAAATGATGCTTTAAAATAATAACTCAGTAACTAAAAGTCAATTTGACGTCGTAAATCAATCCGATGTGGAACATCAACTATACGCAGCTCGTACCTAAATGTCTCTAAATCAGAAATCACAATGGATGAACGCGCAATAAATTCAAATAGTTATAGTTTTTGTCTGTGCGTATAATTGTTAGAGTTTTAAATCAAACTCATGCTATATCTCTACCTTAATTGACTCTTTTGATACACCTTTTCTATCCGAGCTCTGGTTTTCATGCCAAGCAATTTACTTTACATGATCTATCAGCTCTGACACATCAATTATTTTTTCACTCTGCTGAAAAGAATACGGAAGACCTTTTGGGAGAAATACTTTTTTAGTTTGTAAAAATTTACTGCTTTCTCTTCACGTAATACAATCAACACATTCTTGCAATGAAAGGTTTATATGGCAACAGTGTTTTTTTTTATTGGAGTTTATCTTACTTCATGCAGAAATACTTCTAAATCATTAGAACAATATCTGTTTCAACTTAGTGTAATTGCCTCGATCATTAACACATACGAAGATGATGAAGAGTGTATAATTGCCGGCGATTTTCAGTCATTTCCAGAAAATACATACGACAAGGAAGTTCGAAATAACCAAACACGAAACAACTTTTCTAAGCATTTATCTAACTTTCTTGAAACAAATAAGCTTTCTTTTTTGGATATATTTAGTGGTACTGGTCCAACCTATACCTATAAGCATAAAACGCTAAATAGTTCATCTTACATCGATCAGATAGCAGTCTTAAAAGAATCATCAATATGCTTTACAAGTTGTAAAATTATTACTCTTTCACATTTAAATATGAGTGACCATTTATCCATCGCTACACATATTAATCTTAAAAATAAAAGTCTAACTCCAGTTATAAATAGTATATTTAAAAAATACAATACAATCCCAAATTACGCATGGAAGGATGACAACTTTATTGAAATTTATAATCAGAACCTCTCTCAGTTCTTCAAAGGTTACACTTTTATTGAAAAAGCAATAGAAAAACAAACTTAAACAACACGCGAAAAAATAAATAATGCTGCCACTTTAGCAATGGAAGAATGTTTTCAAAAAAAGAATTTTACATTTACTCTAAATCATGGTAGACACCAAAAATTAAATTATGCAAAGACATTCTCTCTTTCCACTTTAAGGAATGGAAAAAATGTAACTATAACAGATCACAGGAATCCATTTCATTTAATAAATACAAGTTAGTTTGTAAAAAATTTTGTAAAACTGTTAAAGCTGTTCATATCCTAAAAATCAATAAAATCACCAAAAACATTGAATATCTTCAAAAAACTAATCCTTAAAAGTTTTGAAACAATATCCGAAAAATTAAATCGAGTGCAAACAATCGCATTTTTACGATAAATAAGAAACGAGATAGAAAGGAAATTGTAGAAGAATTTTGACATAACTTTAATACAATTCTCAACACTCCCACAATTACTAACAACAATTCTGAATACCGCAATATTACTCAACTTATAGTTAAACCTAATAAAATACTCTAATCAACTTCCAACATTGAACCTTGTATTCGTAAGCTAAAGTCTAAGACTCTTGTGGAATTACTGCAAAACAACTTAAATACTCTTCTAACAACAACCTCCTTACATGGCTTTCAAAGTTTTATAACAGTATCTTTAATAATGGAGCTGTGCCGGAGTACTTATCAACTTCCATAATTATTCCAATAGTAAAATCCTATAAAAAATCTCTTAATAATTGAGATAACTATTGCGGTATTACTATCACACCTATCTTGACAAAGCTCTTTGAATATTATCATGCAAGTATGTCTGGAAATATCAGACAGCCATTAATTTGGTTTCAAGCAAAATAGCTCCACCCTGTATGCAGAATTCCTATTGAGAGAGACATTAAAACACTATAATAATAATAACTCGCCAGTATATATCTGTAGTTTAGACGCAAATAAGACCTTCAATAGCTGTAACTGGGATTTACTGTTTGAGAAACTTTATTACAACAAAAACCTACCGCTATCAGTAGTTCGCGCACTACTATCATTATACCGCTCGGATACAGCTAATATATCATACCTTGGACATAAATCAAATAATTTCTGCTTGTCTCAAGGTGTGCAAAAAGGATCCATTTTATTGCCTCATTTATACAACATCTACACTGAAAGTATATTAAGTCAAATTGTTTCCGAATGTATAGTTGGAACAACAGTAATGGGTTTATACACTGGTATTACTGCTTATGCAGATGATATAATCCTGCGAAGTCCTATTCTTTCTGGGCTACAAGAGTTGATTAATATAGTTCAAACTCAATGTCAAAACCTCTATATCAAATTAAATACAGAAAAAACCGAGTTCATTATCTTCGGTTAAAGTTTAGTTACAAAAAACATGATACAAATTAACGGTTTTTTCCTGAAACACAATAATAAACTGAAACACCTCGGATTCCTACGGGCCATAAACAAAATATAGCTACAATCCAATCAGCAAATGTAAACGTAAGAATTTTTCAATTTCAATCAATCTTTAGAGCTCTTAAAAAATCTGGAATTCGTTTTTGTCAACCATTAACTATAGTGCATTTGTTCAAATCTTACGGATTAGAAATTTGTGATTATAACAATACTTTTCAGATCAGCATTAAAATTTCTCTTTGGTATTTCAAAATACAGCAAAAACTATCTGAATTCCTACTTTAAAATTGATGACGTATCTACCATCCTCGTTCGAAACAAATTGAAGCGGTTTATCAGATTACTGAGCAAAACGACTTGTTTTTACTTGATTTTAACTCAAATATCTGATATTAATAAGGCTAACTACTTTATCAACGAAATAATGAAAATTTGCAACCGCCTGGAGCTAAGCTTCATTCAGTGTTTGATTTAGTGGGAAAAAATCATTATCAAACGTCTTAACGATGACGTGGAAGATAATATAGCGGCAATTTTAAATTAGTCCTTTGAATCCTGGAACATCAGAGATCATAGAACGATATTTAAAAATTTGATGGAAGAAAGCATTCCAAGAAGAATCTAAATTAGAATTTCAACTTAAAGTATGAACTATTAGTTTTATGCCCTTTGTATTTTTTACTTGTAATTTTGAGTGATGAAAAGAATAAATAAATAAATTAACTATAAAAAACGAAAATTCTAAATTAAAATTTATATGCTTCTTACTGTAGGAAAAAAAAAAAAAAAAGCGAAAAAAAAAGAAAAAAAGGAAATCTTAATTAAAATTCTAGTTTATTGCATGGGTCGTTATTTTTATGTAAATAAACGGGACTAGAGGAAACCAGCCCATAAATAATAAAGCGTTAATGTTACGTTAGAAGCAGTATGAAAACAAACATTTCATAGACTACCTATTTCGATTAAAAGTTTGTGTTATCATTTACTTTCTAGGTATGAAATTTGAAATATTTCTTTGTTAGTATATTATACATTTTAAATTATTGAGAAAGATCATTTTAGCTTTATGATTAGGGTAAATGATTTCTTACATTGTTTTTCCGACTTTACTGTACCTAGTAGAATGACCAATTAACTTTATTCCAGCCGAAGGCTAAAATAAGTTTATATTTAAATTTATGTTTATATTGAAATGTCTTATATTGTAAGATAATTATATAAATTCATTTAAATCTTTTAATACTAGCAGTTTATGTTACATTATGACTTAAAAAAAAAAAGAAAGAAAAATATTTAAAGCAATATTTATATAAATACCTTTTTCTTTATGTTAGCTTTTACATAAAATTAAACAAAGAATTATTCTTGGAATAAACTATGTTAATTTGTAATATAAAGGTTTATATTATTTTAGACAGGCTGAATCTTTTAGATCAGTAAAAAGTTTAGAGAGATTTTACATCAGTACAAAAGAATAAAAAGAAACAAAGTCAACCAACTTGTGGTAAATATGTAAAATGGTCAGCAAAAGTTTTACTTAAGAATATAAACAGTGAAAGCAATGAACCTAAAGTCACTTTAGGTTCATTGTTTTCACTTTTTCACTTTAAAAGTGTCTGTAAAATTGCTGCTAAAAAATTAGTCCAAGCACCTAGAGAAAATTTGCTACAAAAAGTAATTGATATTACAGATGAAATAGCAAATAATAAATTGATTTTATTTAAACTTAAAGAAAAGTAACATTTTGCTGACAACAGAGCTAGAATATGCATTAGTTTTTGTAGTTAAACTTTCAAAAAATATGAATATATTTTTTATGAATCAAAAAATATCCAATAAAATGTTTATAATATTTAACAATATGTAATACCTAGATGTAATATGTGCATCTAGGTAATATAAGCACCTAGGTAGTATGAGCACCTAGGTAGTATGAGCACCTAGGTAATATGTGCACCTAGGTAATATGAGCACACTATAAGATTTCTAAGATGTGAGTAGTGAGGTTTAAGTTTTTTACTTTTTGAACTGACCAATAACAGAAACCAGTATGTGATTAGTGGCTCTCATCTAATTGAAATGCTATTCAATTTTTTGTGTTAAAATATTATCATTACAGATGGAAAAATCTGTGGCGCAAAATTTTGATGTTAAAATATAAATAATTATTATTTCTTTAAAATATATATTAGCTGCAAATCCTTTTCATTTTTATTTGAAAATCAATGCGTAAAAACATTTATTTTTGAGTTCATTTTAAGATACCCTTTTTGTGTAATTTAAGCATGCTTAAATTACCTTGTGTTTTTCATTAAAGTTACCTAATTTAAAATCCTAAAGTTGCACTGGTTTTAATTGCTTTTTGAATAAAAACAAACAGTTAAAATTTTTATTATTTTAACAGTATTAAATATCTTTCTGTAATTTAAATTCAAAAATTTTGTATTTTTATTGCTTAAAGTTTTGAGTTAATAAAATTGAAAAAATAATGAATTAACTTCTTTTTTTGGCTTAAAATTTGATCTTTTAATGATAATGTTAATAACATATCATTATGTTCCACAAATTAGTTCTAATTGTCAAGTTAGTATTTTTTTACTTAATGTTAATTTTTTGAGCTAATTCAAAATGCTCATATTGGTCTGGGTAACATGAGCACTTTTGCTACTTTTTTAAAACCTCTGTGTTTTTGATAAAAAATTTTGGATGCCTAAATATCAAAGTGGATCATAAGAAGTGATCCCTAATTTTTTTTTAATTGCAAACGTTTAGATCCAGCATAATTATTTTTGAAAATAATCCAATTTTTGCTTAAGGTGCTCATAATACTCTAATCTACCCTACTACTTATACCAGCAAATGTCTTTAACTTTGCAATTAAGCAGCATTAAAGTCATTTAAAGATACTTACAAAAATGTAACCAAGGGTATGATGTCTAACCACTCTAAGGTTATAACAAACAAAGCCAATTTTATGGAACATTTTAGAAAGACATACGGCAATGGTATGATGAAGGCTAATATTAAATCTACATTTAAATCATGTGGAATCATTAAATGTAATTCTTTAATTATTCTGTATAAAGCTTGCTTATCAAGTTCTGTATATGATATATACATGTTAGTGAATAATTTAGACCTCTTTAAACAAATCAAAGTTGACGATACAACAATAGTCAATAAAATGACATGAAAATAATTTTACCTGAAATTGAACAAATTGAAACAGATCTGACACATTTTAATTTAATAATAAAAAGTCTACTATAGCAGTTCGACATGACTATTTAGCTGAACCAGTAGCAGTTGTTTTTAACTCAGTAAAAAATTCCAAAACATAACTGCGATGCTTTAATTATAGAAAGTCTCATAGACAGTTAGACTGTTTTCTAAACTGCTTACTAAAAAAGACATGGATCTAATGTTTTGTAACAGTTTTATGTTGGAACAATTGTTTTACATCGGACAACCAATTGATCAAAATGTACTTGATTTTACGGTTTTAACTCAATTAGATTCTGTCGTAGTTTTTTGCCTCATTCATCATCATTCACAAAAATTCATCTTATTTTAGAAATGGTGATATTTTGTGGTATGCAGCTGCAGATTTCAAAAAACGAAAACTAAAAAAAAATTAAAAAACTTTTTGTTTTTACACTTTTTTTTTGTCAAGGAAGCAAATAACACACAGTTGAAAATGATGCAAAAAAAAGCTTTTAAAATAGTTTAAAAGGTTAGAAACAAAAAAAAAGCTTAACTACAACAAACAAAAAAATATTGAAAAGATTAGAAAACATTAAATTAAAATAAGCAAAAGCTGAAAACCAAAGAGAAGTTGTAGGAAAACATATTGCTATTAAAATGATTTTAAAAAAGGAAATTTTTTTTTTCTGTGTCATGAATGGTTTTTCATTATCTTCATATAATTGAATATTTTTATTCTCATTGTCTATGTACATTCTTTTATAGAGATCACTGCATTATTATATCCCATTAGGTTATTGATTCAGTTTTGTTTAATATTAAATTTTACATTAGGTGCTGCAGGTAGAGTGTCAATTGTCAGCATTTAAACATAAACTTAGTCTTTTTATTTTATCATCGATGGTCATTGATTTGTAACATTTTACAAATAACATGATTTATGATATATAAATAAGTATATTATCTTCAAAATTACTTGATCCTAACTTAATTAAGTTTGTGAATAACCAAATAATTTTACTTGAGATAAATTGACTAAAAATAACTTTAGTTGTATTCAATTTATCAAACTTGATAAATTGAATAGAATGTTGTTATTCAATTTTAATTTGTTTTTTGCCATATGACAACAATGATTTTTGCTTTAATCTTTTGATATGCAGTTATTAGTCAACCTGTTGTCATGATAAATAACTTTAGCAAAAAAGACACAAAATTTTTTTATTAATAAATCAACATTTTCTCAAAAAATGAGTTTTTTTTTTTTTTTTTTTTATACAAACCAGTATAAATAGCTCAACACAAATAACTAGTTTATATTATTACATATTAACATATTATATTATTATGTACTATAAGATGAAAAAGAAACACTAACAATAATATGTAACATTATAACATATTATAATATTATTATATTATAATAATATTATAATGTTATTGTATGACATATTATAATTTATAAAATACAACATCATAACATATTATAATGTAACATTAAATGTTGTTATTTTATTTTGCATTGTTGTTAAGTGATCTTTATATGCAGGATCATCCTGCTTATAAAGTCCACTTAACTGCCCATAAGTGTTATAGATGTATTTTCCAGAAATGAATTAAATTGCAGGAGCTTTTAGGAGTTTGCAGTTGTAGTTAAGATGGACAAAATTTTCACTGCTACTACAAATTCTATAAAATTCAATTCAATCCTGAAAAATATTTTATTATAATGCAAATATCTAAAAAAGTTTCTAAAAATGTCTTTCATTACAAAGCTGCATATATATATATATATATATATATATATATATATATATATATATATATATATATGCATATATATATATATATATATATATATATATATATATATATATATATATATATATATATATATATATATATATATATATATATATATATATATATATATATATATATATATATATATAAATATATATAAAATACTAAAAGTATTTTATATATATATATATATATATATATATATATATATATATATATATATACAGTGGTGTACACTGGATTTTTAGATGTTTGAGTTTTGACACTTACAGGCATTGTGCAAACTCCAAACTTTTGTATGTTCATGCTTATGTCAAATGAGAATGTTTTGCAAAGAGTTGCGGTGATTGGAGCTTGGGGACAAAAAAAACCCAATTTTTGGGCCCACCCAGCCCTTACAATGGGAGCAACAAGTTTATAAAATAATTTCTTTAGTATTTTTATCTAAGTTTATATTCATCAACAAATTTCAAATTTCATGCAATAACGTTTACAGCCCCCTCATTTTCTAAATCGTTTAAGTTGAAACCCTGGTGGTGCTACTGCTTCATTCAAATTATGTAAATTTGTAATTGTACTATTTTTCTTAAATATTTCTAACTGATCTTTTTGGAATATTCTCATTTAAGGAGGACTTCGAGAAGTTTTTAAAACCTGTAAAGATGGTTTTTTTTTACAAAAGTTTACAAGAATACTTAAAAGGAACAAGTTTTAAATGCCAATTCAGGTGCATTTATAACCTCTAATTATATATTTATCTTCAAAATGAAGTTCACTTAAAACAGAATGTTTTGTTGGAGTTTAATCTAAACGGTTAACAAATTGTATCCAAAGTTGATTTAAGTTTTGGTCTGTTGGAAAATGAAAAGATGCAATTTGTTTGTGTTTGTTGCTTAAGTATCCTGGTATACATTTTGGTGCAGAGCATTTGTAGACTATTTTTAATATAAATTCTTAAAAAGTTACTAAATTCAGAAAAAAGAATGTTTTTAAAAAATAATATTTTGGCGTATTTTAAGTCTAAAACTTTCAAAACCAGCCCCTTAATTTCCCCTTCAAAAATGCAAGATATACGGCCGTGAATATAGTAGGCCATGAATATATATATATATATATATATATATATATATATATATATATATATATATATATATATAATAAATTTTTAATAACGTTCGTAACAAATTTTTATATTAAGGCAATTAAACCAGCTCAATTTTCACATTTTTATCAAGTAGACAAAACTCAGTTAAAATATTGTCTTGTCAGGGCTCGAATTAGGCGTATCGCGATCGCAAATCGCGATTACTTTTCAAACTTTTGCGATTAGTTTTTTCTTAAAAAAAAGTATTTTCGCGATTTTTTTTTTTTCTTTTCTAATTTAGCAGTTTTTGACCATTCTTAAAAGTATTTTTTTCTAAGTTTTTTATTACGGCTCAAGTATGTCACTTTAAATTTATCTTTTAAACTTAGAATAATATAATATAAATAATATAATTATAATAATAATATTATTTATTCAAATATATATAATATAAGAGAATTTTAGTTGGCGGACCTGTACACGGCGCACCCTAAACTCGGTGAAGTTCGTTAATTCTCGGAACGAATATTCTCGGTGTTCGCATTTGGTATTTTACAGAATAGGCGCTAAAATATTACGTTAATTCGCGCCATAATGGTAACGTCGAAAATAAAATAACAAAAACTTGTCGTAAATGCATTTTAATAAAAATTTAACATTTTAGAAAAAAAATTAAATTTTACAAATTATCAACATATATACATTAAATATTAGATCAAATAGATCTTCTAAAGGTATCTTCTCTTCGTAAGATTTCTTTTTGTCGCTTATCTTTTTTTAATCGATCATCTAAAGGTATCTTCTCGTAGCTTCTCTTCTTTACATATTTTTTTGTGGCTAATCTTCTTTTAATCGATCTTTTACAGTTATCTTCTTGTAGCTTATCTTCTTTGCATATCTTTTTGTGGCTTATCTTCTTTTAGTTTTTGCAACGTATATTTCGTGTTGTACATAAAAAAAAAACAAGTTCAATATAAATATTATGAAACATTTTCAATGTAAATATTATATTATAATACTTATTTTACATTACAGAGAATACCTGTCATTAATATGTTTTAAGAATAAAGAGAAATTTTCCCAAACATTTTTATTATAAAAATCATAATATTCTCTGTATACAGCTTCATCTAGCCTGTGATCCAAAAACATACTTTAACCTTCGTTTCATCCTACACCAAAACGACTCAACATGATTTATTGTTGCTCCAGTGTCAGGATCAACAAAGTTTATTGTATGGTTTACAGTAAAATGATTGTAACCTAAGTTATTTAAATTAGTATAAGAAGCCCACTGATCTGAATGTATTATTGATCCAGGTGCAACCCATTGTTGAATTATTGGCACTAATGTCTGAGCTGTTCAATCCTCTACCCTTCTTAAGTATCTTTTCTCACTAGTTACATCAAATGCCCCAAAAATCCAATGTTTTTCAACGTTATGCCCAACATTATATTTTCGTTTAAAAAATAAAGATTCATCTATTTCTACGATGAGCCCTGGACCACCTAATTGATTAACAGCAGCAACATCCATAGTTTTAAATGAACAAATATCCCGGAAGTATTGATACCACTGAATTGAGGTTTTTTCGTTTACACCTACTACCTCAGATGCAGCGGTTACAGGGACCTCCAGGATCCATAAAAACATTAATTGAAGTATCAGACTTACACTTAAAGATGTAGAGCTTTCAAAAAATCCTGCTCAAATTGACTTCGTCTTTTTGCAAGTGTTACATCGCCAAATATGTTTTTCCTTAAATAAAGTATTTTGAAGATACAAGGGATAATCTGTTTTGTGTAAATAATAATAAAAATGTTAAGTACTCATACTTGACAACGTTCATAATTTTGCACAAGCATCCTTTGACCACATAGACAAAGTTTTTGAAGTGGCATTAGCCTTTTTTGTTACAAAAAATCAACCAATTTTTCTTCTTTGATACTTTCAATGAACTCAGCTAAAGGTGTCATCTTACTTATTTTAAAGGCGGTAAAAAATTGGCTTGGCCAATCATTAAACGGCAAAATTATTGTTTCGAACTTTACCGAGTTCGTTTACGAATTTCACCGAATTTAGGGTGCGCCGAGTACAGGTCCGCCTTTTAGTTTTCTAAAATTTTTTTATTCGAATAATTTTGCGATTGAAATTTCAAATTAAAAAAAAAAAAATTAAATAATTTGAAAGAGTTTTAACGCCAACCGACAATAATTATAAATTTAATCGCAGCGACGTCTGTAATATACAGTGGCATAGCGAGGATCATTCCTAAAAGTCAAACATGATCTAGCTATAGTAGCAATATCAAACTTAAAAGATAGTGCAAGTGAGGAAAAAAGTTTTATTTAAATCGCAAGCATTTTTAATATTAAATTTTTTTTTGTAAAGGCATTATTTTTTGTTTATTTGAAAATAGTTTTAAAAGTAGAAACATATTGCAAACATTAAACCGAAAATTTAAATTAAAAAAAATAAATTATTCTTCTTCTGTTCAAAAAAGAGTCTTTCCAAAAAAATAATTTAAGCTTATACTTAAACTTGTGGAAATATAAATCGACTTGTTAAATCAAAATTTTTTTCTTACTTTTTATTGCAAAAAAATTTAAACAAAAAAACTGAATAAAAACATCAACTTAATCCATTCGAATGATTCATTATCGAATCATCCATCGAATCCGTTATACTTATATTTTCTTATAGTAGTGCTAAATTTTTTTTGTAGACCAAGAAGCAATAAGTTAAAAAAAAAAACGCGTTGTATGTTTTTTTGAACCTTACTCTTTGGTCCATTAATGTTTTGCGCAAATATGAAGTTAAAAGTTTTATGACGATAATGTTTTAATTTATTAATTAGAACAATTCTATTTATTTACTTCGTTTTATTTTAAATGCGTTTTATGTTTTTTAATTTAAAAACTGTATAAAACAGCAATAATACATTGTTATTGTTTTACTGTTGTTTTTTACAATTATAGCTTTTTACAATAACAATTTAAGGGGCCATCCATAAAAGACGTCATGCTAATACGGTTCAAGATAAAAAAGACAATGGGGAGGGGGTCATCAGAAAAGAACGTCATGTTATAAAAATTTTTTTATTTCACTTTTAATAACATTGACTATATTAGGTCTATAAATATTCCTAATATATATAAATATACCTTTTTAGCCTTATTTATTCACTAATAATTTTTTAAATTACTTTAATTAAAAAGAACTTCAAATCATTGAATGAGCTTGGGGCCGAGCTCGAAAAAAGAGGCTACGATATTAGAAGAAGTGTTTTATATACTTGGTTAATGACAAAACGAAACAAATTATTTGAAGGAAAGAGACACGTCCACATGTTTCCAATCAAATTGATGCCCAAAACGATCTTCATTAAAGTCACGTGAATGATCCATTTTGTACATCTATTAGGAATGTGGAAAAAGTTTGCTCTTTTTTAGGCCCCAAGGATGTGCGCTTTATAAGTCAAGACAAAAAAAGCTCGGATCCCGATTGGAATCACCCCTGCTAACAAACAAGTTCCTAAATTTATGCATAAGGAATATAAAGTTTCTCTTTCTGATCATGATTGGGTCATCGCCAAAAAGCACAAGCTCATCCCGTCTCTCTACGCTTGCATTGAAATCAAACCAAATGGGCTTGGAAAATCTGACCCAGTTTCCTATTTCAGTCCCACTGTTCGATCTAAAAAAAATTCATCGTCGACAGTGTATGCTCACAGATTGGCCTTTGAACGACTTTTAGACTCCAGATTCCATTACAAAAGACTCTTTAACCAAGTTGGTTAAGCCAGTAGTTGTCTTTAGGGTTGATTTAGCAGGATTGATTCTCCCTCGTGATCATTATGGAACTCATCTAGACTCTCAAAGAATTTAAATTTATTTTTAATATCAACTCATCAAAATACAATATATGTAGCAAGACTTAAGGAATTAATTATCTGCATTGCGACTTATATTTTAGGTAGGACAGTGGATCCTCTTTTGGAGAAAACAGAATTTTGATTTCGCTGGGTAGATCTATACCTCGATCTTTTCAGGTCTGATGATTGATCAGTTTCCAACAGTGGTTGAGTATTTCAATCCAGACGGCAAGATGGAGCTCGATGCTTGTCATCTCTTATAGAATGGTTAGCCTCTCATGTGCGCACCCGTCAATATTTCACGCAAATTGTTAAATATGAGGATCCCGAATATTGTTCTTTGAAAATGAGCTCTTATTTCCATATTATTCCCGGTCAATTTCACCAGCAAAAATAGTTTTCCTTCTGTTTTTTTTTTCTTATCGCCTCCAATATTTAGAGCACCATTTCTCGATCATTAAAATCACTCAAACTTTCTCCTTACAATCTGTTTTGTCCCTATGTGCAATCAAATTTATCTTAGAGATTCTGTAAGCATTGTAACTTGTACTTTGCCTACCAAATCGTGTATAAAAAAAATGTCAGTATTATTCATTCTAATATATATAAATAAACCTTTTTAGCCTTATTTATTCACTAATAATTTTTTTTAATTACTTTAAAAATCGTTGAATAAGCTTGGTGCCGAGCTCGAAAAGAGAGGCTACGCTATTTGCAGAAGTGTTTTATATACTCGGTTGATGCTAAAACGAAATAAATTATTTGAAGGAAAGAGACACGTCCACATGATTCCAATCAAATTGATGCCCAAAACGATCTTCATTCAAGTCACGTGAATGATCCATTTTGTACAGCATCTATTAGGAATGTGGGAAAAGTTTGCTCTTTTTTAGGCCCAAAGGATGCGTGCTTTAAAGTCAATTAAAATTTTATTAACCACATGACTATTACCCTTTTGTCTAAAAAAATTGCTATCAACAATTAGCTTAAAAATAGGACACTTTTTCTCTGCTACCCCCTCCCCCCGCAGTTTCGCCACTGAGAGTAGTACTGACATTTACTTAAAACTAAAAACAGAGGTGTTCAATTTAATAAATTTTAGTTATAAAGAAGTATATTTAGAAATATAATTTTTTGTCTTTACTTTTATTATGATTTAATTGATTAAATAATAAAACAAAATTTAAGTTTATAGCCTCCTGCCCCCTTCCTCCCCTTTTAATATAGATTTCTCCTAAGAAGTAAAGTACCAGTGTTTTCATTAGTTGATTTTAAAGTGAACGCGCGTTTTTTCCGGACCGTTAGTAAGATGTTTAGAAATGCTAAACTGTTTATAAAAATATGTATTTGTAAAAGTCGCTAAGGTTTTTAACATTGTTTAAATATCCTTTGTATTTTTTCTAGATGCATTACTACTTTAATTAAAGTTTGGAGTTGCTTAACTAAATCATTTTTATTTATAATAGCTTGATTATGTGTTGTTTGATCAAACAATAAACTATAAATGTAACTTAAAAGAGTGTTATAAAAGTAACAACACTGTAGTGTTATTACTTTTGTAGTCATAAATTTATTGTTTTGTTTTTCATAACATTTTCACTAACAAATTAAAGTTTATTCGCCTATTCCGTAAATTTCGTGGTTTTCCATAAACTGAAACATTGAAGACCAGATAATTTAACAGATATCGCAAATCGCGATGCCTTAATTCAACCCTTGTATATTATATTAAATTATATAAAATTAAATCTTTTAAAATTTATTTAAAAATACATTTTAATTAAATTTTGGAAGATTGATTGGAGTCAATAGTAAGATATTTACTTTTGTGTGTTTTTACTTTTAAACAATCTAATATTTATCTTGCAGACCAGATACTTATACAGGTACAGATAGCGGAAATATCATAATTTTTTAAACCAATAACCTAATAATGAAACTAGATGCGTGACTCGCAGCTTTTTGCGTATAACTTAGTGAAGCCAGCGTCCGCTATTTTGCGGAATAATAATTAGTCATCAAATTTTGATTAATTTTTTATTAATTTGATTTGATTAATTAAGCATCTATAGAGAATTAATTTTTACTATATTTTCAATTAGGCCAATTTTCATTGACTTTTTCATTAATTTTAAGATAAAATTTTTTTGTTAATAAGCTGAGGGTGGGTGGGAAAATATTCCAAATGTTAATAAACGCCCCCTCCCCCATCTTTTGTATTAAGGAATCAAGAATACCACTAAAAAATAATGTAAAAAAATACATAGAATAAACATATTTTAAATTTACAGAAAAATAACAGTAGCTTATTTATTTTACCTTCAATTTACTAAAAATAATGGTTGTTAACTTCCTATCCCACGTGAATGTTAGTATAAATACATAAATTTTATCTCAAATACCAAAATATGGTGGATCCACCCCCGTTTAAAATCCATGCATGAGTAGTGAACGTTATTGAAACCAGTTTTTCCTAGATCCGGTTTTGGTTTATTAAGGTTAGGTTCAGTTTGGTTTGAGCTTTAAACAGCAGTTTAAACCCAAACGGTCTCCTAAACTGTAGTGATGATCAAACGATCTTGGTTATGGGCCGTTGGAATTATTTACATATCCAAGGCTTCTAGATGTAAAGATATAAAAAAAGGGTTGTGATTTTTTATAAAGTATTATCAAAAAAAGATAATTTTGCGAAATATGCATTATAATAAATCGACACATTTTTTAGTAGACAAAATTGATTACTTTACATCCCCCATTAAAAATACACATTCAGGTAATAATTAACATAGGAATTGTCGTTTAAAATTAAACACACGCACATCTTGTATAAAACATCTATAACTTTGTTGACGCATTCTTTATGAATGTACATTCATAAAGAATTTGATTTTATTATCGTCGAATTTAATTTTACTATCGTCAAATGCTACACTTAAATTCATTAAATTTCGAAGCTAAATAAACCAACTTGGTATTTTCACATTTAAACAAAGCAATATCGTAATTAGTATTTGTTACGATTGACTATTGTATACACAGTAATACTTATATTTTTATTTTCTGTTGAAAATAGACTAATTTGCAAAACAACAAACAATATTCAAACACTACCACGTATTCAAACAAACCTCGTAAAACAGTAAAACGTTTTCTTAATCCAGTAGCATTCTAATTTAAACTTAAGGCGAGTTTCCACTCATCCGTTTTTCAACGGGAACGGGATAGGAAAGAAAAAAATAATCACGTGAGCATGCGTAATAAGAGTTTTTATTTGTCCGAAAGAAAACTGCGCATGCTCACGTGATTATTTTTCCGTTCCCTTTCCCTTTCCCGTAGAAAAACGGATGAGTGGAAACTCACCTTTATACAATAGGTATGTTGCAATTTCCGTTTTACGTTAGCTAAAATATGCGTTTATATGCGTCTAAGTCATAATCTGTTTTATTTAAATTATTAATAAGTTGTTGTAATTAATAAGTTGTTGATGGTTTTAGAAAAAATGGAGTTATTTTAATGATCTTTACATTTTAATTTTTCATTTCAGTTTGAAATACAATAAAGTATTTACAAATATATGATCTTATAGTCAAGCTGAAAAGGTTTATTAAAAAAGCAAACAAAGATGTCATCGAAGTAAAAGTTTATTCTCTACAATGTTTAAAACTTCAACAAGAAAATATAGTTTTATTTTTATTTTGAAAATTTCAGGAAAGTTTATGGATTGGAACATATAACTCTGATAATTTTTGTAGTTGAATAATTTTTTCTGATAAAAAAAATAAATCTGTAATATGCTGTGAAATGTTTTGATTCTGATGTTTCATGTGACAAGAAAATTGATTTTTGATTGGCTTAATTATTATTATTAATCAAATAATCTATATTTCTTAACTAAAATTTAATATATATAAAATGCTTTATATATTATATATAATTAATAATTAAATTTCTAACTTTTTTTACGGTCACAACTGTCATAAGCATTCATATAGTTTTTGTTTTACTTAAAATAATTATATTATAATTAAATTATTTTCTTTATTTAAATTAATTAAATCTATCTTCGATGACATCAAAAAAATAGAAATAAAATTTTTTCTTTATTTAAATTAATTATAACTTTCTTGAATGGCATCAAAAAATAAAAATAAAACCTTAGAAGCTGCATCAAATGATTTCTTTGAATTTAATACCACACAAGTTTGATTTTTTTTTTGTCACATACTTACAATGGCTTTTGTGTTCAGTTACACATTCATCGAGTCGTGATATGTATACGCTTACTAAATTTGAGATTGATGCAGACTGTTCTCTTTTGTTAGGAACAAAAATTATGTTCTAAAGGCATTGTAAATTCTTTATGCTGTAACAAATAACTATTTAAAGTAATGTATTTATTTGTTAAGTAATTACTAGTAATGCTATTACTGTTTTCTTATTTGAAATAAGTAAAATCTTTTATCACATTTTTGCAGATCTGCCATTTGCAATAAAATCACATTTTTTTATATAAGAGCCAGACGGTACTTGTTTAGGATTCACCCTCCACCTTATTTTATTCGTAGAATCGCCTTTATATATATATATATATATATATATATATATATATATATATATATATATATATATATATATATATATATATATATATATATATATATATATACCGGTTTTTACATCCATTTAAAACAATCATGGCAACCATTTAAAACAACCATGACGTTCATTTAAAACACCGCGACAATCAATTAAAACAATGTGATTTTCAATTAAAACATTTAACGCATAAAAATCTTAAAAGTCTAGTTAAAATAGCTAGGTATGATTAAAGAAAGAGATAAAGCTTGTTTTATTCAAAAATACATATTCAAATATTACATATATTTACATGTAATTAAATAAAATCTACACCAATTTCTTCTCTTTTCCACCACCTTTTTAAAATAAAGCGTAATTTAGAAAGTCAAACAATGTTCCATTAACCGAGGGTTCTTTTGGTCCATTGAATACAATAGAAGAAGCTGTAAATAAAAAAAATATATTAAAAAAAAAACAAAAAAGGAAGATTTAAAAAATAAATAATGAATGGAAAAGTGTTACAACTTATGAAGGTATATCTTTTTCAACTCCATATAGATTAGTGTTCTTAAAACATATATTTCCACCTTTGGCCTTCATATCCGTGGAGGCCATATAACTTTTCGAAAATACTCTGAATTTTTAAAAAATAATATAACTGTTAGTTGGTTATTAACAACTTTTTCAAATATTTAATTTAAATAAAACAACCTTTTTAATATATTAAAAATAAATTAATAATCAAAATATAAAACATTTCGAGCATTAAAAAATAATTTTCGGGGTGGCCACATAAAATTTTTATAAGAAATTTTATGTGGCCACTTATTAATGGTTTAACGTGCATGTTTATACACTTATGGGGCTTGGACAGGGATCAAATAATGTCATTTGTTATGTTTAATAGCATTTTTTAAAGCAATTTTTTACGATTCCATGCACTTTAAGGCGTTAACCAGTTTTGCAGACTGAGAATGGGTATTTTGAACATTATACATCCATCAAAAATTAAAAAAGGAAGAATTAATGAGAAGCTTTGATCAAATTTTTACCTCTTTAGAGGATAATAGAGGATTTTAGAAGTGGTTTTAAAAAAAGAGGACTTCAGAGGATTTTAGAGGCGCTGCAGACACCCTGATTATAAATGAGGTAATTCCACCAATTAACTGTAATTGATTTATCTGTAAAAAAACATGAAGTAAATCTAATATTATGCTTGTGGAGATATATTATATTGTGGAGAACCATCCAAACCACCCAAGTGGAAAATTTGCATCCAAGTTTCGACTTGTGTGCAAATCTTGCATCCACTTGTCAACATTCTCATTATCACATTTTTCTTTTGTAGTTGTGAATTTAAAATTTTCACAATACTGCTTGCTTTCTTTTAGAATTGAAATAGTTATACAAATAGTTATATATTTTGTATCAACAAAATAACTCTTCTTACCACATTATTTAAAAAATAATAATTGTAATATATAGATGTAATACCTGAAGAGAATTTAGTTTTTATTTGTATAAATTTAAGCCAATTCTTCTCTGCATTTTAGTGCAGTCAATGTTTTGGTACCTGGAAGCCGACAAACAGTTTTATCACTAATCCAATTAGATGGAATTACTTCTTCTTGTAAATCTTCATTCCAAACAGCTTCTTTCCGCATATTCGATTTTGAAAAAATTACATGAACTAATATAAAATGAAGAAACCATAATATAAGTGTACTAACAGGCCTAATTAAACTAGCTAAATTTGAACATTTTATAACCTCATGGTTATAAAATATTCAAATTTAGCTAGTTTAATTACTTGCTAAACAATAATATTAGTAGACATTATAAGCAAAGATAAGATTTTCTTTATTTTATAAATTTATTATATTTTAAACTCATTTTTATTAATTTATTTATTACTCTATTATTCAGCAGAGTTCTGAATATATTATGTTCAAATAACTTAAGGCTCAATAACAAAGACGAATAATGAAAGAATACTAGGTTGCTAAAACATAAACATCTACATAAGATAATTATGGAATATTGAAAAAAAATAGAAATACAAAAAAACAAAAATACTCATTATTAATATAAAATATAATAGTATAATATAAGGTATATTATAATATATGACACAATAATATCTACTTTTAATTAAAGTATAAAAACAACAAAAATTAAAAAAGAAAATATTTTGATAAATAATAAATTATCATTCAAACAATTTTCAAGACCAAAAAATAACTTATTTTTTTACTTATCTTCATCTAATAAACATTACTTATTTTTTACTCATCTTCATCTAATAAACATTAATATTAATACCAATTTTAAACATTATTAGAAATTTTTTTTATCAAAAAATAAAAATATTACATCAGTTACTTTTTGGGCTTTTCTTATTTTACTTAAAACATCAACTCAATTCTAGGCTTATTTCATAATTGAGTTTTAATTTGTAATGTTGAATTAACACTGAAAAAAAAAATTAGTAGACAAAAAGAAAATATTTCTTTATTGAAATATATGTAAATATTTCGATAAAGAAATTTTAGATTGATTTTTATAAATATAAATTTATATCAATCAATCTAAATTTTTTTTTTCCGCCACCTTTTCGAAATGAAGCCCATTTTTAGAAGTTAGACAAAATGCCATCAATTAAAGTTTCAGTCGCTCCATCGTATTTAATAGAAGAAGCTGTTAATAAAAAAGAATTAGAAAAAAAAAAAAAAAAAAACACAAGGAGAAATTTTTGAATATATAAAAAATGAGAATAAAAAAGTTTTACATATCTTATAAAGGTATACCTTTCACTACACCATATAAATTAGTGCTCTTAAAGCATATTTCCACCTTTCCCCTTCATATTCATGGTTACAAATTGTTGGAAAATATTCTAAATTTTAATAGATAAGAGAACTGATATTAATTATGCGAGAACTAATATTATTTTTTTTTTAATTTAAATTGAACTCATTATCAAACAATTTTTTTGCTAAATAATTTAATCCTTAAAATTCCTGAATAATTAAAAATTATTTTGATTACCTCAGCATTTTAAAGATATTCCATCAATTGCAATTGATTCACCTAAAAAAAAACAAGTAAAGCTAATATTATTGTTTGAAATTTTAATTATCTTTATAAAAAAACTCATCTTATTTTTTAAGTGACTGATAAAAATGGATTTAATTAAAATCGTTTCATTTGTATTAAAAAATTAATATTAAAGCCTTAATCATACATTATACAAGAGTATTTTGTAATACAATCTAAATAGTTGTTGCGATATGTAATTTTTTTATCCGAAATTTAGCTTCTGTAAGCTTTAGAAATTTTTTAACGAAATTATTGATGAGTTTGGAGCTACGGGTACTAATGTTTTTATATTGTTGTAATATTTGTATTCATTCCCTGTTAGTTTCTGTAAGTCAAAATTTTAAGGTGTTTCCATAATAAATTCTGTTATATCTGAAATTTAGTGTTAGTCTGAATAATTTAATTTCTAAAATCTGTTTTGCATTGCCTGTCTTATAACATCTTTACTTGGAACAAAAACCATGTGGTTTAAAAGTGAGCTAGAAGCTTTCAACAATGAAGAAAATATTGGATTCGCTAATCCTAAAAATATATTAAACCTGTCAGAAAAATCAGCTGTCAATAATCCAAGTATTAGCATCATTAAAAATTCATCTTTGCTGCATTACATTTATTTTGGTCCAAGTAGTTAAGGATTTTTTTAAATTTCAGAAAAACAGAAGTAATTGTTTTTTTAATATCACTTTATCTCTTGATTAATGGTGATACTGCACTAACTGATGAAACACATTGACAGATGTAAGGCCAGTATAAAAGTCGCAAGATCTATTATTTTTAAAATAAATGTTTGTATACAAGTAATTTGCAATAACACGATTTGTTTGGATTATGTTTATATATAAATTTGTCTGTTTTCATAGTAATAACTGATGTGGTTGAAGTTAATTTTTCATATAAATCTTTATTTTTTTATTTCGTGCTGAAGTTCTTTTTTAAAGTTATCAATTTCCTTTTTTAATTCTTGATGCTCTAATTAAAAAACAACGCTTAGCATTAAATTCAACATAATTTAATGGATCATTTTTTGAAAAAGTTGTATTATATTTACATTTAATAATATCAGTCTTTGAGCATTGTAGCATTGTAGCCAAGTTAAACGAAAAATATCGATTTTTAAACGATAATGTTCTTTCAGGAAAATCGTCTGAACATGTTTTCGATCTCTTGAAAATTCTATATGGTATAAGTTCAGTATTTACATTTTTTTTCCATTATAAATCTTTATAACTTTAACCGTTGAAATAATGTTTACGTTTTTACTTCCATTTCTGCGCGCGCATAAATTTTATATCGTATTTTTTGTCAAGAATGATTGAAATAATGACGTTGAAATAACGTTAAATAATCAACGCTTAAACTGTAACGTTGATTTGACGTTGAAATAACGTTAAATAACCAACGTTTAAACGGTAACGTTGATTAAACGTTGTGACATAGTTGAACAACGTTGAAACAACGCTTCAACCGAATTTCAACGTTGAAACAATGTAATAATGCCTTAAATCAATTAATTTTAGTACTTAAGGTATATTTTGAATAAACCTTCATGTGTCTACAACAATATTCATTTACTAAAAGTTGACGTGAAAAAGAACAAAGTTTGACTACTTTTTCATTTTCCGCCGTGGAATTGCCCATATATATATATATCAGGGGCTATTCTAGGCCGTTTTCAACAGACCATATATATATATCAGGGGCTATTCTAGACCGTTTTCAACAAACAACCGAATTTGGGCGCCGCCCAAATTAAAAATATTGCTTTTTCCGCTTATATTCGGAAATATTTCCGCTAAATTTCTCCGGGACAGAGGGGTACCACCGCCCATATTTTTTTCCTAGAAGAGCCACTATATATATATATATATATATATATATATATATATATATATATATATATATATATATATATATATATATATATATATATATATATATATATATATATATATATATATATGTATATATATATTTTATATATATATATATATATATATATATATATATATATATATATATATATATATATATATATATATATATATATATATATATATATATATGTATGTATATTAGGTATATTAAGCGCCACTACTTACACCTTTAAGTAGTGTCACTAAATATTAGTGATGTACCGATTGGACATTTTTGCCGATGCCGATGAATAGGAAAAGGCCGATACCGATGGATAAACTAATTATTAAAACTTTTGAAAATATAAAATCATACAACTTTAAATCATGTAAACTTATTTATGGAATAAGAAATTGTAAACAAATATTTAGACCTATATCAGAGCCAAAGCTTTAATTTAAAAGCTATTATAAAAACTTTGTTAGAATAATATAAAACTTTTAGTTTTTTTATCCATGAAAACTTTCTAAAAATAAATAAAATTTTAGAGGAACACTTTTTATTTTAATTTTGAAAAAAAATGGTATTACGATAAGCAGTTTACTTAGAAATGTAATCTCTTTATGAAAAGCAAATAGAAAAACCTTCATAAATGTATATATATGTATATATATATATATATATATATATATATATATATATATATATATATATATATATATATATATATATATATATATTTTTTTTTTTTTTTTTTTTTTTTTTTTTTTTTTTTGAAAATAAAATAAGAGACTTTAAAATAAAATACCAACCAAATAATAACTTTGAAATTCTAAAGAAATCACTAATAACAGTTGTAACAATGTTTAGTATTTGAAATTTTGTATACGAATATTGTAAAGTAAAAACATAAGCATTTCTCCTGTTTCTGCAGACAACCTATTTCGTCGTGAAGAATAAACTTGTTCACTTTCAACAGAAGATGGAGGGCATGATAAATACTTTTGAGCTATCGGAGCTAATTGCTTTAAGTTATTTTTATTAGCTCCCCACCATACTATAGGACTATCTTGTTGCATGATAATCTCTTGGCTCAAATAAATTAAAACTTCATTTTTCAATATTAAATAATGCTTGCTTTAGGGTTCTTGCAGAACTTCAGATAATGATGTGTTTTCGATTAAAGTGTTTTTATTTTTAATAAAACTTTTAAAGCATTTTGAAAAATCAAATTCTAGATTTCTTGTACTCGATAACAAACTGACCTCAGGTTGAAATTCTACATAATCTTTTTGTTGAAGACTTTTTGAGCAATCTACAAGCCATTTAATAATATTTTTAAAACAACTATCGGCTTCTTCATTTGGAAAAAAATTATTTTTATACCTTGGATCTAAAAATGTGGCTAAATTGAGATTTTTGTCATTGAGATATTTTTCAAATCTTTCATTTGCTGATATTTTACATTCTTTTAAAGTTGTCCCTAATCCTAAAAACAAGGAAGACTTCAGCTTGAACCAGCATGGTTTTTATAACTAAAACAGTTGGAATTATATCAGATGCAATTGCTTCACGCTCACTTAACAAATTTGTTATATCGTTAAACATTTTTAAAAGTCGCATTAATTTTTCTAAAATAATCCATTCATTGTTTTCCAGTGACTTTAGTTTTGAGTTGTCATTATCACAACGAAATGGGATCAAAGCACGCTTCTGTTCAAAAATTCTTTCAAACATAAAATATTGACTATTCCATCTTGTTGTAATGTCTTGCTTGAACCTATTTTCTGGCACTTGATAGTGAGTTTGATATTTTTGATAAGCTTCAAAAGAATATGGCGAATGATTAAAATGGGTTACTATGTTTTTACAAGTTGTTGATATATTTTTAATATATATCTGGGCAAATACAGCGTCATTCAACACAAGTTGTAGAGTGTGTAAAAAAACACGGCAAACTGTTGTAAACTGCCTCTCTTATACCAGCTACCATATTAGCTGCATTATCTCTAGCGACTAAATGTACCTTTGTAGTTGAAATAAGAAAGTCATTCATAGAACTTTGAATTGCTTCACTTATATTTTTGGCAGTATGTGATACATTGAGTTGACAAACTCGAAGAATTGCTGATTTTTGATGAAATTCTTTAGTTAACCAATGAGCTGTCAAGCTCAGAAATGAGCATTTTTCGTTGGTAGATGTCCATCCATCAGTTGTAAATGAAATGTATGAAGCATCATTTATTTCTTTTTGGACATTTTGCCTGACTTTGTTGTATATATTTTGAAAAACAGAGTTTTTAATGTATTTCCTACTTGGAATACAATAGTTAGGACATAAATGGTTTAACAATCTTTGAAATCCGATGTCTTCTACTATAGAAAAAGGTTGAATATCAACTGCAATCATTTCTGCAATAAATTTATCAATTAATTTAGACCTGTGATCATTAATGTCCCAGGGCTTTTTCCTCTCAAGTGTTTCAAACAAAGTTTGTTGAGACTGTTTTGAGCAACTTGCATCAGTTGACTTAATTTTCTTGAACATATTTTGTTCACTTTCTGCTTTCCTTTTGTTTTCTACTTTATTAAGTTTCAACTCTTTGCTTGCTATTTCTTTATGTTTTGAATTAATATGAGACAACATATTTGTTATTTTTTTTTCTTTATTACCTCTTGTAATCTTCAGTTTGCATGTGCTACATATTGCAATTGAAGCATCTTCAGTAGAAATAGTTAAATATTTCCACACCCAACTGCGTGATTTTATTGGAATACTAATTCCAAACAAAGCTGCCGCCATTCTGAATATATACTTAGTTCTGCAACTTTATTAACTTATTAATTAATTAATTTAGATATCTAAATAACAATCATATAGAAATAAAAAAAGCATTATTTGAATACATATAGATAAAAATGCTTAAATAGGTTACTTTTAAGTATAACAATAAAACAATATAAAATAAAATTATTCTAAAAACAACATTATAGTAATAAAAGTATAAATACATTCAGCTTATAAACATTATTTTAAGAATAAAAAACTTGCCTGTAAACAAAGTTAAAATAAACAATTTTTCAAAAAAAGTTGCATTAAAAATAATGCATAAAGTTTAGTTTATTTATTATTTAATTATTATTATAATGCAGGATAAAAATATTAAAACGTCATCGGTAATGAAAATCGGAAAATTCGGCCAATGCCGATACCGATACTGATTGTGCAAAAAGTGGCCGATTAAGCCGATGCCGATGCCGATTAATCGGTACATCACTACTAAATATACTTTTAAGTGGCGCTAATATAAAATATTAGTGCCACTTAAAGGTATTTCAGGCAGTATATATTTACATATTATTTTTGATATTAATTATTTTATATTTGTGTACTTCAACATATATTTACATAGAAACATTATTTCAATTAAGTTTGAATTTTGTAGATAATAACAACTATTATTAGTTTAAAGGTTACCAACAGTTGGAGCTGAGTGGTGGAATAAAGGTTACCAACAATTGAAGCTGAGTGGTGGAATAAAGTTTTAGGAGGTTTTTATGGCATTTTTGAATTTGTTTTTGGCATTTTTTATTACCTTACCCAAAAATAAATTTTTGTTGAAACGACTATTTTGTACAGTTATTTTATGTTTCGGAATTTTAATTATGGTAGTACTTGTTCTTAGGAAAAATAGTTTTTATTCAACCAATAAGCATTTAATAGTCAACCAACTGTGGTTTTTTAATAAATCAGACAAGCCATCAACAGAAGTCAAATTAACTTCAACAGTTAACAAAAGTAATGATTTTAAGAAAAACATTAATGGAGAACATATTCAAAATGCAGCGGGGTCAGCCCAATTTTTTATAAACAAATTAGATAGTTTAACTAATAAAAAAAAATCTAAACATTTTAGTCCATATCAACCAAGGCTGAGTAAAATGTTATCATATAGTGACGTCAATAAATCAGATAAACAAAAAATAAGAAAGAAACCATCTTCAAGCGTTTCTAACAATTCTGATAATAATACAACAATATCACAAATAAAGGAAGTGTTGCCTTGGCATACACGACCAGACAAGTTTGACCACTTAAATGAAAACTTTATATATAGCAATCTAAATGCTTTCCAAGTAAACAAAATTGAAACAGTTGGCTTGATTATTATTGTGTCCTCTGCGCCATCTAGGGTTGATCGAAGACTTGCAATTCGTCAAACTTGGTTTAAACAATGCAAATCTACTTTAAAGGTAAAATATAAATATGAAGTTTTTAAATTGGTTAAGTGTTAATTTGTTATATATGTATATATATATATATATATATATATATATATATATATATATATATATATATATATATATATATATATATATATATATATATATATATATATATATATATATATATATATATATATATAACAAAATGTTGTGGGGGGTATATAAATATATAAAATGTTATGTATATATATACATATATATATATATATATATATATATATATATATATATATATATATATATATATATATATATATATTTATGTTCCTCTACAACATTTTTAAGTTACGTTACGTCTCTAATTGGTTACAATAGATAACAGAGTTTACTTAAAAATAAATAATCTATAAAAGGCAATGTTTGTTTATTATGCTTTATTTTATTTTTAATGTACAGACGTTTAATTTCGATAGGTTACAATTTAACGAAAAATATAACCTAAGAGGTATAATAGCTGGAGAGAGAACGAAGCCCAAACCCGGTATAGTCTTATTTGTATAATTATTTCAGCGGTGAGTCAAAATGGCGCTTTGGCGAAAAAATGAAAAATTTTGAAATGTAATTTGTAAGCTTTGAAAGCTGTAATTGAAGTGAATTAACCTCTTGAAAGTTTATTAGATAGGTTTTTAACATTTCAATGTTAAAATTAGGGCTGTACCGAATTTCGGCTCCGGCTCCTGCTCCGGCCGAAATCCGGCCATTTTTACAAATCCGGCCCAAATCCGGCTCCGGCAAAATGTTAGGAAATCCGGCATAATTTTGGCCGGATTTCTGGATGTTTATTACATCTTTTTTACCCGTGATAACATGTATACATAATACTTAATTTTTGAACTTCATGTTTGTTTTGGTATCTGTATTTACATTTTTTTACAATTTAATAAGCTAAGCCTAATTTCAAACAAGAACGCAACAAAAAATTCTGAAGAGAAGACACACGATATTCTGCAATAATGCAGGTGTAAAGACTATGAAGTCAATCCTAATCAACTCATTAGATGAGCGTTTCAAAGGCATTGAGGAGAAACCTTTTTAGATTGAAAAAATAAAGAAAATCCAGCAAAACAATCCCGGCTGGATAATTCTTATACATTATCATCATTACAATGGCAATATATATAGATGAAATTATTCAGTCTACGCCCGCTTGTGGCACAGCACATGAACAACAATTACCAACAGGCATTGACACTCAGCTAAGCCAATATCTGGAAGAATCAGAAATATATAGACACGCTGATTCACTACAGTGGAGGAGTGACAACATCCCGGGAAAAAAAGTTCTGTAGAATTTCTCTAAATCTTTGAAACATATGGCCTATAGAAACTCTATAAAATTTATATAAAATGTCTATTAATTTCTATAGAAATTGCTATAAAACTTTTAAACAACAAAAATGATGTTTAATAGAAAACAACCCGACGGGCATTTGTTTTTAAAAGTTACGTTCTGAATGTGTTTTAAATGTCTTTTAAACGTCTTTTAAACATTAATGTTTAAAAGACGTTTAAAAGACATTTAAAATACATTTAGATCGTAACTTTTAAAAAGAAATGCCCGTCGGGAACTGTCACTTGGTGATCTAAATAGTCAACATTGTTGACCATTTTCAACACCAAGTAGGGATATACAGGATTTTGGTTCCTGTAGTTTTGCTTCAAAATCCGGCTTCGGCTCCGATTCCGGCCGGATCTGTTAGTAAAAATCCGGCAAATCCGGCTCCGGCCGGATTTGGAAAAATTAAATCCGGTACAGCCCTAGTTAAAATCAAATAAGAAATTAATTACAACAAAAATCACGATTAAGGTGAAGTTATTGTTTCTTGCACAATTATAGCTATAAATACCAAAGTTTTAGACAAACTTTACTTTCTGTTTGAACCTTATTTTTTGCTTGCCTGTTCAGCTCTAGGTTTGTTACATTCTTTAAGAATGTTCTTTCGACCAGGTACTTATTAAATCCCTCCAGGCTTTTATTTTGTGTCGAAGTATTTTTTGCTGAATTTAAAAACAAATTTGCTATATTATAAATTTAGAGATATACAATACCTTTTTGTAAATGCGACAAAAGTATTACCAATTCTTATTTAGACATTAATTCAATTCTAATCTAGAAATTTATTATCATTCGTTTAAAAGCACAATACTAAAAAAAAAACTAATTCTAAATATTGTTTACGAACTTTTTAAACTTCCGTGTTTTATTAGAAATGCTTCAATTGCTTATGACGCTTTGAAACAATATTATTGGATAATTTTTGTTAAAAGTGGAATGTGATGAGTTAATTTGAAATTATGATAATTGCGCCGTGTTTGTTAGAAAATTATGTTAAACTAAGACTGTTTCTTGAGAAATGACGTATTTTAACTTCGTTCTCCCTCCAGCTATTATATCTTTTTGATATAACTAAGTTTCGTTTCGTAATCTTTTTAGTTAATCTTTGTAACATTTTTACGTTATGTTATGTCTCAATTGGTCGCACTTTAAATATACATATATTTTAAAAGTGCAAGCAGTTGAGACGTAACCCTATTGTAACACAACAGTATGTCAAAAGTATACTTAAAATCAACGTATATTTTAAATATATTAAAATATAAGTAATATTTATGAAAATTTTCATGTCATAATTTAAGTATTGTTATTCATAAATATTGTCATTACTTTTGTTTTTTAAATATATTTGATTATTCTTACTTTTTTTAGTTTTGTTCTAATGCATTTAAGATCTATTCTTACTTCGAAACAATTTTTATACATCGTCAGTCGAGAACCAAAAGGCCGTATGTTCAATATTTCCTAAAGTTTTATTATTTTTGAGACCAAGTTTAGTTGACATACATTCCGCAGGATGACAAAAATATACTGATAATAAACAGAAAACACAAAATGTGGACATAAAGCCTCTTGGTTCTCAGCTGACGATTTTTCTTAATTTTGAGTCATCGAATTCCGAGTCAAATTTAATTGTAATTATATAATTACTTTCAACAATGTCAATCTCAGGATATAAGGTGTTAAAGTTATATTTACAATTAATTTTATTTGATATTTTATGTAATTAATTTTATGCAATTTTACTTTCAATGCGCTTTTTGAAATTAGTTTTTTAGCACACGCGCACATGCCTCTTTTTTAAAAAGAGGCAAACTATTAGATACCGATAATAAATTATCTTCACTTCGTAAGAAAAAGAAATGTTAATGAAACAATCAAATCAATCTCTACAGAAAATATGCACACATGAAGATTTGGAAAAGAAAGTCCAATTACAAATGAAATTGGTTTTTACTTGAAACTGTTTGCTTAAATTGGACAACAATCACTTATAAGTGGTTGTCAGTAAACGCGAAACTTAATCCTAACATATCTTAATAAAATTTTCTTATTATTTGCGGGTACCAGTGTACATAATGAATGGCTATTTTTGGAAGTATGTACATTTTTTGAGAAAATACGCAATTATTTCCCAACATCAAACTATGAAGAAAAAAAAAAAATTATTATTAAAAGTTTTATTAAAAATTAAAAAAGCATAGTTACATATAATCCTTTTTTGTGCGTTTTTTTCGTTACAAACTGGTATTCGGCCGAATAGTATGTATACATGTATATTAGGGGTATAATATTTTTACAAACTCAATGAGCATGTCATATTCTGATGAGCTTTTGTAAATAATTAATAGAATTTAATTTCATTATAATGTTTCTTGAAAAAAAACTCAAAAGCTGTTAATCACATAACAAATACGTCTAGAAATTCTTTACTGGTAATTTGAAGTAAAATATTTTCCGCTTCGTCCTAAAATAATAATTTATGTTCAAATAAGTAATATATATATATATATATATATATATATATATATATATATATATATATATATATATATATATATATATATATATCACGTAAATAAAGCTATATTGATAAAATCAACAAAGCATTAAAATGTTAAAAAAAACTATATTGATAAAACTACATTAACTAAAAAGGTTTGCATTTGCTATTATCGTGATTTGTTAATAAATATTCAAATACAAAGTATTTTCAGATTTGCAAAGACTTTTGATATCTTCTAAAACATTTACTGCTCGTTTGACACAAATGTTGGACTCTTGCGTATTTATAGGTGAAGGAATATCACATCAAACTTTGCGAATGTATTGATAGTCTTTGGATGATCTTTAATGACTTCTTTCATTTCCTTATCATTCATAGGGTTCATTTTCCAGCAACAAGCTTAACTACCATCTCAAGTTGTTGTCTGTCTGAAGGAATCAACTTATTGCTTTAACAAAATAATATGAAAGTTCAGGTGAATTGGTATTACCTTCAAAAAAGTCATCCAGACATAACTTTAATAATCGATCTAATATATGGTGTTGACAACCAACTTTCAGAGGTTTCGGAAAGCCAAAAAAGATTAATGACACACTTGTTTTCCCAGTGTTAAAATTTGCTAGATCATTTTTATAGATCCCCATAAATCATCACTGCCATTGGCTCATTACTACTTTCGTGTTCCACTCTGTATTTATTCAGAATTGAAGTTTATGGCATTGATGAAACGTTTCTAATTTTAATTTTCTTTAAAGGATGTATTTTTTAGGATCATCAGGCTTCATTGTAGTATATCCAACTCTCTAATTACTTAAAATAAAGACTTTTATCTTCAGAATGTAATCAAAGTCCTTCGTTATCCTCTTTCGTTATTACTAATAAACCATCAAAACTATAAGTACCTCGTTTTTTGATTTCTATTTGTCTTTTTTTAATCAACTTCTCTATGGCATTGATCTTTTTAATCAATTTCTCTATGGCATTGGTCTTTTTAATCAATTTCTCTTAGCATTGGTCTTTTAGCTCCTCATATTTAAAGAGTAATTAAATAATTTAAATTTAAAACATGACTCGGAGTTTCATGTTTTATGCCATCATCAGACATTACAAAGAACCGCAAAAACAAAAAACATAACCGTTTATCTTTTCAAGTAGAAGTTTAATCTAAAACTAACAATAAAAAGTAACTTAAAAATTGTAAACTTTCTCAATGTCACGTTTAACCTGTCAGAAAATACTTTCCAGCCATACAGAAAACCAGGTGACCACATTATACATTAACGTAAATTCTAACAACCTTCCTAGTATTATTAAATCCATACTAACCACGGTATCCAACCAAATGAGCAATATTTCATCTAACATAAAAGATTTCGATAGACAATACCATTTTACAACAGTGGGTATAGTTAAAAGATTACTTTCCAAAAAAACCTTGTCTTAACAAAACCAAAATCAAGATCACTAAACATTATTTGGTTTAACACCCCATTTTTCACAAAATGTAAGAATCAATATTACAAGAAATTTCCTAAAACTAATTGAAAAGCATAAGTTTTGCAAATACTTTAATAGGTATAACTTGAAAGTCAGTCTACCTAACATCACAAATATTATTTACTCACATAATGAAAAAATATTATCCAGTATTTCCAAAATAATCTCTTCAACATATAACTACCGGCAAACTTGACAATGTCCTCTGCAAGGTATGTCTCGGTAAAAACATAAATTAAATCTGCAACATTAGAACCACAGGATGTTTTTTTTTATATTGGTTTAACAGGGCACACCTTTAAAGATTGCTGCTACAATACTCCGTTCAATGCGAAAGTAAAGCGAATTCTACAGAACTTTCAAAGTAGAGGAACCTGTTGTACCTTTGACCACGTTGTACCTTTAGTCACTCCAGTCACATAAATCACATATTGCTTCACCAATAGTTTAAAATGAACAACAATCCGAATGAGCCCAAGTTGCACATTTTAAACATTGACTCCATTTCCTTTCTTGTGCACCCTTACTCCATAATCTTTTACAAACATAACATTCCCAGTCTTTAACACTTAAACTTTTAACCCTTTCTTTACCCTTTCCTAATGCACATTTATTTTCTGTTTTTTGTTTTTTTAACTTGTTTGATTTTTCAGAGGGTTCAAGTAGTGATTTTCTGTAATGTGACTTTGTTATTATTTTTGATTCTTGGTGGTAAATTGGTCTTTAGAACAGCTAAATTATTAGAAAAGCTGGGTGTTACTATATTAAAATCAATATTTTCTAAACATCCTGACGACAATGGTAATATGATGCTTGAATTAACTTGTGATTCAATTTTATCAGGCTCATGTAAATTTGCATTAGACCTTTTATCATTAATAAACTCGATGTCTGAAATTATATCCAGACACAAAGGATAAATTTCAGATGTGCGAAAGCCAGAACAGGCACAGAAGCAGTTTTAAAATAGGCTCTGGCAAATATACCTCCAAGTTGATCATTTGTTATATTTTGTCCAGGATGATCATGCAATCATGATCCACATTCTGCATTATAAAAAGTTTTAAGCGGTTTAAAAAAGCTTTGATCAAGTGGCTGCAACTTATGAGAAGTTTGAGGTGGTAAGGTCATAATAACTATTCCGTTTTTCTTTGCAAAATCTAACAAATTAATGCTTTTTGTATGTGTTTAGTGCCCATCTAAAATTAAAAGAATTTTATTTTCGATAGAAGCTCTAGTGTGCTTTGTAAAATGTTTTATATACTCTTTAAACATATCAGTTGTGATTCAGCCATTTTTTAGGCATCTTTTTATTTTTCCGGTTGGACCATGATCTATAAGCTCTAATTTCACGCTCTTTCTCTTAAAAATCATCATTCGTGGAATAAATTGTCCAGTCACGTTCATAGCACAAACAACAATTGTTGTAACACCCCGTTCACCACTAGTTACATAGGAAGCACAGTATTTTCTTTTTTTTGTTATAACTTTGTACAGTCTTAATGCCTGATTCATCGCAGTTAAAAATTTGATGAGTACTTTTTCATAAAAGTATCTATAATATTATTGAAATAAATGTTCGCAGAATTGCTGCGATTTGAAGCCAGCCTTTGAGGCTTTCTGATTGAAAGGTTTGAATGTCTCTTTAAAAATCGACTTACAAAATCTCTTCCTGCAACACAAATATATTTGTAAAATGGGTGAACTGTTTTGTACTTTTCGACAAAGGCAATTCGTTGAATGTCACTTATGGACAATTCATAATAAACTGGATTCATTTCTTTTATGTAGTTAACTAATTGTCATCTGGCAATACTTTTTTAAATGAACCAAGTGATCATTTATATATATTAATAAAGTCTAAATTCTTTAATTTTCTTTGAAGCCTTCTGTGTAAAGCATCTTTATTTACGTTAAATGTCAAAGCTGCTCTTCTCAATGACATTTATTTTAACTTTACGGAGTCGATTGCCAATAACATGTTTTGCTCAAAAAAGTTGCCACGAATAGTTTTTCTCTTATAGTTTCTAACCATATTTAATTTTCTATATATATATATATATATATATATATATATATATATATATATATATATATATATATAAATTACAAATTGGTAGAAAATCACTTAGCAAAATTGTTTCTCATTTAACACTGTGTTTCATCAATAAAGACTCATCAGAAATGCATTTCTGATGAGTCTTTATTGATTAAACACAGTGTTAAATGAGAAAAAATTTTGCTAAGTGATTTTCTACTAATTTGTAATTGCTCTGTTGTTTTGAATTGAGCACTCTTTTTGTAGAATACATTTTAAATTGTTTAAATATATATATATATATATATATATATATATATATATATATATATATATATATATATATATATATTTGTATATACACTGTTAAAAATATTAACCATTTTTGTTTACATATGTGGTTGAACGACTTAAACTTAAAAACATCTTAACGCCTATTAAATTTCGTAACAAAACTGTCAAAAAATCTTGCAGCGCGCTGCAGCGACTTGTGCAAGTATATAAACAAAAATGGTTAATATTTTTAACAGTGTATATATATAATTTTATATATATATATATTTTAAACGTTAATTTACGTTTTTGATTTGTAATTAATAGCTGCTGATTGCCGAAAGGCACGAAACTTTAAGTACTATTAAAATGTTGTTTTTCTTCAAAAAATATATATATATATATATACAGGGCCACCGAGAGAGGGGGGGGGGTCACCGGGATAGTTTGTGTGGCAGATATCCAAGGGGTCCCGGGTGGCAGATATCCAAGGGGCACTAAATGAAATTGAGCTACCTTTGAAAAAAAAAAAAAAAAGGTCCTTCATATATTATATAAGGAAAATTTGATAAATAAGGGCGCCAATCAGGATTGCTGTCCCAGGCGGCGTGACACATTTATATATATATATATATATATATATATATATATATATATATATATATATATATATACAGGCGGCCCTGTATATATTTATATATATATATATATATATATATATATATATATATATATATATATATATATATATATATAAAATCTCTTACCTCTTATGTAAAATATTAACATCAGGCAAATATAATAAATATAAGTAAACAAAATATAAAGCATTATTATATAGCAAATACTAAAATATTAAGTATATAAATCTACAGTATGTAAACAATAATATTACTCTAATATTTTTTGTTATTTTTATTGTTTTAATGTTAAACATTAAATAAACATGGTTGATATCGGCAAAACAAAAACGTCTCGTTTTGTTGATTAATTAGTTTGGACAGCTGTAGCAACATTATAATCAGTTTCATTTTATTACTTAATTTCTGCACAGCTATAGGGAATTAAATGCATGAAAATAGTTGATCAATTCTGTTAATACATTTTTAATAAAAATGCCAAGGAACAAAGTTGGTGTGTTTCTCAAGAAGATTTCCAAAATGGATATGTTTAATGCAAGGAATTTTTTGCTTGGTAGATCTTCATTTAATAGAGAAACCGTAAGAATCGTATATAAAAATTACAAAAATATTTTAGAAAGTTATCATTTTGAACCACCGAACATTTGGAACTGTGATGAAACAGGAATTACCACAGTCCACGTACCACCGAAAATTCTAGCGCCAAAAAGCAAAAAACAAGTTGGAAGCATGACTAGTGCTGAACGACGCAATAATGTAGCAATGATTGCAGCCTTTAATCCTACTAGAAATAGCATCCCACCATTACTTGTATATCCACTTGTTTAATTTAAAGTCTACATGCTAAATATAGTTGTCCTTCTGGAAGTGTAGAAGCAACCATTAAGTCTGGATGGTCAAATAAAGTGATTTTTGTGAAATTTCTTGAACATTTTATCAGTAATGTACTACCATCAAATGAAAAACCTGTTCTTTTATTAATGGATAACCATGAGAGTCATGTAAGCATTTCTGTTATTGAGTTAGCAAAAAAAATTGGGCATAGTTTTAATGACAATTCATTCATACAACCCCCTAAAATGCAACCTCTCGATCGTGGTGTTTTTAGACCATTTAAAAATTTTTATAACAATGCCATGAATAATTGGATGATATCACCAGGCTGGTAAACCAGTTACAGTTAATGATACCTTTCTTACCTTGTTGGTAAAGCTTATCCTCATGCTTTTGTACCAAATAATTTTGTAAACAGTTTTAAATGTACTAGATTTTATCCATTTAATGAAAATATTTTTACTGATATTGACTTTTAAGCTGCAAATGTTACTGATAGGCCAAAAGTGAATACTAAAATTTGCATTTTTAATAAAAGTAATTATTTTAAAACTGCTCCTTTCAGTTTACCATCAAAATTGTCGATTGTTTTAGGGGAATAGCTCTTGTGAGTTTACCATCAACATCATTTGTTTCACCTTAAATAATACGACCTCACCCCAAAGCCAAATTAAGAAAAACAACTACTTTAAAAGGGCGTAAAGGTAAATTATGTATTTTAACTGATACACTTAAATTATAGTTATTTTAGATTTAAAATCTAATAACCAACAATGTAAAAAGTTCTCAAGAAAAAGAAATAAAAAAGGCTAAACAGATTATTTTTGGTCAGTCTGACACGTGTTTAAATGATGAAAGTTCTGATGAAATTGATTTTGGAGTAAATATACTCGATGATGAAAGTAAAATTGTTTCTGGAGATTTTTCAATTGTCAAATTAGCCAGAACTAAATACTCTAGACTTTATGTATCAGAAGTTGTAGAAGTTGTTGGTATAGTTTACAAAATTAAGTATCTTAAGAAATCAGAAGACTTTTGTAACATATTTATACAAGAAGATGACCATATTTATGATGAAAAACTTATTATTATTATAACTTATAAAAAGATATTATTATGAAACTTTCACCACCGAGTACTGGTCATGGTTCACCTAAACATCAGTATCTTATGTTATATTATACTCTTTTATTATTGTATTTTTTGTCGTCATCATTAAAGTATTTCCTTAATAAAAAACGTTATGGTCATATGTAAATGAATATAGACGGCTAGCTAGTATAAATTATAATTATATTTTTTCTCTTTTCTTATCTAAAATAATAAAAATAACTATATATGAATCGCTAACTTGAAAAAGGGGACATGTCCTGTTTTACATAACATGTCCCCTTTTTCAAGTTAGCGAATAATATATTAGAAAACATATTTTGTACAATTAGATCGCGTTTAAAGTTTTGGACCCTAACCGTAATCATCCCATGTAAGTAACATCTCATGAAACTAACAAAAGAAAATATGTGACTATCGAAATAGTAACATTAACTGATTTCATTAAAATAATTAGTAATACTATTAGTTATACTGACTGAGTATCGTAATTTCGATACACAAGTCTTTACAAGATTGTAAGAATTGATTTTTTTGATTTGTTTTAGAGAATTATTTGTTTAGACAATATATTGTTTTAGACAATTAAATAAGGATTAATTACAATAGTTATTTGTTTGTTTTTTTTTATTGACATGAGGTTAGCCAGAAGTTCTATGACAAGCTAAAATATTAAAAAAGTTCAAAAATTGCATAATATCTAATTATGACATTTTGGTCAGAAGAACAATGCGCATTTGTCAAAGTTATAAGACAAGACAAATGCGCATTGTCAACACACACAGTCTTCTATTTTAAAACGCGGTAAAAAGATACTTCTTGGTCGAATGAGAAAAAAGTTTAATTCTTGCGCAAAATATGAGAGAATATCACAGTTTAAATTATTTAAATTCATTTAATAGGCTACGAAAAAAAATGCCTTAAAGCAAAAAGTGGTACAACAGATTCCCCTATATATATATATATATATATATATATATATATATATATATATATATATATATATATATATATATATATATATAAATTAGTAGAAAATCACTTAGCAAAATATATATATATATATATATATATATATATATATATATATATATATATATATATATATATATTATATATATAAATTAGTAGAAAATCACTTAGCAAATTTTTTCTCATTTAACACTTTGTTTCATCAATAAAGACTCATCAGAAATGAATGATCAAATTAATAAAACTTCAATTTATATCAAAAATATAAATAAAAATTATAAAAAAAAAGAACATTGAGCACTCTTTTTGTAGAATACATTTTAAATTGTTTAAATATATATTAGGCTCCTTATTAACATTTGTTGAGCACTCTTAATTGTATTTTAACATTCCGTGTAAATATGGAAACTAATAATTTCACTTACTCCTTGAAAAATATACCTATACTAGATGAAAAAAGTTATACTATTTCTTTGATTGAAAAAGTTGAGCATTTTATAAAAAGAATTCGTTGGAAAGCGCATTTTTTCTTAAAACCAAATACAAACACTGATGATGTATTTAATAATAACCAACATAATGATAATTATGGATTTAAAACAAAAAATACCCCACCTTTCATACCTGGTTTGGAAAATTTTGAAAATGACCTATTGCATTTAACTAAAACAATAAAGTTTCGCGCTATAAAAAACAAATTTCAAACAGAATTAAAGTTAGATGTTAAAAAAATTAAATCAAACCCTAATATTTTGGTTTTTGCTGATAAAACAAATAACATTTACCAACTTACTAAAGAAAACTATGAAAAAATTTTACGCGACAATATTACTAGTTCATATGAGAAAGCCCCTAAAAATTTGGAAAATGCAATTAATTTAGAAGCGCAAAGTATTGCTAAAAAAATAAGCCTTGAAAACAGAATCGAATCAACTGCTCCTGCCCAAGCCTTAGTAACACTAAAAGACCATAAACCAAATTTTCAAAACAAACTTCCTTGTAGGTTATTGGTTCCCTCAAAAAGTGAGATTGGGCATGTAAGCAAAATTAAATTTGACAAAATTAATAATATTCTTAGAAATAAATTAAATTTGCAACAGTGGAAAAATACCACTAATGTTATAAATTGGTTCTCCATAATCGATAATAAAAATGGCTGTACATTTATTCAATTTGATATTAATGATTTTTACCCCTCAATAACTGCAGATATTTTAGATAAAACAATTGAATTTGCAAAAAGCCACACAGTTATTTCTGAAGAAACAAATCGCATAATAAAACATTGTAGAAAAACCTTTATTTTAATAAGGAAACTTGGAAAAAGAAAAACATACATAACTGCTTTGATGTAACAATGGGCAGTTATGAAGGAGCAGAAATTTGTGAATTTGTTGGATTATATATTTTAGATTTATTAAGTAAAATAATCAATATAAATGATTTAGGCCTTTATCGCGACGATGGTTTAATAGTAATGCGTAAAAAATCTGTTCCACAGCTTGATAAAAGTAGAAAAGATGTTATAAAAATTTTTAAAAATATTGGCTTTCAAATTGAAATAAACATAAATTTAAAAATTGTGAACTTTCTTGATGTCACATTTAACCTCTCGGAAAATACATATAAGCCTTTCAAAAAACCAAACGATGAATTATTGTATATTAATATTAACTCAAATCATCCACCCCAAATTATAAAACAAATCCCAATTTCAATTAATAACAGGCTTAACCAAAACTCCTCTAATGAAAATGTATTCAATTCCTCCAAACAGATATTTGAAGATGCCCTTAAAAAAAGTGGTTTTGAAAACTTTGAATTAAAATTTGACCCTGAAAAAAAGAATACAAAAAAGCGAAATAGAACTAGAAATGTAATTTGGTTCAACCCCTCATATAGCAAAAATGTTTCCACAAACATAGGAAAAGTGTTTTTATAATTGATCGATAAGCATTTCCCGCCCTCTAATAAATTACATAAAATTTTTAATCGAAATACTATTAAAGTTAGCTACAGTTGCACAAAAAATATGGAAAGAATTATAAAAGGTCACAACAATGCTTTGTTAAACAAAAAAGAAATCCAAAATGAAAAAACTACAGAAAATTGTAATTGTAAAAAAAAAAGCAATTGTCCAATGAGTGGAAGTTGCTTATCAAAAAATGTGGTATATAAATGTGTTGTCTCCTCTAAGAATGTACCTGATAAACAATATATTGGCATAACAGAAGGTGAATGGAAAAAACGTTTTGCCAATCATAAGCAATCTTTTAAAAATAAAAAGTATTCAAAAGACACCATGCTGTCAAAATATATATGGGAATTAAAAGATAAAAATATTGATGATTTTACACTGAATTAGTCCATCCTCAAAACAGTGCCTGCATATAACAATATTTCCAAAAAATGCATACTATGTCTACGAAATAATTACACATACAAACCAAGAATGTTTATTAAACAAAAAATCAGAATTGATTTCGAAATGCAGGCACGAAAATAAGTTTCTCCAAAAAAACTATAAAAATAAGTGAGCTCAAATAATATGTATATATAATTTTTTTAATAACCCCCCCCCCCCACGTGACACCTGCTCGCGCCGGCCCTGTATATAGTGAACAGTAAATAAAGTAATGAAAAATTATATTGGTTCGTTTTCAATTAAAATCTACAAGTTTTAAAGTATGCAAGTATTAAAACAGCAAAGTATCATTATTATTATTACAAGAACGCGAGGAAAAATGCAGAAGACCAGACGGTTTTCAAATCAAAAAACCAATTTACTTAGAATAATTTTTTTATTTTACATGCAGAAACATGCATATTTTAAATGGTTTTTACATCAAAAAAATTGATTTTTTAGGATAATTTTTGTATTTTACAAATACTTTCAGTCTAACAAAAAATTTTATTTGAGTCACATATCAAAATGTAAGGCAAAAACAGATAAATACTGTATTTGGCACACATAATCCATGGTTTTAACAATTTGTAACTACATATTTTTTATGTTCATTTTTTGGTATATCGAAAATCGATGTTTGAAGTTTTCATTTTCTTGGTTTAAAATTAATTTTAGTTTGGTTTTTGATTTAAAGCACATTTGTAAAAATTTTAATGTTTAATTTCAGTTATTTTTTAATAATAGTGTTAAACTAATTCCTTTTAATGTGTTTAATGCAGTTTTTTAAATTGAAGACCTGTGACAGGTTTTTTAGAGTCTTGAATTTGTTGGAAAAAATTGACTGATAAGCAAGTTTTTTGCCACAAATCTTTAAAAAAATATTTTTTAATTTACAAAACTATTAGGGGAAGACGGGAAACATTCGACCATGGGGAACATTTGACCTTTTCAAATATTTACCAGCATGCTTAAAATTACCATTTTATTCATGTTTCGTCTGTTAGTAAGCTATCGCGGCAAACAAGTATTGATCAATCTTCATGAGCATTAGTATTTATGCAGAAGAAAATCCGATTATTGATATAAAAGGTAATTTTTTTATTTTTTTAAAAATCCGCAGAGAATCTCTTTTGCAATCTTTAAGTTTTGTGGCTTTTGTTCAATGGTATCTTGAATTTAAAAATTTGGCTTATTTCAAAAAATTAGTTTCGGTTTTTAATAATGTTTTTTTATATATAACACATTCGACCTGTCTAGCTGGGGAACGTTTGACAGGTGGTTGAAAGTACCACGTTAATTCGTTTCTCTTATCTTTTAGATGCCTCAATAATGTGTTACGAAAACTGATTAAAATAAAGTAAACGAAAACGTGGTAAAGGAAGCAATTATTGTTATTTACAATATTTTTTGTCTGAACGACAAGCTGTTTAATCCTTTAATGTGAAAAGATCTACACTGAAGAGTATAACAAAAAAAATATTAAAAAAATATTTACTTAACGAGGTTATTTAAAAAGATTTTCTAGCAATTTAGTCTCTGGAAATATTACTGGCTATAAGGATTAGTTACTAAATTTATTCAAGTAAATATACAGCAAAGCAAATATTTACTGTTGAGCAAGAGATTATGTTAGAGTTTAAGTTTAAATAAAAAGTTTCAGACATAAATTATGAATTGACATAAAAATATACGCAAGCTGGCTTTTGATTATGCAAAAATGTTGACTAATTGCATTTTTCCACCAGAATGGGAAAAACATAGTATAGCGGGCAAAATCTGGGTACGAGGTTTTATGACATAAAATTTTGTCTCCTTGAAAACCTGAGAGTGCAAACCATAGTAGAAGCACAGGTTTCAATAAATATACTGTAGATCGATTTATTTAAAATTATAAATCAGTTTTGGAGCGATTTTGTTTTCCCCCATCAAGAATTTATAATCTAAATGAAACTGGTTTTGCAACAGTTTTAAAAACTGTCGTTCAACGTGTAGCAAGAAGCAAGTTTCACAGACAGCTTCGGCAGATAGTGGTCAATAAGTAACATTTGTTGGCATTATAAAAGCAATCTGTCAGTTTCTTTCTTCTGTTTACGTTTTTCCCAGAAGTCGTAATTTGAATAGTTTTAGGATAAGAGGTCCAAAATTCAGTATTGCTCTCGGTAATAAAAGCGGACGGATGACCTTAGAATTTTTTCCTTCTGTACTTCAACACATAGTTAATCTCACCAACTATACAAACCAAAAATCAATACTGCCTTTATTAGATAACAGCAAATTTCATTATTCACTGGAGTCAATTCTCTTTTGCAAAGAAAATGAAGTATGTTTACTAAGTTTCCCTCCCCATAATACTCATCACATACTCTTGATGTCGGCATTTGATTCTCACCATTTAAATCAAGTTGTGCAGTTGGTGCATAATGACTGGCTTATCAATGGAGAACAAGGTGAAAAGCTAAGGGTAATAGGTACACCATTACAAAATAATCTACCACCTTCTGAATGGTATTGTACATCCATCTGAAAATATTTTAGATTGATGTACAACATCAGTAACACTTTAACACTTTTTGATTAAACTCAGTCAAGACATTGAAGTGTGGGTTACTGATGTTTTGAGTAAGAGTCTGACTCTTTACATGATTACATGCACTATTCAATAAGAAGTTTAGACAGGCACGATTAGACCATCGTCATCAATAGAGAGATTATTGAAGAAACTATGAGAGCAACTATAGGCATTGAAATAACAGCCTACAAAATAACAACCCTAATAAAGTATGTCACAACAGCCGGAGGTGATAAGAATAAAATATGGCAGCTTTTATTTCAATTTTCTATGCTCTAAAATTTCTGCAAATTAAGAAATCAGATAGAGCTGCAATCCAGGTTAGTTTTTTACTCTTAGGTCCTTAATACACGCTACGGAACGTTGAGTAATTTTCGGAAAATTTTCCTACCCACTCCATGCTTATAAAGACCCCTCCCCCTTCCGTTTGTTAATTTTTACATGTTATCAACAAAAAAGCATCTCAAAATTAAAAAAAAATCAGAAAAATATATGTCACTGATAATAATAAAAACTTTTAGTGTAATTAGGATTTAGAAATCGTCGATCTTTAAAAAATCTCGTAAGTTTTGATTTCTAAAATTTAGATTTTCATTTATTTCTCACTAAGGTATAAAACTAATACTATAATGAGAATTAAATATGAAATCCTATTTAAACTATGATGAAACAGCTGTTTAAAAATGCGCATATGACCGCTCAACACATTAGATTTAATTTGTTTATTTGTGTTCTGTAAAAAAATTCCCACCCACCCTACTGTTAAGACCCCTTCCCCCCTTCCTCACTCTGCTTATTAGATCTGGACTAAAATTTTCCCCACTCTCCCCACCCCACCGTTTGTTTCATTCCCTCTCCCCTCCCCTCCTTGTAATAAACACCCAAGAGTAGTCTTTGATTAATATAATTAAAGTCATTATAAGCATTATTGTTTGATAAAATAGTGTACAAAAGTTGCAATGGAATCTTAAATTTACTGGACCGGACTTTGTTTTGCAGATGGTCCACCTGGAGAGGTTTCATTCAGCTGGAGCTTTAGCCTTCAAAAGTTAAGAGAACCACAGCAAATTTACCAAGCCACCTTCAGTAGTTGATTAATTAGGAGCAGTTGTCGTGGCTAGTATTTGATATACTTAAACACTGCAATGCTTCTTAAGTAAATGTTTTATTCTTTTTCTATATTGACATCATATCCTGATTTCATTGCTTTTTAAGCATTTGTTTAAAGCTTAGCTTTTTTATATTTAAATTTAGTATTTGACATATTTGTTAATGATGCAGCAGAGAGAGCAGTGAAAACTATACAGCAAGTGGTGTTGTACACATATTACGAGAAAAAATTGCAGAAAATGTTAATGGTCAAAAAAATTAAAATAGAAAACCCACTTTCAAAAATTAAACTTCTTAAATCTCTGACTTCTTACAAGTTCAATTAATAATTTATACTAGCTGTCCGGACCCGTCAAATACGGATCCGGACAGCTAAGTCTAGTCTTGCTAAGTCTATTCCACATCGACCATTTCTATACTTAAAGCTTATTATTTTTTAGTAAGTGGTAAAAAAAAAATTATATATATATTATATATATATACATATATATATATATATATATATATATATATATATATATATATATATATATATATATATATATATATATATATATATATATATATATATATATATATGTGTGTGTATATATATATATATATATATATATATATATATATATATATATATATATATAATAATAATAATAATAATAATATAATAATAATAATATAATAATAATAATATAATATATATATATATATATATAATAATAATAATATATATATATATATATATGTGTGTGTGTATATATATATATATATATATATATTATATATATATATATATATATATATATATATATATATATATATATATATATATATATATATTCACATACCTTTAAAAAGAAGCATAACACTTTAAACAATAAAACATGGGGAAACCTTTTTTTTCGACTACTTCCAGCAGAATTTATTTTTTCCATTCTTTGCTATTTTTTCTAAGAGAAAATATTCATTCAGATAAAGAGAAATAATATATACTGAAATATAGGCGCATTCAGTGTCGTAGGAAGGTTTTTAAATGTGCGTAATAACCAACTTATAAACAACAAGGATATTCCAAATTCATTTACGTTCATATGTATGACGAAAAGGTTTTTTTAAAAAAAAATTACTGTGATAGGAGAATGGGAACAAGAAACCCTAAAATCTTAGCCCCCTCTGCCCCAAACATGAAAGCAACAAGTTGATGAAATAATTTTCAACTAGATATATATTCATTAAGAAATTTTAAATTTCTTAATGTTTAAAAAGTATGACCATATAAAGTTTAAACCCCCTCAATTTGAGGAGGTTGCAAACTTTATATGGTCATAACTTTAAATCATTAAAATATGTTACTATGAAATTTAAAATTTCTCGATGAATATAAGTCTAGTTGAAAATAGTACAAAAAATATTTTATCAACTTGTTGCTCTCACGTTTGGGACAGGGAAGGCTGGATTTTAATCTAATCTAAACTAATTTTTTTTTTAAGAATCTTTTCGTCCTACATATAAATGTAAAAAAATTTGAATATTCTTAATGTTTATAAGTTGGTTATTTCAAACATTTAAAAACCTTCCTACGCCACTGGGCGCATTTATGTATAAAAACTAACATTTCAAAAATTTAAAACCAGTTTAAAACAAAACAAAATAGCAAAACTAATTCAAATTAATACAAGTTCTATTGTCTAAAAAATTTTATTATTATTACCCTTTCTAATAAATGAAAAAATAACAATAAAGCAAATTGAAGTGACTAAAAAGCACTTCAGCTCTTTCTAATCGCTCTAAAAAATAAAATAAAACATGCTTAGCTAGTTGTTTAGTTCCTGAGAATCTGAAAACAGATAAGTAAAGAAACAAGAACAAACAAACCTTTATTTATTAACCCTACAATGTTTAAACAAATTAAAGTAAACAAAAAATATTCTCTTTATAAAGCTCATAAAAAAATTTATCAGCTCAAATTTGCCTGCAGACCTTGCTTGTAAGACCGCGTGAATGATTAGAAACGCGTTTAGAAAACCTACTTATAAATGACGTATGCAACGTTTGAATGTTGACTGGAATAATTATTAGTAGATATTTTTAAAAAATTCACAAAATTTACAACTTTTTGTTTTTCTATATTGCATAAATACATTTTATGATAAATCTGAAATAAAAAATGTAATAAATAAGTAAATACAAAGTAAAACATCACATATGAAAATTGGAAATCAATATACCTGATAGAGAAAGCTGTTGTGATACCGGATTAGTAGTTGTTAAATATCGTTATTTCATGTTAGCTTTTAGAAAAGAATTCATGTTGTTATATTATGGTTCTAAAATATTTATTGCAAAAGCATGTAATGAATAGCGCCAAAGACAAAAAATCAAATTGAGATAAAAACAAATTATATGCATATGGCAAAATGATTTGTCTTGACTTTTAGTGAATAACTAAAAGCAATGAGTTTATATTAATCATTTTAACAATAGATACCAACATGATGGTATGCCAAATTTCTATCAACACAAAACATCATAAAAACAACGACAATACACAACAATAACACATACCATAAGATAATATAACATGCATATATACATAAGATAATATAACATGTATATATACATAAGATAATATAACATGTATATATACATAAGATAATATAACATGTATGTATACATAAGATAATATAACCTGTATATATACATAATATATTTATGTAACCTTAAATAACATATACAAACATCTTACGTAACAATTCTATACACAGATAAAATGTATTTTACACTATTATAAAAACGTATTTACAAAGCAATTATATAACGCATAATACCAGATACACATATTTATAAAAAACTTTATAAACTTGAACATAATCTAAACATATATGCAAACTATAAACATATATAACTTGAATTGCGCAAACAAAAATTTTAAAAATGAGAAAATTTAAAAAAGATTTCAAGTAAACAAAATATAAATAAATATGCAAACAACACTCTTAAGGGGGCATCCATAAAGGACGTCATCCAAATAGGGGGGAAGGAGGGGGTCGAGTTAAAAAGGACAAAAAAGGACAAGGGGAGGGGGGGAGGTTGTCAGAAAAGGACGTCACTCTATAGATTTTTTATTTTAGTTTAATTAACATGGAAAACTACGTAAACATGTGTTTTTAAGAAGATAATGTATGAGAATATTTTTAATTTTATTTTTCAAAGGTGTAGCAGCAGATTTAAAAATTGCGAGATGAAATAAATTTTTTTGGAGTTAAAAATAGGGGGGGTTCAGGATTTTATGTCGTCCTTTTCAAGGGGGGTATAGGGAAAAAGGACAACCGGTGACAAAGGAGGGGGGGGAGGGGATCAAAAATTGGCTAAAAAATGGTGACGTCCTTCATGGATGGCCCCTAACCTTTAAATTTTTCTATAAACATATCTTGTAATAAAATATCGAATTATAATCATATTTAATTCAAATCAAATACTTATTGAATAAAGAACGAAAAAAAAAAAGAAAATAAAAAAAAAGAACTGCAATCACAACAAAATTTAACCTTTACAAACAATAAAATGTCAATGTTGGCTAAAATTTCAATTTATTTTTCAAATTTTCTAAAAAAAAAACAAAGATTGGTAACAGCATTACAGAAATATCAACAAAATGATACATAATAAAATAAGCAAGGTATGAAACGGTAGCATTCAATGAATATTGAATTAAATTAATTTAAGATTTCAAAAAACTTTTTTTTTTAAATAATAAATTTAAAAGTAGAAATAAACAATTTAATGAAAAAATAAATTGTTTATTTCTAGTAAAACTCTTTTAGTGCATAAAATATAGTTAGGCCTCATCCTATTTGCTTTCTAAAAAATAAAATATGAGCTCAATTAAACAAAACTGCTGAAAGAAAAACCATAGATAAAGCTAAAAGAAAAGCTAAATCAAACAAAATGTAAACGGTTTAAAAAATTAAAAGGGGTAAACCTTTCTACTTTTTATCTAATTAAAATTGTATTATGTAAATTGTTAAACTGTTTGCTATACTTACTTCTATTATAATATGATCTTGATATCATAATCAAACGATTCTATGATTGTTTCAAATACCCGACTAGCCGATTAAATTCATAAAAAAACCGTATTTAATTTGAAAATCACCTTGATGGGGTGGGTGGGTAGTGCTATTTTTATATATATAGCCAATAATGGCTAGATATATCAAAATATAGACATTTTATATTGTTCCAATATTGTTAACAATATTTAGTCAATATTGAGATAAATATTGTACCAATAAGCATGGATGAAACTTGCTACTTGGGTATTATTTACAAATTTGATTATTTAACTCCTGAAAAATTCAGTGAACGTAAGTTAATATATTGTTTTTTTCGATGTTTTTTAAAATATCTAATTTTTTAAATGAAAATTTTAGTTATCTGTCAAATGTGTGTTCTTAACTGATTGGAAACCAAGTTCCTATGGTGTTGATCTGCAATCAGAATCTATTAAATATGGAGACATTTATTTTCAAAATTTGACCGGAGGATTTGATTTTGGAAAACGATTTCTTTTTCATATGGTGTGGGCGATGCAAAATTTCAAGTTTGATTACTTTTTAAGACTTGACGATGATTATTTTTTATGTCTTGAAAGATTTCTTAATGAAATACCCATGCCTCCTAATAAACTTTATCATTGGGGTTGGATTCATTGTATTAAAGATTTGGTGCGTCCTGACGAAAGCATAATTTTGCTATCGAGGGATTTAATTGAAATATTTTTAGGTCAAGATCCTGAAACAATGTTATGTCATAAGTGGGCAGATCAAATGATTGGAATTTGGATTAACACAATGAGTTTGCCTAACTTTCATTATAGACATGATATCCGTTTATATCATAATCCACCTGCTTCTTTTGTTGAAAAATTTAAAAATGAGAAAAATATATGCAGTACATACATAGGAGTTCACGGCAGTTATCCAAATCAAATGAAAACTTTTTGGAAAAATAGAGGTATTAGTAATTTTAACAATAAAAAAACACTTAACGATCATAGTGTATATTGCTTTTATAATCAATATATGAATTGGAAATTATTCCTAAATGAATTTCATGCTGAACCAACATTATGTATAAATGATGCTCATTGGGACGGAACGTTTGAAGCAACTTATTATTATGGACGGCAGGGAGAATAATTTTCTGAATTTTTATCAATATTTTATTGCTTTTTCCGTGTAACTTTTTTTTTCAAAATATTAAGTAATTACAAATCATTGATTAGTTGTCAAACATCCATATTTTTCAATTGCCATATAATTCTCATTGTTTTTTATAGTGTTGTTTGCCATCATTTGTTTAAATATATTAGGCGGCATTTATTCTAAAATAAATAAATTACATCTATTTGTAGAAGGTATTTATAAATTTTTTAATGTAGACATGTTAAAGGAATTACTTTATACATAACTTTTCGGCACTAACGTTTTTTATTACCAAGTTTTCAAGACTGCACAATCAGATTATTTATTTTTTGGAAATAAGGTTATTTTTATTATTTAGGAATTTTTGTACAAAAAGAATCTAAAACGGATCTGTTTAAAAGGAAAGCATGTTTTATTTATTTGTGTTAACAATCATTGTAGTTATTATAATTGTTATGATGAATAGACTGTGATAATAATGCTTATCTGCATAGCCGCCGCCGCGAGGAGGAGGGGGATCACTAGGTACTTTTTACCCGGGCGCATTGATTATTCATATAAGGCATAAATATTCAAAAGGGCTGCTTTCTAAAAAATATACATTATATATAAATTGTGTTAATTTATTTAACAAAATAGTACTTAATGTGATAAAAGTACGTTGCATAATTGAAATTCTAAGCTTTTGTTTAGATTCGTTAAATATCATTAAAATAAATTTATAAGTTTTTTACATTTAAGTTTGATGCTTAAAATTTTTCTATTTGGAGTAATTAGAGTGAGTAAAAATTATATCTAATGTTTAAATTATACATTTATATAAACTTTTTAAATTTATATTGAACTCTTTTTTTAATAAAAGAGTATAAAGAAAGTTATTGATTGGTTATAGTTTCTTGACTACGTACAAAACAAATGTTGAATTTCAAAAAAAAAAAGACTCTTGCTCTTAAGGCAGGAAAAATCTTGCAAATAGGACAAAAAATAAACAAAAAAATAAACGTACACTCAAAGATTATGGCAAACAATTTAGAAAAAATGGAAAGGGGAATAAGTCAGCAACTTTCATATCGATTACAACAAACTCTTCTCAGACATGTCGAGCTGTTGAAATAGTAAGTTTATTCATCTAAACGCTACCTTCTTTTTTAAAAATAATTTCCCAAATATTTTATTATTATTTAAATAAAAACATTTAAAAATCTTTAAAGTTATTTTATCTAGAATGGCATTGCAAATAAGTGTTATGAAATCTTGTTGAGCTCAGAAAAATTATTGCCTCTTTCAAGTTGCAAAATGGCGGCAACAAGTGTTGAAAATAACTGCTTTATCAAGATTTTTTTCAGCAATTATTGTGAAGTTTTGAAAAGAAAATGATTGTTTATCTTTTTATTTGAAATTTTAGGAAATGCCAATTGATGAGCCATTTACTACCAAGGATTCTGCTTTGTGGGCGGAAAACTTGTCTAGAAGTTGAACGCGATGCTGTAGTACTTAAGGAACCTCCTCAAAATCTTTTATCTTTTCCAAGAGACTTGTGTAATATAAAAGTACCTGAATCAGTTTTCTACGTAGTATCTCGCAATGGAGAAATAATGAATGAAGATTGGCTTGTTTGGAGTGCAACTTCAAAGTTCTTTGTTTTCCGTGCTCATTTTTCAGAAACACGCAACCTCAGCGTGATATTATATTTGTATTTACATCATTGTTAATATATTATAATTAAACAAAAAGTCATTTATATGTGCAATTATTAACCTTTTTTAAAATTATCAAAAATGATTGGTGATGATAACAGCAACTTTCTTGCCACGCTAGAGCTACTCTTAAAGTACAACAAGACCCTTCTGTTACACCTAGAAGAAGTTTCTCGCTATCAACAAGAAGGTAAAAAAAAAAAATGCCCATTACTTGGGTTGTAGTTTTCAAAATGAGTTTATCAAAGAGTGTGGAGAAGTTGTCCACGGTGCCATCATTTAAGAGGCTCATGCGGCCATTTACTATTCTATTATCGTTGATGGAACTCCTGAAATCTCTCATACTGAGCAAATCACCTTTGTACTCCGATTTGTCTACTATGGTGTTGATAAAAGATGGTTAGTTAAGGAGCGTTTTTTCAGGGTCAAAAATATGGAAAAAATGAAAGGCGCGGACATTGCCAAGTTAATTATGGATGTCTTGAATCAAAATGACATCAATTTAATGAACTACCAAGGTCAAGAATACAAAATCGGAGCTAACATGTCTCTTGTGTACAAAAGAGTACAAGCCATCATACTTACAATACATACATTACAGTACTTATATACAACACACGCATAAAAAGAAGAATCCTCAAGCACTCTATATACCGCTCATAATCTATTTATGTTTATTCCGCTGAATATTCTGTTGAAGTGAAGAACTATTTTGGTCAGGTTCAGTTACTTTACAATTTTTTTAGAGGAAGCCATATTCGAAAAAAAATCTTAACCGAGGCGACTGGTTTACCTTTTCATCAAACCTCGCAAACCGATGAGTTCCACGCATTGAGGCGGTAAAGGCGTTGGTTAAGCAACCTAGCCAAATCCAAATATCTTTCCAAAAACTTCATGACCTTGATCTAACAAAAAATCTATTAGGTAAAGTAAAATTTTTGGAGAAATGGACTTACTCATTTGAATTCATTATCATGACAACCTTTTCGTTCAGAGCTCTTTAATACTATGTCAGTGTCTCACTCTTTAGATGAAGACGCTTATCAAAAATCTCATCCGACTTTTTAGCCCAAATTCATTAACGAAGCAAATTTGATTGCCTCCGGTCTTGCAAATTAAGGCTTTCAATCAGACTTTGCTCAAAAGAGGACAATAAAAGGAAGAACTTTCACAAAGAAGCCAAGAACGAAGTTCATTTCCAAAATGAAGAAAAGCAGTTTGAGGTTAATATATTCAATACCGCTCTCGCTACTCTAATTCAACAAACAAGACACAGGTTTCAAGCTGCAGAAAAGACGACAAACAGGTTCTCGTTCTTATGGCTCTTAGAATCTAATAGTAAATTGAGTGAAGAAGAAATCAAATTATCTAGCCTTGGAGAAGAAATGCAAAACTTTGATGCATACTTATAAGAACGGTGTAGATTAAAAAAAAAAACTTATTGGAGAGGTTCTTCATCTGGATACTCTAAAATGCGCTAATCTTTTTGGTCAAAAAGAATTTCTTAATTCATCAAAGCTGTTGAATAGGATCTACCAGAAAAGTCTACAGTCTCTCTTCAAATCCATATGCATTTTGTTACGCATTTTTAATATGATTCCTGTTTTTATCGCCAAAATGAAAGCGGTTTTTAGTAAGCTTGGCTTAGTCAATACAGCAATAAAATCTACAATGGCTCAAGATCAGCATACCAGTCTCCTAGTTATATCTATTGAGTACGATCTTGGAAAAACTCTATGTTCTGACGAAATTGTTGATAATTTTGTTTTAAATAAGGCCCGGAGAGTCAACTTTTCATGAAGAAGACCGTAGAATAGCTAATAATTTTAAACTTACAGTTTAAAGTTTTTACGTATTATAATAAAGTTCAGTTACTTGTCATTTTAATTTTTTTGTTTTTTTGTTTAGTTTATTAAAAAATTAAAAAATCTTTTTTTAAAAAATACACCTTTTTTTTAGTAGGACTAAAAAGGAGATAATTATTTTTTCTTTCGATTTGACCCATTTGAGCTTAATTTTATAAAACTGTTCCTTGGAAAATTTAAATTTTTTACATCTTTTAAATTTATTGAAACGCAAGAGCATTGAAAAGATTACACGTTAGCTGAGGAGAAAATCTTACAAATTAGGACGATAAAAAAAAATTTATAAAAAAATTTATGAGAAAAAAGTCCTACCTTTTCAGTGTTCTTGCATCTCAATAAATTTAGATGTAAAAAATTTAGAATTTACAAGGAACAAAATTATAAAATTAGACTCAGGTGGGTCAAATCTAAAGAAAAAACTACTTTCTCCTTTTTAGTCTAATTAAAGAAAAGGTGTATTTTTTCAAAAAATATTTTTTAATAATTATTTTTCCTTTATATGCTTTACTTTTCTATTTTCTCTAGCTTAAACTTATTAATTTTTTCTACTTTACTAATTTTATTATCAAAGTAATTCATTATATTTCCGTATAACATAGTTTTCTCAATCTTTTAAAATTTCTCTTAATGTTTTGTTTTGAAATGATTCGTTTGCAAAGTTATTACGACGCTACATAGTAAAAGACATTTTCTTTGATTATGTTATATTTAACTTTAATTGGTAATTGCTACACAATTTGATTTTCGAACTTTAATTTTGATACTGATTGCTATACAAATGGGGTTTCTATTGATTTATCTAAAGCTTTCGACAATGTAAATCATGAGATACTTTGATGAAACTTGAAAATTATGGTGTCAAAAACAAAAGTTTTATTTGGTTTAAACCATAGCTAACAGAAAGCAATTAATAATTTAAGACTCAAAAGATTCAAAAAAACAACCTAATAACTTGTGGGGCACCCCAGAGTTCTCTTTTAGGACCATTATTATTGTTTTGACCATAATATAGAGGTGAGCAAAATTTTGTTCTTTTTAAATTGTTTAATGAAGATTTAAATAAGATCAACGAGTTGCTTATAAAAAGGTTTGTCCATAAATTGTCACGCTTAGGAGGGAGGGGGGGAAGGGTAGGCGATTTTGTGATGATTTGTTACGAGGGGAAGGGGGGTCTCGATTTTGTAACTCAAATTTTTTTTTCAGAAAAGACATTCTTTTAATTAAAAGAGTTTTGATACTGATTGCTATACAAATGGTGTTTTTATTGATTTATCTAAAACTTTCGACAATATAAGTCATGAGATACTTTTGAAGAAACTTGAAAATTATGGTGTCAAAAACAAAAGTTTTATTTGGTTTAAACCATAGCTAACAGAAAGCAATTAATAATTTAAGACTCAAAAGATTCAAAAAAACAACCTAATAACTTGTGGGGCACCCCAGAGTTCTCTTTTAGGACTATTATTATTGTTTTGATCATAATATAGAGGTGAGCAAAATTTTGTTCTTTTTAAATTGTTTAATGAAGATTTAAATAAGATCAACGAGTTGCTTACAAAAAGGTTTGTCCATAAATTGTCACGCTTAGGAGGGAGGGGGGGGGACGGGTAAGCGATTTTGTGATGATTTGTTACGAGGGGAAGGGGGGTCTCGATTTTGTAACTCAAATTTTTTTTTCAGAGAAGACATTCTTTTAATTAAAAGAGTATCTGACCAAACAAAAACCCTCAGTTGATGTATCAATGTATTTTGTATAACTAAAACATAATGAATAACACAGGTCTACAAAAAAATTATTGCATTAAATTTTACACTTGTTCTTAACATATTTTTGATACGCTGAATTCAAATCTGGCATTCATTTTTTATTGAAAACTACAGATTTTTTGCAATTTATATTTTTTTAATTTTGAAAAACAGTAGAAATAGTTCTAAAACACAGATTTGAAACTCATTTGGAAATGCTAGGATATACTTTTTAGAATAAAAGTTGTTTACAAAACTAATACAAAAACAGAAAGCAAATGAAACTAAATGTAAACTGATTAAAATAAATATTTTTCAAATGTCCAAGTCCTAGCAAAGTTATTAACTTTTTATTGATTAATAAAAAAATCTTTTACTTTAGTGAAAGATCAAAATCTTTTTTACTTTGTTTTAAAAAAGATTGCAGATTATGTTGCTTATTTACAACTACTTAATCAGGAAGAAACTTTTGCTTGTTGCTCTTTCGTTTATAAACTTTTACTGTGTCTTCTCGCTTGATGCCCCAGCAGTAGTCTGCCATCATGTGTATGTCCCAACGTCCTTGGTAACAATCTTCGATTGTCTTTAGATCTTGATGGAATCGCTCTCCTTGCTCTTCACTCAGATCTCCAAGATTTTCAGGAAACTGGTGAAGATGATTATTTATATAATGAAGCTTTATACTCATTTTGTATCTAAGATCACAAAAGGCTTTTAACATTTTATCAACTAAATGTGCATAGTTTTCTGCTTTTTTATTTCCAAGAAAATTTTTTATGACAATCACAAACGATAACCAAGCCGTTTTCTCTTTGATATTCATCGTTTTAATGTATTCTTTATCTTTTATAAGATAGCGAATTTGTGGCCCGTTAAGAACTTCTGCTTTTTTTTCCTCTATTGACAATCCTGGTAATGATTTAACTATATACTGAAAACAATCACTATCAGTTTTTAGTGCTTTAACAAACTGTTTCATGATTCCAAGTTTAAGATAGAGAGGTGGAAAAACTATTTTGTTTTGACTAAAAATCGGTTCATTCACAATATTTTCCATGCCCACTGTGAGAGACTTGCGAATGGGCAATTCTTTTTGTATGTTATACAGAGATAACATGGAAATTTTGTACAACTTTTCTGCTGACCAAGTAGAAAGTTAACCATTTTTAGATCTACACAAATAATTCAGTTGTGTAAATGATATTTAATCAAGTTAAGCACCATTTTAATGTCATTGTAAGTTTCTTGCAAATAAACAGAATAACCAATTGGTACAGAACCAAAAATATTTCCATTGTGCAATATAACGCATTCTAGGCTTCGCTTTGAGCTATCGATAAAAAGTCTCCATTCTGCTGGATTATATACAGAAATACCCAACTGTAGTAGGAGACCTGAAATATCATAACAGTAAACAAATAAATTAGAGAACAAAACAAGAGATTAAACTTTTGTTGACTTCTGAAAAAAAGTCAACAAAAGTTTAATCTCTTGTTCTAAAATAAGATACTCTTGCAAAGTTATCAAGTAGGTTTTTTTCTTTTAAACGTGACGCTAATACTTCTGCTGCTTGTTTAGAAAGTCCTAAATCACGAACTAAGTCATTCAGTTCTATCTGACTAAAACACTGAGGCAAACTGAATTGTTTAGCATTAGATGAGAAGTCTTCCAAATCTGGTAAAAATTCTTCTGTTTCTGTAGCAGACACGCTTTGCTCATCTTCTGACAAAAATAAACCTTTGAAAATTGGAAATGGAATCTCGTTAGAATGTTGAATTGGTCTAATAGCAGAAGTAATGTTGGGATAAGTTATTTTTTGTCTCTTAATTTTGCCAACACCACTAGTATCAACAAGACAAAAATAGCAGTCATCAATTTGATTTAGTGGTTTCCTCCAAACCATAGGGACTCCAAAAGGTAAATTATTTCTTTTTCCTTGTGTCCAATCTCGAAGACTCTCTTCACAAATATGGCATACAGTATGTGGAGCCCACTTTTTGTCTTGGTCACCAAGTTTAATATCGAAATACGATTCATATGCTAATTTCACAAAATTAGTAATGTTTCGTCTTTGTCGAACAAGTGCATAGCAACCACATATATAACAAAATGAGTTAAGATTATGCTTGCACTTATGTTGATTTGAAGAAGCCATCATAATATATATTTGATCTAATAAAAACAATGAGATGGTTACTTTTTTATATCTAATGAATAAAAATAGCTATGAAAAAACATAATTAAAAAAAAAAATGATAAATTGAGAATTGCAAAAAAAACAAAAACGGACCTTATATTTGGATTCAGCGTTTAAAAATACATAAAAATAAGTTTCAATATGCAACAGAATAAAAGTTTTTTTTTTTTTTGTAGACCTGTGTACTTTATCTATGTATTTTATTATAATTAAAATATAACAAATAATTTATCATTACAGTAAGTTTTTTAAAACCTTAAATTCCGCAAATATTTGGTATTTTAGAGCGATGTTTTTGAACCAATCTAGCAAAATGCTAAGATGTTCTTGATATTTTCGATTTCTCTATATATAATTATTCACTGTTTTTAAGTTATTAAATTACAAAAAGCTCAGCTGGGATGCAATTTGTAACAGGTTACAGCCTGTTAATGGACTGTTACGGCTGTTTGTGCAGTGCACGTTCTCCGCTTTAAATTTATATGGTTCAAGTGCAGAACTTTTCTTAGTTGGTACACAAAAGTGTTCATCAACAAAAAAGCAATCTTTGTGCAATAGGGTGCAAAAAACTTTTCAATATCGAGTAACGAACCTGGAACACTCGGTTTGCTAGCCGGAGCTATTTTGCATGTATTATATATCGGAAAAATAGATCTTTAAAATTGGTATCATGTTTAGGAGAGTGATGTTAATTTATACAATTTTACACGGAACTATTGGGGTGAAAAAAAACATCAAACAGACTGAAAAGTACTAATTAACTAACTCAAAGAAGCTCAGAGAATTATAGACATTATTATATTTAAAATCGTTTTGTATTTTGTTAAATTTTGCACCCCCTCCCATTCTCCCTAAAAAAACTTTTTAAAAATTTTTTACAAAGTTGTTGCGTAATATTATGGGGGGGGGGGGAGAAGTTAATAAAGTGTTACGGACGCGTTACAAGGGAGGGGGGGAGGGATCCAATTCGTCTTAAAAAAAAATCAAAAACTGCGTGACGTAATTTATGGATAACACCTAACTAACTGACTTTTATTCAATGTTGAAAAACAAAGTATCCTATTCCATAAACCTAGTAAGACCAATAATATTTTTCTTAAATTGCCCACTCTTTTAACCAATAACATAATAATTAAAAGGAAATTGACTTAAAACTTTCTAGGAATGCTTTTTGATGAAAAATTATCATGGAAATTCCATCTTAAATATATCGAAAGTAAAATCTTACAATGTATTTTTATGTTATATCGAACAAAACCGTTTCTTAATAATGAATCTTTAAAATATATATATTTATTTTTCGTTCATAAACAGCTATATTTCTTACTGTAATGTTACCCGGGCAGTGTTGTCCCCAAACGTAGTTCCATACCGTTTGACCGGTATGGGCGCAAAAATGAAATTTTTTTAACAATAACTAGTTTAATGTAAATAAACGTCGCATAAACAATATCAAAACAATACAGATATAAAAGATTTTGTTAAACGTAAATTGCTGAATGTATAGGTGAAATCGCCATTTTGTATGTTCAGAACTATGTATTTATAACACCATATTATTTGGGAGTATTTGGCAAGAGGGTCCCCAGCCTTTTTTTTAAAGGACTGATTTTTTTTTTAGACTGGTATCGCCAAAATCGATATTCTAGGTACGACACTGCTAGAGTAGCACTAATCACACTATACTCAGAAAAAATTATAGCAAATAAAAGTATACTTGCAGGATCATATTTGAGGCAAAAAGGAAAGCGAACCTCTGTTACGTCAGCTTGGAGCTCTAAATATTTATGAGAATAATATTCATCAAGTCATACTATTTAATGTATGTTTAATATTTAAATCATCTTAAATTAAGCTCGTACCAAATTTAAAATTTTCTTCGTATTTTTAATGAAAAACAAGACTTCGTTTTAAACTGTACTTTGGAAAGTTCTAAGACTGATTCAAAATGACATTTACTAAACATAGACTTTGATCTGCTAGATTTCAAAAAAAAAATTTGAAACCAATTTAAAAGCTTTTGAATTGAATAAATCATTTAAAATTATTACATTTTCTTTAACTTTTGTTACTAATTGTTTTCTTTTTTGTATTATGTTTTTGTTGATATTAATCAATCATAAATAATTATTTATAGTGCATTAATTGTAATAAAACTTAACACAATTTTTTGTGATTGATAACTTTTATGATTAACTCACTTTTGTCTTATTTTATTTTTTTTTAAATATTACGCAGGAAGATTGTTAGCAAAATTTTATTTTATTGCTAAAGTTTTGTATGTACTTACGCTGTTTTATTTATCACTTATTAGTTATGTAAATTTTTCAAACGTTTGAAAACACCAATGTAACGGGGCTCGGTGATAATACAAGTTTGTATTCGCAGTAACTAAAACAACGACAGTGCAAGACTAAGTTCAGCATATAAAGCAGCCATATCTAGAAGGGTAGGCAAAAAAAAATTTTTTGATGTTTTTGCTATGCTCTACTGCAAAAAAATTGCCTTAGGGTACCTAAGGAAAATGGAAAAAAAAAATTAGACTAATTTAAGTCTGGAGCTAGCGCATTACAATTGAATATTTGAAGAAATATTTGCTTTTCGTCCTTTTAACATACTAAAAAGTGAAATGAAATCTTATAAACTCTTTAACAAATAGATAGTGACTATTTAAGTAGAACAAGGCATTGTAATTGCAATTAATGAAATAAAAAAATGTTTTTTTTTTTATCAAAAATTAGTCTTTTCGAATGTTTAAAATTGTTATTCATAAAGAAATATATTTCGTTAATTTTTGTCAGTAGTTTGAAGTACGATTTGTTTAAAAAGTTAGACATTGACAATCTGGAGCTAAGTGTAGTTCTTAAAAAGCCCTCTATGGAATTGGAGTCAGCTACTTTTTTGGGTTGTCTCTCTTACAAGCTTTACGCATTGTTCTACTGTTTAGGTATAACACGGAAATTCTTCAAAGTTCCACTCAGTTAGTGTTTTACCTGATTGGATCTGTGACCAAATATCTTTATCGGAGACTCTTCGAAACAAAGGGGGTGGCGAAAGCGTAGCAGTGTTCCAGTCAATCATTTCTGTGTAGTCGTTAGCAAGGAAATTAATTTTAGGTGGTTGAAAACTTTTGATAAACTTTTTTTTGAAAGCTTCTTTACAATTCTTTCAAAACCCAAATTCCAAATAAGAACCCACTTGTCTACTATCATTATCAAAAGAAAATTTTCTGAATGTACAAAAAAAAGCGTTTGTCTCAACTAATGGGTCTATTACTTTCAACAAATCAGTGGACAGGAACCTTGATAATTTTATCACTTCAAGTATGTATTTTGCTCCAATTGTGAAGTATTTACTTTTTTTGATATGAAACCACACAGGGACATGATTTTTAAAAAAAAGAAACAAAAATTTTGTGTTCATCTGTTGGATTTTTAATACTTAAATGCAACTGTAAAATTCTATTTGCAGTTTTTTTTTTTTTTCCTTTATTACAATATTTAATACAATATTTACAAATATATCAATAAGAAAATTTACATGCAAAGAAACCGTTAAAAAATAAAGAATAAATATAAAGAACGCGGATACTAAAAAAAGACCAGACAGGTCTTGTCACCGAGAACTGCTTTTTGAAGAACTTTGAACTTAATTTTGATTTTAGAAAAAACAAAAATAAATAAATACAAATTTTAAAATTTTCTTTAGTTATGGTTTTTATGGCTTGAATTAAAATACTAGTTCTTCTGAATCGTATGACTCGCAAAAATCGCGAAAACAATATTATCATAATATTCTTGATAAACAAACACGTCTTGCATCTTACTCGAATCTATACGATCACTGAATCTTGTTACTCAAATGTATCTTACAATTACACTAATCTTAATTGTAAATTAATTAATAAATAAACGAAAATAATAAAAATATTATTGCACTAGGTACATCCAAATGCACTTCAAGGTTGTCCAAAAAATTGTGTAGAAGAATTTAGAAAGCCAAATGATGGTGTCACTGTGTGTGAAACCAAAATAATCAAATGTTGGTGCGTTTACGTTTACGCTTCCACCGACAAAAATGCTAAACCACTGTCATAGCTATGACATGATAAATAGTGTATGTATGATACTTCTGGAAGTTAACCATCCTAGGATGGTTAACTTCCAGAAGTATCATACATACACTATTTGCAGATACATCCATTCACATCATTTTTTTTTTTTTTTTTTATAATAATAATAATAATAATAATAATAATAATAATAATATATATATATATATATATATATTTTATTTATTTTTTTTAATTACGAAATTAAATTCAATATTAAGAGTGTATACCGTTCATAAGACAAATTATTTACAAATATTACGAATTAAAATAAAAAACTAAAGTACATGTTTATGCTGGAAAAAGTTTCAGCAATTCGTTTACTTCTTTCACCGTGCTTCAAGCTAAGGACAGATACATTAAATTTATTTACAACAGGCTTCATTTTTTGGTGCGAGGCTTCTGTTGATTTTTCATTATATCTTGACAGAGAGCAGCTGTGCATATCTATGAAGGCTCTTTGGTGAGAACTTAATGCATGTACTTTTCATGTCACACTGAGGTTTTTATTCAAGAACTAAAATATATAAGTGTATATAAAGGAAATATTTAAAGTAAAAGAAGTTATTAAACATTATAAGTTTATATCATACTTACTTCTGAACAGTATGTTTGAGAATGTTCAAAACTATCTGTAAAGTCTTGGATAAGCTTGTGATACGGTGGATCTAGTGGTTTACTAAATGTACCAGTCACAACTTTATCAAACTTTCTTAATGTATCAATTAAAGGAAACAACTCTATCGGAATTACAAATACATTCTAAGTGAAAATAAATGAAACAAAATATTAAGTTTTGTATAAAAAGCTCTCCATTAGATTACAAATATATAAACAAACTAACCTTAAATAATAATAACCTTAAAATTTATCATATGTTTCTCAGGAAAGCCTGCATCAGCATACTGACGGAAACAGTTATCTAAGTCTGCAAAATTTCTGAGATTACCAGATTTCAGAACAGCTTCCCCGTCACACCAGGAACAACTGTATTTTCCACCGAGAGTCTATAAATATTTTTGAGTTTTAAAAATATTTTTAAATTAAAATAAAAAGTTCATTTAAAGAATAAATTGTAGTTATTTAAGTAATTTAAATACCGAAGTTCCCAACAAAATGTTAATGAGTTTGAGGTCTGATGCCAGAGAATATTTACAAGTATGAAGTTGAAGTTTTTCAATTAGTACTGTGAGGTTGCTATGTGTTTCTTGCATATCTTCACAGTATGTTAATACAAGAGCAGTGTTTATTCCAGATTAAGTTCCCCTATCATTCCCATCAGTGACTCTGTGTTGGTTTGGCTTGAAAAAGTTTGCAAGAACTTTCATTGAACCTCCACCTTAAATGTTTTTATTTACTCATTACTCTTAAAATTCATAGTTTTCATTATTCATCTATTATATTAAAAATTGAATGCTCAAAAATCAAAGCCTGAACTATGCCAACTCTTATAAAGGTATTGAGGAGATCCTGCTTTCTGTACTCAATAACAAATTCAAGATATTCTATAATATCTTTTACATAAACTAAATATCTTTTTGCATGATTTAGTATCCCTTTCTTTTTATCCTCCAAAGAAACATTTTCGAAAATATAGAAGTTCTTAAGTATCTTTGTTTTATCATTCAATTACTTTTCCATATTACTTTCAAACTTAACTCCATTTTGCCTGAAGGTCTTCAAGAGAACATTTGATTTGAACTGAGTCAATTGCAAACAAACAGCTAACTTGTTAAACTTTGAAAACGGTATTTCTGTCTGTTTCATACTAGTTTGACCTAGAGTTATGTTGACTTTGGAACCACCTATATAGTTGATAAAAATGTTTAGAAAGGCTCAACATTTTACAAACATATACAAAGAAAGAAAGATTATATACCAGTAGAAAACAACATTTCTTCACCTTTTTCCATATATTATTGTTTGAGAATATATCTTTCAAAATATTGGTAATTATTTGGCCTTGAACCTAAACAATAGGACAGTGTAAAATTGGTGCTACAAATGAGATATAAACAAGAAAAATTCAGACTTTAAGTAATAGTATTATTATTAATTTTTAATATATATAATAATAAATTTTATATTATATATATATATGAAATATATTTTATAAATATTTTACTTTAATATCTTTATTTAAGAGATAAGTTGCCAGATTCTTTGATTCCTATTCAGGGTAGCATTTATGGCGTATACCGTTACCAATAACTTGAAAATATTTTTGACAAACTTTAAAGCAAGCAGCATTTGAACTCTCGCAAACACAAACTTTTCCTAAAATTATTTTCTTTCTGTTTTATTTGTCTATTTTTATTTAAAGAATTATTTGATGAATTTAATTCAAACTAATTTAAAAAAAAATAAAGCGTAATATAGAACCTAAGATTTTAGTAGTTGCCAATTTGCAAACTTTACATTTTTTGCAGCTCCTACTGCAGTAGAAATTGCTTATAGATTCTTTTTTCCATTTCCGTTTAACTGATGTTGAAAGAGGTTTTCCAGTTTTAAGCAGGTACAGATTTTTTTTACACGTAAGGCATAGTCCAGCTGGATGTTCATCTTAGCAATGCTATACAATGAGCTTTTCCAAAATTTCTGTAACTGGAATACACTTAGTGCTTTTAGTAAAGCAACAAGCACAGATAAAAAATCTGTTCAACTTATGAGATCTTTTAAACTTAAATATCCTTCCTTTCCTCGATATTAAATAAGGCATAAACTCTATCTGTAAATTTAATAGTTACTAAAGTATCAAGAGTAAATTTATAAATAAACTTTAATTAAATAAAAACTTAACTACTCATTGCAAATTTTGTTTAATTCTATTTAATCATCATTACCTTTAAATAACTATAAACAACTAATAAATGGTATGAAATGAAGTTAAGCTAATTTTATACCATTTTCTATACTCTTTTATAAAAAAATATTAGTGTCAAAAAGACAAATGTATCCAAAAAAGTGAAGCTAAACAAATAGTGTTTATTAACAATAAAGAGGCTTATGATATTCAGGAATTTTGAATACTAAAATCTTTTGTATACAAAGTCATGTAATCACATGGTATCATATGGTTATAAAAAAAGCGGAGGACGTGCATTTGAATAATATTTTGTAACTTCATAAACCAAATCGAAATTCATTATGAAATTTCAAGTTTCTTAAAAATATCTTATGTTCTTTAGAAGTTATGGTCATGTAAAATATAAACCCTCCTTATTTTTTTGGAAGGGGGAGGGGGAATATAACGTTTTTTGATCATAACTTTTGAACTGTAACGTATATTTTTTTAAAATTTGAATTCTTTGAATAAAATTTCATTTACTTTAAGATTGTACAAAAACATTTTTCAAATTATTTTATTTGCCATATTTGGGGTCGGTGCCCCGAAATCGTTGTATTTTCAATGTTCCCAAAATATTTTTTTTTGGCAGAACATGATTATTTGATATTAGTATTAGTATGCAAAAATTTAAGGTTTGCAGCATTTCTAAAAGTTTCTTTACTTGAACATGATATTTTCATAGGCCCGCCCCCTTTAAATGCCTTTTCCAAAAATGTGCCACCTTCAGGAATTTAATTTTTACAGTTTTGTGTAACCTAAAGGTTTCTTAAATAGAATCTATAAAAATATTTGGGGTGTTCTAAAGTCAAACCTAAAAGGTAAACTTCTGAACTGTGATAAACACATTTGTTTGCAATTGGTCTAATAAAGAAAAATTTTTGTGATTAATTTTATAAATGCGTTCCGTATAAAATCTGCAATAGTTACATAACTGTGTGTGTGTTTGTATACCAAAACCTACCATTTCTGTGCATATCTATTCCACACCGATTATTTTTATACCTATTTCTTATTTACTTCAATGTTTTTTAGTATAACAATTTATTCTGAAAAAACATTTGAGAACAAATAACTTAACACTGCATATATATATATATATATATATATATATATATATATATATATATATATATATATATATATATATATATATATATATATATATATATATATATATATATATATATATATATATATATATATATATATATATATATATATATATATATATATATATATATATTATTGCCGAACTAAATAGTCTTAAAACTCTTGTTTTAGTGTTCTAAGATCTTCCTTGTTCCATTTGTAAAGCGTTACGTACAAACTAGTGATGTCACGAATATTTGGTGACTTATTAAAAAGAGTAATCGTTTAATCGTCGCCCCCATTTAGGTTAAATCATGCTTTAAGTTCAGGTTGTTGTGAAAATAACATTTTTAATAAGTTTAGAATTTTTTATGCTAACTCAATCTATAGAATATTTTGAAATTACCTCAGAAGAACAAGATCTACATGAGCTAGTTATTTTTGAACTTTTCTGAATGGTTTGAAAAGTATGAAACTTTTATGCATAGCTGAAGTTAAAACATTTGGTGTATCAGTCAACAAATAATGCATGCTGTGACACAACCTATTTATAAATGCCCACAGAGTAGTTGACATATGCAATATAACAAAGCAGGTCGGAGCCCTCAATATAATTAAGTGTTGCCGAATATTCGGCCGAATATTCGTAGCATCTCTAGTACAAACGTCTTACCTTTATGTTACAAATGGTAAAGACGTTTGTACGAAACGCTATACAAATTTTATTATTTTTAAAATTGCTTGACTACAAAAATTAATTGTTAATTCAAACATTATTAAATTTTGACAATAAAAAACAAAAACTAACATTTTTTAAAGTTATTTAAATAATAATAAAAAGATTAATATTTTAAAATTATATAATTTTGAGCACAAAAGTTATATTATAATTAAAAACATAAAATTCTATTTTTTTACCATGAAAATTTGGAGATAGAACCTTACTATTCTCATCTACCGATATGCTATTTGTCTTATACCATTTTATATTACTAAATAAATTACAAATAATGTTCTCAGCAACAAATTCAACAAATTTGATATTTTGATCTTTTAATTTAATGAATTTAACAAATTTTTACTTTTAGTTTGAAAAATTTAAAAGAATATAACAAATTTTGTTAAATTCTTTTAACAGTACAAAAGGGAGATAGAACCCTATTGTTCTAACGTCATGATTTATATGCAAACATACAAACTTATTTTTAGTTATAAAATGCTAGTAAGTAATTTTATTCTGTTAACCTTATCTTTTTTTTAAAAATCTAATGCTTTGGTTATCACTTTTCTTAATTCAGTTAATTTTATTAAACTTTTTTTTTTAGATGCCGCAAGAAGTGCTTACGGTCTTATCAGAGCACCGCGAAAGAGTATTTAACAGGAAGTTCACGCCTCCTTTCCAACCGATGTCGCAAAACTTGTCCAGAGGTGGGGTTTGAACCACGGATCTTACGTTTCTGAGGCAAGTGCGCTACCATGGCTGCTATTAAACTTACTTCAAAAAGAAACAATTTAGTTTTTACATTAAACTTACAGAAAACTTGTATAGCACGTCCAAGCGTAGAAATCAAACAGAAAACTCACGATACTTGACATGCTTTATTGAAACACGCGACCATCTTGTGTCTTCAAAAGAAAGTTACTTAAATGGCTACATAAAGACAATCAAACATTTATTATTTCGGTACATACATTTTTATAATATAAAATGTTTTATGAGTACAATATTGTTATGCTTCGAAGTATATGTTTCTTAATTAATTATTGGCGATTAGTACAATTATTATTTAATAAGGTCTACTTCCCCATTTTTAAAAAAGGCACTCTCTAATGTGACTTTTTTTTTTTCTTCAAAATTCTCTAAACACAAAATTAAACCTTTCCAATTTATGTTATCATTTACACCAATAGAAGCAGAAATATTTTCTGGAACAAATTCACTAGTGTGGCTAGAAGTAGTGATAAAAGTAGTGATAGAACAATTATCAGTAGTAAAAGTTGTTGCAGCAAACTATCAACATCAAAAACTTAAGAACAAAAAGAAAGAACAGAGCTTAAATAATAATTTAAATAATAAAAAACGATTTGATTTTGGAACATGGTCTTTTGACTTTTTAAAGACTTTGTCAGATACACCATATGAAGAAAACTTATGGGTAAGTCCAGCATGCCAAACTTTATCGAAATCCTTTGATATCCAGAGCAATAACAATTGCCTCAACGCCTCTATCTAATGCTATATAGAACCTTTTTATTACGACAGTTAACAGGTCAGCTCCAAAATGAGATGTTTTGAAATCCATATGTTTTTTTATGTCATTAACAAATAAAGACTTTCGAGCTTTTCAGGATGATCATTAATGTTGATTTTAAACAGTAAAGGGCTAAGAATTGAAGTTAACTTTGTTAGCTACGTGGTGTACGTAGCACATCACTTAGTCACACTAGCGTAAATTAGCAGCGTTTAGTGCCGTACGGTAAATTGATATTTTTTTTTAATTTAAAAATTTTTAAAACGACTTAATAGAATACAAAACACATTGTGTATCCGTGCTTTCAATAATAATTTTATTCCATTTTAAGAGTTTCTGCTGTTATACCTGCTATTGATGTTATAAGTACTAAAAACATCAGGAAGTTCATTTGCTGTAAGTTGTTTTCATTTAAAATTAAATTTTAACTTTATTTAAGTATCTTCAGTCTGTTAAATAGGTAATTCTGAATAATTCCGACAGACTTTAATGCCCTTACGCAGTAATTTACTGATCGGTCTGTAAATTAAGCAATAATTTTAAAATGTTTTAATTGGATTTCATGATTCCTTTATATATATATATATATTTATATATATATATATATATATATATATATATATATATATATATATATATATATATATATATATATATATATATATATATATATATATATATACATATTTGCATGATGTAATAGTAATATAACCCCAAATTTTATTTTCCAAAACTAAGTAAAAGTAACCCTCAGTCTGTAAAATAGATGATTTTGAACTATTCCGACAGATTTAAAAAAAAAAAATTTTGGAATTTTATTTTTTTATAGTTTTCGCGTCACTATGGAAAGTTTCAAGTGTAATAATGGTTCAAAAGTTATTTCAAAGTCAAAAATACTCTCTTTTGGGTGTCAAAGCACTTCAAATTTTCCTTACTTAATTCCTATACCTTCTTTCAAAAAATCGTCAACTTTTGCACCACAAAAAATTCAATAATATTAGATCAGCTTAACTTCTAAGGCTAATTGACCCTTCATTTTTTAAGTCTTTTCAAGCTCTATACAATAATATTAATATCCGGATCCGGGGGAGGGAGATGAAGATTTTATTCATGAACTAAATGGTCAATAAATTAATGCAAAATTTTTTTTTGTAAATTGTCGGGATGATTCGTAATTTTCTTGCGTAAATCTATGTCCAACATAATGAACAACAGAATATACAATCATCTTTTATCAAACAATTTATTATATAACATGCGATATGGATTTAAAAAATATGATTTAACAGAACATGCTATTATTCAGCTTACAAGAAGTATATCAGACTCATTTAACAATTCTTAATTTATATTGAGAATATTTATTGATTTAGCGAAAGCGTTTGATAATATTGATCATAAAATTCTTGCTAAAAAATTAAAATATTATGGTATATCAGGCAAAGTTTTAAAATGGTTGAAAAGTTATTTACTAATCGTGAACAATTTGTTCCAATGAAACATTTTCATCAAATTTGTCAAACATCACATGTGGAGTTTCTCAAGGATCTATATTAGAATCTCTTCTTTTCTTATTTATATTAGTGATATACAAAGCCTTGGATTTAATAACAATTATGTTTGCTCATAAGTAAAGCAACTGTTATTGGAAATTTTTAAAAATTGGATGGATGTTATGTTAGAAAAATTAAAATTTTTAATTGAAATGGAAGCTCGAGAGCAAATTTTTGAAATCATACCACATATTTTCAAGTCAAAGTTTTTTTGGCTCACATCAATAATTTACTGTTTTGAAGTGTTTGTTAAGTTACCTGGTTCTTTTTTAGCAAGAGCTCAACGTTTTAATAGTTACAAAAAACATTTCACATTGAAGATATCTATTTCCTGTACACCTTTTGATGCCATTAATTTTTTTTCTAAATGTAGTGGTCGTGCTTCCAACATTTAAATTGTAAAAGAATCAAACTTTACATCATCAAAATACCACCACCCTGGAAATCAAATTTTGGCTAATCGTGGTTTTACGTTGAAAGATGATTTTGTTGCTCATTCCGGTTCCTAACTGTTGGTTCCTGCATTCACAAAAAAAAAAAAAAAAAAAATCCCAGCTATCAGCTGATGAAGTTGAATTTACCAGAAAAATTGCATCTGTAAGGATTCATATAGAAAGAATTAAAGTAAAAATAAAAAATCATTATAAAATTCTAAAGAGAATCTTGCCAATAAGATCATTGGAAAGTGTAAAGGATGAGGCAAATCATTCAATGCATGCAAGCTGTGAAAAAATTGTTTTAGTATGTGCTGCTTAAACGAACTTGAAAGAAAGTATTGTGTTTCGCTAGCATGTAATATTATTACACTTTTTGCAACAGTATTGCATAACTCGATGAATGTTCTATTGATCAAGTCATACCGATTTTTGGCTTTTCTAGAATATCTTAAGAATATAATACACGTAATACTATAATACAATATAATATATAAATATTATATATAGTAAACAATATAATGTACGTAATATTTTATGGTCAACTTTTATGTATTTTTTGTGACTGTAAAAGTTTAGTGTCACTTGAACCCTCTGGGCTGAAAAGCGGAACAGAATTGAAAATTAAATATTATTTAAAGATTTTAATGCAAAAACTATTTTAAAGAAAAAAGATTTTATATTTAAAAAAAAAATCTTTTCCACTGAGTTCTCTAATAAAGTTCCAGAACCTCGTTGTATACTTCCGATTGTTTTATGTTAACATAATACAAAACAATAAAGTATGTTCTAAGCAAGTCAAATAATATTTACGTGATAAAACTAGTTTTTTTTTAAACAAACAACACGCTTAAGGCATAAGATTTTTTTCCAGTTAAAAACATATAAGTTGTTTTTATTCATTAAATTAATAATAATAATCTCCTTTTTATGTCCTAAAGTTAGCGGAACTTAATCAAAAAATGATTGAGACACTAGATACAGAATAAGTCATTTAGTGCCATTTAAAAGGTTGAGAACAAATGATTGAGCGCCTTTGAATTTTCAAAACTAGTTTAGTCCAAAATAAGGCTTACAATCTTTGCAACATTATACAAAAGACAACTAAGCTTAATTGACTTGCTGCAACTATAATGACCTTAAGCCATATCCTAACTTTCTAAACCGATTGTTAAAAGCCTAACAACTGTTTCCCAAAGATTATTTCATTCCATTTGAATCGTTATAAAAATTGCCGAAAATAAAAGAAACTAATTTCGTTTCGGTTATATTTTTAGCTTTTTGCCGCTTGTGAGGTTCTGAATCTGACATTCTAGGGAAAAATACAATAAAATATAATCAGAATAAAAAAACATTTTTTTTATTTGTCAGATACTGATGACAGTAATTCCAGAAAGAAAATACAAACAATTCAACCAATTGACTTTGAGCATAAATAATGTACTTTCAAAACATTTTAAAATTCAAAATAAATTTTATTTATAAAACTGGACACGCCACAATTCTATTTTTGACGGGGACCGACTCGGAATTCGTCTAAAAATGAATACTCCTATTATATTATAAATGAAAATTTTATCCAGTGCCGGGTACTCGGACGCGGAATTTTTAGCCAGGTGCTCAAGTTTAAATTCAATAAATTTTTATTTTATTTCGATGGTACTTAGGTTAAAATAAAGCAAAGTAAGTTTTTGAGTATGGTAAAAATTTAAAATTTTGAGTTATTTTCAGTCTAATGTGTAATCAAGTAAAAAAAAACCTAACCATTTAAAGTTTCAGAACGCCTCAAAATGAAAGGGTTGTAAATTTTAGGATCATAACTTTCGAAAGCCTAAAGATAATTAACATAAAAATTAAAACCTGTCGACGAGTTTAAATTTAGTATAAAAGCCAATTAAAATATTTTATTAGTTACCTTCACATTTGGGTAAGGCGTGGTAAACCTTTTAAGATATTTTTGTTACCAGGCTCCAATCACTGTGATTTTTTTTAACTTAAGTTATGAGAAAGTTAATCTAGATCCTTTTTTCAAAATACTAACAAAGCATTGTTAAATGCAAATATAACTGAGTACAAAATTATTGATTGAAAACGGAGCTATTTCTAAAAGCACCAAGGGTTACTAACAAAGGCGACGTTGCCTATAACTTTAAATAATTTGACAAATGCTTACAAACATAAATAAGTTGTTAATTCTATTTAAATCTATCAATAGAAAGTTTCATTAATTTTTTTAAATGAATTTTCATAAAGAAGTTTTTCGAACACTTGCATATAAAATTTTAATTTTGTAACATTTAAAGTACATATATCATTTTCAGTCTTTCTGACGTGATTTCAAAATTGAAAATTTAACAAATACTAAAAACTATTTTAGTTAACTAAAAAAAGTCAAAAATGCATATATATATATATATATATATATATATATATATATATATATATATATATATATATATATATATATATATATATATATAGGGCGGGTCCGTAGGGGGGTGCAAAGGTTGCAACGCACCGGGGCCCCACATTATCTCAAATTTTAGGGGCCCCATTTTTTTATGGGAAGAATTAAAAAAAATGAAACTTTCGCAAATATAAGTCATGAGTTATTTTTATCTTTTTTTATTACCACTGCAAACCAATCCAGACACTTAATTTTGCGGTTTTCAAGCAAGACCTGTGCGAAGGGGGTGGTGTTAGTTGTTAAAATCCATTAATGTTGGAGGTAGCACTTCTCCCCCTCCTTAAATGAATTTTATTTTATTTAGACGGCAAATTTAGAAAAAAGAGAAATAATTTTTTAATGGAAAATATTATCCCCCCCCCTCCCTTATACATACTTTGCACCGGGTCCTCCTGAAAGCCACCGGCCGGCTCTGCATATATACCGGTTTTTACATCCATTTAAAACAAACATGACATTCATTTAAAAAAACCATGACATTCATTTAAAACATCGTGACAATCAATTAAAACAATTTTATTCTTAATTAAAACAATCATGATTTTCGATTAAAACATTTTTTTTTTTTTGATTTTTTTTTTGATTAGTTGATTAAGGTACCCCAAAAAGTCCTTACGGTCTTATCACAGAAGATTAGCATTTAATAGGAAGTTCACGCCTCCTTCCCAACCGATGTCGCAAAACTTGCCCAGAGGTGGGGTTTGAACCCGGGATCTTACGTTTCTGAGGCAAGTGCGCCATGGCTGCTTAAATTTAACATTTAACGCATGCGCAATCTCAACATTTTAGATTAATCAAAAAAATGGTTTATTTTGATATATATATATTTTTTTTTTTTTATTCAATTTTTAAAATTAAAATATAATGCTTATTTTTTAATAACTGTCGAGGTATGTCATCTGACCTAAGACACGCTTCGAAAAAGCTTTCGCAGTGTGTGTAATAGTTTGATAAGTTAACATTAGGAATAAATAAGCATGCCTCACGCATTCTTGTAATTAGTTAATTTCTTTCAGCTGGGGCCATATTTCTTCGCACTTTATTCTTAAGATTAAAAAAAAATCTTTTCACACGGATTCAAGAGTGGTGATTATGGTGGCAAATATTTTATTTGAATGTTCCGAGCCCTCATCTCAACATTATGATGGATTCTGACATTATCCATCACCAGGGTGAATTCTTCCTCTATCCCCAAAACTCTTACAACTTCACCAATATATTCTTGAAACAAAACTGTGTTGACTGACACACTGACAGCTTCGCAGTGAATAATATTTAAACCATTGACAGCCAATATCATCGAAATGTTACGCTGTCTAGGGCGAATGATCGGGTTTGGTGTTACTCCTCTTCTTGCCCATGAATGACTGCAAAACATGTGTAAATTAAATGAACTTTCATCAATAAAAACAACCTAATTTACACATGTTTTGCAGTCATTCATGGGCAAGAAGAGGAGTAAAACCAAACAAACAAACAAAAAAAAAAACACCTCTAGAACCAGGAAGTGTTGAATTCGTTCGATTGTGCCTTCTTAAAATTGATTGTATTGTGTTTCGATTAACTCCTGTTAACGATGAAGCTTCAGATTGAGTTTTTTCTTGATCAACGACTTGATTTTTAACAAGATCTCGAATGTTTTGGGAAACGAAATTTTGCGGCATGAAGATTTAGATTGAGTTTTTCACGGCAATGAAGTTTCAGATTAAATTTTTCTTTGATCAACGACCAATCTCAAAACAAATTTTTGCGTATTTTGGCAAACAGAATTTCGCTGCGTGTTTTAATGAAAATCTTATACCCTCATGCGCTTAATGTTTTAATAGAAAACCATGGTTGTTTTAATTATCATCACACATGTTTTAATTGAAAATCATGGTTTTTTTGCCATTACAGTATGTGTATAAAAAATATGGTTTTGCATCCATTTAAAACAAACACGACATCCATTTAAATTTAAAATAAATTCCGTTAAATTAAAATAAATTAATATAATATTAATAAAAACAAATTTATATAATATTAGATAAATAAATATATAAAGAAAACCTTTTATTTTAAATAATATAGAATGATTGCGCATGCGTTAAATGTTTTACGATTGTTTTAATTGAAAATAAAATTGTTTTAATTGATTTTCACGATGTTTTTATGAATGTCATGGTTGTTTTAAATGGTTGCCATGTTTGTTTTAAATGGATGTAAAAACTGGTATGTATATGTATATAATAAAATATTATTTTTTCTGTCGACAAGTCGGACAATTACCAGAACTTTATTTTAGGCAATTTTTTTGGTTTTAGGCAGATTGGATGAAACCATTGATCACGACGATCACAACCTATTATATCCCAATAACTATTGGATTTTTTGCAAATGCAAAATACTTCTCCTTCTTTTTATTGTTCAACAAATACTGGTTCAACAAATTATTGTTCAACATCTGTGGTTTCTAACTTCCTTGTCATTAGTTCTGGTAGGATCACATTTTTCTAGAACTTTGTACTTTTGGAGATCATCTCATTCACAAAATCAGGATCACGCTCAATTTGAAAAAATCAAAAATCAATTGGAGTCCAGACAATAACACTTTTCCAATATGAACATTCCATCATGAAACTGTTATTGCATTTTTTACATTAAAATTTTCATCATCTATCGAAGAATTTAATACAATATCTTCAAGACTGTATAGACATTTTACCTCAACAACTCAGTACCTACATCATAAAAAATATACAACACCATCAGGAGACACCTCCAGCCATGGTTTCTCTTTTAAAACTAAGAAACCAAAAGTTTTCACTTCAACATGATTGTGAATCATAACCACTGACAGGCAAAAGGACTCACTCATGTATGTGTCATCAGAAATGATATTTACATACTCAGCTAATGCAAATTCTTTAGTTTTCTTGTCCCCATAATAATGAAGGTGTATTGTTTTTATAAAAGTTTGGTTTTGTTAGTTTCCTAACTAAAGACTTAGTTGGATTTTTAATAGATGGTTTTAGAACATCATGCATAACAGACCCAGTTATACAATCACACCTGTGTTTTTACCAAGAAATGGAAGGTAATTTATTTCTAGTTACTTCCACCAAGTATTTAAGTTGCTGTGTGGTAATTGATAGCGAGTTAAAAAATTTCTCTGCTTTAATTAATAAATTTCTCTCTTTAAGGCTGGCATATGATAGAAGATACATACTTCTTAGTGTCTTTGGCAATCTGGCTGACTCACATTCATGAAAAGAGACAAAAGGCTTTTGGAATCCTTCAAATAACAATAATGCTACAACGTTGGGATTGTTCTTCTTTATTGATTAAAACTCAAGAGTCTGATGTTCTTCATTTAGCTGTTAAGGAAAAATATTTTTAATTTTTTTAATACATAAAATCATTTGTAAAATTTTGATTCCATTTACACATCTGTGCAACTAAATTTGCCGATTGACTTGTCTAAAGGATCTGCATATGCCGACTGACTCGTCAAATTTGCTGACTAAATGAACGAATAACTTATTGATGGAGGAGGGGGGTCTACCCCTTCCTCCCCCCTCCTCCAAACACACCGGAGTTCGAAAACCCAGCGAACTTCCAGTTATCTTTTCCAGTGATATCTAAAGGGTTCTGGGAAAATTTCCAGTGATATCTAAAGGGTTCTAGGAAAAAATCCGCCCGGGAAAAAATCCCCCGAGAAAAAAATCCCCCCCAAAATATTCCCCTAAAGAAAAAAAATCGAAGATATGATCATCTTCATATAAAATAAGAAAAACCCTAACTCTGACAAACTGCAAACTGGAAAATGTGAACTTTTTTGCGAACCATCGTAGTTAATTTAGCGGTATATTTTAAGGACTTTTAAGCGAAAAAATTATTTAAAAAATAAATAAAAGGAAATTAAGTAAAACTAGACAGGTACAATATGAAAAAATATATATTTTTTTTAATTATTTGATAGACTGCCTACTCAAACCAAACCCTCAATCGATGTAGCAGCACTCCGTTGCGAGTCAGGCTATTTGTCAGTTGATGTAGCAGCACTCCGTTGTGAGTCAGGCTATAAGATTGTCGATGTAGCAACACTCCGCGCATGTTTTACAGTTAAAAAATAAAAGTTTTATTTTAAATAAAGCTTTATAATAGATAATTAATTCTTAATAGATAATTTGCAGCTCGCGGTGCGCAGTTCGCATTTTACCGACAACCGAGGAATAGCGACATTTTGACGGAAAATGAAGTATTTTATAAAACTATTTTAAATAAATAAATATAACTATTTATAGATAATTTTTAATTAAATTTTTTTTTTTTTTTTTTTGGAGGGGGGGATATTTACAGGGGAGATTTTTTCTCGAGGGGATTTTTTCTCGGGGGATTATTTCGGGGGGATTTTTTCCGGGGAGATTTTTTCCTGCTACCATTATAATACACAAGTTATGATTTGCTTATTAACAGCTTAAGTTGTTTCCCAGTGGGAAACGTTAGTTAATTTTCCCTTCCCCCTCCCTAAAAAAAAATTTCTACCGGGCGTTATTTAATTTAACATTCAAATGAAAAGTTTCCTATTTCTTTTTTTTAAAAGTCATCGATATAAAAGACATCTTTTCTACGTCTTATTAAAGACGTACAACGATTGGCGTCTTATCGACCTTTTTTTTTTGAAGACGCCTTTTTAAAAGACGTCTGACAAAATAAAATACGTCTTTATTATGACTTGTTATGTCTTTTTATAATCAGCCTAAATAAAGACGTCAGGGTTTATGCGCTATTTCTCGAAGGTAGCGAATGTGAAACCCTAACCCTAACCCTAACCCAAATAAAAAATATATATATTTTTTTTCATATTGTATTTGTCTAATTTCACTTAATTTTCTTTCATTTATTTTTTTGATAATTTTTTTGCTGAAAAGTTCTTAAAATATACCGCTAAATTAATTACGATGGTTCGCAAAAAAGTTCACATTTTCCAGTTTGCAGTTCGTCAGGGTTAGGGTTAGGGTTTCACATTCGCTACCTGACGTCTTTATTTAGGCTGATTATTCGTCTAAAGATATCTTTTTTTTCTACTGGGTTCATAATAAAAAATACCTATAAAAATACCCACTCTTAATTCTGCAACCAGACTAACAAACATGAGCAGGGTCGACCGTTTGGCGAAAACGCTTTTTTAATTCGGAAACATTTGTTTCAAAACATTCTTATTTTATATGAAGATGATCATATCTTCAAAACAAATCTTGAAAAAAATTAGACTAATATTATTATTGGCATTTATTTTTCATCGTCGCGCAATAATCAAACATCACTGGAGAATTACAAGAGTCAGTTGGATATAATTTCAGGTGTTATTAATTACTACCAGGGTGTTGCTGAAGATATTGTTCTTGGCGACTTTCAATCTTTTCCTTGCGGAATATATGATTTTTTTAAGAGAGCTAGCTCTACGAAAAATAACTACTCCGTAGTTTTATCAAACTTTATTAAGTCTATAATATATCAAATTTTGTTAAGTCTATAAAAGTCAATAAACTTGAATTAGTGGACGTAACAAAAGGCTCTGGACCTAAGATAACGTATCACCATAATACATTACCAAACGCATCTTACATAGATCATATAGCTTTCTCAATGTATACGTCTCTTCTTTATTCCAATTGTTTAGTAATTCCTTTTTTATCTCAAAACATGAGTGATCATTATCGATTGAAGTTGGAATTATTGGACAATCTTCTCAAGAAAAACTCAGACAAGTACAGCATTCCGAATTGTGCCTGGAATAATAATGATTTTTTACAATTATATAACAATCGCTTAAATACTAATTTTAATTTTTACAATTTTACGAATGACAATTACGATGAAGAACTTATCAAAGTATATACTGTTATTACAAAATCGGCATCTAAGGTACTTAGTCAATATTTACTGATAAAAAAACCATTGTTGTATTCAAAATCCTGGTGGATACCTAAATTAAGCCGTAGTAAAAAATTTTTCCTTTTTTTTTTAAAAAATGGCGGGAAACTGGGTTCGTTTAAGACTTAAACTCGCAAATTTTTATTCGATACCGTATGGCACAAAAAAATTTCCGCAATCCTGTAAACTCTAAACAAAAACTTGTACAAAGAATACATAAAAATCGAAACGTTAAAAAATTCAAATCCAAAATATTTTTGGAAAACTTTCAGAAATATAAAAAAAGATGCAAATTCGAAATTGTACACCATAAATAATAAAAAAAGATAAAGACTCGATCACGAAAGAATTTGCGAAAATTTTTTATTTTAAAAGTTCAAAATAATATTTTGAACTTTTAAAATAACGCAGACCTAAAATGTTTTTATCTGATCGGACGCATACGTTTAAAATAAAAAAACGAGTAAAACTGACATAAAATAACATATATATATATATATATATATATATATATATATATATATATATATATATATATTGTTTTATTATTGCTACTCCATACTGTATTTGCATAATTGATGTGGCAGTTAATAAAGGAATAGTATAGCTGCGTTAGTTGCTGTTTGTTTAATATGTCTCTAGCTTTATATATAATGCCAATAGATTTTGCAACTTTTGAGGAGGTACTGTCAATATGATTTTTCCAAGTTAGATTTTTATCAATATACACTACTTAAAACTTTACAACTTTTTCTTTTTTAATAACAATTTTAATAACAATTTTATTCTCAATAAAAAGGTCAGGCATTAGAGTTGGCAATCTTTTTTTTTTTTTGAGCGTGGATGGAAAAGTGTCCATTTAGTTTTGTCAATGTTTCGAGATTTATTTATTTTAAACCAATAAGAAACTTTTTTAAGCTCATTTGTCATGTTATTGAAAAGTATATTTGTATTTTTATGAGATAAAAACATAAAAATACAAATATACTTTTTGTCACATGAAAATACAAATATACTTTTTGTTTGTGTCATCAGCTAAGATTATAGATGTTAAGTTTGAGGTTTTATTAAAAACATTAGTATATATTAAAAAGAGAAGTGGTCCAAGTATGGATCCTTGCGGAACACTGCATGTAATATTCATTAAAATCTTAGAGTCAGAGTTTTCATTGTAAACATATTGTTTGCGATTAGTTAAATAGCTTTTGAACCAGTTTAATCTTTTATCTATTATACCATAAGATTTTTTAACAAGATCTCGTGATCAACAGTGTCAAAAGCCTTGAACAGGTCTATAAAGACTCTTAATGTAAATTGACCGTTTTTAAAAGATTCGGAGATGTTGCGTGTAAGTTGGAGAACAGTGTGCTCAGTTGAATTGTTCTTTCTAAACCTAAATTGATTTTCATAAAGCAATTTACTGTCAATAAGGTATGTATAGATTCGGTTACACATTATCCTCTCAATAATTTTTGAGAAAAATGGAAGAATTGAAATAGGGTGATAGTTATTCATATTAATATGTTCGCTGGTCTTGAAAACAGGAATTATCTTTGCTATCTTTAGATGATCTGGAAAAGATCCTTGAATTAGAGATGCTCTAAATATTTTATAAAGAATGTTTTTGATGACGTCGTAAGAGTCGATTATAATATTTCCATTAATGCCATCATATCCTGTTGCCTTATTTCTTTTTAATGATTTAAAAGCATCATCAAATTCGTTATAAGTTAACTCAGTTTGGTAATTTATTTTGTGTTTTTCGGATTTAGATTTTAAGTACTTAACGTATAGTTTTTGGTTGATTTTTGAAGATTTTTTAAGACCTTTAGAAATCCAAGGAGATAATATATTTTTTGTTTTTAGAATTATTTCACAAAAGGGAAAATTTACATCATAGACTTCATAGAATGTTTTTAAAAAGGTACTGTATATAATGTTTATATCTAAATCAAAATTGATATGGTTCCAGTCTATTAATGAAAGTTGTTCTTTAAAGGAGATTAAATTTTTTTAAGTTGTATAATCTTTTTTATTTTTATTTTTTCATTGTTTAATCGTTTAGAATCTATGCTTATAGAAAAAATACAGGAAAATAGTCGGAGACGTAGGTTTTAATTATTCTTTTTTAGTGATTTATTGAAAAAATCAGTAGTTAAGATATTGTCAATTAATGACAATAAGGAGTTTGTAATTCTAGTCGGTCGGATAATTATCGGTATTGCCCCCATTTCGAACAAGTTTTTATAGAAAGTTTTAATATTTTAATTTTTGTAATAATCAAAGCAGTTTAGGTTAAAATCTCCAATTAGATAATTTCTCTTCTTTCCTAGGTTAGTTTTTTCTAAATATAATTCTAAATATTCTACGATATTGTGAAAAGTTGCAAAAGTTTTCAATTTTACCAGTTGTTGGCCTGTAGCAACAGCTTATTAACAGGTTTTTTGATTTCTTATTTATCAGTTCGATTGGTAAAATCTCATTATTTACATCAGAAACACTCATATCGCGTCGAAGTTTATACAATAGATTATTTTTTACAAAAAAAAGAACTCCTCCTCCACGCCTATTATTGTTTCGCTCTAAAATAATCGGGTTAAAACCAGGTAGTTGGAGGTTTGAATTATTTTCAAAATTAGAAAGTGAGCACCATGTTTCAGTTACGCAAATTAAGTTAAAAGCCATTTATCAGTTTCACAAATAATATTGAAGAAGTTTTTATAATTCTTTTTTAAGCTTCTTTTTTATTTTCTTTTTTTATTTATGTGGATTACATTCAAATAATCATTATTACTCTCATCAAATTTTAAAATTTTTTTGATTTCATTTGGGTATAAATAAGAGCATTCAAATTCGGGTCCGTTAATTCCGTTAAAATAATTTAAATCTGGATCAGTGCTTTCATTGAAGTTGAAATTATTAGTTTGAAAAAAGTTAAATAATTTTTTAAAGTCATGATTATTTGAATCCATTTTAGTATTATCAGCTCAAAAAAGCATGTATATAAATTTAAAAATAACGTGAATTTAGTTTGTTGTAGACAACTTTAGCAAACTTACCCTTAGACCTTAATTCTTTTGCCTCTACAAACAGCTTTTTTCTTATCTCGATTGTCCGTTCGCTGAAGTCTTCGTTTATATAGATTTGTTGATTCCACAATTTTAATTTAATGTAGTTTTCTAATATCATATTTTTATCTTTAAAATTTAGAAATTTAACTATAAGGGATCTGTTTTTATGTTTTTCTTTTTAATAATCTTTTCTTTCACTAGTTTTGTGGTTTATCCTCCGCCAGCTAATTGCCTTGTCGAGGCCACATTACCAAGGTCTGCAGAAACTTGTTTCGGCTCCCAAGGGAGCGTCATAACCCGCTCTACAGACCGAGAGTAAGATGAGTTTGGGAAGAACGAAGATATGTTAGAGTGAAAGGCAGAAGTAGTTGGGTTAGATAGCATAGAGAAAGCGGATTAAACTGCACACGATGTTAGAAGGTGCAATAGTAATGTTAGTCGATCCGACAGAGTATTGGAGAGTTCACTTAATATAAAATGGCTAGTTACCATATAGAGGTCACTTTACCAGAAGTCCGCAAAGACTAGTTGAGCACCCGAAGGAGCGTCATACCCGCTTAACGGACTGAGAGTAAGTTGAGTTTGGGAAAGAACGAAGATATGTTAGAGTGAAAGATAGAAGTAGTCGAGTTAGAAAGGTAGCATAGAGTAAGCGAACAGGATTGCACACGATGTAAGAGAGTGCAATACATGCTGTAAGTTAGGTCGCCTAACTAATGTACGCCGACAAAGTTGTGATTAGGGATCACTTAACATGAGCTCTTCCTCAACTTTCTTTCAACCCTAACCCTTTATTGTCTAAAGGAACCCTAAAAACTAACCTTTTATATAAAAATTTGCTTCTAAAGTTCTTGCGTATATTGTATTTTTTCCCGTCAGCCGGCTAATTGCCTTATTGACGTTCCTCCAGGGAGGATCAAAATCGTAGTTATATAAAATAAATCGTGTTTACAAAGACCTGTAAGAAACCGCATAATATATAACCGTTTTACAAAGATTCGTAAAAAAAAAAACAGAAAAAAAAAAAACAGAAAAAATAAATTATCGAAAAAACGAAAAAATCGAAGAAAAAGAATAAAAGCGAAATTAAAACGAAAAAATAAAATTAAAAAATTAATCGAAAAAACAACAAATCATAGAAAGAAAAAAAGCATCAGACGATAAAAAATTCAAAATATATTTTAACTCACTCAAAATAACTACTTATGCTTGCAACTAAATTTAAGTTTCCGTTTATGTCAAATATATTTCAAATTTCATCTCTGTGCTTATCTTGTGTATTTTGAAAATTAATTATTAGGAGTTCTTTTTTTAGCAAGTATTTTATTTTATTTTCAAATTTTTTGAGCAAAAATTCAATATTAAATGCTTTCTTTTCAAAATAAGATTTAAGTTTGTTATAATAAATTTCCACAATTAAAGTTTCTAATAAAATATTTCCAAATTTGCGATTGCGCGCGTAAGCGCTATGTCGGTATAATATAAATTAATAGTATTAGGATGAGGATATAGAGAAGGGTAAAGTTGATCTAAAATGTCTAACAAAAATAGTATCAAAGGTTGCACTTTTCTACAGGCATCATCATATGGGCTATATTTTCATCTTGCGCTTTGCACTGTGGGCATAATTTATGTTCACTTATATTTCTGCTAAACATTTTTTCATTTGTTGGTATAATAAAGTTTGCTATTTTAAATAGAATATCGTTTGCTTTTTTGTTCGTAGTTCTTTTGTTTATTTTCAAAAAGAACTGTTTCCAGTCATCGTTGCATAGCGCTTGCATGCTACTTATATTGCTTACTGCCCACTTTTTAAATTTAAAGTCTAATGGGTATTTTAGCTTATTTAGAAGTTCATACATAATTTGAACTGTAATATTTTTACAACCATATTTTTTATTTCGTTTGGCTAAATAATGGGGAGCTTTTTTAAAGACATATTTTTGTTCTTCTTGTCTAATTTTGTTTTGCAAATGGATAGGCAGAGCAGCAATTGTTCTTTCAAGCTCATTTTCTGTCAACCCTATCGAGTTATAATGCAGAAAACCAGGCTGGAAGGTTTTTGCTACGTCCGCTACAAGCACAATGTCGTTTTTGATATGTTCTTTTTTAGGGAAAAGAAGGTAATGGCGTCTACCACGTATATTATTATTAAAAAATATAGGTTGACCTAAAATTTCCTCAATTTCAATTATTCAAATTATATTACTTCGTGCCAATTTTTTAAATTTTGAGAATAAAATGGCGGAAGATTTTCTAATTGCGTGGGAACAGTGTGAAAAATTAGTATATTTTGATTAGATTTTCAATGAGAGTTTATAATATGCAGCATAGCACTTTTCCATGGTCCTTCTGCATTTCGATCATACAGTTTGGAAATCCACTGGATTTGGATTGCCTTAAGTTTATTTGTTAAGCTTACAATGCCGAGACCGTCATTTTTAATTTTTTGTTGTGTTATTTGTTTATTTAGCCTACACAAAGATTTCCCACCCCATAGAAAATTTTATATGTATATATATATATATATATATATATATATATATATATATATATATATATATATATATATATATATATATATATATATTTATATTTATATATATATATATATATATATATTATATATATATATATATATATATATATATATATATATATATATGTATATATATACATATATGTATATATATATAGGCGGACGTCAATATGTATATGCACATATTTTATATATATTTGCACTACAAATTTACTCGAAACTATGGACTTTTTGACCTGCACTGCATCACAAAAGCTACCTGTTGATGCCTTATTTCTCGATTTTGCCAAAGCATTTGACAAAGTTCCTCACAAAGGTTACTAAAAAAGCTTGAATCTTAAGGAATTAGTGGAAATGTTTTAAATTGGATTAATGCCTTTCTTTCTAACAGAACACAACGTGTCCTCCTTGGTAATGTTACACCCGATTGGAAATAGGATAATAGTGGCGTTCCTCAGGGCTCAGTTCTTTGTCTAACAGTATTTATAGTCTATATTAATGACTTGCCAGATCACATTAGCAGCAAAAATAAATGCAAAATGTACGCAGATGACATAATAGTCCACAGTGTAGTTAACACTTTAGAAAGCAAACTTGGTTTGCAAGCTGACATTGATAATATTGTCAATTGGACCCAATTATGGCTCATGCAACTTAACATCAAAAAATCCAAAGTTGTGCACATCGACCAATCCAAATCTGTTCCTCACATCTACTTCATCAATGAAAACGACTCCAATAGCGGAGTCAAAAGAATCCAGGTAGAAACAACAACATTGGAAAAAGACCTTGGTGTTCAACTATCTGTTGATCTAAAGTACAAAAGTCAAGTGTTCATCGCTGCTGCTAAGGCTAACAAAATCTTAGGTATGTTGAAGCACAGCTTTGTTAGCAAAGTTGTAAAAATCTGGAAAAACCTATATACAACATACTTACATCCACATCTAGAATATGCTATCACCACTTGGTACCTTAAAAAGACATTACTGAAATTGAACAAATACAACATCGCGCCACAAAAATACCTCATGAATTTAAGCACCTTGATTACAAGAATAGATGTGATATAATTGGACTAACGTCACTAAGTGACAGAAAAAAACGTGGTGACCTTATCCAAAAATTCAAAATTGAAAAAAAAACTGAATTAATCAACTAGCATAATGACCCAATATACATTCCTCCCATCTATGGTCATCGCAAACGCTTTCATCGCAAAATTAATAGCAACTGCCTCGTTCGACTTAACTTTTTCAACAATCGGGTTGCAAATACTTGGAATGCTCTGCCGGATGATGTTGTCAAAGCCTCTACAATCGACAGTTTCAAAAAAAACAAAACCAGTAACTCACATAGTTAAAACAGTGCATCATTTTCCGTGGCTGTATTATTGCAGCTATACGAACTATCTTGCGAGCTAATGATGAACTTATGGTTCATATCTGTATCGTGTAACTTTAATTGAAATTGTAATTATTATAACAAATACAATTTAATTAAATATATATATATATATATATATATATATATATATATATATATATATATATATATATATATATATATATATATATATATATATATATATATATATAAAACATGTGATAACTAAAAATCTGGACAAAATTAGAAGTTGTATAACTTTTTAACGAAATGATCAATTTTAATAATTTAAAAAGTATTAAAACAAAAAATGTCTAATTAATAAAATATAAAAAAATTATGTTTTTTTTTTCATGCCATGACAATGAACAGTGTCTAGTCTTGTAAATGTTGCGGCAGCTAGCAGATGTTCATGTTCTATGTTGATTTTCTTAATTGAAAACTAAATCCGCTTTTTAAGTTTACCAAGATTTTCAGCTTGCCAGTTTTTATTATACACTAATCTCTTAAGTTCAGACCAAAAATCTCCCATTGGACGTTATTCTGGCATATTAGCAGGGTTATGCTCTTTTGGTACAAATTCAATATTTTCAGCTTTTAGATAACCTTGCACTTTACGCGAATAATGTGACAAAGCTAGATCAGGCCAAAAGACAATATTGTCATTTTTATGATGTTTTCCAATGAATTCCTCTAATCTAACAAAACATTTTGAAATATACACATCTTCATTAACTACTTGGCCTGACGGAGCAATGTACTGCTAAGAGATTCCTTTCGTCGAGAATGCAATCTAAATAAGTAATTTTGGCTCAAATTTGTCTTTTCTTATTAACTTTATATCATTTGATCCTGTATTTATGTCAGAAGAATAGAATCCAGCATTTCCGGAAATATTGGTGTTGCTCAAATAAAAATTCAATTCATCGTCAATAATAACTACTTTTTTCCTAAAAATTGAAACCAATCTATGGTACTTTGAACAAACAGCTGCTTTTTGAGTCGATGCTCTTTTAGGTGTTTTAGTTTTTTTAAGATAACGAATACTAGTTTTTATGTGAATAATTTTGCATATGTACGGTTGTAATACATGGTATCGTTTTGCACGATGACCACGCTGTGAAATACCATCCTTTTGATCAATCAAATTTTTAAGACGATTTATCTCTTTTGCAGACATCTTTTTTGCTTAGTGACCACTTCCAACTTTTCCTTCTGGTCCTATATTATTCTCCTTTCTTTGAAGTATATTATAAATAGAAGATTTTGGTATGTTCTCCATTCGAAAATGGTTTACAATAAAGCTTTTATTCTTATCTGGATGCAAATGCAAAAATGTGTACACTCATTTTCTAAGGGAGTCGTCGTTACAAGTTTTTATTTTATTTTTAATTATCACTAAATAAATTTTTTTTTTGATAATACATTTAAAGAATTAAATTTGTTACAAAATAGAAGAGATTGCAAGTATATTAAATTATTCCTTCATATTTTAATATTTGCTCAAACTTTGTCCAGATTTTTAGTTATCATATATATATATATATATATATATATATATATATATATATATATATATATATATATATATATATATATATATATATATATATATATATATATATATATATATATATATATATATATATATATGTATGTATATATATATATATATATATATATATATATATATATATATATATATATATATATATATATATATATATTATTTGTAAAAACATTTATTTAGTTTTTATTCTTCGAACACTTGTTTCTTCATCCGTAGGTTCATCAGGAAGATCATCAGATGAAGTTCATCAGATGGAAAAACAAGTGTTTAAAAAATAAAAACTAGATAAGTGTTTTTACTAATATATAAGTGTATGTGTTGTATGTATGTGTGTGTGCGTTACATTGCATACATACATTTATTAATTAAAAATCCAGCACGGTTGTTTTTCATTTTTTCAAAAGTTCAAAATGTTATTTTGAATCATCCGAAAGAATGCCAACCTATAAAACATGTCAAGATTTTAAAGTAAATATTGATTTGGAATATTTGTTTGATATGGTTAAAGGAGTTTTTAAAACAGACATAAACTTAGCCACAGATTTAGATTTCTTTGCTTCTAAAGTAAATAATTATGTCGAAGAACGTGCATATAATTAGCGTCTAAAGTAAACAACTTATTTACTTTATATACTTATTACTTTACAATAAAGTATATTATAAAGTAATAAAGTGAATAAGTTTTTTTTTTGTTATCTTGTTTAACAAGACTTTGCCTCAATTCCAAAAAATTCTGGCAAATGTTCTTTAAACATTTATAGGAGAAAGAATTCTATCAGTAAAATAATAAAAGTGTAAAGAATAAATAAAGATATTGTAAGTTTATTAAAAATACGTATTTGATATTTGATATAAGAAAGCAGTTCTTGAAAAAAATCTTGTGCAAGAAATTTAACTTATAAATAAATGGTGTTGAATATCTTTAGAAAAAAGTAAGTTTAATATATTAGAAAAATTTAAAGTCAGCAGTGATTTATTTTATTATGAGTATTATGAACTGGTGATGAAAAATTTACTAGTTTCACACTTCAGCAATATAACTTTAAGTAATACATTACTCACTGAAATGTCTTCTGTTATATTAAAGAATCTTTCTGATATAAAACCAGATGTTTTTATATCAGAAAGATTCTGTATATAAAACTCAAGAAATAACTAATATATAGAGAAAAAGTTTACAATATCTTGATGAATATATTTTTTAAGATTGCCAGCAGCAGGGTTATGGAAGATGATACTCAGACTTTTGTTAATACTATATATAAGAAGTATTGTGGAATACAAACGATGTTAGAAAGTTACATTGTACTTTCTCTTTATGAGCAGAGTTGTAATGATCCAGAATCAAGTGAAGTTAGTAAGAACTTGCTAAACGCTGAACTTCCATTGTTTGTAAAAGTTTGTTAAAAAAAAGAAAAAGAAAGAAATCTTGGAAATCCTGTGAAATCTAAAATTATCAAAACAAATGAAAAAAAAAGTTTGTTGAACGTAAAAGGCTATTTTTATAGTCACAACTTTTTAAAACATTAATAGTATAAGAACTACTTAAACTTTAAAAATTTATGATAAAGTTTATTTAGATAACATTTATTAATAAAAGTAAATAACATTTATTAATAAAGATTCTTATATAACATATTAAAGTTAGAATAAAATTCTGAGTTATGATCGGTTACATATTTGTATTCATAGTTTTTAATAATATGAAACATTATGCTACTGTATATTGTTTCTTTTGTATTATTTATGTTTAATTTTTATTATTTGTATTGTATTTGAATAAAAATTTCTTAAATCTCTACCACCCCGCTGGCCAAAGTTATCCTGGTTTACGGTAGTTAGAAAAACTGAAAATTGTGGCTTGATTGCATTGATATTGTAGTTAAAAACTCTGGTGTAATATCTTTTCTGCAAATCTTTTAGAAATAACTAATTAAACATTATTTCGAAGTAAAACTTAAGCAGCTTCTTTGAATGAATTTGAAAATCTTTGTAAATTTTTAAAGAAATAAACATTGTTAATTTCAAGCTCTTGTCAAAACATCTTTCTTGTTGATCTATAGATTGGCGGACGTGTAAATAATATAACTCGAAATTACTTACGAGTTAACGAAACATACATAACTGAACCTACTCTAATCTGCGAAGAATTCAACAAATTTTTTACAAAAGTAGCTCATAAACTTAATTCTAAAATTCACTCATCTTACATTAGCTATAAAAAGTATCTTAAACATCCAAATCTTCATAGTTTACTGATATCTCCAACAAATCATTCTGAAATCTCATCACTAATATCTAAATTAAAATCTAGAAAATCAATAGACCCTAACAGCATCCCCACAAACACTCTTATTGATTTTAATTCTGAATTTTCTCATATTCTCTCTAAGCTTTATAATGTCTCCTTCTTAAATGGAATTTTTTCTGATATTTTGAAATTATCTTGTGTCGTTCCGGTATATAAAAATGGCTCAAAACTCTCATGTACTAGCTATAAACCAATTTCAATTCTTTCTAACATTAGCAAGCTCCTTGAAAAACTAATGTACTCTAGATTATACTCATTTTTGAATTCCATTAACTGTTTAAATGAGTTTCAGTTTGGATTTCGATCAAAACACTCTACTTGCCACGCTTTAATAAGTATAACTGAAAAAATAAAAAAAGGCACTGGATACTGGTTATTTCGTAGGTGGTGTTTTTATCGACTTACAAAAAGCGTTCGATACCGTTAATCATACCATTTTAATTTCTAAACTTGAAAATTACGGAATCCGAGGAGTTTCTTTTAACTGGTTTAAATCTTATCTTTCAAATTGAAAGCAGTTTTTTAGCTTTAATGGTTACAAATCAAATAACAAAGATACAGTTTGCAGTGTTTTTCAGAGTTCTGTTCTTGGCCCTTAATTGTTTTTGATTTATTAATGATCTAACTTTTATTATTTTTGATTTATTAATGTTCTAAATAACTCTGTCCACTTCTCATCAGTCCATCTTTTTGCTGATGATAATAATATCTTGCATATTAATAAGTCTCATCATTCCTTGTGTAAGAATATAAACTTAGACCTAAAAGGTTTTGTTCATTGGCTAAATGCAAGCCTAATTTCTCTTAACTTGGAAAAAACTGAACTAATATTTTTTTTATCTCCAAGACAAAACTTTTATACAACAATTATATAACTAAAATTAAAATTAATAATAAACGTTTATATCCAACACACGTTGTTAAATATCTTGGTATTTTTATAGATTCGAACCTTTCATGGAATTTTCATATAGATGCACTCCGTAAAAAACTTAATCGAGCTAGGGGCATGCTTTCAACAATTCACCATTATGTTGATAAAACTACCCTTAAGAATCTGTATTTTGCAATTTTTCAATCTCATCTTATCTACTGTTGTCAAGCTTGAGACATATTGGCAACCGTAATATTAATAAATTGTTATCAGCTCAGCGCAAATCAATCCGAATAATTAATTTTCAACTCCATAATACAAAAACTTCAAAATTCTTCAAAAAACTTAAAATTCCTACCTTGTCAGCACTAGTTAAATTTGCTAATCTTCTTTTTATTTTTGACTCCCTTAGTAATAATTTACCTTCCTCTTTACAACCTTCTTCACTGAACCTCGACTTATACATTCACATTTAACTAGAATCATCAATAATGGAAAACTATATGTACCTCCCTACAAAACTTTGAGGTATGGTAAGTATTCAATTACACATCAGTGCATTAGTGAATGGAATCGAAGTCTTGTGTGCATTGTGAATGTGTTTGAAAAATGAAAATTGCAAATTAATTTATCTCCATTTCTTTATTTAAAACAAAATAAATTTAAACGAATTCTAAAAAAAAATTTATTTTAATTTTTTATCATTATTAACTTTCTTTAGTTTTCTTTTCTTTTTATTATTAACATTTTTTTCTTACTATTTCTATAGAAACTTAATTATTTTTGTCTTTAATATTTATTACTTTTATTACTGCTGTTTTTATTATTACTATTATTATTACAGTTATTATAAATACTATTGTTTTTGCTGTCGCTTTTGCTCTATTAATGAATAAAGTTCTTATTGTTATTATTATTTTTTAAATTATTATTATTATTAATATAAATTATTTGGTGTCACTCCGATGATCAGGATTCTGCAGGAGTGACTCCTTCCTCGATCAACTATTTATATTTATTCTTAATAATTATATTTTGATTTTATTATTTATAATATTATAGATCTTAATCTTATTATTTTTATTTTTATTATTTAAAACATTATAGTTATTCTTATTTCTATTATTAAAATTATTGTTATTATTATTGTTATTATTATTATTATTATAAATATATATTTGTAATTATATGATTGTAAATTTTCAGGAAAGTAAATATCTTCTTGTTGGTGTTGTTGTAAACGGCGCACCCCCTCCCCTAAATTTGGTAAAAACCGACAATTTACGAGTGTGAATTTGGATGTAATTTACTTGCGGTACGGAGTTATTTACGAGTGCGATTTAGGCACTGATCTTAAAATATAACATGTTATATTTTAAGATCAGTGATAACAAAATAACATGTTATATTTTGAGATCTCAAAATATAATATGTTATATTTTTCAAAATATTATATTTTGAGATCAGTGGATTTAGGTAGTAATGTTTAGTTAAAGTACTGAAGGAAAAAAATCGACAAAAACTAAACACCGTTATATATGTAAATATATAGAAAATATATATATTTTGTTTGGTATTTTAATTTTAGTGCCACAGGTTATAACATATTGTAGGTTTTAATTTCTAATTTTTCTTCATCTTTAAAACTGATTAAGAAAAACATTAATTTTTGCTAATGTGATTGTGTTATTCTATTTTATGAGATATTTTACTAATAATTTGATTGCTCTAAATTATATTTACTTTTTCGATATTTATTTTAGCCAATTAAGTTGTAACAATCTCTGCAAGATTAAAATTAGGTTTTATAATTAAGTATGAAATTAAAATATCGTTTAGCAATTTCAATAAGAATAAGGATGTGGGCCCTTATCAATTGAGATAAGAGCCCACATCCTATAGTGTACATAGAGTGTGGGCCCAGAACAAGAAAAAAAGGTTTCCCCTTATTAAAGAGGAAGAGAATACTCTTATCTAAAGTTGTTGAAAAGATGTACATCCTGTTTCTACACTAAACACCATCAATATTTTAGTCAGCAGAACATGCAAAATATTAAAATAATTTGCTGCTGTGGCCGTGTTTATGATTCTCCGTGTCAGAATAATACTTTATTTTCAGTTTAGAATATACATATATATACATATATATGTATATATATGTATATATATGTATATATGTATATATATATATATATATATATATATATATATATATATATATATATATATATATATATATATATATATATATATATATATATATATATATATATATATATATATATATATATATATATATTAATAAAAACTTGAGTAACTAGCATTATATAACTATATGCAGTAGTAATTAATCAAAATATCATAAAATTAAATTATGGAAATTTTAAATTAATTTATATAATGGCATTTATAACAAAAATCTTTATGTTAAGTAAATAAAAATTATAATACAAAATATAACAATATTCAATAATTTTATAGTTTGTTTAACATGTTAAAAAGAAATGTTAAATCTTGTTAACAAGAGATAACAATAAAAATATATTTACCAGTAAAAAATGTTTATATATATTTTATGAGAGAGTGATTTTTAAAATTGATCAATTTTTAATGTCAAATGGTTTACTCCCTTTTGTCTGACTAAAACTTTTAGTCAAGCTTGAAGTGGTGGTTTTTTGACATAAAAATTTAACTTTTTAAATAAAATTACAAATAAAATTTTAAGAAAATTAAAAATAAAAGTCTTTCTTTTTACTAAAAAAAAGTGACAAATCTTTATTAATAAAGATATCACTTACTCTTTTTAGTAAAAAGAAATAGTAAAAAGAAAGAGTGACAATATAATTGTTTATGATTTATGATTTTATGTTTATTAAACAATACAAAATCATAAACAATGAAAATAAAAACATCAGAAATAAAAATAAAATTTAATTTAAAAAACACATCACCATACATATCACTATGAATCAGAAAATGCTCGAATTGATACAACAGAAAATGCTCGAATTTATATAGAGTTAAAATTAACATTTAAAACCATATTATAACACATTAACAAATATTCATCAAATAAACTGCAAACCACGCAATCATCACCAGATGTTCTTGAGCTTTTTCCTTATAGAATTACAAATATTAATTAGTAAAACTATTGAATCTAAAAAAGCTGTTTTATGGCTGACTTGTTTTCTGTGTGAATAAATAAAAGATGGCGTATAACATAGACGATTTTTTATACTTGTTTTATTTTTGAAAACTTACTAGGAACTTACTAAGTAATTCGTTTAATCCTGATAAGTACTTAGTAGGAACTTACTAGGATTAGCAGGAAATTCATAAACGTCATTTCACTAATGGGAAACTTAATAGGTTTAGCCGTATTAAGCGAAAACTTACCAGGATTAGCCGTATTAGCAGGAACTTAACAGGATTAGCAGGAAGTTAAACATATTCCTAGTAGTATTAGCGGGTTTTTTTTTCTCGGGTAATCTTCCTTTTAAACATTAATGATTCATCAATTTCAACAACAAGGCCAGGAGCACCTGTAATGATTGTTAAACAAAACAATTCAGAATAGCAATTAGCAATTACAAAATAAGCAATTACCTTTTGCGAATTGCACAAAAACTTATAACGAAAGTATTCCCTTGAGAGAATCCCGCACGAGGAATTCTCGCTTAAAAGCCAGTGCGCTGAATTTAATGACAGTTGATGTTTCAACGCGAAACTATACAAAGTTTTATACTTAAACTAGTTGTGGTAATTTAATATGAAAATATTGAAATAAATATTAAATAAAATCATAGTCGAATTCTCTTTATAATAAATATAAAGACAAAACATTACAGCATCTAACTGATTTCTAACAGGAACATCAACTAATTTAAAGGAATATGTCTCAAAAGTACTGATACTACTGAATTGATGTGTTTTTGCACATAGAATAATACTAATGTCTAGTGATGAACAAATTTGAAAAGCGATTTTACACGGCATAAACTGATCGTAATTAATTATAGGCGATTATTTTTACTTTGAATATATATTGGAATGCTATATATAATTTTTTATTTCGTTGGTTATTTTTTGGTGTAGCCTTAGCCACAACGGCTATACCCTAAATCTACACTTGAATCTTTTTCTGATATTGGCTACAAATAATAAAAACTCAAGCTTAAAAAAACTAAATTTGTCTGAAAATAAGTACACACAAAAAAATCAAAACTTAGCTTAGCAAAAGTTTATTAATGTTTTTGTGATAGTATACATTACCAAAGAATAAATAAGGATTAACAAAGCTAATATAAACATTACTCAAGCTCAAAAAAAGATAATACAAAGCTAATAAAATATTACTCAAGCCTAAATAAAGATAAGCAAAGCTTAAATACTATTTACCCGAGAAAAAAAAACCTGCT
>NC_061160.1:37771381-37773881 GCF_022113875.1 Hydra vulgaris
TAATCCTGTTAAGTTCCTAATAAGTTTCCTACTAAAACTTAGTAAGTTCCCGCCGAGTACTTACTAGGAACTTAGTAGGATTAGCAGGTTTTAGTAGGAAACTTAGTAGGATTAGCAAGTTTTTAGTAGGAAACTTAGTAGGATTAGCAAGTTTTTAGTAGGAAACTTAGTAGGATTAGCAAGTTTTTAGAAGGAAACTTAGTAGTATTACTAGGGTTTTTACTCGGAACTGAGTAGGTACTTAACAGGGTTAGTAGGTTTTTTTTTCTCGGTTAAGTATTACTTTCTAGTTTTAGTTAATAGTTTTTTTAGTTAAATTCATATGTTTATTAGGGTTTTATTTAATTATTTGAGTTTTAAAGATTTCATAGATATTTAGTAGGCTTATTTTTCAAGAAATATACGAGTTTAAGTAAAAATAATAATTTTTACTTAAACACAGAATCTTCTTGAAAATATAATCCTTATAATATAACTTAAATAGTCGCTAAGCAATAAGGACGCCTATTTATAAAACAATAATAAAAATAACAAATAATTAAGTGTTAGATTGTTTAAATAGAACATTTTAAAAAAATACAATAAACAGCGATGGTCAGTTCTTTTGGTAATTTTCGCAGGTGTCAGTGGAATAATTGCACCCATAAGATTTTTCTTAATCTTTTACGACCATAACTGTAGCTATAACGTAATTTATAAAAATATTAATGTAATTCAACAACATAATAACATATATTTTATAACAAAAAAGCATATTTAACTTACCATAAATTTAGAACGATGAAAAAACTTTCATTATCATTGTTTCAAAGCTATTATAATCTAAAATTTCAAAATAAAAGTGTATGAAAATATGAAACTAAGTTAAATTAAAAAAATTTAAATAAACCTCGTGTGTGTGTATATATATATATATATATATATATATATATATATATATATATATATATACATGTATATACACATATATATACACATATTATTTTTATATACATATAAAAATAGGAAAATTTACAGTTGACGAAAAACAATTAATATTTGTATCTAAAATAATAATTAATTTAATAGATATTAATCGTATCTACCTGTTAAGAAATCTGATTTAGATCATTGTAAACAACAAACTCTTGTCGCCATTATGAATTAAGTTTTATGTTTCATTAATTAATTGATTGCAAACAGAATCCTAAATAACAACTTCTAATAAAAAGAATATTGTAAAGTAAATATATAATAATACAAAAAAACATAATACAATTTCAAACTTTAAAAAATAGAAACAAAACCATGTTCATAATTATTTTGAATAACAACGCTATAATAAAATTTCTTTGTTTTTTTTACAAGAGCGTAGTGAGTAAATTTGCTTGAATCAAAAACAGCTAATCCACACTTTTTCAACAATAAATAAGGAGATATTTTTGACAAAACATGCTTGATTTTGATAGGAATATTAAAAGAACCCATATGACGATGAAACTTACTTACATTTTTATACAATCGACATATACACAAGATTTGTCTTTGGTTATGTGCAATAAACAAAACTTTCACAATCACGTTAAATTCTATTAAATATGCATAATATGAAGCTGATTTTAATTTTTTACCATAATGATAAGCATGAAAAGTTCTATCAGCAACTCTAAAACGGTTATAAAACTGATAAAGATTTAGGTCAACATTTAAATCATTCAAATCCATATTCCGTAACTTATCTGATATATTTTGTGCTGCACCTAACACAAAAGGATTCAAAGAAAAAGTATTTAAGTGGTCTTCTGTCTGAAATCTAATAAATTTTTCAGCCATTTGCCTTCCATGGCCTTTAGTTCCTGTAACAAACCTCTTTAGTTGGCGATTTACATTTTCAAACACCATAGCAGACGTTGCTGTAAGAGGTCCAAAATTTTTTATCTGGTCAGAGAGATGCGCTAATGCATCAAAAGTGAATGTGCGAACACCTTCACCGAAATAGGAGCATAATGCCTTTTGAAATAAATAAACTAGTTGCTGACAAGCATCAATATCATTTGATGAAACAATTTCATTGGATAATGTATAAATAGATGTTGAAAGCATTAAATAAAGAGAACAAATTTCAGCATTACCAAGTTTGTAAAATACAAATGGCCCATAATACAATAGAAAATACTTGTGCTCTTGAGCTTTCCACTTAACAAGTTCATTATTCACATTTTTTGGCTTCCGTCGAAAAAAATGTGGCAATTTTATGGAGTCTATTAGACTAAAAAGATCTAAAAGACTTTGATGAACATCTTTTTATATAAGAAAAAATCTTCTTAAATTTTTCTTAGTTTTTATTTTTTTATTTTGTCTATTTCAAAATTATCATTTTTTTATTTATCAAAATAATAAATATTTGTCAGGTGGACAAAAAAATTACTTTTGCTACTTGTTACAAAGATTTAGGTCAGCAGTTGCATGCCGGCGTGAAGCAAAAATAGGTTGGCTTTTGCGTTGGCATTACCAACCTGAA
>NC_061160.1:37778881-37897440 GCF_022113875.1 Hydra vulgaris
TTTTCATGATTTGGACTTAAATGTTTTTTGAGACAGTTACTACGTTTAGGAGATAAGTTAAAAAAATAAGAAACTTCTTTTACTTGGCCAAGAAGATTTTTTACTTTTGGAACTTGGCATGCAGCTGCTACTACTAAACTAAGTCTATGGCTTGCACAATGAACAAATATAGCTTTATGATTAAGGGCTTTTATTTGAGAAGCAACTCCTTTATACTCACCTGCCATACAACCTGCACTGTCATACCCTTGGCCTCTACAATTTTGAATATCAAGTCCAAACTCTTGAAGTGCATTAAGTACATTTAGAGATAGACTAAGACCAGATGTACCAGTCTTGCAATCAATAAATCTTAAGAAATCCTCGCAAATCTCATTATTTGAATTTACATATCTTAAAACAAGTGACATTTGTTCAGTATTTGAACAGTCAACTGCTTTATCACAAAGAATTGAAAAAAAAATTGAATGCTTGACATTTTTTATTAAAACTTCCTCAATTGCTTTCCCACAAGAATCAATAAGTTGGTTTTGGGTAGTTTTTGATATATAGGTTGCATTTTTTGGACTTAAAGAAAAATGATTAGCTAATACTTGATCACCAGCATCAACATGAAAATTTAAAAGCTCTATGAAGTTACCAACTCCAACTTTTTGTGTAGAAGATTCCCCAATGTCAGGATGATATTTGCTATCATCACGATGTCCACGAAATGCTAAATCGTTTCTACCATGAAATATTATTGTTTTAATTATTGGAACTAATTTTTTTCGGTTATCAGAAAGAAGTTTCAAACGAGAATTATTTAAGTCAACCTCAATAACATTACTTTTGGAATTGCAACTTGAAAGCAATGCATTAAATGAAAGCATAGATTTTTTATGTAAAACACAATTTTCCTCATGTTTTCTATAATCACGAACAGCATTACCCCACTCTTGATGGGGCTTGAAAACTAAATTTAATATTCCAGACTTATTCGGAATACTAGCACCTAGCAAAGTACAAGGAAGACAGTAAGCTCCATCTTCTTTGCTAGAATAAGCTAACCAAGAAAACTGGCTGAGCCATTTAAATTTAAATGATCTTTTTGTATTAAAAGATATTGGAAAAACAAACATAGAATTAGGACAAAATACTTTGTTTACCATATCTAACAAAATAGAATCATCTTTGCCAGCAATTAAAAGTTTACCTCGAACAAGATATATTGAAACATCATACAAAGAATTTAATTCATTATATGAAGGAATAATAACTGAGTTGGAGTCTAATGACTTAACTATTTTTGAATCTACAGAAGGTTCAAAAGGCAACTCTATGAAAGCATTGTCTTTTTTAAAGTTAATTTTAGATTGAATTTTCACATTTTTTGCAGAATCAAGTTTTTTTTTTTTTTATTTGTTTCAGTTTTAGGACTAAAAAAGTGTAAAGGATAAGTAGCATCGTTTTTTATAGCCAAATTCTTATTATTACTAGAAATTAGTTTAGGCTTTTTAATAATCGGTACAAAATGGTTCGGTGTCCAGTTATTATTATTTTGCATCACTGACATAATATCAGTATTACACCATAAAATATTTAAAACACTTTGATCTTGATTTTTAATTGAACGAAATGGAAAAATAATTGTATTAAAAAGTTTTTTGAATTTTTCTAAGCCAACATCTGGATTAATTGATCTAATAGGAATATTTAAAACTGATGACAAAGCAATTAGACATAAAAATGAAGAAAACTTGTTAGCTCGGCAGTTGATCAATGCTTCCATTATTATAATTTCAGAAGCTGATTCACTGTTAATTAATTTAAATTGATCTGAACATTCAAAAGAAACACAGGCTACTAGAACACTGGAAAGATTAGAAAAATTATTGTTTTCAACCTGTTTAACAAAAATGGAGCACCTCGCATAGTAGGAAGCTTTTTCAAACAATTCAATCGAAGTTAGAAGCCTTAACACATTAACTGTCTTCAGAGACGAATTGCTTAAAAGAGAAGCTGAACTGTTGAGGCAATTTCCATCTTCAGATGACCTTAAATAAAATAAAAAGTGTACTAAAACAAGCTCAGTTTATATTAAATACTAGCTGGAAATATAAAATACCATTAACTTTAATAATAGGGTTTTACCTTAAAGCAACATAATCTTTAGTAACTTCTTGCTTTGGGATAAAACGATCCATTTCAGTATTTTCAGATACTGAATATGTGGCTGAACTGGACTCTAATTATTTAAAACTTTCAATTCTTCAGTCAACTGGTTTTTATATTTGCGAATATTTGGCAAATGTCTAGCCTTATTTGCATTTGAGACTAAAAAATTCATTTTTCTTTTAAACTTTAGTTTACAAGCAAAGTCCAACGACGAAAATTACGAGCGAAGAACCTTTATCTGGTGGCATATCAGAATTTTGTAAAATTTGAACGATTTGGAGCAACTGATGCAATTGTTCTAAACTTTCTACAAATTTGATTGGTTATAAATAACATTTCTTATCTTTTTTGTAAAGTTTTTTGCGGAAGTTTTGTAGCAACTGATGCAATTGTTATTTTATTAAATAGTGATTGGTTTAAACTGTTTTTTAACCAATCATTAATGATATAGAGTACAATTGCATCAGTTGCTACAAAGTTATCGGAAAAATTTGGGAAAAAGTACAAATATGATTGGTTAAAACGTCCTTTTTTTTTTTTAAACTAATCACATTTGTATTTAATGAAGAACAATTGCATCAGTTGCTCCAAAACGCAGGAAATTTGTATAAGTAACGAATAAGTAACTATAGAGATAAAATAAAATCGAGTTTAAATGAATTTTTTTCGAGTTTAAAACAAGTATTTTATTTTTTGTGAATGCCAGATTCCCATTTCTACTTTTACTTTTTATTTAGAAAAAAAAGTGAAAAAGAGATACACTTAAATTTAGGGTTGAAAAAAGACTGATGCATGCGCATCATTTGCGACACCCTGGATCCGCCCCTGTTATATATATATATATATATATATATATATGTATATATATATATATATATATATATATATATATATATATATATATATATATATATATATATATATATTAATATATATATATTATTATATATATATATATATATATATATATATATATATATATATATATATATATATATATATATATATATATATATATATATATATATATTAAAGAGCAAGAAAAATCATTTACTTTAATAATGAGTGCAAACCTCAAAATTATAACTGATAGACTAGACACAATAGAGAAAGACAACAACAACAACAAGTCGAAAATAAAGAATATCGAGAAAGACCTGAACGAAATAAAGGACAGCCTCAGTTTTCAAGAGAATAAAACTTTAGAAAACATTTCACACTTAAAAAAATATTATGACAATCAAATAAATACATTATATAAAAAGTCAATAGACTTGGAAAATCGTTCCAGAAGAAATAATCTAAGAATAGATGGACTAAAAGAGTCTCCAGGAGAAAGCTGGGATGATAGTGAAAAAGAGGTAAAAAAGTTCTTTAATAATCAATTAAAAATATCAAAGGAAGTCGTTATAGAAATAGCACATCGCATCGGTCAAAAAAAAGATAATAAACCAAGAACAATAGTTTTAAAACTCCTGAACTTCCACGACAAAATATATATATATATATATATACAAAATACTCAACTCATTAACTCATCTTAAAGGAACTGGCATTTACATAAACGAAGATTTTGCCCAAGAAACTATCGAACATCGAAGGAAGCTTTGGGAAGAAGTGAAAAAATTACGTAGGGAAGGTAAATACGCTATTTTAAAGTATGATAAAATTTTTAGTCGAGATTTTAAAAATACGCGCTTTCAAAAATAACTTTACTCAAATCGAATTCTATTAAAAAAAAAAAAAAATTGATTTAATTCTTTTTTCGTCATGGCTAATGATTTTATAACAAAAGATTTTGATAAGTTGCGTTTTGACTTTTATAAACTAAAAATAATATCTTTGCGAATGATTTATACGACGACGATTTATTTATTTTTAATGGACCTGACTCTCCATACTTTGATACTAAAACTTTTAAAGCTGAACTTCATAACAATATAGACGAGTTTACGGTAATACACATAAACATTAGGAGCTTAAATACAAATATCGATAAGTTAAAAATTTTCCTTTTCGAATGCAAATATTCCTTTAGCATGATTTGTCTTACAGAAACTTGGTGTTCTGACGAAAATTCTTATACAAATTCAAACCTCCTAATCCCTAATTATAATCTTATTTCTTATGAAAGAAAAGCTAACAAAAGAGGAGGTGGAATAATAACCTACATCCATAATGACTTAAACACAAAAATTAGAAATGATCTTTCTATTTCTGATTCAAATAGTGAGGTCTTTACAGTTGAAGTCATTAATGATACTACAAAAAATCTCTTAATACCCTCTTGTTATAGACCGCCCGATGGAGATATTATAATGTTTTCAAGTTTAATGAAACAAATATATACAACAAGCAATGTTGAACATGGTGGAATAATAACCTACATCCATAATGACTTAAACACAAAAATTAGAAATGATCTTTCTATTTCTGATTCAAATAGTGAGGTCTTTACAGTTGAAGTCATTAATGATACTACAAAAAATCTCTTAATACCCTCTTGTTATAGACCGCCCGATGGAGATATTATAATGTTTTCAAGTTTAATGAAACAAATATATACAACAAGCAATGTTGAACAAAAAGCTATTCTGTATTGGTGACATGAACATAAATTACCTAAGTTATCATGAACACGCTAATACCAAATTTTTTTTCGATGATATGATACAACATTACATTTTCCCAATTATAAACAAACCCACCCGGGTAACTCCCACCTCAATTACAGCTATTGACAATATATTGACAAATTCAATTCAAGATCCATCCTTAAAAGTAGGAATAATTAAAACGGATATATCTGACCACTTCCCAATTTACTTCTCACTATCACAACAAGCAACACGTGTCAATAACTTGAAAATAAAAATCATCAAAAGAAGGATAAATAAATTCTCGACCCAAAAACTAAAAGACTCACTAGCGGTAGTAAATTGGTCAAAAATATATCATGAATGTAACCTCGGACACACAAATTCCGCTTACAATAAGTTTATATATATTTTCCTAAATCTCTACAATAAACATTTTCCAAAGGTCGAAAAAGAAGTTAATACAAAATACCTAACCACTCCATGGATTACCCAAGGAATAAGAAAATCGTCAAAACAAAAACAAAAACTCTACATAAAATATCTAAAAAATAGAAACCATTTTAATTTGTCTAAGTATAAACAATATAAAAATCTATTTGAAAAAATAAAATTAAAATCCAAAAAACTATATTTTTTAAAGCAAATACAAAAATTTAAAGGAGATAATAAAAAAATCTGGGACATTATAAAAGAAATAATTGGTAAAGATAAAAAAAACTCGAACCAACTACCTCCAAAAGTTCTCATAAGTGAAAAAGAGTTTAATAATAAAAAAATTATCTCTGAAAAATTTAACAAATACTTTGCAAGTATAGGTTCCAAACTCGCCTCTAAAATTCAACCTACAAACAATTCATTTGAGAATTACATCGAGGACTCTCGTTGCTCCCTAGTTTTTAAAGAACTAGAATACGAAGAACTTGAAACAGCAATTAAAACATTAAAAATTAACAAAGGTCCAGGTATCGACAATATCCCAGCCAATATTATTTTGAATGTCTTCCCAGAAATAAGTAAACCCATTTTTCAAATATTTAACTCTTCAATAATTACAGGAATTGTACCCGACTATTTAAAAATAGCTAAAATTATTCCTATCTATAAATCCGGAGATACATCTTCCTTAAATAATTACAGACCAATATCAATCCTTCCCGTATTTTCAAAACTGCTCGAACGAATAATCTAGAATCGTTTATATAAATACCTAATCACAAACAAAATCCTGAATGAAAACCAATATGGTTTTCAAACTCAGCACTCGACAGAGCATGCTATCGTAGACCTCGTCAATAGAATTAGTGAATCAATCTATGAAAAGAAGTTCGTATTAGGAGTCTTTGTAGACTTGTCAAAAGCGTTCGACACAATAAATCATGAAATCCTACTAAAAAAGTTGGAAAAATACGGATTAAAAAACCATACACTGCAGTGGTTTAAAAGTTACCTGTATAACAGACAACAGTGTGTTATTACAGATGATAATTACCACAGTAAATTATTAAAATTAACTTGTGGTGTTCCTCAAGGTTCGATTCTTGCTCCTCTTTTGTTCCTAATCTATATAAACGACCTTCCAAAAGTTTCTAGCAAACTTGAATTTATAATGTTTGCAGACGATACAAATTTATTTTACTCTTCGACAAACATCAAGGATCTGTATGATAATGTAAACATAGAACTCCAAAAATTAAATATATGGTTTAAAACAAATAAGTTATCCCTAAACATAGAAAAAACAAAATACACTTTATTTCACTCAAACCAACAAAGAAATACACTACCAAATATTCTACCCTCTCTAAAAATAGAAAATATAGTAATTGAGAGAACTCACGAAACTAAATTTTTAGGAGTTATAATTGATGAAAATTTATCTTGGAAAAGTCACATAAATGCTTTAAACACTAAAATATCAAAAAACATAGGTTTACTTTATAAAGCAAAACCTATGCTGTCGCAAAGTAATTTAAAACTTATATATTTCTCTTTTATACATAGCTACCTCATATATGCGAATATAGCTTAGGCGAGTACGCATATAACCAAATTGAAAACTTTATATCGACGTCAGAAACATGCTGTTAGACTAATCTACTATAAAGACAAATTTACACACACTGAACCCTTATTTAAAGAAATGAATGTGCTTAATATTTATCAAATTAATATTCACCAAAACATATTGTTTATGCTAAAATTTAAATTAGGTCAAGTACCAAACCATTTTTTAAATAACTTTTTTATAAATAACGTTAATAAATATAACACAAGAGAAAAAGGAAACTTTATTACACCTTTCAAAAAAACAAAACTTTCCCAGTTCTCAATTTCATATCGGGGTCCTTATTTATACAACAAACTAGCAACTAAAAATAAATCAATTTGCAATCTAGATTCAATTTGCAATCAAAATTTCTTGAAAAAAAAGTTAAAAAATCTGATACTGAATCTAAACAGATACTCAGAATTCTTCTAAGACTATAAATTAAAATAAATATATATCAACTACAAAGTGAACTGACTCGTTTATGTGTATTATCTAAATGACTCTTACCTTTCTCAAACAATATATCAAAAATTGTTTATTACACACAAAAAAAAAACACTTGATTTTTTCTTATCAAGTTTAGTTATTATGCTGCTAGTTAAGTCTAATATTTTATACTGAGCTTATTTTGAGTTTATTTTTTATTATGAGCTAAATTTAAAGAATATATAAACATAGTTGTACTTAATATATAATTATATTTAACATAATCATAATAATATATCAAACACATTGTAAGGGCTACGTGATAAGATCATTACGATCTTCTTGAAGTCCGGCCTGTACTATTTAATTATAAATTTCACTATATATTTTGACTCACGAGACTTGTAAATATTACTTTTAATTTACGAAACTTGTAAATGTTATATGTACGGCAAATATATGAATAAAAAAATATATATACATATATATCTGTGTGTGTGTATGATATGGTTTATATTAATTATACATTATAGAGAAATATTAACTGATAAAAAACTTGTAGTAAGTTTTTTGTGAGTTGGCATTATATTTACTAATTATATATAAAATGTGCAAAACAAATTTAAAGTTATCCAATTTTATTGTATGTTATTTGTTATAAAGTTGATATATTAAAATTTGTTAATATATTAAATATTAAATAGTAGTTTATATTTTCAGGATGAACTACACAATATTCAAAAGTTGCATTAAATTTTGTAAAAAAAATCCCATTTTTGACAAACGTTTCTTTGATGAAAATAAATTAAAGGTATACAGACTTGTCAAGTTTATTAATCAAAATGAATCAGGGGATAAATGAATTCGAAGTAACTATCTCATGGAAATTGACACTAATAAAAATACATGCTGTTGTAAAAAACTTCTTTTATTAGTGAGAAAAGCTTAAAAAAGATGGTTAAAAAGTTAAATTATTTTTACGCAAACTTTGATCAATTGATTAAAGTACAAAAACATTAATATTCAATAAAAAATCCTTAGGAAACAAATTTCACTTAAGTGCTAAATAATTAATGAAAATTATCAAATTTATACTTTCATTTTGGATAACGAAGCTTTTTACACTTTATGTGCTGTTTACTTACTTTTAACAATTGCTTTTTCATAGATGGTATTGAAGCTAGTGCAGAAAATGTAAAATATAAATATAGAGTTAGTCAAAAATTTTTAAACCTTTAATTAAAATGGTATTTAATCGACATTTTTACTTAAAAGAAATGATAAATGTTTAACTCCTATCTGGCAGTTATAAAAATTGTATAGTGTGTTTTAGCCTAACCAGGAATCACCTTGTCGTCAAAACTGTCACAACAACTATTAAAACTAAAAAAATTTATTATCTAAAAAGAATTGAGAACCAATCTCATGTTCAAGCAATGACCTCGCAAAAATGTGAACGCATTTTTCTAACGGAATTTTTCTAAAAAATAACTTTTTTAAAGAGGAAAAAAGAAAAAGGGGAAAGAAAACAATTATAAATTAAACGAAAAATAAAATCAACAACAACAAAAGAAAAGAATAAATTAATGTTTCAAAAGAAGAAAAGAAAAAAAAAAACGTGAAAAAAAAAAGTAAAAAAGTAATTTTTTTTTTTCATTTCATTTTATATTTCGCTGTTAATATAAATTGCAGATGAGTTTTACATGGTAAGTATCAATAAATAAAATATTTTAAAAACAGACGGGGACTCAAAGAAGATATGGATGATGCAATACCACCTCCATCTTTTCATAAAGCCGTAATAAAAATAGAAGTTAGAAAAAAAAGTTAATAAATAAAATAAATAAAAAGAATGGAAAAGAAAGAAAAAAAAATCTATTTAAACGTTGGAAAAAAACAACAGAGAAAGATCGGTAAACCAAGATTTTTTTATTTTTTCATATATTTCTGTAGTTTTCTTTCATATATTTCTTAGGATTAGTTATTAAGGACTTTATTTTTTAGTTATGCTGTTAGTTCTGTTGTCTTGTAGTAATGATTTTATTTTTCTCTTCAGTTTTTTAGCGTATATAGTTTTACTTACTATTTTTTGTTAGTCATTTATTGTTTTTTTTTTTTTAATAGTGATATATAAATTTTTTTATTCAGTTATATATTATTTGTTTTTATGTTTATTTTAGCTATTTATTATAAGTGTTTTATTCTACCGAATATTATTACTATTACTTTTTTTTCTTTATTCATTTATTTATTATTATTATTTTTTAAATCTTTTTATTTTATTTATTTTTGCTAAAAGTACTTAACGTAATTTTTTGTTTTGTTTGTAATGTGTGTTGTAACTTGTTTTGTTTTGATTTTCTCAGTGTTTTTCTGTTATGGGGCCATTCATAAAGGACGTCATCCAAATAGGGGGAGGGGGGAGGGGTCGAGTTAAAAAGGACGAAAAAGGACAAGGGGAGGGGGGAGGTTGTCAGAAAAAGACGTCACTTTTTAGATTTTTTATTTTAGTTTAATTAACATGGAAAACTACGTAAACATGTGTTTTTAAGAAGATAATGTATGAGAATATTTTTAATTTTATTTTTCAAAGGTGTACCAGCAGATTCAAACATCATTGCGAACTGAAATAATTTTTTTTGGAATTAAAAATAGGGGGGGGGGGTCAGGATTTTATGACGTCCTTTTCAAGGGGGGTATAGGGAAAAAGGACAACCGGTGACAAAGGAGGAGGGGGGAGAGAGGGGTCAAAAACTGGCTAAAAAATGGTGACGTCCTTTATGGATGGCCCCTATAACTATTTAATAATATTAACTAAATGATTGAAAGGATGATGTCACTCAAAAGATAATGGAACAATTTTGAAACTCAAAAGATTTTGGAACAAAAAAAAAACAAAAAAAACTTTGATCACTATAAACACTTTTTAACTTATGCGTTTTAATAAATTTTAATGGGGTTTAAATCTGAAATTTTTTTTTGTTTTAAATTCTTATAGGGTCCTATAGGACTTTTTGACTAGGGTAATATTGAAATATTTACAATGCGCTTTGAATTTTAAAATGCGCTTTTCTCAATTTTATTACTTAAGAAATATCTTTGAGTTTGTAAATGTAACTTCACACTTTTCATCATATTGAATCAATGATCGCGCTCATCTAAAACACGTGAAAAATTGAATCTTCGAAAAAAAAAAAAAATGCATAGGTGCAAAAAGATATTTATGCAGATATCTAAGGATGCATATATTAGACGCATTTCACGTCAAGCATATTTTAAAGCGAAACAACATGTTTTTACAAGCTGAGCACTTTCAGCATCTTTGAAATCCAAAACTTTAAAATGTAACGTCTCATCTTGCAAACTGTGCTAAAGTTTTTTATACATTGTCACATTAATCCATTTTCAAAATAGCTTAACATTTCATATATTATTGGTTTATTAATATTTCATATATCATTGACTATTGTTTCTAGATCCTCCATGCAATTTAAGGAGTTGAATCTTTTGCATTTTTATCTTAATTGTATTGTATCAATGGAAAAGCACCCATATTAACATCTCAAAATTTTCTCCTAGTGATAAAAGGTTTTTCTTATTGTAAACAAAAATTAATCATATCTAGTAGGTTATCATTACTGAATTGTAAAAATTTGAAAAATGATAGCATAAAAACTGTTCTATATTTACGCGTCAGGAACTATTATATCCATAGAGATCACTTTCATACTCATTTTTGAATGACAACAGCAATTTATTAAAGTTAATCGGATGATTACAAATGTCAATATTCATTAGAGACATTTGCTTGGCTTAGAGACATTTGCTGGCTTAAACACCAACTCTAGTGTTTTCTCATGTTTTTCGTGCATAAGAAAATGTTTCAATTGAAAGGAAACAAAACGCTTGCACACATTTTAACTTAAATCATATTTCTAACATTAGATAAAATACTGTGAAGCAGATAACATTCAAATAAGTTTTAACACAGTCAACTCCATTTTTTTATCTTCTATAGTAAATTGTAACACACAGTAACTGTTGGAATCCTTATAAATCAATAAGTTGAAACAGGGATTGATTCAAACCATAATCAAGTCAATTTCATTATTTTATCTTCAATCAACTGCTTTAAATTTCTTCTATACCTCATTTTAATAAGCTCTCTCTTAGCGCTTTCAAAGTCGTTATTAGTGAAAGCAATATTTGTATCTTCGATATCATGTTTAATATCGGCATCAATGTTTGAAAGCATAATCTTAAGCTCATCAACATCTTCACACTCTTCTACTTGGAAATTGAGAGCGAATATCGAAGATATAAAATCATTATCATTTACAGATCGCTCATCTACCACGTAACCATTTAACTCAAGTAAATACAAACCTCGTTTAAGAGGATCGGATAAAACCTTATGAGCCTCGTTAATAACAGCCGAATGAACAGTAGAATAACTTTGTTCTCTTGAAGATTTTTTTACAAATTTATCAGGATGAAGACGCGTTTGCAGTTTTATATAATATTCTTTTAAACTAGATACAGAAATATCAAAGGTTTGGCGGAGTTGAAGAAGTTCAAAAAAGTTTAAACTCTTTGAAGCACATTCTCCACATTGTATAATCTCACAAGATGGACAAAACAGCTTGCAGTCGTGTTTGAACTCACAATTCCAGCAACTATTTGTACAGCCATATGTGCTATGATCGCGCTTTGCAAGTAAACTATTTTTCACTGCATGGTGAGAATAACGTATCAGCGGCGAGATAAACCACAAACGCGGAAAATTAGAACTTTTTAACGTGTTCATAATAACAGAGAGTTTTGTTTGTTGCATATTAACTTTATTTTTTACCTATGAAAACACAGAAGTAAATTTTAAAATAAGAACTAAACATGATAACAAAGATTCTACCCTACTATATCAAAATATTGTAATATACCAATATTTCCAAATAGAAATCAAAAGAAATAATAGGGTTTACTGCAATTTGGTTTGTAAAAAAACTTGGCAAAAATAAAAAAAAGTATTTTAAGATTTATTTAATATTTAAATTATATAAAAACCGTAACACATTTGTAATGTTAACTTAATTTTTTAAAACTTTTCTTCAGTTTTAAATTGAGAGCTATACGCGTCAAATTACTATATTTAATTTTTCGCCCTTTCTCGTAAAATTATTCGTAGTAATATACTATTACTATGAATAAATTTAGAGGTAAATTAAACAGAAAATTTTATTTGTATAAATTTACTATAATATTGCCACAAATAAGCTATATACAATATTATTGTTACAAATATACTTTAATTTTCAATAATAAAAATATCAAAACAAAAAAAAAACTATAAAAGTATAAATATAAAGAATTAAACACAAAATTTTAATTGTTATTTTTATCATATATTACAAATTTTCTCAAAAATAATATATTTTTTTAATATAATAAACTTTAAGATTTTGTTGCGTAAATATATATTTTTATTTTATAATAAATCGTTTAAAAGAAAAAGAAGTTAAAGATAAATGGATAAGAAGAAGGACTGCTCCATAAATTTTTATTCATCTTTGAAGTTGCCGTTTGTGCTAGGGAGCTTAACCGGGACAGCATGCCATATATCTCTTGCATATTCCATAATCGAACGGTCGCTGGAAAACTTTCCGGAATTCGCCACATTACTAATACACATTTTTAACCACATAGCGCGATCCTGAGTGATTAAAAACAAAATTAAATATTACTTCAAAGGAAATTTAAATTAACACACAAAAATGAGATAAGATTTCGACAGGTGTGCACGCAGAGATAGAGGAAGTGAAATAGAAATCTGATGCAAAAGTAGACAGAGCAAGTGACGTATGAGGTAAGTTAAAAGTACATACTTATGCACACCTAGCTGGTGAATTAAAATCACACTACACATAGGCAAAATAAAAAGAGATGAAAATAAATGATTTAATACCAACATAGATCACACATAGACCAAAAAGTGAGATAAAAAAAAATACTGTTTTAAGACATACAACAAATAACAAACATACATCACACTGAAAAATATTAACACAGCTAGACAAACAAAAAATAAAGATAAAATTAAAAATAAAGCCCAATAAATAATTCTGTTTAATAAAACATACCCTGTATACTTGAGATATTGTGTCTTGACAAGCAACATAAGATTCATAATCTTTTAACAGGAAAAATCTGAAGCAGGAGAACAAAATTAGTCTTTAACTAATTAATACATACATATATGGTAAGAACATTTAAGTTGGTAGACTGCTAAAAAAATTATTTTTGAATTTTACAATATTTCAATAGATTTTTTTACTTCAAACATGATAAATACATTAGAAAACTTATAATTTATATATATATATATATATATATATATATATATATATATATATATATATATATATATATATATATATATATATATATATATATATATATATATATATATATATATATATATATATATATATATATATATATATATATATAGGGAAAAAACAGGTATTTTTAGGTCAAAAACAGGCTAAAATCTTGGCAAAGATACCTCAAAAAGTATAATTTATTAAGTTCTAATTTTTTGTATTTTTATTTGTTTTATGTAGATAAATGTCCTGAGATAAACATTTTTGTTGAAAATTTCTTTTTTTTGAAGCATCGTTAGATTTTTCAAAGCGCCCAATTAAAAATTGAATTTCTGATATTAAGAACCAAAATTTTTATTTTATTTTATTTATATTCTAAATTTATATTCTAATTCATCTCAGGACATAAAGCTTATAATAATAAATCTCTGGAAAAAATTTGAAGTCAATTGGACTATTACAGCTCCTGCAATCTTTGCCAGAAAATTAGAAGAATAAAACAGAGAAAAATGGATATAAAATTTAAAATATTGAATATACCAACTTATGAAAACAGGTTAAAATCTCCCTTTTTTACATACTATCCCTCTTAATCATTGTATTTATTATCAAACCCTTTCCTAGTTGCTTTAAGATTTTTTCTTTGTTTTTTAATTTTTTTTCATTTCTAACCTTAACTAGCCGTTGCTATGAACGTTGCTACGGGAAAAAAAATTACCCTGCTAAAATAAATCACTTTTATTAGTTCTAAATTTGTTTTTCTCATATGAAGATCTATATGTTTTTAGATTCTACAACAGTTACTGTTTAAAACAATGCCATTTTTGATAAATTGTTTTTTTCTAACTTTTTTAGCAGTCTACCACCTTAATCGTAGAGAGTGATTTTTGATCTTATTTTACTAAAATTTCTTTGAAAAAATTAAAAATAATAATGTTGAAAGATTTAACATTAAAAAAATTAAAGGTTAGTCGTTCTAATTATTATCAAGATAACGTCATTCAGAATAACAATAAGATTTTTTTTTATTTGTTTTAGTTATTCTGTGAAAAAAAAAATTCTTTACAAAAAACATCTTTTTTTTTTGGAAATTTATTAATTATAATTTTTCAACAAAAACATAGTGTTGTATAACTTTTTGTTGTTAATGTCGTACAAATATTAATTTGAGCATAAATTCTTAAATTTTGCATATATTAATTTGCACGCACATAAATTAATGTGCGAAACTGTGTAAAATATGTTTTTAACTTTTTCCATCTATCAAATGACTGTTTTACAATTGTGGTTATAATTTTTAGTATAATTATTTTCATTTAAAAAACTAGAATTAACAACATTTTGGGAATAATGTTGCGTAAAAAACTCAACTAAATAAAACGCAACAAAAAATTAAACTTAATTTAACAAGAAAACTCTTGTAGAAAAGTACAAGTCAAAAACATTCTTTTTTACACCAAACATTCTAAGAAATATATAAAACATTTAAAATTTGCACTGGTAAAGGTTGATAACTAAAAAGATGAATAAAAAAGATTAACAACAAATATTGCTTCAAAAATGAAACAAATATATCTAATAATCTGAAAAACCTTACAAGAATTTCATTAAAATCCAATCCAGGCAGTGGAAATTGCATAAGCAGAGTTTAGTGGGTCAGGGGTGTACCCTTGTAGTCGTCTGGTGGCACGGTGGTTATATAAAATATACCCATTGTAATATATTGTAAAAAATAGTTTTTAACATTAAGTAATATAAAAAAACAACTGAAATTTGCAACAAAAAAAAAGAGTATATTTTAAAATCTAGAATGGAAGACAAAGATTTTGGCAAAAGAGAGAAGCTTTTTATTTGAGTTAAACGATAGGACTAGTTAAATATGCATAATACATAATATGGGGGAGGAAATGTAATGCTTAAACATAAAAATGTGATTATTCTATATTTCAAATTTTCTTTTTTTCTAAAGAAATTATTTCTTATTTTTCATTTAATCTAATAAAGTCCATTAACACTGGTTGCATTTATACAATCCTGAACCCAATTGGCAATTATATGCAAAGTAATAATAATAGATTATTTAATGAGTATAGCACATATATCTAATCTAAAATATAATCTAGCATAATATAAACAGAATACTTCATCTAAACAACATTAATTTTGCACTAAAGCAAAAACAAACCTGTCTCTATGAAGCAGTTCATCAACAATATGCTGAAAGGTTCCACTTGGAGCAAATAATGATCCACTAATTTGATCAATGCACCTTTTAAGCTCCCAATTGTTTTCATAATAAGTGAATGGCCTATAACTATATTAAATTTTTATTAAATATATACATTTTAGAGTAGTTCAAAAAACCAGAAATTTACAAAAATTTAATATCACACATGCTAAATGTGTTCTATATAATAAAAAAAAATTTGATAAAAAAAATTTTAAGAAAGTTTTTTTAATTCAAACTCAAGACCCTTAAGCAAGATCCCTAATATTATACATCTTTAAAGAAAAGTGCTTCAAAAATTAGACGTGTGTTTATGTAGAAGGTGGAACATGCAAGGGCACGGTTTGTAAATTTGGGACCCTAATATCAATGAAATACCCTATGAAAACCCTTTTAAGGGGGGATAGTACATAACAATGGATGGCCATACAGAGTGATTTTGAAATCCTGCATTAACATCCAATGGAGATTTTTTACCTTGAAGGTTTGAAGAAAATAAGAATTTTAAGCAACATTTGGCAGCCTATTTGTAGTACAAAAATACATTTCTGATTTTTTATCATAAAACAAAAAATGTTAAAAACATAAATTGGGAGCTTTTTTATTTTATTCATTTATTTTCTTATTGATCGCATTTAGAAGATAAACAACAATTTCTATAATTCCATTAAAAATTATAATGCTCTCTAGAGACGAATCATCTGGAACAAAATAAAGGCACTAAAATATTACAAATCTGTTAAGAGTATTCTTAGGATTTTTTTAACACTGTTCTTTAGATCTAGATTTTCTTGCTGTTGTATTCGATCACACACTTCAGGAGTTGGCTGGCATAGTCTGGATGTGAGGAATCTCGTTTGTATCTCTCCCAATGAACTTTGAAATTGGAGTGCAGAGCTTCTGTTGCCTGCTCACTGAAGAGACCCAATCCTGTTTTCTTGATTTTGATGAACTGAGGTACATGGTAAAACACTGCATGTACTTTTGGAGTAACTGAAATGGGTAGTCGGATGTAGCTTTGTTTGAACTTGGAGATCTTCGATTCATAATCAGGATCCATATTATTGCCAAAGCAAGAAATGACCACATCCTTAAATAGTGCAAGTGTTTGCATGAAGTCATGAGCTTGACTAAAATTGTTGTATCCTGTGACCAATTGCAACTTGTCTAAACCTCTCAAGAGCTTCATGCAGTCATTCCCATTGAAATGTCCACCATGGTAGGGCTGAATAGGAATATGAAGTGAAGCTGGCCATTTCTCGGCCCCTGGCCAAATTTTGCAAAGATTTTTATACAAATGGTTTACTACTCCAAGTAACAAATAGAGCTCCATTGGAGGGATAGCTTCAAGCACAAGCTTGTGATCAGGAAAATCAACCAATGGTACGTGAATGACATTTTTGAACTCCTTTGATTTTCTTGTATCTCCTCCTGCGTTAATGAATTCAAAATGTTGTCTCCTAATCTCGCCAAAAGTTCGAGGACTTCCACAGTTTTGGAGGTTTAAAGACGAAACATCACACCAACAACATGGGTGTTTGCTGCTATGGGATTGAATGCCACACAGAATATTTGCCAACTTTAGGTCACATGATATGACCAGAGAATCCATCTGACATTTCTCTTGTACTTGGATGAGGTCAAAAATTACCTTCACATTATGGTAGTTCTCTGGAGTGTTTTGTGCAATTGCTACCAGTAGTTGCTGCTTGACACTTATTGATTTAGTTGTTTGTGGAGACATCAACTTGATTGTTTTCTGCAGTGGGCTATGTGGCGGTGTCTCACCTTCATCCACAATGATGTGTGTGAAGCTGACTTTCAAAAAAGATCCTCCACCATCAATCCCTAGTTTCAAAATTGCAGAATCTGTCATCTTTCTTGATGCTAAGAAGATATCACTAAGACTACTGAGGTTTTGACAATGCACAACTTGGGATATTTGATTGTTTTCAGCAAGAGTGATGCTGCTCACAGTGAAGTGATCACAAAGTTTTTGGCCTGCTTGAGCGAATTTTTGCTGAAAACTTGGCTCCACCAATCTGATAGGACTGATTTGATTTAGTGCCGATCCCAGTTTTCTCATCCCATTGTTTGAAAGTCCTATATTCTTCTGAATTTGAACCATATTCTGCGTTGTGAGAGGCTCTTTGAAAAGTTGCTGTGCTGATGAAGGTCCTAATTATAAAAATTGCATTTAAAAAATAGTTCATGACCTTCAAAAATGACCTGCAAATATATTTGCAGAGAAAATTTTATTTTTAAATTAAGTAAGTTTTTGAAAAATAAATAGATAATATTTATATTTTAATTTAATCATTTAAAGTTCAAAAGCACTATTACCTTTTCTCAATGGCAATAACTTTCCACAAGGTTGACTGAGTCTGATCGTGCCATGAGGAGATGCACTTTTTGATGCCAAAACTGTTGCTGCAACTTGCTCTGCACCAATGGGATCAGAGGCAGCCATTCTTCTCAAATTTTCATGGCGTGTTCCAGGAGTGCAGTAGCGAGGAAGCCCACGACCAATAACTGACAAGTACTTAGTACAATGCTTTTCTGCATTTTGCGAAGATTGTTGGGGAACTTTTGGTGCTGAATCTTGAACCTTGCTTAATGGATGCCTTTCTTTTCCCTTGAGTTTGGCAATCTTACAAATCAAGCACTCACAGACTGTAGAAAAACAAGTGAGAGGCTTGATCGAAATTGATTCAAAGTCATAAATCTGAGGCACAACATTTGTTTTACCATCACACAGCTTTCCAATGTGAGATCTGCAGGAGATGCAGGTCGCCAATAGTACTCTGTCATCATTGAAGTTAATTTCTTTCTGAATTTGTTGAAGAATTTTAGCTTTGAAGTTTTCAGTCAATACTTGATCACCTTTCTTCATACAGATAACACAAACAGATTTTCTACATTCTTCATGGTTTTTGGCAAATGTAGGCATCTTTAAATTCTTAAATATTTGTTCACAAAAAAATATGTTTTCCTTCAAAAACTATCTTAAAGTGTACTGCCTTTTTCCAGAATATATTTGTTTACTCTTTTCGTTAGTTTCGAAAGTTCGATTTTACGCTTGCACTGATCAAAACGCTCAATAAAGAATTATTTAAAAAAAAATGAATAAAATAATAAACATTTTACGTTTCATGGGCTACAATCTTTATTTTATAAAAAAAATTAAGGGAGAAAGTTTAGAACCATTAATAGGCAGCTTAATTTGGCTCATAAATCAACCCTTTTAAAAAACCTTCATGATCAAATAATTCTTTTTGATGTTAATCCCCGATTTCAAAACAACTCAATATAGACTCCCATTGGCATGTACTATCCCCCCTTAAAAGGGTTTTCATAGGGTATTTCATTGATATTAGGGTCCTAAATTTACAAACCGTGAGGGAGTGCTGCTACATCAACTAAGAGTTTAGGTTGGGACAGCAGTCATTTTTTTATTATCCTTTTTTTTTTTTTTCTTCTTTTCTTTTTCAAAAAAAACGTATGGATTTAAGAAAGCAAAAAAGTCTGTAAATGTATATCTATTAGGGTGGCTCTTAAAACAAATTTTTTGAGAAAAACCTGCTCTGACCTCTTTAATTTGTTCTATATAATACTAAAACACTAGATTTAAAATTATTTTGAACAAAAAATATTTTTAGGGGTAGCTCAGACCCTTAAAAATTTGACGGGTCCCTAGTATATTGAAAAAAAAAGTTTTTCTAAAGAATGTCAACCTGGTACTCAAAATAAGCAAAATTAAAAAAAAATTTTAAAATGAAAATCATTTTTCATAAAAATAATTTTTTCAGATATAAATACATAAAAACTGTTATTTTTAAGCTGAAAATAAAAAAAGTCAATATTTTCAAGTTTTTTGAGAATAATTTTTTTAAACATGTTTTTTATGTAAATTGATTAAGGCTGTATAAGTGTGAACTGGCATATGTGCAAACTGGTATAAGTGCGAAGCGTTGCAAAAACTGGCATAAGTGCGAACTGGCATATGTGCGAACTGGTATAAGTGTGAAGCGTTGCAAAAACTGGCATAAGTGCAAACTGGCATATGTGCGAATTGGCATAAGTGCGCGAAAACATTTTGCAAACATTGGCATAAATGCGAATTAAGATAAGTGCAAACTGGCATAAGTGCGAAGCAGTTGCAAAAACTGGCACAAGTGTGAACTGGCACAAGTGCGAATTGGCATAAGTGCGAACTGGCATAAATGCGAAACAGTTACAAAAACTGGCATAAGTGCGAATTGTTATAAATGCGCCAAATAAAATTTCTAATATTGACATAAGTGCAAATTAGTATTTCGCACTTATGCCAATTTGCACTTATGTCAGTTCGCACTTATGCCAATGTTTGCAAATTTATTTGGCGCACTTATGCCAATTCGCAGTTATGCCAGTTCGCACTTATGCCAGTTTTTGTAACTGCTTTGCACTTATGCCAATGTTTGAAAATTTGTTCGGCACACTTATGCCAATTCGCACTTATGCCAGTTCGCACTTGTGCCAGTTTTTGTAACTGATTCGCACTTATGCCAGTTCGCATATATGCCAATTCGCACTTATGCCAAAGTTTGCAAATTTGTTCTACTCCTAAAAATATTTTTTGTTTAAAAAAATTTTAAACCTATTATTTCCAGAAAAAAAAAAAAAAAAAATCAATTAGAAGAGCAAAAATGTCACCAAACATACAAATGTATATCTATACACACAATAGTGTATATATATCTATATACATAAATCCACTTTTATTATGTTACAACTCTAAAAACTTCACAAACCCTGACTTTTGTGCTTCTTCAACTTGATCAACTGTCATTCCAAATATAAATATATTTTCATAACCCATTTCCTCAGCCATTTCAACATTTGCTCCATCAAGTGTTCCTATAGTTAGTGCTCCATTTAACTACAAAACATTAAAAAGAAAAAATAGAAATAGTTTTATTTCTCAGAATATTTAACTTGATATTAGTTTGTAAACATGAATATTTCAAATGAACTATTTAAAAAAATTTATATAGTTTATATATAAAAATTCTATATAAAAAAGAAACATATACCATAAACTTCATATTTCCTGTTCCACTGGCTTCAGTACCTGCGGTTGATATCTAAAAAGTTTTTAAAATAAAAGATAAATTTAAAATAAAAAATATTAAAAAAAAAAAAAATTAATTGCGTAAAAAAATTTATTATTACCTGCTCAGAAAGATCTGTGCCTGGTATGACTAAAAAATTTTATAGAGTTGTTTTAAAAAGTGTAAAGAGTACTGACTTACAAACTAAAATGATAAAAAGAACATTTGAATTAAATAAAAAAAATGAAATAAATTACTTTTCTCAGCCATTGAAACTCTATAGTTTTCCAGAAAAACCACTTTTAACTTATCATCGATTTCAGGGTCACAGTTTACAACTAAAAAAAACTCATCATCATTATAATCATCATCATCATTGTCATCATCATCATCATCATATATTACTATAAAAAGAAAAAAAAACCTTTTGCAACTGCAAGGATCAACTTAATTATTAACTTTGCCATGTAGTAACCTGGGGCTGCCTTAAATAAAACAATATCACTAATATATATATACATATATATAACACATATATATATATATAACACATATATTTATAAAAAATATATATAATACATATCTCTCTCACTCTCTATCTCTCTCTCTCACACTATATATATATATATATATATATATATATATATATATATATATATATATATATTCAGCTTAAAAGTATATGTATAAAAGTATGGTTTACATATATATATATATATATATATATATATATATATATATATATATATATATATATATATATATATATATATATATATATATATATATATATATATATATACATATACATATATATAAAGGCTAAGACTAGAAATTTTTTTTTAAGAATTTTGAATTCCCTGTCACCATGAGTGGAGAAATTATATTTATAAACAGAAAATATAAGTTTTTGATGTTACATTTTGTAAAAGATCACCCCCTAAGCTGAAAATAATTTTTCCTATCTATTTAGTTATCTTTATGAGTTATAAATAACGTAATAGACACACAAAAATGGTCTTGCTTCAGACAAGAACAAGAAATTTTTGTGAATCAAATTTAGTAAGGTTTGAAAAAGTTAAGACTTCAAGAAGATGTGCTGTTATTAAAAGTATTGGTGAAATGAATAAGTTGCCAACAGAACAGCATATCATTAATCAATTTAACAGTTTGTCATCAAATGTGAAAAGCAGAAAGGAGAAATTTGCAATTGTGGCTAAAGAAAACGAACTACTATAAAGAAAGCTAAATATTCCCATTCTACAAGGGAAATCAGCACCAGAAAGAAAAATAGATAATATATTGAAAAAACTTGACAAAGATAATCAAAAACCTGGAACTCAAAATTTTATCCAATTGTTTAACATAACTGATGAGAAAGGTGAATGGTTGTGTCAGGAAAATAAAGAATTTTATGGTCTGCAAATATAAACAAATGGAAGAGTTGGATATTGTACCACAATTGAAGATACTGAAGGTATTCATCCAAGAAATCTAGTGTTGATAAAGAAACAAACATACATCAGCCAAGACCAAGATTTCGATGAACCAGCCAGTCAAGCAGGTCATTCAGACACTAGAGAGCAGTGTTCCAGCAGTGATACTGAAGCTGAAGATGTCGAAAGTTCATCATCATCATCTAAAAGACAAAAAACAAATTTGAATGTATATTTAAATTAAAAAACAAATTTGAATGTATATTTAGTGATTTCTGCGAAAAAATATTGCAAAAAAAAAAAAAAAAGTCTGCAAAACTTTATCAAAAGTGTTTTGATATCCAAATTGTTGTCTACAAAGTTGACATGAATGAAGGAAAAAAGTTGAAAGCAAATTATATGGAGAAATTAAAAAATAAAAAGTGGTCTTTACACTTTGATAGAAAGCACATAAAGAAAATGGAACATCAAAAACTTGTTTTGAGAAATGAAAAAAGAGAGGTTAGACTTGGTGTTCTCGAGCTGATGAATGGAAAAGGTGAAACAATATTTAATTAGATAAAGCTTGTGCTGGACAAATATGAGCTGTGGCCAGCCATAAAAATAATTGTATATGACAAAACATCTGCAAATACAGGAATAAGAGTTGGTGTAGTAACATTGTTACAGAAACATTTCAAAACTATTGGACAAGAAAAGCCTATTTTTACAGGATGCCAACACCATATCTTAGATACTCTTTTAAAACATGTCATGATTGACCTTTTTAAAAGATCAACAACATCACCAAATCTCCATTACCCTTTTTATGAAAAAATTACTGCAAGAGTACGAGAACCTGAAGTTATTATTTCTACTGGAAATTATGGAAATCTTTTGACAAAAGTGACTTGGACACGGTGGCGAGATGACATGAACACGCTGGAGAGATGGCATGGACACGCTGGAGGAATAACATAGACTTCCTGTATCACTTAATAGCTTGTTATAAAAAGTTTAAAAGCACAGGTACCTTTCCAAAAGTAGATTTTAAATCACTTCCTGCTATAAGCAATGTAGGATGGAACTGGAGAGCAATTTTTGTTCTACTTGCTTACATTCTAATAGCAGACTATCAAGAATCAAAATCTGCTAATGCAGCAAGCAACTTTGGTATCTGTGGTTCATGGGGTGATATATGGTTTGGCGATCACAACTTCAAGCCTGCAGATTTTGCAACTCTATTAGAAGCATGCAACGAGCATCCAGAAGCATTAAAATTGTTGAAGACTGGTGCACAGAGCCAACATCGATTCCAACACAACAACCAAATATATATGCAGGACGTATGGTAAAAGTGATGCAAAATTTAATTTCTCTATGTCATAGCATTGAAAAACTTAACTTTAAATACTTATTGTCAAATACACTGTAAAAATATTTTAATTATTTATGTTTTATTTCTGTAAAGTACTGGAACATGTGTCGGAAAATTACATTTCATATATTCCATCAATTTTCTTTTTAAATAGGGGGTGAACTTTTCTGAGACAACATAAATGTGTGACGCTTTCTTGATTTTTGCATAAAAGCTCCACTAAATTGAGTATGGGGATACATTGTTGCAAAACTATCATACCCCTAATATATATATATATATATATATATATATATATATATATATATATATATATATATATATATATATATATACATATATATATATACATACATATATATATATATATATATATATATATATATATATATATATATATATATATATACATATATATATATACATACATATATATATATATATATATATATATATATATATATATATATATATATATATATATATATATATATATATATATATATATATATATATATATATATATATATATATATATATATATATATATATATATATATATATATATATATATATATATATATATATATATATATATATATATATATATATACTCATATAGTGTCGCTTTAAGAGCATTTTAATGTAAAAAAAGTCTCTTACGACTACAATTTTAATTACCTCGTCTCTTAAGCTGTTTTTAATTGTCATCGAAATGTCAAAGCAATTAATTTATGCGGAAGTACATTAAATTTAATTGTTTTTTAAAAAATTTTTAAAAAACCGCAATTATAACGACTAGAAAGTTTTTTTTATTTAGTGGTGTTTTTGTTATTGATTTAATAAAAAACATTTTTTAAACATGCGTAAATGTTGCTACATCGACTATCTTATAGCCTGACTCGCAACGGAGTGCTGCTACATCGACTGACAAATAGCCTGACTCGCAACGGAGTGCTGCTACATCGACTGACAAATAGCCTGACTCGCAAGGGAATGCTGCTACATCGACTGACAAATAGCCTGACTCGCAAGGGAGTGCTGCTACAACGACTGACAAATAGCCTGACTCGCAAGAGAGTGCTGCTACATCGACTGAGGGTTTGGTTTGGCCAGGCAGTCTATCAATTAAAAAAAAAAATTTAATTTTTAAAACTTTTTCTGGTCTGGTTTATTAACGCGCTCTTTAAAACTACAGTTTATGGGAAATATTTTTTGATGCTACGCAAGAGACATGCAAGAGTATATATATATATATATATATATATATATATATATATATATATATATATATATATATATATATATATATATATATAAATATATATATATTTATATAATATAATATATATATATATATATATATATATATATATATATATATATATATATATATATATATATATATATATATATATATATATATATATATATTAGTTTATTAGACTTGAGAAAATTTATTATTTGTCAATATTTTTGTTTCCATTTCATTCCTATGTCAGTCCTTAATTGTATTCAAGCATTTTTTTTATTTAAATCTATTTTATTTTTAGTATGAAAGTCACAAAAGACTATCAAGTTTCTATAGAACATTAATTCTTTAGTGAATGGACTGGAGCAGAGATAGCAAAAAGACTTTAAATTCCTTAAAGAACTGTCTATAACAATTTGAAACAATTAAAGGAGGCAGGCAGCGCCCTAGACAAGCCTAGAAGTGGAAGACCACCGACATCAAGTAGCAAAATTATTATTAAAAAAGTGTGTGATAGAATTCATTGAAATTCAAGGAGGTTGATGAAAAAAATGGCAAATGATTTGCAAATAGGTTGTGAATCCCTGAAAAAAATATGCAAGGATAAGCTAAAACTCATCCCATACAAGATCCAAAAAGCTCATCTTCTATCTTCTCACAGATAATATGAAGAAAGTAAGAATGGAAGCTTTTTGTAGTAAGAAAAAGTAAGAATGGAGCTTTTGCTCAAACGTTTTTCTTCGGCGCACCACTAAGGAATTGTTTTCACTGATGAATGTTTATTCAATGTTGAAATTTTCTTAAACCATCAAAATGATCGGATATTGTCCAGAATACCAGTATCAGTGATGCAAACATGAAGGGTAGAATCCCTTTTAGTTCAGGAGATCCACAATCTGTTATGGTTTTTGGAGGGATTACTTCGGATGGCAAAACTCCGTTAGTTTTTGTGGATTAATTAATGGACTTTAGTGAATTAATTAATGGAGTTAAAATTAACAGTCAAAACTATTTAAATGATGTCCTTATAAAAGAAGTATTTCCATAGTCCCAATCACACTTTGGTACAAAGCCCTGGACATTTCAACAGGATTCAGCTCCTGCCCACAAGGCAAAAATCGTTCAAGGGTGGTGCAAAAGAATTTTTCAGATTTTATCAGCGCCCAAGAATGGCCTCCCTACTTGCCAGATCTCAACCCGTTGGATTATTCGAGCACTTCAGAAGGAATTGAATAATCTTTCTCCAGAATACCTGCATGCCACAGTCAATGATTTCCCTAAGAGACTTAGGGCCTGTATTAAAGCCGGTTAAAGACGGTTATTTCGAAATCTAATGTTATAATGTGATTGTTAGTTGTTAGAATAAAATTTATTTTTAATCTTATTCGCCTTTTTTAAATTTAGTCGTTTAATGGCAATTTTACTATGTGCCAGAACTTTCTGGTCACCCTGTATATTGTAATCAGTATTGTTTTCAGCATCCCTTTAATCTGAATAAAGATAGTTAAGGAAGGTTAACCATCATTTTATTATTATCAAAAATGATAAATATTTAATTTAAAGGACATTAACCAATTGCTATAATAAAATAAAAATATGTACTTTTCCACCAATCATGATTGTTCTGGGCACAAAATCCGCATTAGGATTATCCTTCAATCCTAAATATAAATAATAAAATTAATACAACCAATAAAAACAAACAAAAAAAACAACTAGAAAGTTTATTGTAAGAAGATTGTAATTATTATTCAATTATATTAAATATTAAAATAGAAAAACCATAAAATAAAAAGAGAAGTGTGTAGATCTACTTTATCTACTGATAACTAATGCAAAAACAGACACAAGGGTATAAAATATTAGGTACCAGCAACTTTTGGTATTAAGTTTCTTCAAGCTGGAGTAGATAGTTTATAAGAAAATAAAAGATAACTCACAAAAATAAAATAACTCAAAAAAAAAAACAGCAAATAAAAAAACTAGTATGCAATATACTAATATACTAAATGACTTATAAGTAGATATACAAATGATTTATCTACTTAAGGAAAAACTTATGACTTAGACTTTATAAACCAAGTGTCTCAGAACCTTTTTAATGCTTTTTAACTAATTTCTTTAATATCTCAATATGTTTTATAAGTTATTTAAACCTTAAGAAGTGTGTTGCAGATTTATTTTACTTTCTAAATTTTACTATCTAACTTCTAAAACCTCTGCATCTAACATTATATTTTGTATACCTAAAGATTTAGATTAAACAAATTATCATTAAATTTTTTTTTTTTCACTTTGCATTTCCTGAATTGATTTTAAAGAATGATTTATAAAAATCAAGAAACACTTCTGTGGCTAAATAATAAAAAGTGCACTTTAAAAAATCAAAAAAATTCTTACTGTTATACAAAGTAATAATGTGGAGAACATTGAGTAGTTGACGCTTATATTCATGTATACGTTTAACTTGCACATCAAAAATTGAGTTGACATTGACTTTAATGCCAAACTGAGTCAAAATCATGGTAGCCAATGCAATTTTATTTTCCTGGCATAAATTACAAAAAAAGTGAAATAGAAAAGTTGAATACACATTCAAAAACATAAAAAAAAAAAAAATTTTAGTTTTAGTTTTACTTCTTTATTATTTTAATGCTTAGAATTATCATACTTTAAGTCTTGGAAAAATTAAACAAATTGTTATAAATTTTTAACAATTACACGCAAGTTCCAAGTACCTGATTTAAAAAAAAAAAAAAAAAAAAACTCTTTAAAATAATTTTGAAAAAAACAACTCTTATTATTTGAAAACAAATAATTCATTTATAATCTAATTTTTTTTAATTATTATTATTAGTTATTTTTAATTCTCATATATTTAAAAAATACAAGATCACTTAGTAGTATCTTTAGTGTGCATAGTTCCTTAAGTGGTCAAATCCTGTTGAATTAACTATACCATTCATTCATTATTCATTCATTAAGAACTTGTTAAACTTAAACATTAATATTATACATTAACATTGAGTCATTGAAAGTAATAATAATACAATAAATAAAATTTAAAGCACTAATAATGATACCTGCTTTACTCGCTCAAAATCTTTCATAAGCTGTATGTCTGTGTTAAGCTTATTCATGACTTTCAATTGATATAGGTCTGTAATCCAGCTTTCACCAAACCTCTCAGTAATAACATCAGATAAAGCTGGATTACAAAGAAGCAACCACCGACGAGGTGTAATACCATTAGTTTTGTTTTGAAACTTCTCTGGATACATCTCATAAAAATCTTTGAAACTTTAAAAAAAAGTATTTACACATATCTTATACCTTATATGTATGCATGCATATATGCATACAGTTAAATCCTGGTAATTTGAACCTTCATAGAATGAAAGAAAATGTTATGACAAAACAAATATTTCATTAAAGTTAAGTAATACAAATAATTCTGTTTTCAAAAGATCTAAGAACAGCTCCAGGTAACAAAAATTAAAATTATTAGTGTTCAAGTTACCAGGATTAAACTTTCTCTCTCTCTCTCTCTCTCTCTCTCTCTCTCTCTCTATATATATATATATATATATATATATATATATATATATATATATATATATATATATATATATATATATATATATATATATATACTCAACTTTCTACAGGAGCAACTCATATGGCTTGCCATGTTCGTTTTAGGAGAGCTTTTCTCAGCTCTTGCACTCATTTAATCCAGCTGAGGCAAGTATATATATATATATATATATATATATATATATATATACACATAAATATGTAGCAGTATATATATATATATATATATATATATATATATATATATATATATACACATAAAGAGTGGTTTAATTTATATAAAAATTTAAAATTACATATTCTTTTTTAAAATCTCTGAATGCATTGCTGCAACACCATTAATGACATGCGATCCAACAATAGCTAAATGAGCCATATTTATTTTACGAGAATGATCTTCCTCAACCAAAGACATTCTTCTTAGACGATCAATATCACCAGGAAAACGCTTTTTCACACTCTAGAATAAAATTATTATTTCATACCATAATGAATAATCAAATTACAAGTTTCAGCTACAACAGGAATTAAAAACATTATATATATATATATATATATATATATATATATATATATATATATATATATATATACACATATATATGCTTAAGAGGTAGCAACCCTTTAGCTCCTTGTAAGTAGACTATGAGCTGTAACAGTATTTTGGTGAATAATTATAATGCTAGTGCTGGCCAAAGTGTTTGACAAATTTTGAGCACAATAAGATAAAGTGAGTCCAATTACAGTTTGTAAGAGTAAATTCCATCGTCTGATTTGAAGAGAAGCTAAGAGTTATTCGAACAGATGGATGGCCAATTTGTGGGTTATGCCAACAAATATTTTCAAAAAAATGGATTTTGGACAGCAAATAAACTTGAAGTTTACTTGTTGTCCAAAATCAAACAAACTTGAAATTTATTTGTTGTCCAAAATTTGTTGAAATTAAATTACTTTGATTGCATTTTTCATTTAGTGAGGTAAGATGAGAATGTAATAATCTGGCTTTGCTGGATATTCTAAGAAGCAGAATTTCAATGCCGGCGCAGCTGTGAACTTTTCCAAGTTCTTTAACAATGTGTGCAGAAAGAGAATTCCATACAGGAGCAGCATACTTGAGATCTAACCAGCATCCAGACTTGTGTGCTTTTATAGATAAAAGATTCCTTTAGTTGACTGAAGACAGAGTTAACTTTTGATGCTATTATTTTGACACGCATTTCCCATTTAAGGTTGTGTGAAATGCAAATGCCAAGATCAAGTGGAATCGAGAAGCTGCAACCCTTGTTGAGTCAAGATATATAATATAATATAATATATATATTAGGGTAGGTCATAAAGTTTTTTTTTCTTGTTACAGGCTCTAACATTGCTAGAAAGTTGTTTTTTTATGTACTAATTTAGGAAAGTATTTACTTTTATGGATTGAACAATGTCTTTCACCCGCAACTATAATTACAAAAATTAGCAGGCCTTATTATTATTCAAAAAAAAGCTTTTTCATATAAAATTTATTATTTTAGATTTTATTGCATAATAACTATAGTTTTTTAACTAAAAGTGAAAAAGGTGCATTTTTACATGTTTTTTAATAACACTTTTTTTCAGCAATAGGATTTTTATAAAATGATAACACGATAAAACAATAAAACTTAATGATCTTTTGCATTAATTTAATTGTTTTAACTTTTCAACAACAACAAAATGTAGCTTAATTGTTGAAGTCGCGTAACTGTTGTTAAAAGAGACTTTTTTTACCATAAAAGTCTCTTTCGACTACGGTAAAAGGATATATATATTCATACATATTATGTCATGCTGATTATATGCTAACTTAAATTGAAATCTAGCTTTGTTTATTTGGCAAACATATACACAAACATATACACATCAAAATAGAATTTTAAAAAAATCCTTAAAAATTTAAATATTTGATCAGCAAAAACTTACTTCTAGAAAATTATGATTTATAGCATAGATAATAATGAGATGGCGAGGAAGTAGTTTTTCTATGAGATCAACTGGCCATCTTTCTAAAGCTTCTGGAAGCACTGTGTGATTTGTGTAGCCAAATGTTCTCACACATAAATCCCAAGCCTAGAAAAAAAAAAATATTTTTAAATAATAACTTTATCAATGATTAATCAAAAAGATTTTGAAACATTTTTAATTGCATAAAAATAAAAATAAAAGAATTATAAACAACTAATGAAATTACTTGAAATAAAACCAGCAGCAATAAAACAAGTATTTTTTTTTTTGTAAAACAAAATAATTTTAACTGTAAAAACCATCTAAAAACTTAAAAATAAGTGTAAACTTACTGTATCCCAAGGAAGTTTCTCTTCATCCAAAAAAATTCGCATTAGTTCAGGGACAGCAAAAGAAGGATGAGTGTCATTAAGTTGAATAGCTACCTTAAAACAAAATAAAATTTTTACAAACATGAATTTTAAAAAAGCTCTAACAATAAAACTAATAACAAAAATATCTTGACTGTGGTTCGTGATATCTTAAGCCCATAAAACATTAATAATTTTTCATATATCTATATTATATACGAAAAAGAAAAGTAGGGAAAACTGATTTAAAATCAGGCTTTGGTAAAAAAAAAGTTTTTTGTAAGTAAACTTTGTTGTGAGTGTGGAAACAAATAAATAGTGATTGGTCTTAAAAATCATGTGACAAGATGTCATTTAAATTTAAGGTAAAGTGTATAAGTTTTGGTGTAACTAGAGTGTCATATGATGTCCTTTATATAAATATGTACATTTTTTTTTTAATTTTGTTTGGTGATATATATGTTGTATATCTTCGTTCATATTAGTGTTTATAAAATAAATTATTTTTTTTATTTTTCATCATTATTGTAAGTACTGTTGAAGTGCATTGTTTGTCTTATTTATTTTTAAATATTCCTTTATTAATCTTTATTTTTGTCTTGACAACTGTCAAAATATGCATTGTTTGAAAAATAATTCTTCTTTATTCTAATGTACATCATTTATTCCCTCAGGCATTAACTGCTTGTGTGTGATTTTGCGCCGCAGATTCTTTCATGCGCAATGATAATATTTTAACAAAACAAAAAAATAACATTTTAGATAAAAATCACTAATTTAAAAAAATTTTTAAAATATAAATTTATATTTTTTGGTCAAAAATATTTTTTTATCCAAAATCTAATCTGAACCATATAGTAGCTTTCACAAAATGGAGTTGAAGTTTAAAATTCAACTTAGAGAATCAATTTGATCCAATGACTGTTAATAAATAATACCGATTGCATATTAATATTTTATTTGAAGGTCTTTTTTAACTGTTTACATGAAGCTAATTGACTTTCTTTTAAGTCAATATAAACATAAACAAATAAACAAATATTTTAACTAGATTTATCAACTAAAACAATAAATATAATAACAATAACAATAAACAACTATTAACAAGTAATTATAAGATTGAAAAAAATTAATAATAATAGGGAAAACTGAGACGAGTTCCCTCTATTTATACTCTTCAGCTCTGTTGTAGTGATGTGAACGTAAGTTTATTAAAAAAATTACAAGGTACATTTTTTTGCATGTTCCACTATTTGCTGTACCTTTTTACAAGCTTCGCTACTCTCAGGTGCTTAATACAAGGAGGGTGGAAATCTTTTTCCAAATCAAGTGAAGGTGGCTTTTATTTCCACTTTGATATTGTTATTTTATTACAACACATAAATCTTTTACTTCATTTTTTCACAAATCTTTGCTCTGAAACTCCATCAATTTCTATACTAATACGGAAATACAGAAAGAAATGATACTTAATAATATAATATCATTATCGGTGGTATGGTATGTGAGTTATTTAGTTATTTTTATTTTTGTTTGTTTAGTAGATCTACATTAAATATCATATCTTCAAAAAAAATACTGTTGCTTTACAAATAGAAGGATGGTTGGGATTTTGCTATTTGCAGCGAGTCCATTTTTACTGCAGTATAAAATAGCCATAAGTTGCAGGGTAAAACATAAGTGGCGATGATGTTTGTCTGACGGGATAAACTAGTTATTAGTGCTGATCCTCATCAAAACGCCAGTAATAATAACTAAAAGATTCAGTCTAATTTTATGAACAAAATGGGATTTGTTGTTGCTTTCCCTAAAAGTGGTGATTCTGGAACATGAACAAACAGCTGAAACTTATAAACAGCAACAAATACTGATATAATCAATAGACTTTTAGTTTCCAGTGATCCTGTTATTTTATCACTGCGTAAATCAATATCACACTAAATAAATCATGAAGCATTTTCTTCAGATGTTTTACAATTACTTAAACAATTTTTAAACGATGTTATTGTTTTATGATTTTTTAATGTAATTTAAAATTGACAATTTTTCTTGCACTATTTTTTGTTTTTATTACTGCAAAAACATTATTTACCTAAATACTCAAATGTTATTCAATATAGGTAAGTCAAAAATCCGTTAAAATATTCAAATATCAATTTAACACTTTGTAATAAAGGAAAGTATCTGGTAACTAAGCAATATAAGTATCTATTGCAACCAAATTAAAAAAACTATCACTTTTTTAAGAAGTGTGTCTCATATTTGTACTCATGCCAAATTTGAATATAGCGTATAAAATATCTGCAATGCAATAAAAAAATATTACCTTTATAAAAAGTACAGACATCATATAAGTACTCATGCTAACTTTAGTGAATATAGCTCTAATATTAAATTAGTTATGAATTTTTTCCAGTAAAAGTGAATTCTGGCCAACTGTTGAGCGTTGCATTTTTTAAAAAGTAGAGACTTTAAGTAAAGTCTTAAATAAAAAAGGCTTGAAATAAAAAGGCTTTAAAAAATGTAGAGGCTAAAAGTTTTAGTCTCAGGCTTGGGCAGGAATGGCGTGTGATCGCACTCTGTAACTGACCACGCTAATATTTTTATTTCTTTACAACTTGACCACGGCTATTTTGATGTTTTAACAATTTGAATTCGAAAAAAAAAATTTTTTATACGTTATAAATATTTTTTAATCGTTGATCTTTTCTAAAGTTTTTTATTTTACGCTAAAGCTTTAAATAAAACCATAAAATTAGTTATAGTTATTGTTTACATAAACTCTTGTGTAAATTAATAAAAAAAGTTATAAATAAATTTTTTTCATGATAAATATAAACGTTTGAAATTATTTTCTTATGTCTTCCTAAAACATTTTTAAACCATTATTTTTAGAAAGAATTTTTTTAAGTTACTTTAATTTGTAAATAAGTTCAAAAAATCTTTTATAATAATTTTTAAGTTCATTACGCAAAGCGCTTATTAATAAAGTTGTTATGCTCAAATTAAAATGAAATTAAAAAGCTTGTAGGCAGTTTATTTTATTTAAATCGCAGGCGCATTTTAATTTTTTTTTTTTTTTCTATTTTTACAAATAAAAAATTCGAAACCTTTTTTTTAATTAGATAACTAATTATAGCATGAAATTAAAAAGAACACGTTACTTTTTTAAACAATTTTTTTTTGTATTCTTGGTATACGTCACCCAGTGTGTTGTAAAGATAAAACTACATCAAAGGTAAGAATGGTTTTTGATGCAAGCTTCACTTTATCAGGTCCATCATTAAATGATTGCATAAGTGCTGGACCCTTTATTTTTTATATTATTAAGATTTTCGTGCTAATAAGTATGTCTTTATTGCAGATTGAAAAAGCATTCTTGCAGATTGCCCTTGATTAGAATGATAGAGATTATCTACGTCTAATATGGTTCGATGATATTTATAATGTTAATAATAGTAATTTGTTTTTATCTGCATTAGCTACTTATCGTTTATGTCAAGTTCCCTTTGGTGTTACGTTAAATTTATATATATAAATTTTTATATAGGTTTTTAGGAAATACTAATTTCCAAGTATGGAAATTTTTTGATAAAATAAATGTTTATACAATTTAAAAATATAAAACACTTTTAAAGAAATTTAATAAAATTTGTTCTTTTATTAAACCAATCATTAGAAGTAATTTGTTACTTAATTTAAAAAGGTTTTGCTTAACTTTAATAACGCTTAAAAAGATAAGCTTTAATAACATTTATTTCATACGAAATAGTAATTAAAAAAGTAACAAAAAATTTTGCTTCGAGTTTTTTTTCTCATTTTAGTGCTTATATAAGTTATGAATTTGTTTTTTGTTCCTTTTTTCGTTAGGAATTTTTTTTTTGTTAGTTTTTTTTTTTTCCTAGTTTAAGTTTAGCTTAGCGTTTCTACATTCAGATTATTTCTGAAATTTTTAACTCATCAAAACATATAAACATTGTTTATTAAAAAATTGTGGTCAAGTTGTCAAAAAATAAAATCATTTGCGTGGTCAGCAATAGCGCTCGATCGCACGCCATTCCTGTCCAAGTCTGCTTAGTCTCTATTATAGTTTTCAAACAAAGTAGAATAAGAATAAAAAATATTTTTTTGCTAAAATAAATGCTTGAAAAATGAAACTAAATGCCAAATTAAATTCTTGCCTAATTTTAATTTCATAAAATGAAATAAATTGCCTGATGTTTAAGGTGTAAAAAATCATCTATCTAGAGAACCAGTTTAACTATGATGTTTAATTATGATTTAATTTATGATTTAATTTTTGATTAATTATGTTTAACGCATCAAAAAATGGGACATTGAGTTATTTAACACTTTATTTTGATAAATTCACTCAATTTACCTATTGGACATTTTTTTTATAGGAATAAAATAGGGATTTAATTTTCTAGGGACAATTTTAATTTTCTAGGGACCAAAACGAATTATATATCATTTAATTGATAGAGAACAAAATATCTGAAATTTACATATACTAATAAGGCGCTATGATGCAAAGAAAAATGCTAATAAAAAGCTCTATATAGGTCATTCTTAAAAAGTAATAAAAGAAATAAGGATAAAAAATTAATGAGCTGGACAAAACAATTTTGACACCCACTGTAAATTTAAAACAAAAAAATTTATATCCAAATCCCCTTTTTTTTAAATATTTACCTAATTTTAGACTAACAAATAGATTCAGAAAAATTTCATACTTTATCAGGAAACATAGATATATCATAATTCATTTCTGAGGCATGAACACACTCTGCTCTTTTAAAGCGACGAATGATATCCTGTAGCGTTGCTGAAACCATCAAGTATTCTTGTTTTAACCTTAATTCTTTTCCTTCAAACATCTAAATAATGTGTACAAAGAATTTAATTAAAAAGTACAGAGAAAAACAATAATTGTTTACTTTTTCCTGTTTAAAGACCATTAACTGATCATAAAAAACTTTGTAATACACTTTTTATTTCACATATTCATAAATAAATATGCTACAAATTAGCTGAGAAACACTATAAATTAAAAATAGCAAAACAAAATGAACTCATTAAAATAGACAGGTTCCTTTCTAACAACATAATTGTTGAGAAAAGTAATACTTTTTACAATATAAAAAAAATATATATAAGTAATAATAAATAAGAAAAATAATTAAAAAAAAACTAATTGACAAATAAACTTTATTTATTAAATGTTTTTTAGATTTTATTTATTAAATGAAATAAATTATATATACATATATATATACATACACACACACACATTATATATATATATATATATATACACACACACACACACATATATATATATACACACACACACACACAGATATATATATATATATATATATATATATATATATATATATATATATATATATATATATATATATATATATATATATATATATATATATATATATATATATATATATCAGCTTATTATTACTTTACTATTATATTATATTTAATATGATATCAATAAATTTTAACTTTTGATATTTTTAGAACAATTCATAAAAAAAAAAACATACATTGTCATTAGGATATAAAACTCTTGTTATATTTTCTGCTTCATTTCTGTCTAGGACAGCAGCAATATAATCTCCTTTTTGAACTAAATAAGTAAACAATTTTATTTATTTCCAAACATGTAACAATGCAACTAATAAAAAACTTTAGAAAATATGAATTAATAAAAAAAAATTCAAACTTAAAAAATTTAGAAGACATACAGTAATTCAAATCAAAATCTTTTGACGACTTTGCAGACCAAAACCGCATTGTGTTACAAACTGTATCCTTTCCGTACCCAGGCACTGGTATATCATAAGCAATAGCATTGACAACTTTAGTGTCATGCCAAGTGTATTGAAAACCATCTTTATCACAACTTACTTTACCATAAAAATGAACAGGAAGAGAATATTCAGCACGCGAATGTTCCCAATGATTACCAAATCGTAACCAATCATCAGGAATTTCAATCTAAAATATATATAATTAATTAAAACAATTAGAAATGATCAGAGATGCGGAATCGGAGTCCAGAGTCTGGAATCCTGGAGTTCCATTTTTTGCCAGGAGTCTGGAGTCTTGGGAGTCCAGGAAGATTATAAATCTCTGGAACCTGGGAAATTTTTTTTTTAATCATAAGGTGTTTCAAGAAGAACAAACAGTCTTGTCACAGAGCACCACATGAGAATATTTAACAAAAAAGCTTACATCTGCTTGTCTACTTGTTTTAAATCTTGTTTATTTGACCAGGTTTGGCATTGATTTGGATTTGACTTGCTAATATGCAGATAATTTTGAAATCATTATAAAAGTTTAACCTATTCAAAAAAATTTTTATTGACTTTATTTCTAAAAAGTGACACACAAAATGACACTCTTCAATGCTTGGTAAGAAAATTTAATAATCTTTAAAAAGTACCATTTTATGTAATAATAGTTGTAATAACAGTTTTTTTTTTGTAATAACAGTTGTAATAACAGTTGCAGATTTAAATCTGCAGTTTGCTAGAGAAACTACAAAATTAAATTTCCTTACATAAAAGTTATTACAGATGGTAGCCATGCTAACCCTTGATAAGATAGCGGAAAAAAATTTTTTGAAAGAAGATTAAATCAGTTTTTTATTATTATATAAAGGGTCTTCCATAAAGTATGCGCAAAGTATGGAGGATGAGTATACAAGGTAGGAGAAATAGAAAGAAAGCAAGTACACACGCGGTGTCTCTCAATCTTTATCTCTTCTGAAACTTGATTTCTTATTTATTTATTTTTAAAAAAACATGAGTTTTAAAAATCAATATAATATTATGTAACAGATATTTCAAATTAACTAAAAGTTTTTTTTATTTTCAATGCTTTGAAAAATTTATGGATTGGGGAGGAGGTTAATTTTGTAATAAATAATGCCTACATATACAGCTGGGAGGGGTTGTTGAAAGCATACAGTTAAGTACAAGGGGGAGGGGTCCTAAATCACTGGTTTTACCGTGAACATACTTTATGGATCCCTAATAGATGGCCCCCTAAGTGAGAGGCATCTATTAAGTACAAAAATTGATAACAAAAATTGTTCAACATTTTCTAAACCAAAAATATATTATTATGGAAAATTATGTTTCATGTCACTCTGCTATTACAATGCCAAATATTTTTTTTTTAATGCCTAATAAAACCGTTGTAACAGTTTAGGTATGCAAAACTGCTTTTTAACTAACAAATTAACTATAAGCAAAAAAAACTCCATTACCAAAATAAAAAAATAAGTTAATAAATATAAAATTTGTCGTTAAGTTTGCATTACAAAGTTAAACTAACAAGTCTAGCTAGTAAATAATAAACAAACAAAAAATATAAAAAGCTTATAAAAATACTTCAACAAGCAAACAAAAATTGCTTGCACAACAATTTTTATAACTTGCACATATTTTTAATGAGTGTCTTTAACATATAACAATGTAAACATCTTAATTAAGTGTGGCAAGTAACAGTAATTTATAAATGTTTTGCACCATAGGAAATAACTTGCACATATTTTAAAAATTTAACCCATTAAAAGCATTTCTTAAAACTTCAAGGAGTGCCTCCATGAAGTTTTAAGAAATGCCTGCTTTGCCATTGCCCATACCCCAAGTAAGTATTGCCAACTGTTTTCCATTTTAGAGCACATGATCCCAGACCATCACAGTTTCATTACACCTAAGCTAACTGATGAATGATGTTTTGAATGCTATATAGTTTTTTGATAAAGTATATATTATATTCATTTTTTCTTATAACTTTATAATTTAACTTGTAGTTAAAAAAGCTACTGTAAAAACAAATGTATGGATCATAAGCTAAACTAAATAATCTGGAACTAAATCTTTTTATTATGCTTTTGTTTTAGAAGTCTTTTAAGTTTTTATAAGAACTTTTGATGATCCTTTTGTCAAGAATGTCCAAGAATTGGTCTTGAATTAATGCATAAAATAATACAACTTTACTTTTCACTTTGAAAATTTTTTGTCTGTGAATAAAATAATTATAAAAACTGGTGCATCTGAAAGAGTTATTTCACAAATTTGTGTGTGGGTGTTAAACAACAAATCCATTCATGAACTAATTAATGCCGGTTGAGTCAACTGGGAAGTATCTAATGTTGTCTTACGCGCAAATCCAGTTACAGAATAAATTTGGGATTAATAAAATACTTTTAACAAAGCTGTTATTCTAATCAAAATATAATACTTGCTAGTTTAACAATTTGCTATAAAAGAGTTGACACGTGAAATGTACAGTTTCTTCAATATTATTTTTCTTCTGAATTCTTTTATTCTCATTAATTTTTATTACCCACTTAGTATCAATGTTAAGATAATCAGTTACCAAGTGTTTGAGTCTTGAAACATTTAACATCAAAAATAAATTCTCAAAATGATTAAGCTTGAAAAAAAAGTGTTTCATTGGTTGATGAACTTTACACTGATGTTGCATTATTATATCAGTCTGAATTTTAAATGAGAGTTTTGCCAGTTGATATTTTAACTAGAACAACGTACATTAATTGTAGACACCAAAGTTCTTTATGCAGTAAATTAATTGGAACTATAAGATATGAAAATAAGTAGATCTAAATTATGTTAAAAATGATAAAAGAGCATTAGAGTAAATGAAAATAAAAGAAACTCTCTTTTAAAACATGGCAAACAAGTTACTAACTAGAAAAGTAAAGACTTGGCCAAAAAAATTAATTAGCATAAGTTATTGCTTTATACCAGTTTTTTTTTTAAATATTGCCAACAATGTTTAAGACATCAAACTTATTTAATGCATTTTCAAACACATTAAATTTATTTTATAAAGATTATATTAAAAAACTAATGAAAACAATATTTTAAATAAAAAAGTTTAGTATTTTAAACAAAGCTTTCTTAGAACATATTGCTTTGAAATATCATCATTTAAAAAGTTGTTTCAGTTATTTAAAGAGTTACCAGAGAAACATTATAGAAAGATATCATAATAAATATCATAAAAAATATGCAGTTATAATTTATTTTAAATTATTCGATACCATTATAGAAATTTTTTTCTTTTTTTATATTTACAATATAAGCGTTAAAATTTTTTTTCTAATAATATCTAATATTACTGAAAATTTATTGAAAATATTGAAAATATCTTTATATTATAAATACTTATTGAAATATTGAAAATATCTTTATATTATAAATACTTTACACAATTAGAGATTAGGCAAGTATCAAACAAATTACACTTCGAACAAAAACACACAAAAAACAATATATTTTAAAATTTTGTATATATCAAATATATATAAACATTCCTGCTAAATTTTATAACTTGCAATATAAAATCTTCCAAAGTGATTTTATGTATCTAGTTGCTTGTGCTAACTGAATTAGGGAAGCAGAGGTGTTAGTGCAAGCTATAGCTCACTACTTTGACTAAGACTTATGGTGGATATATTTTTAGGACTATATACATTAGTCATCATTGTCAATGTTTAATGGCTGACAGGAAATTATAGTAGTTATTATTGTAAAGAAATTAGTAACATAAAAATCAATTAGTAAAATTATTTTGATTGTTTGAAACTTTAAGAAATCTCAAACTAATATGTCTAAGTATTTTGTAAGTATTTAATAAAGAAACATTGCAGCCTATAAAAAGTAGAGAAGCTTTACAAGTTGCAATCAAATCTTTAGGCAACCTTAATTTAAAAAACTGTGTGCAGCAAAAGTAAAAAGAACTAATTCAGCATCTGGTAAACAAATCAAACAGCTATGATACTAGTAATGCACTTTTACATACTTGTTGTAGTTTAATTGATTTGTTTTGCTTTTATCAAACAGAAACAAAATTTTATTTTAAGTTTTGTTTTTCTATAACCCTATGAAAAAAAATGCTTTTTTGATAAACATTAAATCAGTTTTTGAAAAAGTATATGTTCAACATGCTAAACTTGTTTTAAAATTAAATATAGGCATAGAATGAAATAATGGTAAATGTGTAGTAATAGTACACTCACTATACAACCTAGAGAAACAATTTTTTAACACACAATCACATAACCATTTTTTGTGGCATAATCATTCATAATTCACCTATAAATTGACCAAACTTACATACTCGAACTTTTAATTATATAAATGTTTATGTTAAAAATTTTTACCTGTTCTCCATGAGAAATCTTTTGCTTAAATAAACCATAATCATATCTTAATCCGTATCCATAAGCAGGTATTCCTAGTGTTGCCATTGAATCCATAAAGCATGCTGCCAACCTCCCAAGACCACCATTTCCCAAGCCAGCATCTTCTTCTTGATTTTCTAGTTCTTCTAATTCCAAACCAAGCTAAAAAAGGTTGTTCTTTTTTTTAAATAAAATTTAGAAAAAACTTAAAACTCTTTATTGTAATGCTGTTAAAAAACTAACAACCTTCTCGAGTAATGTTGTTTAAAAACTAACAACCTTCTAGAGTGATGTTGTTAAAAAACTAAAAGCATTACTTGAAAAGGTTGTTTTGTTTTTTTTGTTTCATTTTTTATGTAAAAATTATATAAGATTCTACAACTAATGGTAAAAAAAAGCATTTTTTATATTTCAAAAAGTACACAACTAAATAAATCTGACCTAAATCAAATCGTATAGTATAAAACATTAAAAATAAAAGTTCAAAGTCATTGACAAAAACAATAAAATTTAATAAAATTTTTAAATAATGTCAAATATATATTACGTTATTAATTTAATTAAAACTTTAAAATAAAATTTTAAGACATGATTGAAATGAGTTAAATATTAACATTTGAAGAGAAAAACCTAACCGGTTTCAACTAATCACATCTTTTTATGAAAATAATCTAATCTTTGTATTAATCTAATTAATTAATCTTTTTATTAAAATAAAATAAATTTTTGTCACTAAACAAAAATTTTTTTTATGAAAATAAGTTGTTTTTTCATTCAAATTACAGAAGCATTATGTAAGCATAATAAAGTATAATTTACTCTAAATATATTATAAGCAAAATACTTTATGTTTTTAAATTTGTATTTACAGATATCTAAGTTATTATTAGTTATGCCTAATAACAATTTAAAGTTATAATATATAAGTAAATAATAACAATAAAAACCATATTAACAAAATGTTAAAATTTTAATCTTTAATAACAATTTTACCTGATACATAGCTTCATCACATTCATTAAATATCCCTAAATTGGTCATCATGTTTGTTAAACTTCTTCCAAGATAGTATTCAAGAGACAAGTAATAGACACGCTAAAAAATAATCTACTTTTTTAATGTTTCATTAAGCTTGCCAAAATAAATATATTAGGAGTATTTTTTGTCGGTAAATTTTATTGCATGAAATCAAAAATATGAAGTTAATGAAAAAGTTCATTCATTGTATCAATAAAAATTGTTTAAAATAAACTTGATAGATGAATAGTAATAATAGATAAATAGAAAAAATCTATTTAAAAAACCATCGAAAATTTATTCAAAAAAAAAAAAAAAAAAAAAAACTTTTTTATATTATGTTAAAAAACAATAGTTTTATGATTATTTTCAAAACTTTTATAACTTTGATTTTTTCAAAAATTTCTCAAAAATTAGTTAAAATAAATTTGAAGGTATCAAAGTGCTATAACAGGCCTTGCTATGAGATTTTATTGTGTAACAAAAATGCATTACACTAATAAATCTAACTTTAACACAGCTTTACATTGTTGAAAGTTAAATTGTATTAATATATCTTAAAGTACATTGAAATTAAATTTTATTTTAAACCAAGTTAAAAAATCTTTCAAACTAATTTAATAAAAATTACTGATTTCGGTATTTGAAAAAAGATTATATTTCCTTATAATAATTTATTTCTTAAAACAATCTTATTCTTAACTATTTCTATTTATAAAATGAATTAAAATATTAAAGTTTAGATCATAATTTTTAATAATAATAAAATAGTAAAAAAATTTATTTTTTCAATTATCTACCTCATCAAGGCCAAGAAGGTTACTACAGTCAAGGAGGCTACTATTTGTGGTTACAACCCTCTCTCAACTCTATACCTCCAAAACACAAGCCTTAACAAACAAGGCCACTGCGTGGAGAAACAAGTTGAGCATGGTACTACCAGGATCAAACTCGGAACATCTCGCTTATGAGGTGAGATAATAGTAATAAATGGTTTTATTATAAGATTTTATTTCATAATTCAAGATAAATATAAATATTTTTTATTGAATAACAGCTTTTAGTTTATTGATAAAAACAGAGTATTTAAAAATGCTAAAAATTTAAAAACTGGAATACATTTTCAGATATTACAATTTGGGATCACTTAATTTAAGCCCTTATTAATTCAATATCATATAAAGACACAATAATGAATTAATAAGAAACTAAAAAATATAAATACATTTGTGGAAAGAGTTTTTTTTAAATAAAAAACACTTTTAAAAAAAAAAATAATAAAGATTTTTATTTGCTTTCACATGTTTTTATCTATGATGAAGAGATTTATGTTTTACATAATGAATTAGTTAACAAGAAAAAAACTTCTTTAATAAATATTGAAAAACTATTTTACATGCCTCAGAAATTAAATTTTACATTTCACGTTTTACTAACTATTTTACAATTCTTAAAAACTAAATTAAAATTTTTAAAATCATATTTAGTTTAAAGTCTATTAGAAAAAATTATATTTAAAATAATCAGTTGGGGTTAAATGCTTTGTTTTACGATATTTATTTTTTACAAAATTAAAATATTTTCTGAATAAACATCATAAAGATAATTTGAATATAACAGAATAAAAACATTTTTGTTTAATGTAAAACTGCTGAAGGAGTACGCAAATCACTGTTTTGTAAGTAAAATGTCAGCTGCATAACGCTTCTTAACAAGGCCTGCTATAATAAGTTCTTAATAGTTAAAATGAATATATTTTTTAATAGAAAGATTACTCTTGTTTAACTGTAATAGAAACCAAAATACTTATTCAAAATAAAATAACGAAACTAACGAAAAAACAAACGAAGAAAAATTCTTTACAATAAAGAAATTTTATAAGCACTAAAATAAAAATAAAAACAAAAACTTAAATTCAAAGCGAAACTTTTTGTTATGCTTTTAATTACGTTTGAAACAAATCTTTGTAAACATTTTATTAAAGTTACGCAAAACCCTTTTAAATTAAGTAACTAATTATTACAAACAATTGTTTAATAAATGAACAAATTTTATCTAATTTATCAAAAAGTGTTGTATATAGTATTTTTAAATTGTACAAACATTTTATCAAAAAAGTTGCACAAAAAAAAATTGTTAAAAAAAATAACAGTCTTTTTAAAATTTTTAATAATTTCATGCTCTAATTAATGTCTAGTTAAAAAAAACTTTTTTATTCGTAAAAACAGGAAAAAAATAAATAAATAAAATGCACATGCGATTTAAAATATACTACCAACAAGCAATTTAATTAAATTTTAATTTGAGCATTAGAACTTTATAAATAAGCGTTTCACGAAACGAATTTAAAAATATTATAATAAAAGATTTCAACTCATTCCTATAGTAATTAGGGAAAAAATTTTTTTTTAATAAAATGTTTGTTTAAAAGATTTAAAAAAATTTGTTAAAAACATTAAAAAACATTAAAAAAAGTTTAATTATAAAAATTAATTGTATGAACATTACAAAATGCTTTAAAACTTTTCCATTAATCAACAAAATATGTATTTTACTTATAAGTAAATAAAGTTATTTTATATTCTTGTACATAAAATTTGTAAAAGCTAGTAGTCGCAAAAGGTTTTGAATTTATTCATAAATTAAAGAAACTTTAAAAAATTATTTTTAAAAGTAATGCTTTAAAAGATTTTTGGGAAGACATAATAGACAAATAGTTTCAAACGTTTAAATTTATCATTAAAAATATATGCACACATAAAAAGAATTTATATATAACATTTTTTATTAATTTAGACATGAGTTTATGTAAAATTTATTATATGATTTTATTTAAAGCCTTCGCATAAAATAAAAACTTTAGAAAAAATCATCGATTAAAAGTTATTCATAACATAACACTTTTTTTATTGCATTTAATTTGTTAAAACATCAAAATATATGCGCATTTATTTATTCTTATATGCATATTTATTCATTCTTATATAGGGTTTCTGAACACTGTTTAACAGTAACAGCAAAACAGCTGGTTTTTTACGAAAAAACAAAAACAGCAAACAGCTGTTTTTTAAATTACTTTTTTTACTGTTTTTTAAATTGAAGTTAAAGCGACAAGAATTAAAAACTGGAACTTTTTTTATGCATTCGCATAATGATTAAATTCTATTTCAATATTATAATGAGTTTTAACTGCATAAAGTTTCATTCAAACCTGAAAATGTTTAAATTTTTTTATTCGAACACTTTCAGATAAAACTTTAATTATTTATATTTTAAAAATAAACAATTGCAAAGAGAAAAATTTATTTATTAACAATATAAAAACCTGTTTATTAAAGCAATTTGAATGGTAATTTAATTTGATTTATTTTTCAATAACAATTTAATAAATAGTTCAAAATATAGGATAAGTAACTTTAATAAATGACTGTAATGAAACTTTTGCACGAAGATTTAGATGAAAAGCAAAAAAAAGAAAGATTGACACCATAAAATTAAAAATAGTCAATAAAGTGAAGTTTAGCATGACTGTCAATGAGGTTACTACTTTAAAAGGATGAAGATATTTTGGAGTTGATATTTATGTTAAAACTGACAATATCACATATAAAACAAGATTAATTTGAATTTTGGGTTCATGCAGTGCGCTTGATATGGTTGAAATAATGAAACAACATCTAAATGTGTTTGGAATATCAATGGAAAAAGATTTGGTTGCATCTACTCAGGATGGAGCATCTGTTAACAAGAAGTATATTCAAATTTTAGATGTTATTGGTCAATTTTGTCTTAATCATGGTATACATCTTGAAGTATGTGACACACTTTATATGAAAAAACATCATAATGAAGATTTAAGCAACCTCTATGATGATGATAACAATGAAAATGATTCTTTTGACAAAAGCACCAATTTTGAATTTATAAATGATTGCGAAGATTATATTGACTACAATAATTTACTTAATAACTCACGCCAACTGATAAAATCCATCAAACTATTAAGTGTTTAAAATTAGGTTTTTCAATCAAAAGTCAAGGCTCTACTTGGAAAAGCAATTGAACTTAATCTCGATGTAAAAACTTTTTTTGTTGGAATACAATACCAATAGAAACTTTTTAGAATTTAAGGCAGATATAAATTTAGCCAATAATGTAGACTTCAATGCCTTGAAAGGTTTACTAGAGGCAATGAAACCCATTAAACTTGCTATAGAAAATCTTAGTAGAGAAGATGCAACTCTGTTGAGTACTGACACAATTTTAGAACTTATGTTTGAGAAAATTTCTTTAGTTAACAGTGAAATTAGCAAAAAATTGATGGATAATTTGAGAATTAGAGTTGATGAACGCCTGAATACAGATGTCATGAATTTATTACACTGTCTAAAGAACTCTACAGTAACCCCCTCCAGAGATACGATAACTTTTGCCGGAATGTTGGCATCTCGACATTTTTGGTGCTCATGACATTAATATTATTGAAACAACTTCCATCAGATAAAATTTTAACTCTACAAGATGATTTAAATGTGTTGCTGAAGAAAAATTGTTCACCAATAGTGCCTTTTTGACAGGACAATTTCAGGTGGTTAAAAGCTGAATTTACTCTTTTTAAGATTACAGGCCACCATACAGAAAACTTACAAATGCTTTGTGATGTATTTTTTTAACAATTAAGCCCACATCTACGGATGTTAAAAGAGTATTCTCCGTGTGTGCCAACTTTTGTATAAGTCATTATCAGCTCTTGTATTTTTGAAATACTATTATAAAATGTTAAGTTTATGTTAGGATATATATTATTGGAAAAAATTTTACTCTAGCCTGCTTAATACAAGGAGGGCGGGTGTTGGTAATAAAGGAGGGGGGTGCAAATTTTAAAAACAGTAAAACAGCTGTTTTTGAAAATTATAAAACAGTAAAACAGCTGTTTTTTAAAAACCACTGTTTTTCAGAAACCCTATTCTTATATACGCATTTATACTTTTTAAATTTTTTAATTAATTTTTATTTATTTTTTTAAATTTCATTTAAGTGCTATAAAAAGCCCTTACGGTTCACAGAGCACCACGGATGAACATTTAATAGCAAGTTCACACCTCCTTTCTAATGTGGCTGTAAAATGGAATTAAGTTATTGCTTGTGTACAAAGATTGCTTTCTTGTACATAAAATTCAATATCTTTTATTTTGTCTATAGGACTTGAATGTAGTCATGTCGTCAAATTTATCGACAAAATTTTGAACTTATCGACAAAACTTATCAACAAGATTTTGAACTGTGTGCATAGATAAGTTAAGAGAAGTGGAAATGCTTGTTACAGATTCATTTCTTTCAACTAAACTTTTGTAATACTTTTCATTGTTTTACGATTGGCACTGCTATTTTCTCTTTCATTCATAGGGTAAATATTTGAGTATTAATAATAATTTATAAATAATTAAATTTAAATCTAGATAAATGAATATTTAGATAACAACTTAATCAATAAATAAATTTAATATTAAAATTACACAATTAAATTAATGATCACTGAATGTAAAAAGTATTCGTCTTAAGTATTTTTAACCTCATTTACCAGAAAACAAGAACAATTTGTTTTGAAAAAACTGTTTTAAACAAGAAAAAAACTTTTTTTATTTTTAAATTAAATTATAAAATTTTAAATTAAAAACTTTTTTAATTTTTAAAACATACTTATAAACAGGGAGAAATCCTTGAAATACGGATGGAGTTATCAGGAAACTTAAAAATATTATGGATACTACAGGGTAATTCTATATGAAATCATCAAAAAAAAATTATTTTCATAATTAAAATTTGTTCATATTTACCTCAATTGCAGTCCATATTTAAAAAAATAATAATTACAAAAATTTTAGTTAAAAATACACATGGGTTCCAGAGATAATGTCAGTTGAACATATAGTATCTTTATAATGGCTTAGAGAAATTTCCTAAAATTAGGTACCCTAATAGATTTTTACTTGAGGAATCCAAAAATAGCATCCTAAAAACTCAATTGTCTCAGGAAATGTTTTATCCAATTTTGTTCAAAATTATTGACTTGTAAATTCGTAATTTTTGGAGGTAAAAGACTGTGGCCCAAAATCCCAAGTAAAAAGTTTAATTCTATATCATTATTTTATCTTATGTCTACTGAAAAAAATCAGATTCATCAATTGTCTCTCTAATACTTAATCACAATTTGCGTTTAAAAATTGTGTTTTTTTAGAAAAATTTTGTAATGAAAGCAATTGAGATGTTTTTTAAAACATTTATTTAAATAAAACATCAAATAGTGTTATTTATTGACTAGTTTAGGACATTTGTATTCATAGTCCAAGGGAGGGCCAAGGGGCCTCTGACCAACTCTTCCCCCTTTTAACCTCCAAAAATCATGAACTCACAAGTCAAAAATTTTGAACAAAATTGGATAAATAAGGCATTTCCTGAAACAATTGAGTTTTAAGGATGCTATTTTTTAATTTCTTATGTAAAAATCTATTAGGGTACTAAATTTTCTCCTAGTCATTATGAAGATACTTAATTTCAAAGTATCTTTATAGTTGCTCCAGATAATCACTAAAATGCCCTATTTCAGCCCTATTTCAGCGCTGACTCATTTTAGTGATTATCTGGAGCATTTTAGTGACAATATCTCTGGAACCCATTTGTATTTTTAACTAAAAGTTATTATTTTTTTAATATGGACTGCAAGTGAGGCAAATATGAACAAATTCTGAGACACAAGGGTGTCATGGTCTGGATGATTTAATATGGAATGACCCTACAGATTTCCACTTAATTTCATTTTACAACCATATGCGTTGTTACATAAGTCCAGCGCTGGCTCGGCAACCATTTTTTAAATAAATAGCAGTGGAAACAACCTAATTTATATTTTAAATAAATCTATATAAAAATTAAAAAGCCTATTTATTGTTTATATAAAATTATATTAAAGATTTTACAGGTGGTAGACTCGTATATAAATGTGCATATAAGAATAAATAAACATGCATATAAGAATGAATAAACGTGCATATAAGAATGAATAAATGTACAATTAAGAATGAATAAATGCGCATAAAAGAATGAATAAATGTGCATATAAGAATGAATAAATGTACAATTAAGAATGAATAAATGCACATAAAAGAATGAATAAATGTGCATATAAGAATGAATAAATGGGCATATAAGAATGAATAAATGTGCATACAAGAATGAATAAACACGCATATAAAATGAATAGATGCGCATATAAAAATGTATAACCCTGTAAGATTTCAGGACTCCAGGGTTTTTTTAATTTTATACCAGCATTTAAAGGGATCCCAAACTCCCAACACATGTTGTGTTCATATTAAAGATAATGTTGTTTTTGCCGAAGCTCATCTTCTCCATTTTTTTCAACTAATCGGAGTCTTTAAATTATGCGTCGCAATCTACAGACTTTGGCAATTCCTTTGAAGCGCGTTTAATTCATAAAAGTTTTAGTATTTGACGTCAAGGTAGACTTTTAACAAAAGAAAAGTGTAATTAAACTAAGCTGCGTTTTTCTACTGTAGTATTTTTTTAACATACAGCAAAACAAATTTATTTGTATTATTTTTCTAAACATCGCAAAAAAAAATTTGTAAAAAGAAAAAATGATAAATTATTTTTATTTTATAGGAGCAACTTGTTTTTTACAGATATCTTAATAATTATTCGATTTATATATCTTACTTATATTTATTTTGTTTTTAAATTAAAACAAATATTAAAGCTTTACTTACCAATCTTATGATTTTCTTACAAGTATTTTACATTATATAGAACATTATATAAACGGTCTCTCGTTTTTGTGCAAGAGAGCGCAGTATTATATATTCTAAATCTTACAATCAAAACTATTTTCTAACTTCTCTGGTCATTTTTAGGCTATGAAGTTTTTTGTTTTTCCGTCGAAAAAAAGTAATTACAAGCAATTGCTTTCATTTAATTAGAGATATTTGATGAACTGTTAAATTTTTTTATTATAAAAATTTTTTGATTACGCTGATTACACAATATCGCATATTGATTACACAATATCGCATATTGATTACACAATATCGCATATTGATTACACAATATCGCATATTGATTACACAATATCGCATAATTTTAGGGGCTTCTTATTTATTTCTAAGTCGTTCTAAATAATAAGTAAATATAGTTAAAGTTCATATTTTAATAATTACAGTTGCAATATAACAAAAAAAAAAAGTTCAATGTTGAACTTTTTATTTAGTTATTTATTTTTTACCTACTTTTGTTATAAAAAGACTTTAGTACCCCCGTCATTTAAATAATTTGTTTTGAATATATTTCCACGTGATTATTCAAATAAATTTTTTTCGTTTGACTTCCCCAAGCAAATTGAGACAAAATATCGTCTAACCAAATAAAAATGCTGTTACTAATTTTATACGGGTAATTAATGTAAAACATTTATTTATCAGAGTCTTATAATTGAGATAATAATTTTATACGGGTAATTAATGTAAAACATTTTTTTATCAGAGTCTTGATTGAGATAATAAATATTCATAATTTATAAACATTAAATATATGGCGCAATAACAATTTATAGCAACGAACCAGCATAAAAGATTTAAGGTTTTTAATATCTTTTTAAATATTAAAAGTAGAAAAAAAAAAAAAACTAAACAAATAACCAGTGGCGGAACTTCAAAATTTGGGCCCCCCCGCAAAAAAATGTTTTTTTTGCGGAAAAGAGTTTTATAGTATAAATATTATTGAGAGTATAACTTTTTTTATATGAGGGCCCCCTATAGCTGGTAGGCCCCCCCCGCAACGCAGGGTCCTGCGTCCAGTAGTTCCGCCACTGCAAATAACCAAAAAAACTTCGACTAAAAATAAATAAAAATATTTCCAGAGTTTCTTTTGTTAAAAGTCTACCGTGACGTCAAATACTAAAACTTTTATGCATTAAACGCGCTTCAAAGGAATTGCCAAAGTCTGTAGATTGCGACGCATAATTTGAAGACTCCGATTAGTTGAAAAAAATGGAGAAGACGAGCTTCGGCAAAAACAACAACATTTGTTTTTCTCGGTATGAATTCATTATTTATTTTTAATCAAAAAAAATTGGTTTAAACCTTTTTTTTTAACATTATCTTTAATATGAACACAACATGTGTTGGGAGTTTGGGATCCCTTTAAATGCATACTAACTAACTCTTATTAACTTCTATAATTTTATTTATTTTAATTTGTTCAGCCAACAGTTATGTAACTTTATACCAGTAAAAGCAAGAAGGCATTGAATTACACTGCTTATTGCAAGCCTTTCGACATATAAATTAATAAAAAGTATGTTTAGCATCATTATTGCATACATTAATACAATAAAAAATAAGATAAAAACAATAATTTTTATTTATTCTAACAAATAATTTATTTACTAGTCAAGAAGCAAACATCATAATAGCAGAGCTAATTAAGACAATTTTGCTTCATACTAAAGTACTACTCATACGCTGAGTAGGTGAAGCCAGGATTTGAAATTGCAATCCTGCTGCTGTGGCCAATAATAATTCCAAACTTTAGTAGCACTCTAACCAAATGAGCTACCCCAGCTCTAAATCACTTGTAGCATACATTGCTTTTAAAGAATATGATTTGAATCAAAGCATATGCAGTGTAAAAAGCCTTTAGTGTACACTAATAGTTAGATCATGAACTATGCTTAGGCTAGGATTTTCATTGGCTTTTCCAACGAACACAATCAAAATTTTAATTTTTGTAAGTTTAGTGCTTCTCTTTCCTGCGTAAATTCTGGGATAATGGCAATCCTAGTTTAGACACAAATATTTGCACATTTAAACCTGCCTTCCATAAAAATATATTTCATAAAGGCAAGAAAGAAACTACTTCTATATTAATAATTTATATAATTGTATATAATATTTAATACTATGTATATGAATATTATATATAAATATAATATTTATATACATATCATAAAGTAAGCTTTTACCTTTGGGTCTTGTTTATAGTATTCTTGTTGTGTCTTGATCCATCTGCTACAAAGTTGATCTCTTACAGTATGTACAAGAGCTTGGTAGTAATCAAAATTATTAGCAACATTTCTGTCTTTTACAACAGTGTAATGAATATGACGATTAAATGCTTGTTTTATATGCTTTACTGTTTCTAAAGTTGGAATTCTGCCAACAGAAATCTGTCGTCTTTTTTCACAATCGCTTTGAGGCTTTTCACCCATTTACTATCTAAATTATCTTTTTTTTTTTAATAAAATTTATAATTATACATTTTCCAATTATAAAAAATGTAATACACACCTTTGCCTTGAATATTTCTATAAATATTATGGTATGGAATATATATATATATATATATATATATATATATATATATATATATATATATATATATATATATATATATATATATATATATATATAAAAGAAATTATATTTCATGAATATAAAAGCTTAGGTAAAATTAACAAAATAAAAAAATTAGGTCTCGCCTAAAAACTCTCTACCTGCATATATATATATATATATATATATATATATATATATATATATATATATATATATATATATAATATATATATATATATATATATATATATATATATATATATATATATATATATATATATATATATATATATATATATATATATATATAAGATAATTAATATTGAAATTACTATTATTTATATTAAAAAAAATAGAGTAAAACATTGATATATTAATGCTAAGTTAAGCAAAAGATTTTTGATTTAAATAATAGCAACATGATAGTTTTTAATTGTCTAATTTAACCTTTTTGTGGAAATTATAAACTAAACATTCATGGTAAGTAAAACTGCTTACTTAGCAATCTAAATTTTTACGTAAAGCTATAAAAAAAAACGCCTGTTTAAAAATTTCTACACATTTATACATGAATCTTCAAACATATTTTAAACTGCTTAGTTGCATAAGCGTATAATACATAAATGCATAAACAAACGTCTTCTTTTTATAACAAAGGCGTTTCGTAAAGATATTTGCTACCGACCAACAAGATCACGGCACTACTGACGCAAAACAATCTCAAAAGAATAATAATTTTTAATGGAAATAATGACGTTCTTAAACGAATAGGTTGCATAGTTTATCACATTAATATTTTAAATCATGACATTATTGCTTCACTTAAAGTTAATTATTACCACTTTTTTTCTAAAAAATCTAAACAAAGATAATAAATTATAAAAAAAAAGGAGTAATAATATATAATAATTAGTGGAGTGGGATTTTAAGTTTAATAGCGTCTGTGCATATTTAAGACCAATTTTATTTCTGTAATTTTATTTCTGTAATTTATTTCTGTAATTTTATTTCTGCAATTTATAACCTATGGAATTTAACTAATTACACCATATTGGATAAAACTTTTAGGTGGTTAAATCACTCTTAAATTTATGTCATAAGTTATGACACGGAACAAGAAAAATTCAAAGAAAATTTGAGACACTTTTTTTTAAATTTGGTTAGATTAGTTTTTGTTTATTTTTACACCAATATTTAAACCAAATGTTTTCGATTTAAACAATCTTCTTCCTAATTTAGGGAGTTTTAATGTTTCATGATCACCACTTAAAAACCGTGACAATTTTTGATGAAACTTGAGTTATTTTGATGAACTTTGATTAAATACTTGTAACATCTTAATCAAACATTTTAAATAGTTTTTAGCATAATTTACGAAAGTCTAAAATTATTTGTTTACATATTATTTTCTTTAATGTTCTAAATTACACTTTTAGTAAAATATAATTATATTTTACTTATATTTTATAAAAATTATATTTTTATAAAATATAAGTAAAATATAAAATGTATTGTGGTTATGTATGAAAAGTTAGGTGTCATGTGATTAAAACATTTATAAAACGAAAACAACGCGTCACAAAATGATGTGATGGGAAAACTGCATACCATCGGAAATAATAACAATTAATATAAAACTGCCTTACATGCGTATATTTACCCAGAAAACTAGCATGCTAAAATACTTTTATTTGTTTATTTATTTATTTTCATTTTTCATATAGATAGTTGAACATATAAAAATAAATGTTGAACAGTGGCGGACTGGCCCAGTGTGCTGGGGTGCATTCTGGGCCCCTATTTTATAAAAAAGAGAGCCCTCCCCACCCAGCAGACTGTTAAATTTATAAATCTATATCGTATCTGGTAATCAGATACTATATGCCAGGTGAATAAAAAATTGTAATTGGTTTTACTCAGTAATTGGTCAGCTTTACGTGAATAAGTAAAAGCAATTGCTCGTTTTTATTCACCCGGCCTAATGGCTTATAAAATTTACGTTTATTCTCAGTAATTTCACGTAATAAAATGAACAAAATAGTAATAACTCATAGTATTTTATTTTCAAGTTAACAATATCTTAAATATAATCGCCACCATGGGAGATTGTTACCTAAAAAAACAGTTGTACAACTAGTTTTAGTAACATCTTTAATTTCAGCACAATGATTAATAATGAAATACATTTTGTATAATTATTTATGTTAACTGTTTTTGACTTTGAAACTTTATTTTGAAATAGCGCTTTTCATATATTTTAATTGTTTGTTTTTTTCTTAGAATGTACTGTTACACAATTGTAATAGTGAAATGTCACGCCTTGTATATATAAAAAGTTCCAAATAGTAAAACATAAGATTCAGGCCCGTAGCAACCGGGGAGTCAGCAGGGACATTTGAAAATAACTCTTCAAATAAAAAATTTTGGAGTTAGCTTTTAGAAAAAAGCAAACGATTACAAATTAAGATATAAAAGAAAAAAAAGGTTCAGGGCTATTTTTTTTAGAAGTAAAATGATTTAAAAAAAAAAAGTCCTAAGCACTGCCCCCCCCCCCCCCCAATATAATTTTTGTTCCTACGGGCCTGTGGTTTGTTTACAGTGTTTATGTTTTTTAATAAATTATTTACAATAAAGTATTTATAATATATAAATTATATAAATTCGAGCAGCCGTGGCGCAGTGGTAGCGCACTTGCTTTAAAAACGTAAGATCCCTGGTTCAAACCACACCTCACGCGACATCGGTTAGGAAGGAGGCGTGAACTTCCAATTAAATGCTCATCCGCGGTGCTCTGGGATGAGACCGTATAGACTTCTTGAAGCACCTAAATAAAATTATATATATATATATATATATATATATATATATATATAATATATATATATATATATATATATATATATATATATATATATACATATATATATATATATATATATATATATATATATATATATATATATATATAAATCTGGTTCACTGAAAAGAAAACAGAGAAAACATAAGCTGCTGAAAACAGCCATGAATCAACACCTGCTCGCGTCATTACCTCTGATAAGTACTAAAACAGACATGCTTCCTTAGCATAAAACTGTAATAGATGCCTTGACAGTTTTATATCAAGTATTTCGGAAAATGTTAACATAAGTATTGATTACGCTAATGTGTTTGACAGTTGATACTGTTTATGTTTAATACATTACATATATGTATTAGTAATTTACACTGTTTGATTTTTGTTTTTTACTCAATATATCATTCTTTAGATCATAGTTATATACGTTTATAACAGATTGTATTTTTAAAATTTAACTAGAACTTTATATAAATTTGTTAATTCCAGATGATAAAAAAGTGAGGGTAAAAAGATAGAGAATAATAAAGATAGAATAATATAAACATAGAATAATATAAAAGAGATTTAAAAAATTAAAACTACATAAGGCGGTTGCTGATGGACCCTTTGGGCCCACTAGAATATTAGGCTCCTTAACTCCCAATCCACCCCTGGTTGAAAATATAAGATGAAAAGCCTGAATTCTGATTTGTATAGGTATGTTAACTATTATTATATTTTTTTAGAAGTGTAAAATTGTTGTATTAAAAATAAAAATATTTTATATAGCGCAAATCATTGTGAGATTGATAAGTGAAAAAAACTTTACGCTGTAGAACACACTTTATTTTACGCTTATTTATTAATTAACTTTAATTATGCATCTATTCCTTATATAAATATGCGTCATTCATATAAATAATAACTTAAAAAAACAAGTTTATTTAAAGACTTATTAACAATTAACTCAGTAAATACAGAAAGATTTACTGGCAAATAAAAAAACAATGAAAAACACCATCACTAACTCAATAAAACAAAATATGAATTAGAAAACTAAAATCATTTTTACAACTGTTGATATATCTTTATATTTTTGAATACATATATATATATATATATATATATATATATATATATATATATATATATATATATATATATATATATATATATATATATATATATATATATATATATATATATATATATATATATATATATATATATATATATATATATATATATATATATATATATATATATATATAGTGCTCAATACTATTAAATAATAGAGCAATATTTATTTATTTATATAAAATGAATAAAAACAACTTTTGATGGAACTCTGAGTTTCATGCCTTTCGGCAATCATTAGCCATTATGTATTTCGTCACTTAAAAACCGTTTAAAAATGACAAATTAATATTACAGTGGAACGAGTTTTGACGTTACAAAATCAAAACAAAACAAAACAAAACGAAAAGACTTCAAAGGTTTTAGTCCGCGGTATCGAATAAGGATAGTAAAAACCACATTAAGTTAAAAAATTTTAATCCTTGAAAAAAGTTACATTAACAAAAATTAAATTTTATTATTAAAAAGCATTTTACACATATTTTTAAAAGTAACAACCTACTTCTCTATCCAATGTAATATTAAAATTGTCAATTATCTTGATGTAACATTGAACCTGATTGACAATTCTTATCAACCATATTGTTTATTTGCGGTTGGTAGGTGAGTTTTAAATTGTTTTAAAACCAACTTATATATGTTCATTCTGATTCAAACCACCTGCCTAATATAATAAAAGAAATCCCTCGCACTGTTGAGTTAAGATTATTGACTATGGCAGTAAATGAAACTGTGTTCAATAATTAAATTCAGACCTACTAGAAATAAAATGCGGAGTTCCCCAAGGTTCCATTCCGGGTCCCCTTTTATTTTTAATATATATCAACGATCTTCCAAAAGCCCTAAAAAAACTTGATGTAATAATGTTCGCTGATGATACAAATTTATTTTACTCATCGCCGTTTATAAACGACCTTTACGAATCTATGAACACTGACCTCGAAAACCTCAACATCTGGTTTAAAGTTAATAAATTATCTTTGAATACAGAAAAAACAAAATATATCTTGTTTCACTCCAACCGTCTTAAAAACTTTATACCAGACATTCTACCTTCACTAAAAATTGATAACAAAAACATCAAAAGAACTGAAATAACTAAGTTTCTTGGAATAATTATTGACCAGAATATTAATTGGAAAGCCCATATTAATACAATAAACACAAAAATATCAAAAAGTATCGGCGTACTCTACAAAGCCAAACCTATGCTTTCCCAAGACAACTTAAAAATTCTCTTCTTTTCTTTTATTCAAAGTTACCTAACATACGCTAATATTGCATGGGGAAGTACCCATAAAACTAAATTAAATTCACTCTACATACATCAGAAACATGCATCAAGATTAATTTATAATAAAGATAAATTCACTCATGCCGACACTTAACTTAAAAATTTGAATGCATTAAATATCTATCAAATAAATATTTACCAAAATATCTTATTCATGCTAAAATACAAACTCGGACTTGTTCCGAAATACATTACTGATAGCTTTTTTCATATCAACGCAAACAAATATATCACACGAGGAACAGGCAACTTCACCCTGCCTTTAAAAAAAACAAAATTCTCGCGAATTTCTTTAATATACCGTGGCCCATACTTACATAACAAAATAATACTTCAAAAAATGGAACTTAATAAAATGGATAACCTTATTGCTCTGAAAAAAAAACTAAAACATATCATAATTAACTTAACCAACTTCATCGAAATGTATTGAACAATTTGTGAAAAATAGTAATAATAAAAAACCTTTCTTACTTCCTCCAATTATATAGTAGATACCAAAATACTTATGTGTATTTGTTGAACTAGTTCATTAAAGTTTATTTTATGTTTTAAAGGTTCTCGATGAAAAGACTATTTTAGTCTTCTGCGAGTTTCCTTACAACAAAAAAAAAATATTTTTTAAAAATAATTTTATATATATATATATTCAACAACGTCCACAAGCAAGTCCCTAGTAGCCCTGTGGTACGACGGACTTGCATATATTTTTTAAATGCATGGGTTAATAGTCAGCACTTTATATTATAAACAACGAATAGTTACCTTATTTTGTACACTGTAAAACGCGCATGTGCTAAACAGAATTTTGTATTTCTTTTGTCTTGTAAAAATTTTAATGGTACAAAAATTGTTTAATTGTACGTTTTGTACTTATATGTAAAAATATGTAATTTTGTTTTGTGAAAAAATTAAATTCTTCCGTATGAAGAGGCTTTCTGCAAATCAGGATACAATTTAAAACTCACCTACCAACCGCAAATAAACAAAAATCAAAATTGACATCGCAAACGTAAAATTATATGGTAAAACCCTCCGTTTAGCAAAAATGTTGAAACTAAAATTGAAAATCGCTTCTTAGCTTTAATTGACCAACACTTTCCAGTAGAACACAGACTTTTTTAAAATTTTTAATCGAAACTATATTAAAGTTAGCTATAGTTGCATGCCTAATGTCAAATCTTTAATAAATGCACATAACAACAAAATTTTACAAAGCGATAAAAAAAAAATATCAAAAAATTTAACTGCATAGACAAAAAATTTGCCCGTTAAATAACCAATGCCTTACTAGCAATGTCGTATACCAAGCCACTGTAAGTTCCGGAGATCTTCAATTCAAAGATTAAGTTTATTTCGGTATAAGTGAAACCATATTTAAATTAAGATATGCCAACCATCTTAAGGTGGCTCTACCCCTTTTTTTCTAAATTCTTTAAAAATTAAAAAAAGTCTTTGCACTAAGTTTACTGTTGATATATTTAATGAAAAAAAAAATTTGACAAAAAATTTTTTAAAAATGCTGAAAAAAAAAAGTTGCGTCAGCAAAAATTATTAAAAAAGTATCAAATTTTAAACATTAGTTTCTCAAAATCTGTAAATAATATTTGAACCAAATTTTGTCAGCATAAAGGTAAAGTAGTAAAGAAGGTTCTGAACTAAAATCAAAATTTGAAAATGTACCAATCCATAATGGCTGACAATTATTTTTGAGCATTGAAAAATAAGGTCATTTTAGCAAATCAAAGTGCGATTATACAAGATCCATTTGTTCTAAATAGTTGTTTTTAGTTCAGAACCTAGTTCCAATATTAAAAAAAATTCTGTGAAAATTTCAAGTCAATCGGTTAAACAGAAGTACTAAAAACTGTTGTTTGAATTTAAGTGAACATAACAAAAACTTATTTCTGAGAAAAATGAAAAACAAAATTAAAAATGAAATAAATAGTATACAAACATGAAACTAGTGTGCCCCAGAACTATAAGTTTCACCCTCTGTCTCTTTTTCTTTGTCAAAGAATCCTTTTTTTAATGCACTCATACTTTTCCTCTGTTTTTTCTTTTTTTCACTCATTTTACTATTAACTTGTTTGATACGAGTACTGTCCTTTTTTGTTGCATAAAAAAAAAAAGTACTTCCTAGGAGTCAAATTTAATAGTTTAAATACACGATTAAGTCCTATAACACCTTCATTATAATTTATGATAGCAGAATATACTCCTATCTCTAAAACAGTTCTTGACACAAAACGAGACTTTGGGCACTTATTCCAAATTAATTGGTTTAAAGCTTCATTTGGGTTTTGGGTAAACCCATGTAAACACTTTTTCAGAAGATTTTCAGAGCCAAGATCTTTAAAGATGCCTTCAATTTCTTTTTTTATAGCCAGAGGCAAATTTAAATGTGCTTTGTAGGTATTTTACCTTCAAGTTTATCTTTTTGCCATTTACACCAGCTCTTTGTTGTTCGAGGGCAAAACAAATGGCAACTTTCAGAATTTATGTCAGAACAATGATATAAAACTGCACCAACTGCACGCCTCATTAGGGGTAGTTCTTTATTCTGCCTTATAGCCATCCCATAAAAATTTTGCAAAGTGTTAATTGCTAAATCTGTTAACCTACCCCTACCATTAATTTTTTTTCCATCAGAGAGCAATTTACCTTTTAACTCTTTTCTTTTGTTGCGCAGGTGTGCCCCAAGGCGCTTTTGAATGTGGCCAATACATTCCCATTTAATGGGAATCAACTCATCACCATATGGTTTAGACTGTACTACATCATTAAATGAGGCAGTTTCTTCTTCACCTATGTAGTGTGCGTATCTTAAACCATATTTTTCACTGATGAGTGAAATATTTCTATAGCTCCCGCGGATTCCATTGCTCCGGACAATTTTGAGTGGTTAATATCACAACGGTGATTTGCTTTCCAATGTTCATATTCAAGAGTATTTTTTTTTTCTTCCAGACAGCAAAACTCTTACAGAACTTAGACATAACATGAACATCTAAAACTTTTTTATTGTCTTTGGAGATAGCTGAAACAACACCATTTAAAGAAGAATATCCTCACTTCTACCATGTTCCATCTAAGCTGATATCACAATCAACTGGAAGTTGATGTATTGAAGCACCAGTATTTGCAGAAGTTATCAGAAGTAATCTCGTTTGCAGCTTTTTTCATACATTTAGATGAAGCAGAGTCATAAACATTATGTAAAATATTATTAATGTTTTTATATGAATTATAAGTCATTGGAGGTGGCATATTCATACATCCAGCAAATGTCTTTAAAGCTTCATGTCCACAACCAATTTCGCGAAAACTCATTACAGCACGTACATTGACTTCTTGAATGTGTTTATTTTTATTGAAGGAGATGAGTAAAAATTATAACTCCAATCACAAGATATACATTCTAGTTTAATGTTATGCGAAAGTCCTAATTTTTTTATTTGGTCAAGACTGACAGTGACCTTGTCGCCACATTCTAGGCATCTACTCAAAAGTTGAAGACAACTTTGCAGTACTCCAAAGTGAATTATTATAAAGAAGTTAGAATCTTCTTTTTCAACAGTTAAAAGTGAATTATCTAAACTAATTTTTGATGATGAAACAGCTTCCTTTACTATTGGTTTATCAATTTGATTTATTGTAGCACATGTATATTCTTTTCTGATTAATCTTATTTTATTTTTATTATTACCCATATTTAATCACTCTATAAACATATAAAGAACAAGTGCAGTTATTTGTATTATTAAGTATTGTCAAAAAATGGGCAGATAAAACAAAGCTGACACGGTTGCTAAGGTGTTGCTATGGTTAACATTTTAAACCCTACACCATAAAAATGTAAATTTCTTTATGATGGAACGTATAACTTATCTCAAATGACATATTTTTGGAATCTGCAATGCTTAAACTAGATAAAGAAGCAATAAAAAAAATATGATTTTTTTTTTTTTTTTACATTTTTAAGAGGGTTGAGCCACCTTAAATCTTTCAATGCACTCAAATATAAAAATGATACTGAATTTTCCATAGAAATATAGAAGCTAAAATCGATCTTGTTCAATATAATCAAATGTTTATTTACAAGTCAGCGCCAGTGATATTTTCGTACACGAGAACAAAAACGAGAACGAAAAAAAAAGCCTTTCGTTTACGAAAACGAAAACTAAAACGAAATTTATTTTAAAAACGAGAACAGAATAAAAACGATAATTTTAAATTTTCGAACGGAATAAAAACTGAATCGAAAATTATTTTAAAACGAAATATTTTCGTTCTAGATTTGAAACGAGTTGAATTATTTGATATATATAATTATTATATTACAATACATTATAATGATAGATTATTCGAACTTAATTGAATTTTATTCAATTAAGTTCGAATAAGTTAAGTTATGATATAGTTCGAATATATTTATTCGAATATATTTTTTCGAACTAAAAAAAATCAAACTGTAAGACCAACACAACTACGCGATGAGTTTGAGTAAACTTTTTGCTGGTAGGAAGAGGAATAGTTCAGTATGGAAATGGTTTAAATACGATGCGTCATCCGACAAATCAGTATGTTTAGTTTTACTTGATGGTGAAAAAGTATGCAATACAAAGTTGTGTGGAAAGAACCCAACAAATCTTAAAGTTAGTTTATCTGTTAAAGGATATGTTTTCATTTTGAAACAAACGACTCATTTTTATCATTTTAGAGTAATTATTCAATAACGTATACGAACTTATTTATACATTAATTAATAAACAGATAGATAAATAAACATATAAATATACAAACAAAAAATTATATAAATATGTTTATTTTTTTCTAGCTACATTTAGCAAGAAACCATAAGTCTGTACACGTTGAGCTGGAAGAGTCGGAATTAAAGAAATTAAGTGAAAAAAAGCAAACAGGGATAAAGAGAAAAGCAGTGGATGAAAATGGACCCACTCTTTTAGAATCGTCCTCAAATCAGAACCAGACCTTGATTCAATGCATTAATCGTAGGAATACCGCATGGCCTATTAATTCACACGAGCATAAAATTCGACTAAACTCTCTTATTCAAATGTTAATTGCAACATGTAATCCAGTGACATTGGTGGATAATACGAGTTTTAGAAAGTTAGTTAATACCTTGGATTATAAATTTTCATTGCCTGCTTCTGCCAAAATTACTAGCCTACTTAATGAAGAATTTACTGCTTTAACGAGAAAACTTCGTGACTTCATATCTGAAGGCAGGCGCTTCACAATATGCCTTGATGGCTGGGCTAAAAAAGGTCTTACTGCGTCCTTTTTAGGAATTTTGGTTTGTTTTTTTCACTTCAAATCCGAAAAACCAATACATGCTCTGCTTAATTTGTATCTTGTGAAACATCCACATACAGGTGAACAAATTGCTAATTGTTTTGAAAAATGCCTAAAATATTGGAATATTTCCAGAGAAAAAATATTGCTTGTTATTTCGGACAATGGAGCAAACATGGTCAAAGGCATAATGTTGTCGAGAATGAAAGCTCAAGCTGAACGTGATATACTTATTGAATTAGAAAGTGAGGTTAATGAAGAGCAGATAACAGATCTGGAAGACGATGAGAATATGACAAATAGTGAAGAGTGGGAACTTGTTAACTTGATAGTTGATGTAATAGAAAACGTAGCATTTAGAAGATTGGAATGCATTGCACATGTTATACAGCTAGTTGTAAAACTTGCATATGATGGTAAATATCATGGCTTACTTTTGAAGGTACGTGGATTAGTGGGAAAAGTTCGCAAATCTTCTGTTGCATTGGAAAAAATTATCAACAAATGTGGTAAGACTGTGGTCAGCGACTGTTCTACAAGATGGAACAGCACTTACTTTATGGTTCGGAGATTTCTGGAAATAAAGACATCTATCAACGAAGTGCTTGGAGACCTTAACATTGATTCACTTGTCAATAGCGAATGGATAATGCTTCAGGATTTTGTCAATCTTTTAGAACCTTTTGCCAATGAAACTGATATTCTTCAGACGGATGCACTTTCACTATCCAGTGTTATACCTTCAATACTTAATTTAGAATGTCACCTTGAGCAATTTGGAGATGCCAAAGATGTAGCAGTTAAAATGCTTGAAGATCTACGCCGTCGTTTTGCCGTTCTTTTGCAGCCAAACGATCCTAATTTTAATCCACTGCCATGTGCCGCATGTCTACTTGATCCCACATGTGCAATAGCTCTTTTAGGTAATGAGCATACACAAATCAGAGAGTGTGCAAAGAAATACATTTTGTCAGAGGCTAAAAAATCGGTGCAACATGATTTACTTTTAGCAAGTGCATCTACTCTTTCTGTTGAGATTGCTCCAGAAATAAATGGATTAACAAAATGGAAATTTTTAGCGGCAAAACAGCGAGTAGAAAAATAAAGCTTCTTCCAGGTAATGAAGCACAAAATGAACTCAACAAATATTTTATTGAAATAAGGAACAGCTCTATGTGCCAAAATGCTTTAAATTTCTGGAAGATGAGACGTGCTGTTTACCCACATATTGCACCATTAGCTGAAGACCTCATTGCAGCTCCTGCAACTCAAGCATATGTTGAAAGACTTTTTTCAATCTGTGGCTTGCTCACAAATGGACGGAGAAATCGAATGTCAGCGTCATTGGAAATGCGAGTTTTCTTAAAACTAAATTCTCATCTAGTCTAGATGATAATCATATAATCACTAGGCCCTTTATTTGTAAAATATATGAGTAATTATTAAAGTCTATACAATAACTATTCATTAGTTTTTATTGTTACCAAATTTGAGGAGTTTTTTTTATACCTAATAATTGAAATTTTTTTAAGTTTTAGAGCAATAAGGACAGGTTGTTGTTGTGTTTTTTGTTAAGGGCGGTGGGCGGGGCTCTAAACTTCTAGCCATGGGACTGGGTGTATTACATTTAATTAAGTTCTCATTTTTTTGTTTGTTTATAGAACTAAGACTTACTTCTTTTAATTATATATGCCTATATTATTTATAAATTATACTAAATTATAATTAGATGAGATAAAAAATTTATACGACAAACGAAAATTGAACTAAATAAAAACTAAAACTAAAATTATTTTAAGATGAACTGAATAAAAACTAGAACTAAATTTATTTACTGAACTGAATAAGAACTAGAACTAAAAACTTTGCCTCTAAACTGAATAAAAACTAAAACTAAAATTATTTTCCGAACAAAAATATCACTGGTCAGCGCTCTTTTTCAACTTTTTTTTTTAATATAAAACGACTTTGTACTTTTCATTTTAGTTACTATGATAATTACACTTTTAAAAGAAAAAGTGTTTTTTTTTTTAATTGTTAAGTCCAGATATAAAAAACAAATTAGTATAAAAACAAGTATCAAATATTGTAATTTTATAATCTAAATAATCTTTTTTGATGTGTTAGAACTCAAAAAAAAAACAATTTAAAACAGTATATATACTTGTCAAAAAGTGTAAATAAAATAAATTATAGAAAAAACGGCATGAAAAATCTGCTAGCTTCTTTTTTAAGAAACCTTTACAGATCAACATTTTTTTAAATTTTTTCTAGTGAAGTATAACTGGTAATTGGGTTTGAAATTAGACAAAAAAGTTACCGAAAAATTCGCCAATATTTATATTCTGAACTTGTCACACGGGAAAAGTCATGTGAAATAAGTTCCTATTAACGTTAGAATTTCTAAAAATATAGATTACAATTTGGAAATACGTTCACATTATATTTTGAAGATAATTTCTTTCATAAGGTGTCCGCTGTTTGCTTCGACCTGACGTGCTCTTTCCAGAGCATTTTCCATAACTTTTCTTAGAATTTCAGGTCCCAGCCCTCACTTCCACTCGGATATTAGGCTTAAGTTGTTGGATGGGTCTTGGCTTGTTGGCATACACTTTACTTTTTAAGTAGCCCCATAGAAAAAAACCAGTAGCCATTAAATCGGGGAAACGTCGTGGTCAATTAAAATCGGAAAAAGGTGATGTTATTTGATCGCCAAAAGTTTCACGCAGTAGAACCATAGTTGGATGAGCTGTGCAACCTGTAGCTCTATCTTTTTGGAAACACAATTCTGGATTGTTCTCTATCTCTGGCCTTAAAAAATGTTCAATCATTGCCCGATATTGAATATCACTCACATTAACCCCAATTTGTTCGTCGTTTTTCAAAAAAATATGGTCCAATAATCTTTTCTGAAGTTATTTCACACAATATTGAACATCAACTTGAGTGCATTTGATGTTCAATCATTTTTCTTGGATTTTGGGTGCCCTATATTCTGCAATTATGTTTATTGACGTTGCTATTAAAGTGAAATTAGGCTTCATTAAAAATGGGCTTCATTATGAGTTTGTGAATAAACTCATTGTTTTCTAAGCACAACTCTTGAAAAAGTTGACTATATTGAATGCGTATCTGTGCATCATTTGGTTTTAATTCGTGAACCAATTGAATCTTATATCAGAAAAAGTGAAATTTGTGCAAAATTTTTTGCAAAGACCGTCTAGATATCACCAACTGCTGAGAACGTTGCCTGGTAAAAGTTTCAGAGTTTTTCTCAATACTTGTTTACACCCGAACAATGCTCACGTAATTTCGAACTGCATGAGGTCCTCCAGCACGCTAAAAAATCACTGAGAGCCCTTTTTGATGATTTAAAAAATGCCTACAAGGGCACAGCAGTGGTAAATGCTGTGCCTTTGTAGGCATTTTTTAAATCATCGTAATGCTCCATAATCTCATCAATTAATGTGTAGTTAATGTTAGGCGACTGTGACTGTATAGAAAAAAAGAAATCCAACACATGTCGTAGAACAAGATCAAGAATGTGGTGTTGGCAGCCGATGTATTGAGGTTCATCGAATCCCTTATCTCAAAATGTTTTCTTCTTGGCTACAACTCCATTCTTGCGACCAGTATTTACAGCTGTTGTGTCAGAGATGATCATCTGAATACTGTTCCATGCATTGTAATCATCAAGTAGGTCTTGTAGTGGTTTATATATGCTTGCAGATGATCCACTGTCACAAACCAAAATGCCAAGTTGTAATGCTCTTTTGTCTTTTTTCAAGCACACAACTTGGTAATCAGTCTTGTCAATTTTCTTACCATCAAAATGCAATGAAAATTTCTCTTCAGAGATCAGTTCCATGAGGCGGTTCTTAACTTGTTCTGCATCTCTGATTGTTCGACGACAGACTCCAGACTGTGATGGTGTTGGAACACAAACTTCATCCTCAGCCAGACTTTGAAGCACTCGTGACATTTTTCTGGTTGATAAAGAGTGACTAGACACTTGTTTGGCAGCAGACTTAGTTGACTGGCGTATTGCACGCTTTCTGCGAGATTCTCTTGGAACTACCTCCAAGTCACCACTGCTGCTTCCTTCCTCAGAATCCTCACTATCGCAGGAAAGTGGTACGGAGAAAAAAGAGCCAAAAGCACATCAGAACCCTCGGCAAACCACTTGGTTTGCCGAGGGTTCTGATGTGCTTTTGGCCCTTTTTGATGGATGGATTGTTGACATAGGAGCTACTATCATAGTTGTATACCCCACCCTGCCATCTGATTCAACTTGTACTTTGTACAGTTATTTGTCCTCACTATAAAGCCAATTTCGATCTGGTTTTGTTATATCGAACAGATGAGCAAGATTTTCTTCAAATACTGCATTTGGTCGCTTTCTGTGTTTCTCAAATGATGTGATAAGTTTGTAAACATTAGCAGACACTTGTTGTTTGGAAAAAACAGGAAAATTAAACTTCTGCCTAAGATTCATCAATTCCTCGGATATTTTTGTTAGTCGATTATGTCGTCCTTTCAATTCATTAAAGAGTTCCAAGAATCTTCCAACGATATCTCTGTTGGAAGATATTTTACACAATTTGTCGCTCATATCCTGTTTTACTTGTAGTATACTAGGACGGCGCTTCGTGCTTGATTTCAAATTTTGTGTCCATATTTCACCAGCTGCTTCCAATGCTGATTTTGACTTTTTACTTTTAAAGGACATATTTTCAAAAAGAAGCACTAAACAGCAGATCTTGCAAATTAATACCGCAAATAATAAAAAAACTTTTTAAATACTTTTACTCAATATTTTAATCGCGCGAGCATTAAAAAATACTCAACAACAAACAACAATAAACGCGCATTAATTTGAAAAACAGTCGTTAAAATTTCTTATTCAAAATTGAGTTACATAACATAAAAACAATTTAAAACTATCGAACTTTTTCATTCTATGTTAATTAACTTTTTAAACTGTTTGACGCTCTCAAACTTGTAGTTATATTCAAGCATAGTCAAGCATAGTCAAGCATAAGGAAGTAAGAACTGGGAACAAAATAAAGTGAAAAATCGAAAAAGTTAAAAGTGGTGAGGTGCTAGGTGCGGGAGGTTTTTTTGTGATCCAATGAAATAAAACTCAAAACAGTGATCTATTGGTAAAAGTTCATCAAATCCAACATCAGGAAAATTAAAATTTTGAAAAAAGTTTTTTTGTCATACACCTAATATACACTCAGAGAAAGAGAATGACCAACTTAAATTACTTGATACATGTATATGATATAATCATAGAACATAGACAAATTTGAATTTTCATGGTATTTTTTTGCACTTTACATTAGAATGGAAAAAAAATAAAATTAAACAAATAGAAAATTCAACGAAAATTGAAAAACAGAGACGTAAACGCAGAAAACACCATTAATGGAATGATGAATTGATGATATCAGCAATTAAAACTGTTAAAAATGGAGTTTCACAGCAAGCAGTATGTAAATTTTTTGACATTCTTAAATTTTCGTTACAAGTTTGACTTTTTGGAGTATCAGAAATAGGAGCCAAATCCAGACATCTAACTATTTTAGATGAAGAAGAAGAAAAGAAATTAATTGATTTTGCATATAATCGCGCAGCTTTAGAAATCGATTTTGGTTGATTGCAATTTTTAAAATATGCTGAAAATTTTGCTTGAAAACATAAAAAGCATTCAAGAATGGAACTCCTACAGTAAAATGGTGGCGTGGGATCTGCAAAAGGCACAAAGATTTAACTTGACGTCAACCAGAAGGTGCAGCAGCTATTAGACATCAGTGTATGAATGTTTGTAAAGTGTCAAAATATTTTTCCATTCTTAAAAATGTGTTAACGCAAAACAACCTACTTTAGAAACCGCAAAACATTTGGAATATGGATGAGACTGGGATGCAGTTTGATTATTGTCCTGGAAAAAAGGTGCTAAAAAAAGAGTTAAGTATCTACAATGTTGTCAATCAGGTAACCTGCAAAAAAATCAGAGTAATGGCTTGTGTCAATGCGATCGGTGTCTCTCTTTTCTAAATCTCTTTTCTACCACATTTCATATTTAAAGGAAAAACTACTAAGTATCTCTCGAGTTTTTAATTTGAAAATGTCCCAGAAGAAAGTACATGAAGTGTTTCAGACAGTAGTTGGAAAAAGCAAGGCATTGCATTTTATTTGGTTTACAAAAGCATTTCTTTTCGTAAACTTTGGATTTTTATAAATGTATATGAATTTGTTTACTCCTACAATATAAAAAAGTTCTCGTTCTTTAACTAAAGTTTATTTTTTTGGTTTATTCAGAAATTTCATTGCCTTTGACCCAATGCCCCAAATGGGGCACACAAGCACTGGGATTCTTACATATTTTTTTGGGTTTTTATAAATGTGCATGAACTTGTTTACTCTGACAATATGAAAAAGCACTTGTCTTTAACTTTAACTTTAAAGTTAATTTTTATTATTTTTACAGAGTCCTAATTGTTCCCAGCCTACTTTTTTTTTTTTTTTTTTTTTTTTTTTTCACAACAATTATTATAAATTTCAAAAACAAATATTTACATGACTCCAGTTTATATAAATGTCCACCACACATATTTGCAATATCTAAAGAGAGTTAACAATGCTGTTTCACGCTTGGCGTATTACAGTGGGTTAGAAAAGTTAAGAGAAAAACAAAAAAAATAAAGTGCTGGCTATTAACCTATGCATTTAAAAAATATACGCGAGTCCGTCGCACCACAGGGCTACTAGGGACTTGCTTGTGGTTATCGTTGAAAAAATATATTAGTGTATCATAATAACACTATGTTGTTGTAAGGAAACTCGCAGAAGACTAAGAGAAGTCTTTTCATCGAGAACCTTTAAAATGCAAAATGAACAAAAAATTTAAAGAGTAATTTCACAAAACACACATTAACTTTTGAGGTCCACTGTTCAGTAATATTTTACTATGTATAGTTGCTACTATATTTATTATTATTATTATTATTTTTTATTTATTTATTTTAAAATTTAAATTGTTCTTGTTACGTTTATTATATTTATTTTCTTTTACATTTAATACATATCGATAAAATTGGTTTTGTTTAATTATGAGATCTTTTAATTTTTTTTTTAAGGATAGTAAGATTATCAAATTTAGTAAGTTCTATATTTTGAGATATTATTTTGTTGTATAAGTAGGGGCCACGGTATGCAATTGAAAGTTTTGAAAATTTTGTTTTTTTAATGGGCAGGGTGAAATTTCCTGTTCCTCTTGTGCTATATCTGTTGGCGTTGGTTTGAAAAAAGTTATTAGTAAAATGAGATGGGACAAGCCCGAGCATATATTTGAGTATAAATGAAATATTTTGGTAGATGTTAATTTGATAGACATTTAACGCATTCAAGTTTTTAAGTAAAGGATCGGCATGAGTGAATTTATTTTTATTATAAATCAATCTTGATGCGTGTTTCTGGTGTACATATAGAGAATTTAGTTTAGATTTATTTGTACTTCCCCAGGCAATATTAGCATATGTTAAATAACTTTGTATACAAGAAAAATAGAGACTTTTAAGATTTTTCTGGGAAAGTAAAGGTTTGACTTTGTAGAGTATGCCGATACTTTTTGATATTTTTGTATTTATTGTATTTATATGGGCTTTCCAAAAAATCGTTTCGTCAATAATTATCCCAAGAAATTTAACGGTTTTAGTTCTTTCGATATTTATGCTATCAATTTTTAGTAATGGTAGCATTCTTGGTATATTATTTTTTTGATGGTTGGAATGAAACAAGATGTATTTTGTTTTTTCTGTATTTAAAGATACTTTATTTACTTTAAACCAGGTGTTTAGATTCTTAAGGTCATCGTTCACAGATTCAAAGAGATTTTCAATGATGAATAAAACAAATTTGTGTCATCAGCAAACATTACTGCATCAAGTTTTTTTAGGGATTGTGGAAGATCGTTAATATAAATTAAAAATAAAAGAGGGCCAAGAATGGAACCTTGGGGAACTCCGCATTTAATTTCTAGTAAATTTGAATATTTATTATCGTTCGAAATAACGCATTGTTGTCTGTTGCATAAATAACTTTTAAACCAATCTAGGGTAGTATTTTTTATTCCGTATTTTTCCATTTTTTTAAAGAATCACTTATGCTATTAACTATATCTAAAATTGCATGTTTTGTCGAGTGTTGTGATTGAAAACCGAATTGTTTTTTATCTAAGAATTTGTTTTGAATTAGATATTCATATAGTCTATTGTAGAATATTCGTTCAAGTATTTTAGAAAAAATTGGAAGAATTGAAATTGGTCTGTAATTATTTATTTGAAATGTTTCACCGGTTTTAAAAATAGGTATAATTTTAGCTACTTTTAATTTATCTGGTACAGTTCCAGTTTTAATTGATGATTTGAATATTTCAAAAATAGGTTTGCGTATCTGCGAAGAGACATTAGCAACAATATTACTGCTAATGTCATCTACACCTGGAGACTTGTTTATTTTAATAGAGTTTATTTCATTTTCAAGTTCATCAATTTTTAGTTCTTTAAATATTAGCTCGCTGTTGACACTAGTTAAGTAAGTTTCAAATGAGTTGTTTGGACGGTGGATTTTTAAAGCTAGATTTGGGCCTATGTTGACAAAAAAATTTTTCTGAAATTACATTATAATCGTCATACTCATTATTATCTATAACAATTTGTGCAGTTAAACTATTTGATTTGCAGTGTTTAGTCCCAATTATTTCTTTTATGATATCCCAGTTTTTTATTTTATTTGAGTAATAGTTTTTCTTCAAATTTTTTGAAATTTTTTCAAACAAGTTTTTATACTGTTTGTAAACATTTAGGTTTGCCTCACTTCTATTTTTTAAGTATTTGATATAAAGTTTTTGTTTTTTTTGGAGGATTTTTTAATACCTTTGGTGATCCAAGGACATTTTAAATATTTTTCTTTTAATAATTTTTCTTTAATTGGGAAATGCATATTATAGCTTTTAAGGAAAATTTTTTCAAAGTAATTATAAGCAGAGTTTGTGTTCCCAAAGTTGCATTCTTGGTATACCTTGTCCCATTGTTCTGCCGATTGCGAGTCTTTAAATTGTTGAATAGCAAATTTGTTGATTTTCCTTTTATAAATTTTTATTTTACAACTATTTATAGATTTTATATCTTGTGTCAAGGAGAAGAAAACAGGAAAATGATCAGAAATGTCTGTCTTTATTATTCCTGCCTTTAGAGAAGTATCAAAGATTGAATTAGTTAATATATTGTCTATTGCAGAGACTGAAGTTGGAGTTACTCAGGTTGGTTTATTAATAATTGGGAAGATGTAATATTGAAGCATAATTGCTCCGATTCGGTAAATTAGACCTGAAACTTTAACATATTTTTTTACATTTAAAAACATAAATGAATTTGTTCACTCTGATTGTTTGAAAAATCTCTTTTTCTTTAACTAAAGTTAGTTTTTACGGTTTTAACAGTGCTTTTTGTACTCTTGCCTCAATTTGCCTTAAAATGGGAATATGGGCTCTGTGTATTTTTGATTATTTACCTAATATTTGTAAATATAAGTGAATTAGTTTATTCTGACAGTTTGAAAAAGCTCCTTTTTTTAACTAAAATTATTTTTTATTGTTTTTACAGAGCTTTTTGTTCTTGGCGCAATAGCCCTGAATGAGGGAAATAAGCCTTAAGATTTTTATACATAAACATTATCTAATCGAAGATTCTAATTGTACTAAATAACCTAACTTTATAACCTGACGATTCTACTAAGTTTTTTACTCAACAATTTACTATATTTTTTATTTCTTTATTTTTAAGCGAGTTTTTCCAAATCTTTTTGTTTTATTTTTTACTCTTGCAATACTCAAGTTATCGATAGCTGCGTTGTACCTGAATTTCTGTTTTTTTACTCCTGGAGTAAAGTTTTAGATTCACGAGATAATCTACTTTGTTTTTATTTATTTTTATTTTTTTTAATTCTGTTCAGCTTTTATATAGCTTTTAACAAGAATAATAATTTATTAGTAAGTATACATAAATATAAACACGGTAAAATCTTACATATTATAACATAAATATATAAAAGAGGTATTTACCGCATCCAAAATACCAAAACTTGAAAGCCATCATTACACAACGCAAACTTGAAAGCCATCATTACACAACGCGGCACTAGCACACAAGCAGGTACAACACTAACAGCCACCACGTGGAACCAGGTTGTCAGCAAAAACTCCCAAAAAAGACCAACATCAAACCAATATGATAAGTAGCATTGCCAAATAATCAAAAGAACGCGAAAACCAATCAAAGAGTATTGTCATCCAAAGAATAACCAATACAACTTCATCCGACCATAGCGACCAAAAGCAACACGATCAAACTGAAATTAACAAAGCCCTCGGCCTTATCAGTGCTGACAAAAATAAGTACCTTGCTTTCTTCCGCTTTACTCCTCGTGAATCTGTGGGTAACCCAATCAAAACAGAACCACTAGTCATCACACTTCCTAGCGAAAGCGACCGTAACCACTGAAACTTTCCAGTCTGTTCTTCTGAGTCGCAGCGAACCGAGCCAACTATACCATACTCTTCATCAACCATGACTTAAAGGCAGTCAAAAAGAACCTAGCATGGCAACTACGTACTGAATGCAAAAAAAAAAAAGGCATTTCTACCTACTACATCAACATCATTGTTTGTAATATGAAGTAACAAGATCAAAGAAATTACCAAAACCAGATAGCTACTAATCAACCAACGTCTCCCAATCGAACACACAAATAAAAGTCCAAGCACTCAACCACAAACTATATCTTAATACCCAGCACACTCCTGTATCCAACACAACAAATAATAAATGACCGACGAAATCAACATCAAATAAGAACAATAGACAACCTTTTCCAATAAGACAAAGAAAAAATTTCAACAACCAACACAACCATAGGAGAAACCAGAACAACTCATCTACTGGGCCAATAAACCTTGCTTGCTTAATGGTCAAAAAATTGATGAACTAAGGGCCAAAATTACCTCAATAGACACCTTACTCCAATTGTTTAATAGAAACAGAATCAGAAGAAGACGCGGAGTTGCCATCTACACAAAAAAAAGCCTCGATTGTTCTTACACTAAAATTGTTCAACTAAACCGTACCTCCATTGAATAAGTCTAGATTAAATTAAAATTTCACAACGAATTGATTCTACTAGGCTGTCTCTACCGCCCTCATAGTCTAAACGACTCAACACTCGATGAAATAATAAGTTTAATAAACACAGCTTCTAACAAATGCAATTCAATTTGCTGCTCAACCTTACTCACGTACGGCGACTTCAATTTCAAAAATACTGTGTACTCACATGTCGACGTAGGAGATGATATCGCGACTGTTGCATATGTGTAAAACGATTTGCCAACAGATAAACACGGCCAACAGTTGTTTTCAAGACTGTCTAGAAGAAAATCATTTAATTCAGCTAATAACCTTTTCCACCTATCGTAGTAATCGTAAGGATCCTCCAAAAAATATACTAGACTTGATCCTGACTAACAAACCTAACCGATTAATCGAAATAAAAGAAGGTAGTCCTCTTGGCTTCTCAGTCAAAGGTTAGTAACACTGTTTTATTGAGGGAAGTATAACTTTCTCTGACCCAAAAATTATTAATTAAGTTTATTGCTGCTAGCCGAACAAAAAAGCCAACTCTACGCGAACAGCATAAAAATGCAAGCAAAATAGTGAAAAAACTAGTAACATTATCAGTTCTTGCTTATGAAGCAAAACTTGTAAATAAAAGCAGACATGAAAATCATCCACTTATACGTCAAAAACAAACAAGAAACACACGACCGCATCCGTCAAATTGAAACAAATAACAATCAAACTACAACAGACCCTTAAGTAATATGCAACACACTTAACAATTATTTTTAATCAGTTTTCGAAATCGAGTTGCTAGGGCCTCTTCCAACATTCAACCTTCGTTCCACAAGCATACACCAACCAATCACACACGCATCATACGAATCCTTTAGATAAATAATTTCTGACTTGAACAAAACCAAATCAATGGGCTTTGACGGTATTCACCCACGCGTTCTGAAATACTGTGCTTCAGGCTTTGCTATCCCACTATCAATTATATTCTCTGAATCGGTTAAAGCAGGCAAAATACCGTCTCAATTGGAAGAAAGCTGAAATAACCCCTATCTTCAAAAAAGGCTGCAATTCAAACCCCTCAAACTATTGACCTATCTTACGCACTTCTTTTCCTTGCAATGTTATGGAAAGCCTTGTACACAGACACATAACTGACTATCTGAAAAAACATAAACTCATCAGCTCTGTTCAACACGGGTTCCAAAAGGTAAAAAGTTGCGTCACAAACCTACTTGAAACGTGCAACATTCTCACTGAAGCTGCCTGCAAAGGTTAACCAACCGATATCATATTCACAGACTTCAGACAAAGCATTCGACAAAGTACCGCATCGACGTCTGCTACATAAGCTGAAATCTTACAAAGTGTCCGACACACTGAACGACCACCAACAACGCTTAACCATTGGAAACAATAAACCCGACTGAAAAACAGTCTCTAGCGGTATGCCACAAGGATCTGTTCTTGGACCACTCCTTTTTCTTATCTACATTAACGATTTCCCATAAAAAATACAACACCATTTTAAAATGACTGTAAAATAATCGGAGTTATCAAATTGAATGGTGACATTATAAAACTCCAGGCCGACATCAAAAAAGCAGTGAAGTGGTCGCACACATGGCTCATGCTTTTAATGTTGATAAGTGCAAAGTCATGCATACTGGACACAGCAAGAACAAAAAACAACTCCAACTTATACAATGAACAACTTAGCAGACCAACCACACCAGCTATCATGTACATCATCTGAACGAGGCCTAGGCGTTGTTATGACTAGGTCTCGTTCAGATGACTGAAAGTATAATTGAAAGTTAAAAAACAAGTCTATACGGCTGCATCAGCTGGCAATCAAATGCTTGGCAGGCTAAAGAATGCTTTTCGAGGTCGAAGTTCTGCATTATGGCGTACAATGTATACTTTATACGTTCGCCAAAACCTTGAATTTGGTCACCATTTCTAGCTCAATACATAGCAAAACTCAAGCAAGTTCAACCCCGAGCCACAAAACATATTGTCACTATAAAACAGCTGCCGTATATTCAGAGATTAGCAAGCCTTAGCCTAACAACACTAGCCGAAGACGTGAAGAGGAGACCTTATCGAGCAATATAAAAATATGAACAAAATTGACACAGTTAGTTTTCAGGTCCCTCAACTTCAACCAAGCATAGAGGATTCAAAGTACAGCCTTCGTCCGCGAGGACACACAAAACAATTATGGGCACAATTTGTTAGAAATTGCGTTAAAAGAAACAACTTCATCACCAATCGTGTAGTCAAATCATGGAATGCTTTAAGCCAAAAAGCAGTGGAATCAAAGAACTTAAACACTTTTAAATATGAACTTTCTTTGTTACAGCATATTCAATTAAGATAAAATTGAAAAACTGTATTTTCATCACAGAGTGGCCTGGTGTGCCTCTCTTTGTCAATATTATGTAAATTTTGTTGACTATGAAATAAACCAAACAAACAAATAAATCTTAGTTGTATATAATAGCGCACTATTATAATATGTAGTAGCTGTGTAATATTTAATAGCTGTATATAATCAAGGGCAGATTCAAACCATGTAGTACGGGTGGATGGAGGTGAATCCAGACCATCTAGTAAGGAGGGGGACAACTTTTAGGTTTAATGATTTGTACGCAAGCAACCACATGATTTGAAATTTGCATCACACAATTTTATTAAATTTGGGATTTTATTCAGCCTAACTAACAATGGAGGGTTATGGCCCCCATTGCCCCCTCTCTCCTAGGGATCCATCCTTGTGTTTAATAGCGCGCTATTACATTAAATTACATTATTAATAAACTAGAGGATTAGTTTCTTTAGCATTTCAGAATAAGTCTAATTTTTTGGCCAATTTAATTTTATATCATAGTTAAAAAAAATCAAATTATAATTACTACTTTTAATTTTTAGTAGTTTTTTTGTTTTTTTTTATTCAACCATATCAACAAAAATTTACAAATCTAATCGTAAATTAACAGAATTTGGTTATGTGTCACTCATATAGTTACCAACCAGTCAATGGAATGACACCTATAAAATATAAAGTTCTCGAAAAAATAAAGAAAGAAAAAAAGAAAAAAATACATATATATTATCTATGGTATGTACATATCATAGATAATAATTAAATATAATAATAACATTAAAAGTAGCAAAAATAACACGATAAAATATATATATAATATAGATAAATAATAAATAAAGCAAAAATCAAACCACTCGCTTGTTAAAGAAGTTGTATAATACAGTACGGAGATAAATTATAAAGAAATATACTCTAACAATATATTTTTAAATTGACTTCTGCTGAGCAGCAAATAATTCGTAACAAGGGGATATTTTTTTTAGACTTTTTTATTAATGAAGGAATACACTTGTTCCTATCGAAAATACATTGTTGTTTTATGGAAAACTTACTATATTTAATTGTGTTGAAAATAGAAGAGTATAGCTTACTATTTTCTGTATTCCTGGTGTTATGATTATGAATTTCATTTGTTTTAATAAAAAAGTTTAAAAAAGAGTTTGGCACTTTATTTTGTAGAAAATCAAACACAAAAAGACAATTGTAAAACTTTACAAGATCATGGAGTTTTAGGATTTTTAGTTCAGAAAATATTTTTTGGATATCAGATCTCATTGGCGAAAACGTCATTATTCTAATAGAAGTAAAAAGTTTTTTTTTGACCCCCAACAATACAACAATAGCGAAAGTGAGAAAAAAATAAAGAATAAATCATTCTAAGAATTTGGATAGGAACATAGTAACGAATTTGAGAAAGCATACTGTTACCTCGTGTAAGTTTTTTTTTAAGATAATACAGTTGATTATACCAAGATAGATTTTCATCAAGATATATTCCAAGATACAGTATATAATTTGACGGGAAATTTTTTTTTCCGTAAGTTTTAATTTTAGTATCAATAGTTTTTCGAGTGGAATGAAAAATAATATATTCAATTTTATATAATCGTATTTCCTTGAATTTGACATTCAAGGAAATACGATTACTATTTAACCAGTTACATAAGCAAGGAAAATCTTGATTAACTTTTTTGCAAAGAGTCGTAAATGATTTGTTGACATATAAAAGATAGGTATCACCAGCATAATGATGTACCATATAACTTTTTAATGAACAAGAAAAATTATTTATATATAATAAAAACAATAACGGTCCAAGAACGGAATCTTGTAGAACGCCATATTTAATAATTTTATGTGTGGATTCAAATCCATTAGTTGTAACAAACTGAGTGTATTTCCCTAATGTATGAAGAAAACCAATGATTAGCAATACCACGTATTCCAAAGTAGCTTAACTTTTTTATTAGAATGTTGTGATCAACCATATCAAAAGCTTTTGAAGATCTATGAATACACCACAACCAAGGGAACCACTGTCAATTGCACTACGAATCATTTCAGTAATGCTGATTATCATTTCATGATAAGTTAAGTGGTTTAAGCGAAACCCAAACTGTTGAATATGAAAACAAGCAGAATTTACATTAGTCGAAATGTTAATTTAAATGTTAAATATTAAATTAACATTAGTCGAAATAAACTAGCCGATCAAAGTTTTTGTAGAAACCCAAACAAGCAATTGAACTTGTTGCTAGTTATTGACTATATATGAAACGATTTATTTAAAAACCAGGTAAAACTTGATACTAAACTTTCATCAAACGTTCGAAGATTCAAATTGCAACATTCAGAACAGTTTCTTGTAATGATATAATATAAATATAAATAAGTATTTCAGACAATATAAATAAGTATTTCAATGCACTGATGTTTCTTCAAGCAAACATTAGTGATGGACTTGACGAAATTGAATTCAATAGTGACAAGGATAATCAAACAGTTGTCTGGAAACCTTATTAGAAACATCCCCTTAAAGTAACCAAAAATATTAAAAAAAGTATTTACACAGTAAGCAAGTCCTGGTTGAATTGCATTTCAACCGTTTCTAATTTTTAAAGCCGAACACCAGGCAGTAAATTGGTATATAGATAGCTCTAACAACGCCGAATTTTCAACTTCGCCGACAAGTTAGATGAAAGAAGAACATTTCATTTAACAGCTGGTTAAAATATTTATTCTAGCATCCAAAACAATTCCTAGTACCTATGCTTTAGTAATTAATGGCTAAAGACAAGACAATTTACAGTTTTTAAATTTGGTCTGATAATAATGTTGATATTAAAATTGTCTTTAAAAATTTTGATTAGATTTTTTTTCCAAATTCAAATTCCAAATTCAAAATCCAAATCACCACTGATACTATAGAAGCAAGCAAAGGTTATCATCTCTATATAGACGGGTAGTATTAGATCCATATTCTTTGGCAATAGTATATAAGGTAAATAGGGAAACTAATTTGCATAAAACGGCTCTTTCGTAAATACCATGGTGATATAGAAATTAAGGTCTGTGATTTTTTAATCCCAAAATTATTTCTTGAAAAAAAGTAAAGATTTCCTAATGTGGTAAATAATTTCGATTGATTAATTAGGAATTTTGGTTAAATGTTTTGGATGCCTTATGGAACTAGGCTTGCGGAGTCGAATGTTTTTTTACGTCTGGGCTCTGGCTTGACTCCGGCTCCGGTGTTCTATGAACAAATATCGCAAGTTTTGGGATATTTTTTTTGATCACATTTGCTAACCCAAATCTAAACCAATTACAGAAATAAACTTTTAAACAACTTTCATGATTATAAAGTTATTGCATTACTATCACTACTCTACTACCGGATATTACATGAAGAAAAAAAAAATGTTTTGGGTAACATTTTTTTCTATATACTATTTACCAAAAACTATAATTTTTTAGTTCTAATTTTAGTTTTAATTCTAACCAGTGGGCACGGTACCTAAAAAACGTCTTTTGAACGTCTCAAAAACGTCCAAAACGTTCAAAAGACATCCTAAAGTCATTTAAAAGACGTCTTTTGAACGTTTTGGATGCCTTTTGACCGTACGACCCATCGTGTAAAGCATGCGATAATTAAATTCAAAACGATAAAAAATTCAAAAAAAAAGAAAAAAGAAAAATAACTAAACTAATGCAAAAACTCCAATATTTATCTTAATCTAAGGAACTTGAAGTTTATAAAAATTTTTATTTTGATATTTATCATTATTTCAAATAAATAATCGAACATTTACGATAATTGACGACATCAACTTCAGCCCAGTGTCTTTGGCAATTTTTTTTCCTAATAATGTCCACTCTCTAATGAATTCTTTAGCTGAACTTATTGTTTTGCCATTCTGACGCAAATATCTTTTGCCAATTCCCCAAAATTTTCCATTGGGACGAAATTGTAAGCAAATTAATGGATTTCAGCTTTTTGTTATGAATTCAATGTCTCTTAAATTTTACCACTCTACGGTCTTCTTAGAATAATGACAAGAAGCAAGATCAGGCCAGAACCAACGTTATTACTTCGATAAAATGGTTCATATATATTTAGAGTTTAAAAAAAAAAAAGTTTTTTTAAATTTGATATAATCTTTATAAAATTATTTTTTGTCTGTTGAAAACTGAGCCTGCCTATAACAAATGATCAACAATCAATAAATCCAAAACAGCCAATTGTCCAGCATAGCACTGGAATATTCACATGTAGGTACATTTGAAATTCAAGGTCGGGTAACTAAAATAAAAAAAGCAAAGTAATATAAAAATATAATTAATTCGATAATAACAGGCACCCACTTTTTAAAAAAGCGAGTATTAGTCCGGTCTATAAAAAAAATACAGGAAAATTACTAGCTGTAAACAACCAACTTCACTAGCCTCTGTTGCGTGCGAAGTCTTTGAAAAACTTGAAAAGAATAAAATCTTAAAGCGCAATAACAATAATAACATGCTCCCTGCAAATCCACATGACTTTTTTCACCATAAAATATGCGTAACTAATCTAATAGAGACTTTTGATATTATATCGTCTTCATCTCAACACTTTATTGATGTAATATATTTTAATTTCACCAAAGCTTTTAGTTCTGTACCTCACAACAGACAGGTGCGGATGCGGCATTTTTTGATGTTCGAGATACCTAACTTCCAGAGATGGAGCAAACTCCAAAAATTTATATGTTTATACTTATATCATTTATAGAATTTATCAAATTTGAAAAAATTGCGATGATTGAAGCCTGGGAGCAAAAAAGCCCTAAAATTTTAGTTACACCTGCCCCAAACGTGAGAGCAACAAGTTGATAAAATATTTTTTCTACTATTCTTAACCAAGTATATATTCATCGATAAATTTTAAAATTCACACAATAATCTTTTAGCATTCAAAAACTATGAACTTAAAAAGTTTGACCCTCCCCCCCCAGTTTGAGGGGGCTGCAAGATTTTATAAGGCCATAATTGTTGAACGCTTAGAGATAATTGTGTGAATTTTAAAATTTATCGATGAATATATAATTGATTGAGAATAGTAGAAAAAATATTTTATCAACTTGTTGCTCTCACGTTTGGGGCAGGTGTAGCTAAAATTTAGGGTTTTTTTGTACCCAGGCTCCAATCATCTAAGTGTAACTATGCTGAATAATGATTGAATATGGAGCACACGTATTCAATCATTATTCAGCATAGTTACACTTTTTAAAAAGCCATATGTCAGGTTTAGCTTTAAAAGTGTTCACAGAAATACCATTAACGACATCAGCAGGAAGTCGATTCCAGTAAAAAGATGCTCTCTTTGTTAAAAAGTAATGTGGAGGCAAAAAACTAGTTATTTCGCGATTATATTTTATTTGATAACCACTTATTGATTGATAGCTTCTTGGCAAAATTTCATTAATTGAATTTACTTTTTCAATTTTATTGAATAACTTGTACATTTGAATTAAACTTGTACATTTGAAAAAAAGTCACCTCAAATCCTTTTTACAACTAAAGTAGTGAGACATTTTATGTAATCTTTTTATGTGATCTTTTCTCATAACATAGTTTTTTTAGTGGCGATATAATTCTTGTAGCACGATGCTGTACCTTTTCTAAGAGATTAACTTCGTGTTTAAGTAGGGAGTTTAGTCACGTGATTATTTATCGATTTAGAGAGATTAACTTCATGTTTAAGTAGGGAGTTTAGTCACGTGATTATTTATCGATTTAGAGAGATTAACTTCATGTTTAAGACATGGAGATGACAAAGATACAGCAAACTCAATTAACGGTCTTACAAAAATTATGTATATAATTTTTAGTAATTAACTATTTAAACCTAAAAATATATTCCTCAACATACCCAATTTTGCTTTACTTGCACATAGAGTTATTTGATTTTCCATTTTAAATAGGTATTCTAAGAAGTAGTTACTACACTAAGATCTTTTACTTAAAGGTATATTTTGCATAAAAAAATTTATTTTTGATTATTTTTACCCAAGTGCATCGTTAAACACTTCTTAAAATCAAACTTTAATAGCTATTTGTTGGACCAGTTGACAGCTTTATTAAGGTCATTTTGTAATAGTTTAACTCTTGCTTCATAACCATTTCTTGATAATACTTTTGCATCACCGGCATACATTTTTGAAATATTTACACACTTTCTCAGCAAACTTTTAATATAAATAATAAATAGTAGTAGATTAATAACAGAACCCTGCGACACACCACCAAATATATCCTTCCAAGATGATACATTATATCCCATGACAACTCTTAATTTTCTATTTTGTAGAAATGCTTCAACCTATTTTAACAATGTACCAGAAACTCCAAAACATTTAAGTTTAAAAAGAATTGAAGACCGTTGGTTTCAAATTACTGTTCTTGAAAGAAATATATACTCTTGTGTAATAACCTCAGCACTTACTTTTATATTTTGATGAATTAACAGAATATAGCAAAACATTTTGTAACTTTGTAAAATTTCAAATCGCATCATTGTATATTGTTTTTTAAAATTAACTGACTCTAACTTAATTTAACAAATATAATTGTTCTTTGTTCAATATTTCATTTGCTAATTTTTTATTGACCAAATTTCTTTAAAAAATTGAAAAACCAAAACATTAATATATCAGGGTGTAAACTAGCCCTGCAGGGCCCCGGCAAACGCGATATTCCTAAAATGCTCAAAAAAATTAAATTCCCAATTTAAATGTGAAAAAATCCCATTTTCCAAAAAAAGTTTGCCAAATTAAGGTTTAATAATAATTCTAAAAATTATTGAAAATTAATTATTTTCAAAAACTAATAGAAAAATAACATAAAAAACTCTAATTTATTAATTAGCAGTCATGGCGCAGTGGTAGCGCACTTTTTTAAGAAAACTAAGGATCCTGGTTCAAACCCCAACTCTAGGCAAGTTTTGCGACATCGGTTAGGAAGGAGGCGTGAACTTTCTATTAAATGCTCTTTTGCTGCGCTCTGAGATAAGACCCTAAGGATTTCTTAGGGCACCTAAATGAAATTAAAAAAAAAAAATGTGTAAAACCTGAAAAAAAAATTGCTGTTATTAGTATAACTACGCGATTGCATAATTGCAAAAATACCTCTTGGAAAAAACTTCTTGAAAATTGAAAATTTCTTAGCGATTATAGAAAATTTCTCTTAAACTTGCTTGTAAAATTCATTTCTCAAAATTTGCAAATAATTTTTTGCATTGCGTTCTAACAACAGCAAATATTATATAAAAATGAAATAGAAATAGAGAAAAAAGAGAGGACTATCTAAAAATAGAATTAACTTGTTTGGTTTAACACCCGTAAAAGCCATTTATTTTCAATTTTTGCCCTTTTTGGCTTAAAAGTTAAATAGCTTATTAAGTCTTACTGCAAACTCTACTTCAAGTAGTTCATGTGCTTTGTCAACAAAAATATCGAGAAGCAGCTTAATGCGTTCAAAATTTCGAAAAACTCAAATTTTACAAACTTTTTTTTCTCAAATAATATTAGTAATTACTTCGTAAATATGAACCTATAAAAAAATATATATATATTTATATGCAACCTGCTGAAACAATTCTTTAGCAAAACAACAATTTGAAAAAATGCATACTGTTAAAATCTAAAATAAGCCAACTATTAAAATAAATGATCATATTTTATCTTAACATTATTAAGTATCACAAGAATTAATTATATTTACAAAAAAAAAAAATTATTAATTTTTAAAAACTAACTTGTTTTTTTTGATAAAATTAGTGAAATTTTTAAATATTCTTAGAAGTAATATTGTGAAATATTGATGTGTTGCGAATGTAAAGTTTACCGGTAACTTTACCTGTAAATTAACAGTAAATTGGACATTTTTATAATCGATACACACCATGGTATTTTATTTGAATAAAAAATTTGTTTATAATTTCGACAGCTCTTTGAGTTCTAAAAAATATCATGCTTGTGACATTTTTTTTGGAGATATAATTAATGCTCAACGACAATTATGAATGCGATGGGAATCCTGTGACGATTGTTTGTGTGGATCTTGCTGTTCTGCTATGGTCAACGATACGTGCAAGAACTGCCAATAAATATACAAAGCTCATTTAAAGCAATCTTGTATTTTTTTGTTAAATTAAGTGAAAAATATATTTTTAACTGTATTAACTGGTGGCATAGCCACCGTGATCATGTCTAACCGGTGGCATAGCCACATGTGATCATGTTTAAGTAATACAATAGTTGACAAATTACAATAAAAATTAAAAGTACTACTACTTATCTTTAAAAAAGCCTTTTTTATGTGCTCCTTCTTGTTTTATTTGGTGCCCCAAAAGACTTTTTTTTTAGCCCGGGCCGACGCCCTCCTTAGTTACTGGTATTACCTGAATTTTTATCGTAATTTTGCACTAAAAAAAACATTTAAAAAATAGCTTTCATTATTTGTGACGTTAAGTTTGTGAAATATTATTAGTATTTATATAGCGGCCGAACTTATTAGATGGTATTGAAAGTTCGGTCAAAGTGGATATTTTCATTTTAAATTAAATATTGAGTACTAGTTTTATTTTTCATTTTTACAATATCAATTATCAATAAAATTTTCTGTATGTTTCAGGAAAAAAAATTAAAATAATTTTATATTTATGTGTGATTAATAAATGTTTAAAGCTTAAGTGACCGAACTTAGGCGATTTTAAGGTATTCAAAAGAATACTCTTAAAATGAAAGCGGCAATGATATATTAAGACTAATAAATAAATCAAATATATTATTCTTAATAATAATTAATTAATATACACTGATTATTTTAAATAAAAATATATCATTCTTAATATATCTTTGGAATTTGGAGCTTAATTTGCCATGTCGTTGTGAAACTACGTCTAATTTTGTGTTGATTTTATATTTATCTTCAATAAATGTTACAGACGGTATTTTATTTTATTTTTATTTTAAGATGGGGAAATATTTTGACGAAATCGTAATTTTATCAAAGCGCTGTATCAAATTTATTCCTGGGTAACACCCTGTATATCTACAACAAAAAGTCCAAGGCTAAACTACCACTTTTTTGATCTGGTATATTTAAACAATATATTTAACATAGAAAAGCAACTAGAAATATAAAAGAATAAAATATTTTTATTTATTTTATATATAAAAATACAAATGTGTATCTGTAATTAAAAATTATCTGCAATTAAAAATCTGCAGTCAAAAATAACAAATTAAAAAGTTTCGAAACAAACTATTTATAAACTTGTCATACTTGAGCTACCTGACCTTGTCGCCCATGATAAAGAGTTCCTAAAGCTCCACCCCAACTAGGATCTTCTTTACACAACATCGGCATAGCATGCCATTCATTTTCAAATAAATCCCAGTTCATATATTGATTATACATACAATATTCGCTGTAATCATCAAGTGTCTTGTTTTTATTATAATTATTTAGGCCTCTATTCCTCCATAGAGTCATCATTTCTTTTGGATAACTACCATGAATGCCAATATACCAATTACAAATATTTTTTTGAGTTTTAAAATTTTCAATAAACATAGCAGGTGGATCGTGATGTAAGCGATTATCATGTTTATATTGAAAACCGGGCAGATAAATATTGTTAACCCAAATTCCAATCATCTGATCAGCCCAACGATGACATAGCATTCTCTCAGGATCTTGACCTAAAAATCTTTCAATTAAATCATTTGATAGCAAAATTATACTTTCTTCTGGACGAACTAACTCATTAATACAATGCACCCAACCCCAATGATAGAGCTTCTTAGGAGGCATTGGTACTTCATAAAGAAATCTTTCAAGACATAAAAAATAATCATCGTCAAGTCTTAAAAAATAATCAAACTTGAAATTTTGCATAGCCCACACCATATGATAAAGAAATCGTTTTCCAAAATCATATCCTCCGGTCAAATTTTGAAAATGAATGTCTCTATACCTATCAGACTCCAATTGTAGGTCAACGATATTGCCATTATCACTGTTAGAACTTGGATCTTTCCAATCAGTTAGAAATACACATTTGATAGATATCTAAAAATAGCAAAATTAAGTTTAATCAACTGTTTATATTATTCATGCTTTTATCAGTTATGTGATAGAGCTGAATAAAACATATAAAAAATAATTCCACTTAAACAAAACCTCAAAATTTAAAAAAAAGATGCATAAAAGTCGAGGCAGATGAAAATACTGCAACTGCTCCATCATGTATCATCATGCCGGAGGAGGACGAAAAACTACTATTCAGATGTCAGACAAGTTTTATTTGAGTGGTTTAAAAATGTTAAAAAAATGGATCTTAGAAAAATTTGTGGGTGATGAACCCCTCCTCCTCCTTCCTGAAGTGCTAACATATTTACATGTTAAAAATAAATCTATATGTAGTGGAAAACTGTGCTATGCTTCTTCTAACTTTCATACTGCATTCAAATCAAAATCTTAGCCTTACTGTTCTTAATATAGTGAGAAGCACTTGCAATCTGTGGGTAATAACCCACCTCCTCCTTGAAGCTATAATTAACATATAAAACAACAATTTTATTTTAATGACCCTTTTTTATTATTTTAAAGTAAATTTTGAAAAAAAACACAAACTTTAGTCAACAAAGAATTCTTATTCTTTATTTTAATAAATGAACACAATTTAATTTTAAGAAATAATAATTAAACTTATAATACAAATTGTGTCCATTTGTTAAAAAGAGAAGTAACAAATGATGAATATTACATAAATTACATTTTTTTAAATTGTAATTATTGAACTTAATCAAATCAAATTTAAAAAAAAAAGTAGTTTCCTCAACTGTATAGGCCTCATTGGTCTTAGAAGACATTTATATATATATATATATATATATATATATATATATATATATATATATATATATATATATATATATATATATATATATATATATATATATATATATATATATATATATATATATGCATTTCCTAATTGTAAAAATGTAATTCAAGTTTTAAGTTTTAAAAAACTATTCTGAATATGATAGGTACTAAAAAGAGTTTTTTCATTGTTTGTGACTTTTTTAAGCTTACAAATATTTCTTCTGAATTATACTAAACTAAACTATATTAAACTTTTTCTTCTGAATTATCTCCTGTATTGAAAAATATATATATAAAATATCTTCCAAAAAAGATATTTTGTTATACATTATTTGAAAAGAAAGAGCAACTCATTAGAATAAAAAGAAAACTAAAAAGATACTTTTAAAATAAATGAAACATTTATATTTATAAAATGATTAAAAAATAAAGTTTAAAAAAATCTAAATAAATAAATAATTTGAAAATATAATAAATTTAATATATATATAATCTATTGAATTGTTTAACTGTCATAATTTGGAACATTATTTAATAAATTTGGTCATGTAATTATATATATGTATATATATATATATATATATATATATATATATATATATATATATATATATATATATATATATATATATATATATATATATATATATATATATATATATATATAATAGCCGAAGCGCTATTAGACACTCGAAATATATAAAAATATTGTTTTAGGTTGTAAAAGTCCTTGTTTGATACCTAGTTATTTTATTTATTGCATATATTTTTAATATTTTATATTTAATAAACTTATTTATTATTGACTCATTTTTATTTATTATTTTTTTAGTATCTTTGTTAACTATTATATATATATATATATATATATATATATATATATATATATATATATATATATATATATATATATATATATATATATATATATATATATATATATATATATATATATATATATAGAGAGAGAGAGAGAGAGAGAGAGAGAGATATAGATATATAGAGATATATAGATATATAGAGATATATATAGATATTTATGGTTATTTTTCTCTCTGTCTACTTTTAAAACTTTTAACAGCATCTTTTCGTACAGTGGCATTGATTAAGTTCTGCTTATTGTTAAAAAAAACATTAATTATGATTTTAGAAGCAAAATTAAAACCCCATTTTTTGTGTATATCACAGGTAAAACAAACTGTTGGAAAGTATTTTGATAAAACAAAGCTTGATACGTCTTTGACATTAGCACCTTGTTTAGTTATTAAATCTGAAAGGATATCTAAGACTGCAAAACATCCACATGAAAAATCTTTAAGTGAAAGTGATGGTACTGTAAGACCACCTCTGGAAAGTATTTGTAGATATGGATAAATAATTATATTGCTTGTATCTGTAGCTAGCAAAGGTTTGCAATAATTACATTTGCTTCTTTTGATTAATTTTTTAGCAATGTAACCTGCTATAGTTGTTGCAACTTCTTCTATTTCAAGTGAGAGAGTTGATTCAGATATCTTGTTTGAGTTTAAATTTAATACTGCCAGTAATTCATTATTAATTGGGTTATTGTGGTTGTTTTTTAGATCTTCATCCCAAAAATTTATATTCTCCTTAATTAAAGACCGACATGCTAAAATAAATTCAGACTGTTGAACTTCTAGTAAGCTAACTAGAAATCTTCCACCACTCATCTGTTGATATTGCGAAAATCTACGCTCTATTGGGTCACTTTGAAGCTGTGAAGTAAGTACATATAAATATCCTTCTTCAATAAGGTCATCTATAAGCATTGCTTGAGAACGCAGAATTGTGATGAGAGCTATTGGGTCACTTTGAAGCCGTGAAGTAAATACATATAAATATCCTTCTTCAATAAGGTCATCTATAAGCATTGCTTGAGAACGCAGAATTGTGATGAGAGCCGATGATGTTTGTTGTGATAAGGTAAAATATGGAGATTTCTGCCAAAGTTCAATCCAATTAGCTAATTGTCGAGAAAAAGTTGTTTTACCATCATTAAGAATAATCACATTATTTATTTGGGTAGTTATAGTATATAGTTTATTTGGGCTAAATCGCTCTTTAGAATTTGAAATAGTCCACCATTTGTGAAAAATTGTAAGAAAACCAGAAATGTCTTCTGAAAAATAACGTTCTGAAAAATAACTCTTGAAACCTGCAATTGTTGTTTCATCAAAAATTGATAGTGCAAGAGAAACGTTTTGCTTTTTGTTACCAGGGTGAAGACTCTGATATGAAATTTTTGGAGCTTTTCGTAAATTGCCTTGAAGTTTCTCATCTTTAAAATGTAGATGATGAAAATCTCCCCAAGTAATATAACCAGCTGGACAATTAGAATCATCTTTTATATTGAATGTAAAGGATGGAAAGACAAATTTTTTACAGTGTAATAAATTATTTCTGATATTTTTAACAAGATGAACACTATCATAAAATAAGTATATTTTAGTATTTGGACTATCAGGATGATTAATAAAGAAATTTGATTGATTACCAAATTTGGAACAAAGCAAACTAAATGCACTTACATTCGATTTATGATTATCGGTAACAACACCTCGAATTTTAAAACCAGATAGCGAAAGAGAACTAATAGAATCGGATATTTGATCTGAAAGCCATTTACCACTTATGTTATCGCTTTAATAATAAAAGGAATTGATTTTTTTAAACTAACTATCATAAATGCAACAACTCCTTTGTACAAAGTACCTGTATCATCTGCACCCACATAAATACCACTACAATATTGTGCTTGTTTCTGAAGATAAAATTCATCTACAATTAATATTACATCTTCATGTATTGAATCTTTCTCACGAAATGTTTTAACAGCCTTTATTGCATCAACTTCACCTTGTTTTATTTTATTTAACAAAGAAATTGAAGGTAATGGAAATGATTCTAGTAAAATTTCATATGCTTGTTTAGATGTATATCTTAATAATGTAGCATGTCTAATCATATCAGCAAAATATTGTGGTTGACCCTTGGCTTTATAGTATGTTCGACTATTTATTTCATCAAGAAGTATATTTCTATTAGAAGAAGCGGTATTTTTTATGTACGCTGCAAGATTTTCAAACATACTTAAACTAGTTAATTTAGAATTACGACCTTTAGATAACCATGGAGGAAGTGGAACATTATTTCCTTTATATTGCAAAGCTACACATAAGCAATAATCAATTTTTATTGATTCAAGAATTGATGGAAAAAATGTTATAGGATCAAATATTAAATTATAATAAACTACACAATTGAGATGTTTTTTAAATTGGAAACCTTCTGGTGAATGTTTAATACTTAACATGGTCCATTCAGTAACTTTATCATTTTCAGAAAAAAAACTAAGTTCATCTTCTTGAAAACTTTTCATTAAAATGCTTTTCACACAAAACGGAGTTTGGTGAAAGCACCCAATCAGTACGATTAACAAAATGAACCCAATAATTCAGTAACTGTTGATTTTTTAACAGAAAATGAAAAGAAGCAATTTTTTTATCTTCTAAAGAACTGTTGTATCCAGTTTTACAACCATATGCAACACACTTGTTAACCATGATATGATTCAGCTTTTTAGTATTTATTAACTTTCTAAAACAGTTATTTTATATATATATATATATATATATATATATATATATATATATATATATATATATATATATATATATATATATATATATATATATATATATATATACATATATATATATATATATATATATATATATATATATATATATATATATATATATATATATATATATATATATAGAGGCTTGGTCGGGAAGCGGGCGCGATCGCTCTCGAATACTGACCACGGAAATTATATTTAGTTGCGAAAAACTGGCCAGGTTTTTTAGTCGTTTTGAGAACATTTAAGTTTATGTACGAAACAAAAAATTTTTGTTTTACGGACATACATGGAAACATAATAAACTTGAATGTTCTCAAAACATCTTTGTGCGAAAGAATAAAAAGAATATTCACAAACACTAAAAACCCGCCAAATTAGTGAAGAAACTAATTCTATTAATTCAAAAAATACGCTGACTTAGCGAAATAAAGTTCTAGAGTATTCTGTTGAAATGTTTTAGAAATTGTCATATTCACAATTTGTTGCGTTTTGAGATTTCTAGTTTTTTTCTTTTAAAATAATATATTATTTGTTTACAAAAATAAATATTTTAAATATATATTAAATTGTCAAAGTTTCAAAAGTTTATTATAAATTATAGATTGTTTTTTATCATAACGTATCTTTTAAAGCAATTTTTATGATTTGAACAAAAACTTACAAAAATAATTGCGTTTTCAATGAAGTTATAATCGTTATAGTTAATAAAACTAATTATGTAACTAACATAATTAGTTTTATTAACTAACAGAAGTTTCTGGTTACTAAACACAAACAACGCATACAAAGTAACTCGCGGATGAACAAGCACTGCGCCTGAGGTCACAACAGAACACAAATATATATATAGCAAATAATTAGATATAAAGAAAAGTTTCTATATATTGGTTTACCAACTCTAATTATTTTCGCTTAAGTTGCCATCCTTGAAACTTGTTATACTTTTTTCTGCTTTAAATACTAATTAAAATTAAAAAGCCCACTCACTAAACATCATCAGCGATATTGTGAAGCAGTTTCGCTTCCTCGTCATAAAGTATTTTTCACTTTTTTAGTTGATTTCTATCTTGTTAATTTAATTTCTATAGTAATTCAATGATTTAATTATTTCATTTGTTTATGTTACTAAGAAGAATTGCTTTAAATATGTCTAACTTTTCAAACTACACGAAACATAAAATAGGTATTGAAAAAATTAACTTATTTATTTATAAAATAATTTAGCTTAAATAAAACTAAAACTTGCAAACTTTGCTAAATAAAGAGCATTTGTTTCTTTTTTAAACAATCATAAGTAGTTACTTTATATAAAAAACATCGCTTAATTTTATAAAAAAAATTACAAAAGAGCGATGTTTCGAAAATATTTGTTCTAAACGTAATTTATTTAGGTTTAAGTTTTTTCGCGTTTAAAGATATTTTATTTGCCTAATTTTTTTTTTTTTTTGTAACTGTTTCTCATCGGTCAAATTAATCTTTTGCGTTTTTTTTTTTTTGCTTTTTAAAATGTTCTCAAAACGACTAAAAAATCTGGCCAGCTTTTTGCAACTAAATATTATTTACGTGGTCAGCAATGGAGAGCAATCGCTCCCGCTTCCCGACCAAGTCTATATATATATATATATATATATATATATATATATATATATATATATATATATATTATATATATAATTTGCAAGTTCTACTTATTATGCAAGTTGCTTTTTATTTTGCATAATATGCAAGTTTAAAATTAATAGTTTTTTCATTTAACTTGTTGTCTTTTTTTGTGCGAAAATAGGCCTCTTAGAATCGGCCTCTAAAATGTAACATATGCGGCTGTATAATATAGTAGGCCATGTTAGTATATATTATTAATATAGTATAGATATTATTACAGTATTATTAGTTTTTTTATATTTGATATCTTCAGTTGTCTTAGTTACTGTTAATATTAGTTGGTTGTTTGTCAAAATTTTATTTCACTGTTTAATTTTATAACTGTTTAGTCTTTTTGAATTTTTTTTTTAAATCTCTATTTCACACTTTAGTCACTTTAACTAGTTTATACACATATATTTTTTTCTAAAGATTATGGTATTTAAATCTCTCTGCAACACTTGTCATAAAAATACAACAGACAATCAAAGAGCCAACCAATGTGATCTTTGTAACTTATGGGTCCATGTAAAGTGTAACCATATCAATGCACAATCTTATAACCTTCTTTTGAATGACTCATCAGATTTATATTTTCATAGCTGTTTATCTAAGAGTATGGCCTTTAGCTTGATTTCCAACTTAGAGCTTAAGTCAACATAATTACGCAAAAATATATCTACTAGTTCATTAAATTCTTTTGAGACTCCAAGTAATCATAAAAATATTTTTAACGATCTAAATAAATTTCCCAGTTCTGTTAATTGCAAATACTATGACGTTATTGATCTCAATAAAACTATGCTTCCCAATTCAGAACTATATATTATTCATCTTAACATCGCTTCTCTACCATTCCATATTGACGAACTCGGTAGTCTTATCAGCTCTTTTAATAATTTTCCCTTAGCAATAGGTATTACTGAATCTAATTTATATATAAACGATACAAATATAACTGATATATACATAAACGGGTTTAATATTGAGCATTGTCCTATTGAGGCTAAAAAAGGTGGAGCACATTTATACTTATGCTCAAATTCAAATGTCATTCGCAATTATCTTATGATTTACTCTTCTAAATATCTATTAATATAATATAAGAGTCTATTTTTGTTGAAATTTTAAAACTTTGTGAACCAAATATAATAATTGGCTGCATTTATCGTTATCCCTCAATGAATCAACACGAATTTACTTCTTCCCACTTAACTCCTCTACTTAAAAAGTTAAGTAACGAAAAAAAAATTTTTTTCTATTGGGTGATTTTAATATGGATTTATTAAGTCACAATAAATCTAACCCTGTTTCTACATATCTAAATTCTTTAACATCTTACTCACTAAGCCCTTCTATAATTTTACTATCACGCATAACGGCTACATCAAAAAATCTCATTAACAACATATTTACGAACTTTCATTCAACTGATCAATTCTCAGGTAACCTTACGATTTCAATTTCAGACCACATGGCACAATATATTTGCATCCCTGGCATACCCCACCACCCCAAAAAAGTAAAAACTTACAGACGATGCTTCAAAAAATTTAATAAAAGTATATTGATTGAAGAACTTTCTGATATCAACTGGGAAATCTTCATTAAAAAAGGTGATGATGTTAATAAATCCATAAATTTTATTTTAAAAACATTTGATGAAATCTTTGACCGACATACTCCTTATAAATACTAACCAAGCAACAAATTAAACTAAAATCAAGACCTTGGATTACGTATTAAAATGAATTATTTGCAAAATTTAAATTTTATAGAAACAAAATTTCTAATTTATTAAAATTTAGCAAAAAAATGCTTTAATACTTATTTTAACAATAATCTGAACAGTATTAAAAACACCTGGAAGGGAATAAAAAAAATCATTAATATTAGACCTTCTACACACAATACATTTTTTAAACTTGAATTGAAAGAAAATCTTATCACTGATCACACTGTTGTATCTAATATATTTAATAATTATTTTAGCACTATACATAACAAACTACTTAGCAAAGCCATACCCCCTAAACGCATATTTAGTGACTTTTTTAACATTCTAAATGCTAAATCGTATTTTATTAATCTGGTAACTAAAAATGAAATATCTGGTCTCATTACAAACACATTAAAACAGAAAAAGTCTTGGTCCTAATAGCGTACCTACATTTCTCCTCAAACTAATCTCACACATTATTTTAATGCCTCTCTGTATTGTTATAAATAAATCATTTAAAAGTGGTATTTTCCCAGATATTTTTAAAGTTGCTAAAATTATTCCAATATTTAAAAAAAGGCTCTCTACTAGATTTCACCAATTACCCATCTCTCTGCTTTCTAATAAGGGTAAACTCTTTGAGAATGCAATGCATAATAGGCTAATACTTTTCTTGAAAATTTTAAATGCTTTTACACCCATCAGTATGGATTTTGTGCCAATCGCTCCACAACTCATGCTCTCATTGAAATGACTGAACTAATTAGAAAAGCACTTGATGATAAATATATTGCATGTGGTGTATTTATCGATTTACAGATAAGCGTTTGATACAGTGGATCATTCAATTTAGTTAAAAAAATTAGAATATTATGGGATCAAGAAAATCTTAAAAATCATTCACATCTTAAAACAATTTAAGCGTACCGCTTAAATGGTTTATTACATATTTAACCAATAGAACACAATTTGTTTCTATTAATGACTCAAAAACTATCCTTGAAAATGTTCTAATGGTGTTCCTCAGAATTCAGTATTGGGACCACTGCTTTTTCTTTATATTAATGATCTTCATACATCCATTAAGTTTGCTATTGTTTACCACTTTGCTAATGATTAAATCTAATGCTAATTAATATATCCCTTAAAAAAATAAACAAACATATTAACCATGATCTTGTTAATCTAGCTTAGTCGCTTCACTCCAACAAACTTTTTCTAAACTCTAATAAACTCATTATCTTTAAATCAAATAAAACAAAAATCTATAAACATATGAAATTTAGATTAAGTGGCAAAAAAATTAAACCTGTTAACTCAATTAAATATCTGGGTATAAAAATCGATTCAAATCTTTCCTTTTTATCCCACTGTAAAGACTTAGTAATGAAACTAAGTAGATCTAATGGCATGTTGGCCAAAATTCCCCATTATGTTAATCTTGAAACTCTCTTAAACATATACAATGCTATTTTTGGCTCACATCTTAGATATGCATGTCAAGTATGGGGCAGTCCCATCAACAAGCTCTTATTAGGTTACCCCACCTATAAAACAAGGCTTTAAAAATTATTCATTTTCAGAATATTAAATTTAATCCTGATATGCTCCATCTAACTTCTAAAGTGTTAAAACTATGTGATTATATTCAACTTTAAAACCGTCAATTTGTCTGAAACCACCAACACATTAACCTACCTTTAACTTTCATTGATTTTTTTTCCAAAAGTGCCAACACTCATTATCACCTTCATTCTGTAATAGTAATTTAAACCTGTCTGTCTCTAAATACTGCTCTCATAAATTACGGGCATAAATCTATAAAATATCAAAGCACTAAAGCTTGGAACAACCTTTCTTATGAACTAAAAGCTCTCAATTCATTCTCAACTTTTAAAACCACTTTATTCTACTTTTTATCAAAAAAATATAGTTAATGTTTATAATTTCTATAATCAATTTTTGTTGTTTTTAAAATTTTTGTTTTTGATTTTTTAATTTCTATTTTATATTTTTTATTGCTTATTGTTATTTTTATTTAATATTTACTATTAATAACTACTTAACTTTTATTATTACTAATACTAATATTGTTGTTATTATTTTTATTATTGTTGTTGTTATTATTATTATTATTATTATTATTATTATTATTATTATTATTATTAACACCATTATTTATGCTATTTATGTTACATTGTTATTTTTATGTATATATATATATATATATATATATATATATATATATATATATATATATATATATATATATATATATATATATATATATATATATATATATATATACAGGGCCGAGGGAGAGGAGGGGGGGGCAACAAGGACAGTTTGTGTCGAGCGGCAGATGTCCATGGGGCACCAGATGCCGAAATAAAATAAAATAGTTTTTTTATTCTTAAAATTCTATAATTAAATTGTATATATTACTCGCGTTATATCATTGTTTTTTATTCCTCGAAAAGCTTTAAAAAAATACGAACTCATCATTGATTTCGTATTCTATACGCTATTAAATTAAAAATGTCTCTTGAGATTTTTGCATTCTTCAGACTAAAGTAAAAAAAAACGCAAACGTTGATAATTAGCAATAGCAAACTGTGAAAACAATTTAGAAATAATTTTATTCAGAATTTAGAAAGTAATAGTAATTATTTTTCAACTATTCGTTATGATTGACTTATTTATGGTATTTCATGTTTACGATTTATTTATATTTAACTATTGAAATTATTTATATTTAACGTTTGATTTATGACATTAGCTTTTTGAGTTTATCATTTTTTGATGAGTTTGGGTATTTGACTTGGCTATTATTTTATTGATGCATACTGTTATTTACAGTAACTGTTGATAATGAATCATAAAAAACTTTCTGGTGCCCAAAATCAGGCGTTGGCTTCCAAAAGGGCAAAAGACTGTGAAAAAAATAAACAAACGCTCCAAGAATTAGGTTGGTTTTACAAAGCTACTAATCAAAATACTGATTTGAAGGTGAGTTAGTAAAAATATATAGGTCAATAAATATATTTCTTTTATTTCCGAAGCAATTTAAGAAAAATAATTAAACATTTTTTAAGTCGGCAGAATTAAATAAATCAGAACAAACAATGAAATCATTGTATTATGATGATGTTGATCTACATTCTCTTGGTTCAGTGGAAAATAAAACAGAAAACAGTTTTAACAATGAATTAAAACCCGAAGAAAATAAAGGTTTTTATACAAACAATAATTCAAAGTAGTTAAATAATTAATTAAGTATTAGGTTTTAATTAGTTTTTTTTAATTCAGGCGCTGAAAATGACCCAGCACTCTGGCCATCGATTCTTAAGCAAAGAGAAAAAGAAGAGTTAATCAAAAAAGGTCCGTCAACTTTACCTGATGATTTCCCACGAGATGCTTCTAATAACAGGTCTTTCCAAAAGAAGTTCTTTTCAATGCATTGCCTAATGGAGAAAAAGTTCAACGAGATTATCTGATATGGATCCCATTGTCTAACTCTCTACTTTGTTTCCCGTGTTCTTTATTTGGGTGTGAAAATTCTGGATCCTATGGGGATCGATCTCTTCTTCTTCGCTGGAATGGAGGAATAAAAAATGACTGGAGAAAATTGAGTGATCGTATCAAAAGTCATCATAGCAACCCAGTTCATCAAAGTCATTATCTCAATTGGAAGACTTTGCACTCAGCTCTTGTCGATCAGCGCGGGATCGACTCAGAGTTCCAAAAGGCACTAGAAAAGGAAGTAGCCAGATGGCGTGAAATACTTGGTTGTATTTTAGGTGCAATTTTATTTTTAACATCTCAAAACTTATCCTTTAGAGGTAAATATTCTAGGCCAGAACTCTAAATACTTAAGAATAAGTTCTTATTTTTAGTATTACAGAATTTCTATTATCTACATTTAACTTAAAAAACATTGTTTTAGGGCAATATTCATTGATGGAGAAGAACGAGAAAGGGAACTTTTTAAGTTGCCTTGAACTTATTTCTTGTCACAACGAAACATTAAAGAATCATCTTGAAACAGTTGCTCGTCATTAAATTAAAAGGAACTAGAATGCAAGCTCACTATCTCTCCTGGCAATCACAAAATGAATTCATCAGTGAATGCGCTACATTAGTTCAAGCAGCAGTTGTGAAAGAAGTAAAAGATGCCGTTTTTTTTACGATAATTACCGATGGGACCCCAGATGTATCTCACACCAAACAAATCATGTTTATTCATCGATTTGTGCGATTCAACTCGGGTAAGATGATTTGGGAAGTTAAAGAACAATTTCTCTGCGTTGAAGATATGGAAAAAAAGAAAGGTGCAGATATTGCTTATTTAATTTGCAACATTTTAGCGAAAGTGAATCGCGATTTACAAAAATTGAGAGGCCAAGGTTATGATAATTGTTCTAATATGGCTGGAATCTATAATGGAGCCCAAGCTCATATACTGGAAAAAAATCCGTTCGCTTTATACATTCCTTGCGGTGCTCATAGTTTAAATTTAGCTGGAGTTCATGCTGCTGAGTCTTGTGCTGAGATCAAAACGTTTTTTGGTAATATCCAAGCCCTTTACGTGTTCTTTAGTTGCAGCCCAGCAAGATGGAAAATTCTTCACAAAGAGACTACTTTATCACTTCACAATCTCTCAGATACTAGATGATCAGCCCACATAGCAGCTGTAAAACCTTGAGTAAAAAAACTACGAGAAATCATTGCTGCTCTGGATAGAACCGTTAATCAACTTGACCTAACTGCGGTTGATTCAAACGAAATTGTTGGGCAAATATTTTAAGTCATTTGAATCAGTAGTTCTTCTGACCATTTGGTATAAGACACTGCAAAATATTGATAATGTTAGTCGATGTCTCCAGTAGGAGTCAATCACCATTGAAAAAGAAGTAATCCTCATTCAACTACATCTAGATGATCTAGGTCGCATTCGTTCGTCGTGGAATTGTATTTTGACTGAAGCAAAGCTAGCGGCTGGAAACCTAGGCTTTGAAACAGAATTTAAAGTAAAATGCACAAGAAGAGTGAAAAAATTCCACGAGGAACCATCAAATACAGCCCACTACCACGACGATACAGAAAAGAATTTTGAAGTAAATATTTTCAACGTGGCATTGGACCACACAATTCTACAATTCAGTCAAGGTTCAATGTGGTGAAAAAGATTTCTTCTCAGTTTTCCTTTATCTGGCTTCAATCAAGGTTCGTTCTAGGCGAAATAAACAATGCTCGTTCAGCTTATAACGAGCGTATAAAATAACGCTTGTCCAAGAGTTTGGGACAGAAAAAAAATAAGTAATTTTTTTATTTTTATAAAATATTAGAAAAAAAAATTCAGTAAAGATATTATATTATCGAAGCACTGATATAAAATATAAAAAGCACTACGTCATTCTCTTTTGCACAAATGTAATGAATGTGCAGTTTGAAGTCGTTAAAAGTCACTAATTTCAATAATGGAATGTGCACATGGAAACACAATGCAAATATAAAAAAGAAAACCGTTATAAGAAAATTGAAACTGCAGAATATTTTTAATCTTGTGAAAATATCAAGTAAGATTAATTTGATTTATTGTTTGTAATATTCCACACATCGTTTATATTAAAATAAATATTAATAATAGAGTAATTTTTAAAATTAGTTTTTGTTCATAGTATAGGTTTTTTATTAACTATTATTTACTTTAACTCAAATTTAAAACGATTCTGTTGTTTAGAATTGTCGCAATCAAGGTCATTCCAAAAGGAAACCAAGTAATGATATCAACATTTATTAAATGGAAAGTTGAAGAGGTAATAGATTTTAGAACTGAAATTACTAACAGAACTACATGCATTATTGAAATTTAATGCAAAGTTTGTACAAGAAATAGAGAAGCAGTATTACAAGGTTGTAAAGGTTTGATATGACAATTTACTTTACGGTTTATAGATGGGACGAAATTGTGTCGATCCACACAATTCAAAGACATTTTGAAACAGCTTCTCAACTTACTGCAATAAGGTGTGAGAGCAAGAAACCCTCAAATGAGCAATGCGTTACATCAACCGATGGAATACAAAATACAAAATCTTCAAAGGTAGTTAACAAATTATTATCTTTGAAATAAAGATTTTTTATTCTTATTTACTAGATTCTGATACCTTGATTTTCAATTGAGCTAAAGTGTTGTTTGTTGCAGGCTTGATCAAGAAGTTGTGTGATCATACACCATTAATATATTTTGTTTTGATGATTTGGCCATCAAGCATTTACACATTTGCAAATACTTGATGATGTTTATGTTAATGTTGTTATTTAATTATTTCTAAAACGCATTGAAAAAATTAAACTAAACTAAGAAAAAGTTAAAAATAAAAATAACCTTAAAAAAAATTGTCAACAAAAGAAAAAAATTAAACCTAAAAAAACTAAAAGAAACTTTTTTTTGAACAACAACGTTCTTTTTTTTTCAAAATTCTTTTTTTAATGAAGAAAGTAGCATTTATAACTAAAGAGACACTTACGTTGCATTAATTAAAGTTTGTTAACTCTTTTTTATTATTCATTTAAATGTAACATTAAAAAAAGTCAAAAATTATTACTTAACATTAGTTAAAAAAGCTTGAACGTTTTTTCCTTTAAAAAAACTAAATGAAATTGATGTTAATAAAATATATTATAAAAAAAGTTTAAACTATGATTTTATTAAGATACTGCATAAAGTAAAAGTTTGAGGAAACTGTATTTTTGTATTTGTAATATTCTTTCATTTCTTAGATACAAGCATCAATATCGTCTTCATTAAAAAATTTAATGGATGATGGGAAAAATAAAATACATCATTTACGATAAATATTTAGGTAAAGAGCTGTAAGATCAATGGCAGGCCTTGCGATAAAGCGTCGGGCAATGTGAATTTTACGTCGTCCAAGAGCGATTTTGCGTGTAGCTAGGGCTATTTGTGTCGAGCAAAAAATTTTTTGTTTAAGTATATTTAAAGATATTTTTGAGCGGAATTTTAATGAAGTAATTCACGATTATTTTAACATTTAATAAAATATTTTAAAAACCGCATGAAGTTGATATAAAAGTTTGAATTACAAAAAAAATAAATATGCTCATTATTTACAAGTAGAAAAAATTCAGATTAAAAAAAAGTTTAAATTTTTTTAAGCTAGCATTTTAATAAAATTAATCAGCAATAGCAAAGTTGTCGATAAAATTGAACAAAAATACTTTCTTTTAGTTTTAGATTTTTAACTTAAATAATTATTTTACGGGGGTTTGTTAGGTTTTAAAATTATTCCATAGATTTAAAAATATTTATTAACTGTTAGACAAATTTAAAGTATTTAAGAGTAATTTTGAGGAAACATTTTAAAAATTAGTAAGCGCAAATAAAAAAAAAAAAGAATTAATATTAAAATGTATTCTACTTGATTCAATAAAAAAGTACAGTTATTAAAATTTTTGTAAAAAGTGACTCAAAAAAATTACTTAAATAATAACAATCGCTTTTTTGTTAAAAGTTACCGAAACTCAACGAAGCGTGCTCAAGAACAGCTACTGAAAAATAGAACGTCAATAGTTTTTTGAATAACTTTTAATAATAATTTTTAAGAATAATTTTTTCGCTGAAATATTTCTTTTATACCTAAAAAATTTTTATTCTAACATTTTATTTTATTTTACCAAAAATAAAATTCCTTTTAAACATTAAGAATCTATTCAAAATGTTCGTTAAAGTTTTTTAATAATACGAGTGATTGTGCTTAATGAAAATAAATAAAAATAAATAAATATTATCTAAAATCGCTAGTAAAAATATTAGCTATTGCACAGTTTTTAATCGTACAATATTAAAATTTCCAGTTTATTACTCTCTGACTTTTTAAGAAGAAAAAATAATTATTTGAAAAACTTATGTTTTTAATTCGTTTAGTATAAACAAAACGTGTCAAACGTCGAGAAAATAAACAAATGTTTTTACATTTTAAAAAACGAAACATTCCAAAACATTTTTAAATAATAACATTTCTACATTAATGATTTAAAGTAGTTTTGCGGTAATTAAGTAAATTGGTGCAGTTAATGTCGATAAAGATGAAAAGCAAATAAAAAGAATTTAATGATGTCAAAAATCATGTCGTGCTTATGCGTCGCACAGTTTTTATTCATCACAAGGCCTGCAAGGGTGTTAAAATGATCAAATGCAACGAAAATGGCGCTAGCGGGCAAAAATTTGTAAAATGCATTGTGATGGCTTATCATGAAAAAATGGCTTATCAATGAAAAAAAGACCAACATCCTGAAAGAAGCTCAATTCTTCTCAATTTTGTGCGATACTAGCCAAGCTTGAAAAACAAAGAAAGAAAAAGAGTTAGTTTTGGCAAGAATTGAAAGATGTGGTTCTCCTTTTTATATGTTTCTGGATCTAGTTGATATTGATAGGTTTGGCAGAGGATTAGCAGACTACATTGTCAAGAGAATCAATAACATTTTTGAAACCAGGGAATTTAAACTAGACTCCAATGATTACAAAAATAAATTAGTCACTATAACATCCGATGGTGCAAGTGTAAACTTTGGAAAATATCAGAGATCTCTAAACTAAAGAAAGTTGATGAATTTTACAACACAAATTTTTATCTGCTTCGAAAAGGAAAAATAAAACAAGAAGTAATAAATGCATCTGCAGCTTTAGGTAAAGTTTACCGCAAAGTTTGCGGTAAAATATTGTGGCTTAAAACTGTAATTTATATTTTAGTTAATCATTTTATTTTTCAAGAACTTGGCTCATAGTGAAAACACATTACAAGATTACCTTTCTTACATTATCTGGGATTTTTATTTATAAGATAAATGTAAACTATTTAATTTTTAAATATTAAACTAGATATTACGCATTACAGTCTACCGAAACTAACAGGAATGAGGTTTGTTGGTCATCATAAGAGCTTTTAAGAAATTATTGGAGTCCCGGCCAGCTTTTATAGTGGCCTATGAGAACTATATAAATGAAGGGAAAAACCCTCTAACAACAAGAACAAAGGTTCAAAGGGTTACTAAAGAAATTCAAATCATATAATTTTCTTTGTACTGTTGCCGTTTATCATGATTTGCTAGAGCTCATTGTGCCAGCATCAAAAGTGTTTGAAGCAAACGAACTGTTGCCACATGATATTCTAGCTACAATCAACCGAACAAATTTAGAACTGGAATTGAAGCTCGAAGAAATCGATGCAGATTTAAAATATTTAGATAGCTATGTATCACGTTACATGGTTATTGAGCGAAAACATAACTTACCTAAAGCACTGTCTGGTCAGTTTAATAAACTGGCAACAAACAAAAACATCCCAGTAATAAAAAGTATATAATAGTTAACTTAAATATGATTATGGTTAACGTAGATCAAGCATTATGCTTAGTCAGAAATATTAAGAGAAAGGTTATACCCAGACTTGAAAATACGTTAAACAGCAGATTTACAAGCATAAAGGAAAAGTATGAGATTTATCACGACATGCGGCTCATCGACCCGCAGAACAGGACTGACGACAAAGAGTTTGGCTTGGAAGAAATAAAGTTTTTGTCCACGCATTTTAAAACACCATTGGAACATTCCAATTTTAATGAAAAATTAGTTTTCCAAGAATGGAAATTATTTTTGATTAATTCAAGAACCAATCTTGAAGCAATGGTACGCAATTGCCAGACAAAAGAAATTTGGAGGTCAATGTGCGGTAGTGGTGTAGTGGTAGAGCGCTCGCTTCATAAACGAGTGGTTCCAAGTTCGATCCCCACCACGTCCCTGGTAGTACCGCGCTCAACTCGTTTCTCCGCGCAGCGGCCTTGTTCGTCAAGGTTCGTGTTTGGAGTTATAGAGTTGAGAGAGGGTTATAGCCACAAATAAGTAGCCTCCTCGTCTGTAGTGGCCTTCTCGGCCTTGAGGAGGTGAATTAAAATTAAAAAAAAAAAAAAATGTTCTTGTACAAAAAGTCAAAGTTTCCTAATTTATTAAAAGTTATATCGATTAAGCGTGGAGCGAATGCTTAGCACAGTAACTAGCATATTATCAGATCAACGTTTATCTATGAATCACGACACTCTGAATGATAGCATTATGATATTAGGAAACCATGGAAGCTGGTCAAGAAAAAAAAAAAAAATCCTGATTAAAAAGCGAGAAAAAGAAATTTATTTGAAAAAGAGATGAGTGGTTCAAGTTGATGATGATCCAGTTGACTATATGACAACAACAACATTGATTACAAATCAAGTTCTTGATAACGATGATGAAATAGACAGTGCTGATGAAGACATGACTGACAAATTAGCTGCATTCAATTTTGAAAATGTAGAATAGGAAACACCATTGACATCAGTTGAGGGGAAAATCTGTTATTTAACTTATAACAAATAGTTTTTAAAAAAGAAGATTTTCAAATTATTCTTGTGTTATATTTTTAAGAAAAAAAGTAATTTAAATAAAAAAGAAAAAAAAGTAATTTAAATAAGAAATTTTAGAAAAAAAAGAATTAATTAATTTGAATAAAAAATAAAAAGAAATATAAAAACCATTAACCCTTAATTAAGTTGACAGCATAAAATTTTCAAATGCACATATCAAACAACGTAAAATTATACTTCAATACTAAACAATAAGTTGTCTTTTTGTTTGATATTATTATTTTTTTACCATAAAAAGTTAAAAAAAAAATCGCATTCTGACGCAAACAATATGCAAGAAGTTTGGAAGTATAAAAATCTACTTCGTTGAAGTAGTTTCATAAGCATGATACTAATTCAAACATTTGTTGACGAAAGAATGATGTAACAAATAAAAAAAGATATAAAAAATAAAAAGGTTTTTATGAGCATCGTCAAGCAATTTTTATGATAGCGCTTGCTGAAGTTATCTTGAGCGCACATAATCACGCTCGATTAAAACATATTCTAATTTTACGAGCGATATAACACGCTTGACAATTTTCTTTATCACAAACCCTGCCGCAGATCAACCTTTTGGAATTCTCTCCTATCTTCGTGTTTTCCTGACTCATACAATCTAAAACTTTTCAAGTTTACTGTCAACTGTTTCTTTGCTCTATAAATCTTTTTTTTTCTAGTAACTCCCAACTAAATAGTGGTTGCTTGCAGCCTTGTTGGGAGTTTCAGAATAAAAAAAACAAAAACATTATGTATAAAACTATGTGAAATGATAAAATGAAATTTATTTAGGTTACCAGCTTGATTTGAACGCATCACTAATCACTTCAAATTTTTTATTTAATCTACATTCGATACTGATAATTGCATAATTGCTTAAAAAAAGAACATCTGAAATAAATGAAACGAAAAATAACTAATGCTCATCTTTGTATATATCCTACTGCTTATTGTTAAAGCTTTTTGTGGTTACTTAACTGGAAATATTCACTGACTATCAGCTTTGCTTAAATGATTTTTATTTTTTTGTTTGCGAATTTTGAAAAATTTAAAATTAAATTCCCAACTGTGTAGCATATTTTGTCAACCCTTAAACACCCTAAATGTTAATTTGCTTTATTAAATTTGCAAAAAAAAAAAAAAAAAAAAAAAAAAAAAAAAAAAAAAAAAAAAAAAAAAAAAGCACAACTTAAAATTTCTATTAATATGGATTAGAATAAAATTTTTAAATTGTTGAAACTGTCAAGGACTACAGCTTCAGCAACTTCCAGTGTAAGAAATGTGCAAACTGATTAACTTAAATCATTTACAACCATGGCCAAAATGAATTATAACGTGGTTAGTATTTAACCAAAAAAAAAAAAAAGATTTACTAAAATTAATAGTTGTATATAAATGTGATGAAAAAACTAGTTTTCAACCAACTGAATTTTACTGTGATCTACCAAGGTAATGTTAATTTTGTTAAAATTATCATCTTATAAAATTCTTAAAAAATACTTTTTTTCTTTAGAAAAATAATTTAAAAAAAATCTTTCTTCTAATTTAAAATATGAGGTGTATTGTTGTGGATGCTTATGTTATGTAACAAGTTTGTCAAAAAACCATGTATTTATTTTAAGCAAAAGGTCAAATTTGTTTTAAGCTATAAGGTATTTAAATAATGACAAATTATCAAGGAAAAAACAAGTTTATAGAAAGTTTAACTTCTATGAAAATCTCAAGTATTGGTGATACATTGTATTCTTCAGACACTGCTGTTTGTGCTTTCGAATATTTCCTGATATTTCAAGAACACTTTATAAACAAATCAGAAATGTCTTTATGGTAGACCCAGTTTTATAGTTTGCATCATTCTGATGTTGCCTTGAATCAGATATTCAATATAAAGTAGTTAATTCTACACTTAGATCAATTTCAAATGCAAATGGAAGCTGTGTTCCAATTTAATGTGACAATATTAAAGTCAATGTTAAACTTTTCTCTCTATAAAACTGTTGCAGGAAAACCATGGTTGACAAAAGATAACATTTTTTTACTTTATGATTATGTTCATATGTGGAAAAACATAAGAAGTAATTGGATTACTGAAAAAACTCAAGAAATGCAGTTTAAGGACAATCATGATAATTTAGTTGCAAAGTATGATGGCCTTAAGAAACTTTATTGTTTAGGGTGTAATAAACTTTTGACTCTTTCACATTTAAATAAAGCTTCAATTTTTCCAAAGCCTGTTAAGCGACAAAACCTTTCTTTGTGTTTGAGAGTTTTTTGTGAAAATACTCTTTCTGCATTATCAACACGTCCTAGTATAGACCAAATCAATGTTAAAGGATCTGCTTTATTTTAAAAAAAGTTTATTGACGCCTGGAAAATTAATAATGTTCACAAACTTGGTGATGATAAAAGGTTAAGAGACGCATTACGCACTGTCATTAAATTACCAGACAACCTTTGCCTGCAACAACTACTTTCTTTATCAAAAATATCTGAAGGTATGAATTGCATAATGGAAACAAAAGAAATAAAACACTGACTCTTGAAACATCTAAAGCAAAAGCCGATACATTAAAAGGGTAAGTTAAGTTAGCAAAATAATTGTTAAGCACATCACACAAATTTGTAAAGCTTGATGACTTTACATCCAATCCTATTGAAAAAACTTTTAGTAAGTCGAGACAGGGTACTGGTTGGGCATATTTTGTTTTAGTTCAACAAGTCTTGGAAAAACTAAAATTGAACTATCAAAACTACTTCTACAACATGGTTCAGGCTTTCTTTGAGCATATTAGAATCTAGTTAAACTGATGCTGTTAAAACAGCTTTTGTATACATTGCTGGTTATCTTCAGTTAAAGACTGGATATCAAGATCTTGACACTGATATATATTTGTTTTGTAGTGAGTATAATGCTTATCTCAATTTCTTGCTTTTGTTATGTACTTTTTATTGCACTGGACCTGACTTTACCAGTTTTTTCACATTCCCTATCTTACTATTTTCAATCAATTGACAATTTTTATTTTTTGGGATTTTTTAAAATTAATATGTCTTGTATGAAAAGTTATAAAATCTCATCAAATATTTTTAAAATAATTACTTAAAGCTAAACACTCCAATTCTTCAAAGGAGCCAGTTTTAAAGGAGTCAGGTCAAAAAATTTCAAAATTGAATAACTAGATAAAAAATTATTTTGTTTTTAGATGTTTTGATGTTTAGATGTAACTTTTTTAAATAAAGTATGTTTTATCAAAATCTTTTATATTACTTCCTGCTTAATAAATATAAAACAGTTCTACTTTCAGTATTTATATATTGTAAGTTAGAAATTAATAAATTTGTTAAACTAGTTTGATAAATAAAAAATAAGCTAAAATAAAATGTTAACTAAATAGACCACTAGTTTTAAAATCGCGGCACTCAAGTAATAGGCCTTAGTTTTAGATAGCTGTGATTCGTAGTAATTTTATTTTTTGCAAATGTTATTTCAATAACACTTTAGGAAAAAATAATTTAAAATTTTTTTTTAATCTCATACAAATCCCTTGAGCATTTTCTCAAGGTTTCAATAATTTTGAAAGGAGTGTTTTTTTTTTAATATATATATTTAATAAAATATAATAAAATATTCAAAAAAAGTTATAAACAAAATTTACCTTAGAAGTAGATTTGCATTGTGTCCACCAAGTTCGACGAATGGCAAATCTCCGATCAATTCGAGAAGGTGCAGATGAGACAATTAAAATTATATTAACAGGAATACGTTTTTTTGCTTTTGGTATTTTGAGATTTTCATAGACAATATTTTTATTGAGGTTTTCAAGTTTATCTGGTTGCAAATACCATGGTTGCCATGGTAATGTTGTATGTGATCCATAATGATAATTTGTGGATAATTTCAAGTTAATTTCATTATTTTTAGTCAAACTATGAAACTCCTTTTTTTTCAAATTATTGCTGCCGTTAAATGAAATCATTTTCAGTCTGTGTTTTTTATGCCTGTTTACAACAGATTTCTTAACAGCTAACAAACTATTTTTATCTTTTATATTGCTTATGTTTCTTTTGTAAATATTTTCAAAATTCTTTTTCATATATTTTTTTCTAGAGGATATAGTCCGAAAATTGTGTTTCTCATTTACAGTCACATTTTCATTGGAGCATGATTGATATAAACAAAAATGATTTATTGGGCTTTTAAATATGGACTTCATGGCCATTAAAATTGTGACAATAGTAAAAACCAGCAAGCAAAATAACAATTTTAATAGTAATTTATTTTTAATGAAAAGATAAAAATTAAAATTCCAAGCCATGAGAACACTCACAAGTTAAAATTTCCCAATAGCCAATAGACAACTATGTACATTCATTTATCATTTGTTTTATCTAAGACACATTAAGTAAAATATTTCACATATTTAACACTAAAAACTATTTTAAACAACAAAATTATAATTAAACATTTATAACATATCTGTACTAATCAAAAATTTAGTTTAAATAAGAACAACTCATTATATTAGCTTTCTGTAGTCAGATTGTAAAGTCATTTGAAATATTAATTAAATTGTTGGGATATAAGTAATTTTTGGTCTTTGCATGCAAATGCTAACAAACTTGTTCAGATGCAACAGTTGTTTAAAGTAAATTTTCATGACAAACATTCAACTAAAGCAAGATTGAATTAAGGTTATTTCTAAGTTGCTGTTGTATTTAATTAGAAGGCTTATATGACTTTCAATATATAAAGGCTATTAGGTACCATGCACAAATACAAAAAACTATTTCTTACCGTTTCTGCAAATTTCAAGTGAATTTTTAATAATTAAAATGATTGTTCGCAAATTGTAAAGAATATAAATATTTTAAGATGATCACAGTAATTAAAAAAACACATCAAAAATCATTTAAAATTTTTTTTGAATATTAAAATTATATATAAAAAACCTTTTGTGACTATGGTATGTGCTTACATAAAAATATAAGAAAACGCTACCCGGTGGGAAATGATTTTCTAGCGATTTTTTTTTCTTATTTAATTTTTTGCATATGTCTTTAACATCTTTAAAAATTCGGTTTTTAGTGTTGAGTCAATTATAACTATGAAAATAATTGAACTTTAAACATTGCGAATTTGTAGCAATATGTCGCTAGCTACATATCGTAGCTTTGTAGCTAGCTACAAAATATCTACAAATCTATACCTGGTTGATAGCTACATATCAAAAATTTTTAGACAACGGTTTCATTACGATATGACGCTAGGTACAATAGCCTTGTTAAGCTTGTTAAGCTAGCTGTCCTCGTAGCCAAATCGCTGTCTTTATCTTTACAAAAATCGATAGCTTTTCGCTAACTTAAAAAAGCTAGCGATCCTCGTGGCCAAATCGCTGTCTTTATCGTAACGATTATAGCTAGCTATTCGCTAGCGGACTTCCCACCGGGTACGTTATACATTATTTTTTTACTGTAGGATATTTACTTAATAGGTTGGATCGATTTTCATAGCAAAAAAAAAAAGTTTAAAAATAATATTCCCGAGACACGAATCGAAGTCTATTATTTATAAGATGTAAGTAAAAAAATATTTTTTGATTTTGATGAGATCTTGAGGTTCCTCTTTGGATTCTAAATTCTTGACGGATCCTAATATTTTTGAATTTTTTTTTCTAAACTATATCAAGCTTGGACTCAAAAAAAGCAGAAAAAATGCTTGTTTTATCAATAATAATTTTATTAAAAAAAATATTTTAGTGAAAAAATATTTGCAAAAATATACCTTAAAACCCCCGTTTTGATGAAGTCGGGGGTTTTTTAATAAAAAAAACGACATTATTTTTTTCTCTTTAGTTTTAAATTAAAACAAATATTATATCCAAAATAAGCGTATTATTCAGCTTCTTTTGAGTACCAGGTTGATATAGTTTAGAAGAAAAAAAATTTCAACAATATTAGGATCCGTCATAAATTTAGAATCCAAAGAGGAACCACTAAAACCCATTTAAATTAAAAAAAAAAAAGTAAGGTTCTTTTTTCACCAAAAGACATTGATTCGCTGCTCAGGTAAATCAAATTTCAAAAATTTTTTTAAATCGATCCACCCTATTACTTAATACTGTGTGAATATCCGTAATTTGACGTAAAAAAATAATTTCAAAATCTGTGACCTATTTTTTTTACTTGGCGAAGACACTATTTACGCCGGGAAAAGCTTACTACATCTGTCCAACAATATCCGTGAAGTAGTGAAATAACATCCGTACATTTTTGTCCAAGATCATCCGCTTTTTTTCTTTACCGAATCCACACCTTTTATTTATTTTTTTAATTTTATTCGTTATTTTAGGTGACTCAAGAAATCCTAATGGTCTTGTCACTGAGCACCGCGGAAGTGCATTTAACCAGAAAGTTCACGCCTCCTTCCTAACCGTGACGCGAAATATGTCTAAAGCTCGTTTCGAACCTGGATCTCGTGCTTATAAAGCAAGCGCTCAAACCACGGCCGCACCAATCTGTCCACCAACATCCGAATTTTCATTGATGTCATCTTTCATCTTTAATAACATCTTTCTAAAGATGTTATTAGACACCAATAAAGACACTTACAAAACCTATTTTTACTCAAACGAGATTAATAAATTTATTTGAGCTTAATGTATTTAAAGTTTTAAATACATTAGGCGCAGTGGTAAGAGCGCTTAAATAACAAATAAAATGTATACCTAAAAAACAAATAAAATGTATATGTATATACATCACGGTAAGGAAGGAGTTGTGAACTTTCCGGTTAAATGCACTTCCGCAGTGCTCTGTGACCAGACCGTTAGGACTTCTTGGGGCACCTAAGTAACAAATAAAATGTATATATATATATATATATATATATATATATATATATATATATATATATATATATATATATATATATATATATATATATATATAATATATATATATATATATACAGGGGCGGGTCCAGGGTGTCGCAAATGATGCGCATGCATCAGTCTTTTTTCAACCCTAAATTTAAGTGTATCTCTTTTTCACTTTTTTTTCTAAATAAAAAGTAAAAGTAGAAATGGGAATCTGGCATTCACAAAAAATAAAATACTTGTTTTAAACTCGAAAAAAATTCATTTAAACTCGATTTTATTTTATCTCTATAGTTACTTATTCGTTACTTATACAAATTTCCTGCGTTTTGGAGCAACTGATGCAATTGTTCTTCATTAAATACAAATGTGATTAGTTTAAAAAAAAAAAAGGACGTTTTAACCAATCATATTTGTACTTTTTCCCAAATTTTTCCGATCACTTTGTAGCAACTGATGCAATTGTACTCTATATCATTAATGATTGGTTAAAAAACAGTTTAAACCAATCACTATTTAATAAAATAACAATTGCATCAGTTGCTACAAAACTTCCGCAAAAAACTTTACAAAAAAGATAAGAAATGTTATTTATAACCAATCAAATTTGTAGAAAGTTTAGAACAATTGCATCAGTTGCTCCAAATCGTTCAAATTTTACAAAATTCTGATATGCCACCAGATAAAGGTTCTTCGCTCGTAATTTTCGTCGTTGGACTTTGCTTGTAAACTAAAGTTTAAAAGAAAAATGAATTTTTTAGTCTCAAATGCAAATAAGGCTAGACATTTGCCAAATATTCGCAAATATAAAAACCAGTTGACTGAAGAATTGAAAGTTTTAAATAATTAGAGTCCAGTTCAGCCACATATTCAGTATCTGAAAATACTGAAATGGATCGTTTTATCCCAAAGCAAGAAGTTACTAAAGATTATGTTGCTTTAAGGTAAAACCCTATTATTAAAGTTAATGGTATTTTATATTTCCAGCTAGTATTTAATATAAACTGAGCTTGTTTTAGTACACTTTTTATTTTATTTAAGGTCATCTGAAGATGGAAATTGCCTCAACAGTTCAGCTTCTCTTTTAAGCAATTCGTCTCTGAAGACAGTTAATGTGTTAAGGCTTCTAACTTCGATTGAATTGTTTGAAAAAGCTTCCTACTATGCGAGGTACTCCATTTTTGTTAAACAGGTTGAAAACAATAATTTTTCTAATCTTTCCAGTGTTCTAGTAGCCTGTGTTTCTTTTGAATGTTCAGATCAATTTAAATTAATTAACAGTGAATCAGCTTCTGAAATTATAATAATGGAAGCATTGATCAACTGCCGAGCTAACAAGTTTTCTTCATTTTTATGTCTAATTGCTTTGTCATCAGTTTTAAATATTCCTATTAGATCAATTAATCCAGATGTTGGCTTAGAAAAATTCAAAAAACTTTTTAATACAATTATTTTTCCATTTCGTTCAATTAAAAATCAAGATCAAAGTGTTTTAAATATTTTATGGTGTAATACTGATATTATGTCAGTGATGCAAAATAATAATAACTGGACACCGAACCATTTTGTACCGATTATTAAAAAGCCTAAACTAATTTCTAGTAATAATAAGAATTTGGCTATAAAAAACGATGCTACTTATCCTTTACACTTTTTTAGTCCTAAAACTGAAACAAATAAAAAAAAAAAAAACTTGATTCTGCAAAAAATGTGAAAATTCAATCTAAAATTAACTTTAAAAAAGACAATGCTTTCATAGAGTTGCCTTTTGAACCTTCTGTAGATTCAAAAATAGTTAAGTCATTAGACTCCAACTCAGTTATTATTCCTTCATATAATGAATTAAATTCTTTGTATGATGTTTCAATATATCTTGTTCGAGGTAAACTTTTAATTGCTGGCAAAGATGATTCTATTTTGTTAGATATGGTAAACAAAGTATTTTGTCCTAATTCTATGTTTGTTTTTCCAATATCTTTTAATACAAAAAGATCATTTAAATTTAAATGGCTCAGCCAGTTTTCTTGGTTAGCTTATTCTAGCAAAGAAGATGGAGCTTACTGTCTTCCTTGTACTTTGCTAGGTGCTAGTATTCCGAATAAGTCTGGAATATTAAATTTAGTTTTCAAGCCCCATCAAGAGTGGGGTAATGCTGTTCGTGATTATAGAAAACATGAGGAAAATTGTGTTTTACATAAAAAATTTATGCTTTCATTTAATGCATTGCTTTCAAGTTGCAATTCCAAAAGTAATGTTATTGAGGTTGACTTAAATAATTCTCGTTTGAAACTTCTTTCTGATAACCGAAAAAAATTAGTTCCAATAATTAAAACAATAATATTTCATGGTAGAATCGATTTAGCATTTCGTGGACATCGTGATGATAGCAAATATCATCCTGACATTGGGGAATCTTCTACACAAAAAGTTGGAGTTGGTAACTTCATAGAGCTTTTAAATTTTCATGTTGATGCTGGTGATCAAGTATTAGCTAATCATTTTTCTTCAAGTCCAAAAAATGCAACCTATATATCAAAAACTACCCAAAACCAACTTATTGATTCTTGTGGGAAAGCAATTAAGGAAGTTTTAATAAAAAATGTCAAGCATTCAATTTTTTTTTCAATTCTTTGTGATGAAGCAGTTGACTGTTCAAATACTGAACAAATGTCACTTGTTTTAAGATATGTAAATTCAAATAATGAGATTTGCGAGGATTTCTTAAGATTTATTGATTGCAAGACTGGTACATCTGGTCTTAGTCTATCTCTAAATGTACTTAATGCACTTCAAGAGTTTGGACTTGATATTCAAAATTGTAGAGGCCAAGGGTATGACAGTGCAGGTTGTATGGCAGGTGAGTATAAAGGATTTGCTCCTCAAATAAAAGCTCTTAATCATAAAGCTATATTTGTTCATTGTGCAAGCCATAGACTTAGTTTAGTAGTAGCAGCTGCATGCCAAGTTCCAAAAGTAAAAAATCTTCTTGGCCAAGTAAAAGAAGTTTCTTATTTTTTTAACTTATCTCCTAAACGTAGTAACTGTCTCAAAAAACATTTAAGTCCAAATCATGAAAAAATAATAGATACTTGTCGAACAAGATGGGTTCAAAAGCTGAGAGGTGTTGATGTTTTTTTTGATAATTTTATACCTATTATTCATGCTTTAGAGGAGATGGGGTTAAAAGAGTCAAAGGAATATAACAGTGAAACTGCTTCTAAATCCTCTTCTTTTTTAAGATTATTAACAGATTTCTCTTTCATTGTAAGTTTAGTTATTACAAAACAATTAATGGATTTTTTTATGCAATTACTGTAACTCTTCAAACTAAATCTTTTGACATATCCCAGCAGTATTTTGAAATAACTAATCTAAAAAATCTGTTATTAGAAATGAAAAATAAAATTGATATATATCACACTGAATGGTACGCTATCGCTCTTAGTTTGGCCAAAACTCTTGATATACAAGAAGTGAGACCTAGATTGTGTAATGTCCAGGTTTACCGGGATAATTATCCAACAAATACAGTTTGTGACTATTTTAAACATAGCATTGCTTCTTCGTTAGTTGAACATCTTATTAATGAGCTAGATAATAGGTTTCCAGAAAATGGCATGTTTGTTTATAAAGGTCTAGCAGCAGTTCCTTCAACTGTACTATCCAGAATACAAGTTAAAAAACCATGGAAATCTGATTTTTATGAATTTTTAAATTTCTATTCATCTGATATGCCTCATTTTACTTCAATACATGCTGAGTTATATTTACGGGAATTATTTTACATAAACCAGTCAAGTATTCTTTCAACTGTTGCTGGTACTTTAAAGTCCATTGACATGAGAGGTTTTCCAAATATAAGGACAGCATTTATAATTTTAGGAACAATTCCAATAACAACTTGTGAATGTGAAAGAAGTATTTCAGTTATACGTAGGCTAAAAACATACTCCAGAAGTAATATGATTGAGTCTCGCTTTAATTCTTTAGTTAAGAGTTATCGGCGACATTTTTTGTCGCCTATAACTCTTAACTAAATTGACATTTTTTCAAAGTCAGGTGAAAGACGTTTAGACTTAGCTTTTATTTAGTAGTGTACTAACTTTTATTTTACTTTTTTCTAATTTGATTTTTACTAATATTGTGTGTGTGTGTATGTGCGCGTGTGTGTGTGTATATATATGTATATATATGTATATGTATATATGTATGTATATATATGTATATATATATACATATGTATATATATGTATATATATATACATATGTATATATATACATATATATATATATATATATATATATATATATATATATATATATATATATATATATATATATATATATATATATATATTTAAAAATATAACAAAAATTATTATAACAAAAAACAGTTTAAAATAATAAAAAAAAAGAATCAAGATATGGAGGGCTAACCTTAGGCAAGATTAATAATATAATATAATATAAGATTAATAATATAAAATAAAATAAAGACAAAATCCAAAAATGGAGGACTAACCTTTATTATTATATTTCTAGTTACTTAACCTAATATTACTTAACCTTCAAGAAAAGGAAAGAATCCCGAAGTGGAGGCCCAACCTTAGGCAACATTACTTTACACTACGTGCCTCTCAAGTAAAGGAAAGAATCCAGAAATGGAGGGCTAACCTTGAGCAAAATGACAGTATACAGATGAAGTGCAAAGTCCTATGGCTTACCTTCTTGTTGGTGCACTTTGTTAAGTAAATTAGACTTAAAATTACATGTCTAATTTATGAACAAAATAGCCAAGGCAACATTATAACATAGGCAAATAGAGAAGTTGCGGAGGGGGGGGGGGAGAAGACGTCAATAAAAAAATTTCGCATCACCCATTTAAAATGCTAGATCCGCCCCTGCTATGTCCATAAATCGACCGGTCTTTATCTGTAGTTTTTGAAAAACTTCATATATCCCACTAGCTCCATCATTAAACTCTAAAACAGCAGATGCTACAGCTATTTCAAGAATATTTCGACTTACACAAACATCTTTAGGACATTTTTTTAAAATGAAATTGTTAATTGCTTCATTATTATTTTGTGTCTGTCCATGCAAACATTTAGATAATAATTCATCTCTACTCAAGTCTTGAAAGATGGGTTTTAAAATTTCATTTATTGCTAATGGAATATTTAATTTAGCTTTGTAAGTTGATTTACCTGTTAGTTTATTTGACTGCCACATGCACCAGCTATTTACATTTCGAGGACAAAATTTATGTCGTCCAGTTTCACCAAGAATATCTGAGTTATGGAAAAGTGTTGCCCAAAAACCCTTTTTCATTCCATAAATGCTGTTAAGAATTTGCCTTATGGCAGTACCATAATAATTCTGCAAAGTATTTATAGCTTTATCACATTTTTGATTATTTGTTGATATCAAAGTAACAACACCATTTATGGATGTGTGACCTCTTTTTTGCTATGTTCCATCAACAGAAACATGGCAATCAACAATACTTGTATTATCACTGATGATATCCATCAAAACAATATCATGTGTCTCTTTTTCAGCATTTGACATAGAAGTATTAGCTGCTTCGACATAAGCACTGTGAAGTAATTTTGTTATTTTACCATAGTTTTTTTTTGTCATCGGTCTTGGCATATTCATGCAACGATTAAATGATACTATCCAATTTCTCTAAAAGCAACAACAACTTGTGTATTAACTTCTTTTAATTATTCTTTTAATTTTAATTTCTTTAAAATTCATCTTTTAATTATTGCTGAAGTTTTAAATGTGTCTATAATTTTATCACAGCTTTCACAAAAAATTTCAAGTTGTAAACAAAATCCCATTTTTTCACAATGTTATCATGCAAAGTAATTTTATTTCCACATTCAGGACAAAAAATATACTTACTAAATATTCTTTTTAATATAGAAAAGTTCATAATAAAGTTATAATTGTTCTTGTAATCTTCATTGTTACACTCAATATTTTGAGTTGTTTTCGTTTTCGAAAATAACTTTTTTGCACTTGAACAACTTGCAATTGGCGATGAAGGTAAACTATTTTTTTGTTTATCATTGCATGTGTACTGATTTTCTTTAAACTTGTATTTACGTTTTCTAATTGTACTGCGAGTCATTTTTTGGTTTAAAAGTTGCAAACAAATTTGAAGTAAAAGTGGCTTTTAGTAGAAGCTTTCAAATGGTTAGCGATTTTTAGCATGCACCAAAAGTAGGTTGTGAAAATTGTTTAAAGTGCGGACCTGGAAAGTTTTTTATACTTACTCGCAAACGGAAAACAATACAAAAACAACAAAAACCTACTTTTGGTGCATGCTAAAAAATTTTTACCAACTGTTTAATGTTATTATTGTATAATGGTAAAAAGTTAATGGTAAATCAGCGTTATTATATGGTTAAATCAGCGTTATATAACATATATATATATATATATACACACACATATATATATATATATATATATATATATATATATATATATATA
>NC_061160.1:37898440-38018440 GCF_022113875.1 Hydra vulgaris
TATATATATATATATATATATATATATATATATATATATATATATATATATATATATATATATATATATATATATATACACACACATATATATAGTTATATAAGTTAGTAGAAAATCACTTAACACAAACACTTTGAACAGAAAGTACATTCTTCATTGCTAGACATACCTGTTAGAGTTACTATTAAAGATGTTACTAATGCTTTGCATAAGTAAAAAAATAGAAAATCTGCTGGACCAGATGACTTGTTTATGGAATCATTTATATTTGGAGGACATATTGACCCAGAATCATTTATATATGGAGACTATATGACGTAGAGGACAGAAAGTGTCTCTATGTCATATAGACATAGAGACACTTTCTCTCTTTCTAAGTATTTTTTTAATTAATGCTTCTTGTATATAATTTTGCCATCAACATTTTGTGAAGCCATGATAACAACTCTAGTAAAATCTAAAGTTAGGTGTAAATAATTACAGAGCAATTGCAATCTCTATATAAAAAATGGTGTGTATGGTATTTAACCCAAAACAGAGATGTAAGATTGTGTCAAGCAATTTTCCACTGTTTACCCTAGCTGGATGTGAATGAGTTTTCATTGAAAAATTCAAGTATCTGGGTCACTTAATAGATACTATCAGATACATTATTGTGTAACTACAGACTTAGCCTTATCAATCAGTTAGTTACCTGTGCCAGCAGCATAGAAGCTGCGTATAGATTAAACAGAATTTTTAATTGAATATATATTTTTTTAATTTTATTTTTATCTTTACTATAGATCTTGTACTGTACTTGTTGTCTTAATCAAATTAATAAAGTATTCTGCTTAAATTAATATCTTATGTGTATGTGTATAAAAATATTTTATGTGTATGTGCATGCATTATTAATACCTTTTTTTAAAATAAAAATGCTAAAATTTGAATATAAATATATTAACAGAATAAAATTATTTTTAATATATAAGCAGAATATTAACATATTAAAAGTTAAATATTAACATTTTTTTATAGAAAAGAGATAGAGATGCAACTTTATGACAATGAGAGAGGCTCAAGTTTGGTAGATGAAGCAGGTTTGACTATGATTACAATTCATTTTTGTACCTTATCTAAAGGTAATAGAACATCATAAGAAGTACTGACCCAAATATGACAACAGTTTTCCATACAGTGGCGAATGAGAGGATTCTAGAGGTCGAAAATAGAATCAGGAGTATGAAAATAGCAAGCTTGTTAAACAACCTTATAAACAACCTCAACAGATGCTAATTTAGCAATCAATTGTATATATGTTTTTCATGAAAGGTCAGTTGCGAGTGGTAATCCAAAAAGATGTAAAGAAGTGGATCAGCGAGAGGGTTGCTGCTCATCATTTATTGATGACATCGATATTGGAATGTTGATAGTATTACAATATCGTTTGTTAACAGTTGCAATATTGCTTGTTTGCATCAATTGTTTGCAGTAAATAAATGAGTTTTTTTTAGGGTTAAATTTCACATGGCAATCTCTGTTACAGTTTTACTGAAATCAGTTGTTCTAAGATCAAAAAAATAATACTTTTTGTTAAGATATGAGTGTAAAATTGAATCATCAGCAGAGCTGATGGTTCAACTTTAAATATAACTTATATCACTTTAAATATAAGGTTGTCAAGAAGATCAATAATGTAAATAAGAAACAAAACAGGATAGAACCATGAGATTTCTTAGAATACTTGGACCATAGTTGGAGGGGTCATTTACTCCAAAGAATTAAAAAACTGAAACCACTGATGCAATTTTCAAATTTTCAGAGAGAATTAAAGAAAGTTCTAAAAAGATGTTGAATCGGGTATTGATGTTGAATCAAGACAAATGTTTTACTTGAACAGGCTTCTGTATTTTTTTAAATAGTGATTTTTGATGATTAAACAGTTTTACAAAAAGCAAAAATACTGTAAATTATTCCTCTAGATTGCACAAAATATTTGATCTTTCTTGCCTTAGGTTCATATTTTATTCTTTATTTTATACCTTGAAATTGAAGTAACTTTAATAAAAATAAAAAAAAGTATTTTTATGATTTATATTATTAGAAAAGTGTTAATTTATATGTAATTTTATGAAATTTATATTTAGACATAATAATAAGTTTAAATAAGTTTTTCATAAAATTACATTCCTACCATTTCACATGAGTTTTTAATTTTATCTGTTTTCATTCTGAGCCAATAAAGAACTATAAAAAAAACTTTTTAACAGTTTCAAAAATAGCTATAAAATAGGTAAATGTAACTGTCAGTAGTTTGAATTATCATTACTTAAGTTATAAATTGTATATGTTCTTCCATATTTTCATTGTATTGTGTTTTATATATATATATATATATATATATATATATATATATATATATATATATATATATATATATATATATATATTTATGTGTGTTATATATGTTCTAATGTGTTTTTTAAATAACAACCTACAAATATTAACTTGATAAATATTTTTGTATATTTAAATTTCTCTTTAGTAAATTAACATATATTAAAGTTAATGTGTTTTATGATTTTAGAGTCTAAAGACCTCTTGTCGCTTGTTCTTAGTAATGATATTGATAGATAAACCCTGAAACCTAGTGTTTAACTTTTGAATCATAAACTAAGAGACACAGCAAATTGGCAACTGCAAATCATTTTTTTAATTGGAAGGAAAAACATACAATAACAAACAAAATGCTTGTACTTAAGGGTAAGTTGTAATTTTCTTTTATTACACCAAATTACCAAGAAAGCTTAAGGCAAAAATGAATTGAATAAAAGTTTACCAACAAAGTGAGAAAATGGGTTCACAGAAAACTTATTACCAGAGCTAGAAAAAATGCCTTTTAGAAATAACAAAATCAAAATTTCATGACTTATTGGGTGGACACGGAAAAATCCGGTCAATTTTAAATTGAGATTTCTCTAAAACCATAAATGCTTTTTATTTCAATTTTTTTATTATTAAATGTGTTTACATAAATTATTAGAGTTTCAACTTAATTTTAAGGAACTTGATGGGTTTGGCAAGAGATTGAACTTTATAGCGGGTTGATGCCATCATTTCGCAGATTTTTTCTTTTTTCACCTTATTGGTGGCATTAATCCACTTTTTTTGGAATTCCTTTTTATTATTTGTTACTCCACCTGCCTTTCAAAGAACTTCTTTAACTATTGCCCAAAAACTTCAATCCTGCGCTCTGCTTGCCACACAAGAAACTTAGGAATTTGAATATATTCAAATTGTTCATCGATAGGTTTATCTTTGTTCTCATAGTAAAATTGCTGACCAGGAAGTTGTAAAAAATCCGCCTTGCAATATGTTTCGAACACAAATTCTTGAATTTTCTTGCTAGATCTTGCTGTGACTGGTTTGGATTTCTTGCTATTGAACGTAAAATTGACTTTAACTTTTTAGATTTATGTAAAGTCAAGGAGTAGACATTATTTATTGAAATAATGTCTACTCCTTGTTTAGCTTTTTTTTAATCAAATTTTAAACAACTTTGTTTTTATGGGACTCTTTTAAAAGTGTAGTTTTTAGTTACTGTTTTAAAAGTAACTTTACTTTTCTGCATTAGTGGCAAGCTTATCAGACTTGTTCGATAAAAAATCAATTTAAGTTTGAACTGCAAACAATTTTTTAATTTTATGCCACATTTTTTTTTCTTTTTTTAATTTTTTGCTTTTGTAAGATTTCACAGTAGCAACTGCTTGCTTTTCTTGCATGATGCTGCATCTCTTTGCCCATTTTAATGCTTTTATTTCAAGTTAAAGTCTTTTATGTCAAGTTTGAAAATAAAGTGCATCAGCATTTTTGAGGATAAATTGTCTTTGACTATATTACCAAAAATAGTAGTCATAAATGGTACCTAAATGTTTTCTAGAAGTTAATCTGTTTGAAACCCCTAAAAAGTTTATCTGTTTGAAACCCTTTCAGAAATGTGTTTAATTTCAGATACCATTTCAAAGAATTTTAATTTTGATAGTAAAATAGGATCATGTATTGCTGCTTTTCACCACTGACAACTTTTAGACAACTTTTATTTATGACTCCATGTAGTTTAATTTTTTTTCAAGACTACCATTAAATGTTTTTATTTTGAACAGTGGGGTAAAATTGGACAAAAACTCTACTAGAATTTTTAAAAATCTACTAGAATTTTATTAGAATACAAAAACTCTACTAGATTTTTATTAAAAATTTATTTTCCAAAGTTACCCCACTGTTCAAAGTAACAACATTTCACGATACTAAGATATGTTACTCATTTTCTGTAAATTGTCAAGAAAGGATTCAGCTTTTCATAAACAATTTTCTTTTTTGCACCAACTGTGGTTTTAAACAAACTCAAATGACTTTTGGTATAAGATTAACACTGCCTGTGCTGGTGAGTGATACTTGTTAAATACTAGATGAGCCATTTTTATGTGCAACTTAATTTTATTATTTTTTCATAAACATTTTATCATTAAATTTAATTAATATTTCACATATAAACATAACACAGAAAATAGAAATTGATTAAAAATATGACTCTTCTCTTACCTTACTCATGTTTCCTAAATCAGTTATCATAGTTTAGTGTTACCCTTGCTCCGACACTTCATGGAGATTCTGATGTATATTGAAGATTTTGCTGGTTGCTTTTTACAAGTAAGCTTTGATAGCCAACTGATCAACAGATAGTAGGCCATATCTTGTGTTAGGGGTCCTCCATAAATTACGTCTCACAATTTTTAACTGTTTTTGACCTCCCCACCCCCATTGTCACAAAATCGTATCACTTATGAAGCAAGTTGTCACAAAACCTTTAATCCCCTCCTCCCTCCTTGAAGCATGACGTAATTTATGGACAACCCCTTATGAAAAAAAAGCTGTTTTTAATTCTGTTTAAAAACTTTCTGGCAATTAATAGATTTTAACTAAAATTAAGACATTTTTTTGGCAGATAAGAGGCCTGGAATCTTTTTTTAATCACAAACTACCATGCAAATCACATGAGGTTGAAATTATTAGGTTTTAAAACCCTAAAAGTTTTATTACTTTTATTTTCAAATTTTCAAATTTACAAACATTATAGAGCTTTAAATCTAAAGAATGTAGTTGGATGTATATTTGACACAAAAACCATGAAATTATTTTTAGCACATTTTTGATACATATACTTAAATATTGACCCAAATAGAACACAAAAAAGTTTGATTAAAAATAGAGCAATGATAAAAGAAAAATTTTTAAAATAATAAACAAAAACATTAAAGGAAAATTTACCATTAAGTTGCTTTTCTTTGTTATTGATTCTTAATACCTTTAGGTTTTTAATTTATATCAACGTTTAGTTTATGATTCGAAAGTTAAACATCAGTTCCTGAAGTTTAACTATCAAAATCATTGCTAATCGTATGATGTAGCAAGGATTTTCTCAAGAATCTGAATTTATGGGAAAAAAAGATTTGTCATCCATACTCTTAACTTGTTTTGATGCTAATATTAGTAATATACAAGATGTAATCCATATGCTTGAAGTTGTTTCAAAGATTTCTAAATGGAAATGGGAGATTTAAAAAGATAACTTCTATTGTTGTTCAGATAACACATCTTTTAATTATTGTTAAGCATATAATGCATATAAAGCAATAAAAATATCAAGATATATGACTTTTTAAAAATAGCTTACATAATTTTTATTTTTTCATCAATTCTTCTAATTCAACATCTTTCAATAAACAATGTTAAACTGATCCTTTGAACCTATGAACAATGTTAAACTGATCCTTTGCCATAACATTTCAATGCTCTGATGCTTTAATGTTTTTAAAAATCTATGTGGCTATGAAAATAACCATTTTTAGAAGTGATGTTTTTACCATTTGCGCTAAGCTGGTTCGAATGAAGCTTTGTTGGTTTCCTTTCTATAAACAAAATAAAAAATTGTTTAATGTTAACAACTTATTAATTGCAAATCTTCAATAAAGTAATGACCCACAAAATAATGACTCTTTCTTATATTATACTGCATTTTAGCCAATTACCCTTGGAAACTTATTTAATAGTTTTAAATTAATGATTACGATTTTGGTATTACATAATTATGAAACATGAAAAACAAACATTTACAAAATCTAACTCTTATATTTTCTTCTTTTTTATTTTTATTTATTCGTTATATTTCCTAATAATAACTTTTTTTTTTTGCAATAAAACAATTATTAAATAAAATATACCCAGATATATATTAGATATAGCTTGACTAGCAGGAGAAGGAAGTAACAAAAAAAAAACGCTTTCAAAAGTTATTTATCACTATTTCTGGACTTTAGTGCCAACAAACTATAAAAGTGCTGAGATGTACTACTTTATAAAAAATCTCAATATTTAAGCTATAGGAAAGACTTATTAAAAAAATTTTTTAAGCTGGAGTAAAAAATGTTCGGTTTTAAAACATTAAATTCTGTGGCCGTTTATTTTCTTTAAAACCAGGAACATATAGTGATTAAAAGTAGTCTTTTTTGGGACATCTTTTCCCAAAAATTACTTAAGTACTGCATTCAAAAAGCTTTTGCTTTTGTAAAAAATTTTTAAAAATATTACTTCATTGTACATCCTTTGAAGCAATCATGACAATTCCAAAGCTCATCTTTTTTTTCAAATGCACTTTGAGGAATTCTTTCGCATTCACGATGAAACCAATTTTTGCAATTAAAACATTGAGCCATTTGCCTTAAAAAATTTATATATATAAATTGTTTCAATAAATTTAAAGGGATCCCAAACTCCCAACACATCTTGGGTTCATATTAAAGATAATTTAAAAAAAAAAAGGTTTTAACCAAGTTTTTTTGTTTAAAAATAAATAATGAATGCATACCGAGAAAAACTAATGTTATTGTTTTAGCCGAAGCTTGCCTTCTCCATTTTATTCAATAACTGAGTCTTCAAATCATACGTCGCAATCTACAGACTTCAGCAATTCCTTTAAAGCGCGCCTAATTCATAAAAGTTTTAATATTTGACGTCAGGGTAGACTTTACAAATGAAATTCTTTTAATTATTATGAAATATTTTTATTCGAAATTTTTTTGATTATTTGTTTAGTTATCTTTTTCTATTTTTAACATTTAAAAAGATATTAAAAACCTCAAATATTTTGTGCTGGTTCATTGTTATAAATTGTTATTGCACCATATATTTAATGTTTATAAATTATGAATATTTATTATCTCAATCAAGACTCTGAAAAAAATTTTTTTACATCAATTACCCGTATAAAATTAGTAACAGCATTTTTATTTGGTTAGATGATATTTCGTTTCAACTTGTTTTGCATGAAGTTCGGAAAGTCAAACACAAAAAATTAGTTTGAATAATCACGTTGAAATATATTTAAAACAAATTATTTTAATGACGGGGGTTCTAAAGTTTTTTATAACAAATGTAGGTAAAAAATAAATAACTAAATAAAAAAGTTCAACATTAAACATCATTTCTTTATTACATTGCAACTGCAAATATTGAAATATTAACTTGAATTAAATTTACTTATTATTTAGAATGACTAAGCAATAAAAATAAAATGCCCCTAAAATTATGTGATATTGTGTTGTTTATTTGATAATTGTTGTTGGTAATGTTACTTATGTTGATTATTTTCATTAATATCAAAATAGTCCTAGATTAATCTGTTAGTTGCTTTGCTCATTGATGATTTATTTCTAATTTAATTTTATCTCTAAGTATAATTTTATGTTAAGAAATAAAAGTTTTTATTTCATTGCGCTCTCTTTTTATAAAAGAGTAGAAAAAAAAAGAAATAAAAGTTTCGCGTAATTAAACTTCCAATGAATAAGAGTTGTATAGAATATTAATATTTTTTTTGCGTCACTCGTTCTTATTTTAAATGAGAGAAATAAAAGTTTAATAGTAACTTTTCTTTGAATAAATGAGAATTGGAAGAGAAAATTTCTTAAAAATTTGTATTTGTTATTTGTGTTCATGTTAAGAGACAAATGCCAAATACGACACAAATAGGGAAATACCAAATATAATGTTTTTTAACACGCATTATGACATTTTAACAATTTAAATTACCATCTAACTTGAATTATTGCCATTAATTAATGTGTTAATTATTGCGTTATTTAATAATAATTTGTCCGTATTTTTGTTAAATATTAGTGGTATAAAATGGGCGAAAATATAACTTCATGTTTTTAAGTTGATGGTTATAAAATATTGAACAGTAAACTTATAATCAAAATTTATAATGCCAACATGAAGTTGCTGACATTTTAAAAGTTTCATCAAAAATCAAATGTAAAATAAAATGATATTTCCTTTTTATCCGTAACCGATTAGGCAAATTTAGCAATTTAAATGAAATCAACGTAATCAAAAAATTTTTATAATAAAAAAAGTTAACAATTCATTAAATATCTCTAATTAATACTGTCAGTTTATGAAATTGTTAATAATTTTTTTTTGACAGGAAAACAAAAAAATGTCATAGCGTAAAAATAACCAGAGAAGTTATAAAATAGTTCCCATTGTTTAAATAAAAATAAGTAAGAACCACAATATATAATACTTCGCTCTCTTGCACAGAAACGAGAGACCGTATGTAAAACGTTCTATATAATTGTAAAATACTCAAATGAAAATCATAAGATTGGTAAGTAACGCTTTAATATTTGTTTTAATTTAAAATTAATAGAAATATAAGTAAAATAAATAAATCTAAAAATTATTAAGATATCTGTAAAAAATAAGTTGCTCCTATAAAATAAAAATAATTTATTGTTTTTACATTATACAAAATTTTTTTTGCGATGTTTAGAAAAATAATACAAATAAATTTGTTTTGCTGTATAATAAAAAAATACTACATTGTACTTTTTGAATTAAAGTAGAAAAACGCAGCTTTGTGTGTTTACACTTTTTATTTGTTAAAAGACTACCGTGACGTCAAATACTAAAACTGTTATGAATTATATGCGCTTCAAAGGAATCGCCTAAGTTTGTAGATTGCAATGTATAATTTGAAGACTCAGAGTTATTGAATAAAATGGAGAAGACGAGCTTCAGGTAAAACAATAACATTAGTATTTCGCGATATGTATTCATTATTTATTTTTAATCAAAAAAACTTGGTTCAAACCTTTTTTTTTTAACATTATCTTTAACACAAGATGTGTTGGAAGTTTAGGATACCTTTAAATTAATAAACATGCAATTTAAAGTCATTGCTTTAATGTAAAATAATGAATGCCTACAAAAATCTTTGTAGATACACTCATCATTCTTTAGACTTTTTTCCTGTTGATCTAAATTTTTATTTTTATTTTCAACTTTTTCAAGCATTTCTTTTTGTTCTTTTTCTTTATTCATTAGTTCTTTTTCTTTATTCATTGTTTTGGAACACATTCCAAAAAATATTTCTTGGTGTCTTCCCACCTTAATAGAACCTTAATAAGTGAAGAAGAAAGAGAAAGCCATCTAGTATTGATAAAACAAAGAAACAATGTTTCATCGTCAATAAAAATGCAATCTGATAATTTTTTTAAATCTTCTATTTTACAGGGTGCATTCTAAAACAGAAAAAAAAAATTATATAGAGACACTACACTTTATTAGCTAGTCGTAAAACAGACTATTAGAATAAAAAATAATGACAATGTAAGAAAAATAACTTCATAGGTAAAATAAAAAAATTCTCTTTTAGTATTAACTGCAGTAAAATCCCGTTAAGTTAGACTCTCACAGGGAATAGATAAATAGTCCGACTTTTTGTATGTATAGAAATGCTCAAGGGGAATTGAAAATCTGTCCGACTTAGTACAAATCCAACTTATCCAGGGTCCGAATTAATGGGATTCTACTGTACAAAATTACTCAAATCATTACCTTGAACCAGGTATGTAAATCAAATGCAAGCTGCTCAGCATCCTCCCGACAACATTAATTGCTTTTCGAAAATGCAAAGTGCAACTTACAAATGGTAACAAGCCATTAAAACCATAACTATGAAGATCAGCATTTAACAATCTCCAAATGGCTTTGTTAATATTAGGACCAACTGCTGAAATATTAAAAAGACGATCCCATGGTAAATAAAACCTTTTATTATGACGTAAATCTGCTAGCTTTGTTTTGACATCTTCTTCTGTTGCTCTGCCAAAGAACAGCGATGTTAAACATTTTGTAACAACTTGGTTTTCTTCTTCTGACCAAAAACGACATAAAAGATCCATTTGTTTTCTTTGTTGCGAAGTAGTTGTTTCATCAAACATTAAACTGAATGCACCTTGACTTAACGTGATACTATTACATAAACGCTTTTCCAACAATGGCCTAAGGCCATCTTGCAAAATATATGAAGCTTTTTTGCCGACTCATAGTAAAACCTTGACTTATTTTACTATCTGGAAACATTCTTTGGAACAATATTGGTGTTTTGTCACAATGTCATAAGGCAAGATCATTCTCTGCCACTTTAAAAAGCCACATGGCTTCTGCAGCAGAAATTTTTTCATTTATAGAGAACTCTAATTGTATAACTTTTTCTCCCCCAATAGATTTTTTGTTAGAACCTACATATAAATGACGAGCAGTTTTTGAAAATCTTAGATATTAGTTAGATAGCAGTTTTTGAAAATCTTAGATAGACACTGACTTATTAAACATAAGTCAGTGTCTATCTAAGATTTTCATCTAAGGTTTTGAAGAATGCTGATATAGTGCTTGGAAACCAACTGAACTGAATTTTAAATCACATTTGCATAGTTTACAGATAGCATATTCAGAATTTCTTTTTTCAGTCCATAACTGGATTTTCACTAGATTTTTGTCTAACTTTTCCAACCACACATCATTCCACTTAACCATTATATATAATACTATATAATCTATTGATAAATATACTAAAAACTAAATATAAAAATCACTAACTTTACTAATTCTATACTATAGAATGATTTATTTTTTTAAATAATAACACCAATTTAGCAATACAAATGGATAATTAAAATTAAAATGTGAATATAAAAGATTGTAGCTGTTATTATAAAATAGTTTTGAAAATTAAATAAAAAACTAAGTAACATAATGTCTAAAACAACTTAAAAATATTAAAAAACAGCAAGTCTAAGTATTTTTTTATAAAAAAAACTTCAAAGTGTAAAAAATTCAAGAAAAAAATGAAAAAATGACAGAAACTAACAAAAAAATGAAAAAAAATAAAGAAAAAAAAAAAGAACCCAAAAAAAATGAAAAAAATGACGACTTGACAACCTGTAAAAAGAAGTAAAACACACAAGATATTGTTAAAAATACGTAATAAAACTTACATTGCCAATTAAATGGTTTCTGTGCACAGTAATATCTGGTATAATCAAGACATACTTTCTAAACACTATCATATTTTTGTTTCCAGTCAAAGCTAAACGGAGTTTTTTTGATGTGTCTTTCCTGAGCCATTCAGAATCTCTATAAATCTTTAAGAAAATGTACAAATACATGTTTAATAACACATACAAAGTTTTGATCAGAGGCTATACTAGGAAAAAAATATGGGCGGTGGTACCCCATATTTTTTTCCTAGTATAACCTTTAATTGGAAAAAACAATATTTGCCATAAAAAATATTAAAAAAAAGAAAGAGGTCCTTGATTTTTCATTTAGGCGGCCCCTAAATCGGTGCCCAAATACGGTCAACACTGTTGAAAACGGTCTAGAATAGCTTTTGGTGATAATAAACATTTATTATAAAAAAATAATAAATTTATTGTTGATAAGACATTTTATAAAAGGGTTCTAGTAAAGTATAATATATATTGATAAGATTTACATGGACAGATACCAAACTACTTTAGGCAGATTGCCCAATCTATTTACAAAAAGAGAGTCAACTCTCTTTTTGTAACCTAAACTTGTTACTTTAATCAAGAATTTTATTAAATATTATCATATTATAAATCATAAGTTACTCTATCATCTTCGCTTGTTAAAAAATACAAAGTACTATACCTTAAACTCTGGAAATTCTAGTATTTCTTTTATGTGAACCTTTGCAGGGCAATCGAATTTCTTTGTAACTTGCACAATATTTTTATGTTTTCTACAAGAATGGTCTCTTGCCTATATATTAGAATATATATATATATATATATATATATATATATATATATATATATATATATATATATATATATATATATATATATATATATATATATATATAAATAAAGTATATATATAAATCAGACATTTTGAAGACACTTTAAAGTATATATATAAATCAGACATTTTGACCAAAGGAAATTAAATTCTATAAAATAAATACTTTATTATATTTATAAAAATTAAAAGTAAAGTAAATTAAAAATAAATTAAAAACTTTAAAATAAAACTCAAGCTAAAATTACTTTTTGTTACGTTTTTAATTGCATTTAAAAGAAATTACTTTAAAACTTATCTTTTGAAACGCTTTATTAAAGTTACGCAAAACACTTTTACATATTACTCCTATTTATTGTTTAATAAATAAACAAATTTTATTTAAATTATTGAAAAGAAAAAAATATAATACTTTTAAGTTGTTTAAACATTTTTTTTCAAAGTTGCAAAAAAAAATTGTCTAAAGAAACAAACATTGTCTTTTTAAAATTGTAATACTTAATCATTTCATTCTTTGACTAAAAGTCAAGTTTAAAAAAAAACAAAAACTTTAAAACTTTGTAAAAAAAAAGGCAATTAAATCCTAGGAAGACTTAACTTATTCATAATTTAAACATGTAAAAAATTATCTTTCAATAAAAAATTTTTAAAAGACTTTTTATGATAAATTTAAATATTTGAAACTATTTTAAAAATAGTTTCAAATGTTTAAATTTATCATAAAAAATACATACCTAGAAAAAAAAAAATTAAATATAACATTTATTTACATATAATGCGTTTATTTTAAATTATAATTTTTGTACTTGTTGGAGATGTCAAAAGGGGTTTGTCCTCAACAACAAAAAATAAAAAGCACCTCTCATGACAATTATTCCATTACTGCAATTTCATGAATTAATAGTCTGGCTTAGATGAACCAGAAAATAAAACAATTACCAATGAGTAATAAATGTAAAAGGCGGCTATGGTGAGGGTCATAGGACACACCTCTCTTGATGACTTATGACAACGACCATGTTTTGGGATAAAGAAGGAAAACGAACTAATAAAGTAGTACCAGATGGTGATGCAACAGTTTAAGAGTTAAGATTAACTATTATAATTTGCCTATGTGATATCAGCTCTGCATCCATACCTTGTAATAAGATTTGGATTTAGCAAAGTCCATAGCTAGATGAAAGACTCAATGCCATTTTTTTGTGTTATAATTAAAGACAGAAGTGCTATCTAATATATTGTTTTGAAAAAAACAATAAGATGGCTGAATATATTTAACTAACTGATAATGGTAATGTGGATTGAAGCGAAGATGGAGAATTGAATAGGGATAATTTTAACTAGGGTGATTTTAAAATGAAGCCCCTTAACTTTGAAGCGGTTAGTGATTCAAATATTTTTGATAGAAAACAACTTAAAAGAGAGTGAGATGCGCAAATGCAAGAAACATAAAAAAAATTTCAAAACAAAACACTTGAGGTTTTAAAAGATATAATACCATGGCAGGGAAATGTTACCATTGAGATTTTACCTGTTAGTTATATAACTGAGGTTACAAAGCGAGACAATGGAATGCAACAATAATATACAATTTAAAATTAAGCAAAACTAGTTATAAAACCAAATATGAACATAAAAATTTTAAAAAAAAATTTGGTAGAGATAATGAAAAATAATTTTTAATTTCAGTATGAGATTGATACATTATTTAAAAGAACTTAAAATAAATAATAATAAATTTATAAGAAGAAAAAACTAAAAAATCTCATAATTGAAAAAAACAGTTTTATTGATATGTATTAAATGTTAAAGAGAAGATATTGATAACAATAAAAAAAAAATAAAACAATAATAAAAAAATTAATAATTTTTTTTTTAGCACGAACTTTAAAGCTGTTGTGTAACTTACCGCTTCATCATTTTTTCTCTCTCTGTACTCAGCCTTTACTGTAACATTTCGGTCTTTCCCTTGTTGACAGTCAAGAGTAGACTGTGAAGATATAATAAAAGGAACTCCAGAATAGGGAAAATCTTTATCTTCAAAAAAACTTTATGATTTTTTTTGGTCAATTCTATAAAACAAATAAATAAATATTGCCATTATATCTAAAACAACTTATTTCAGAAAATGAAAAAATAAAAATATAATTTAATATCTATTTATAAACCAAGATTGTAGGATATAGAAGGGTATTAATGCATTATTTTATTTTATTTATTTTTAAATAAGTAAATATTTCAAAAAATACTTTATTTTTAAAATTACAAATATTTACATTAAAATTGTTTAACTTAATAAAATAGACTCTAGAAGTATAATATAAAATATAAAAGGAATAGAAAAGATCAATATTGATAATTTTTTTTTACTTTTCTACCTTTTTACTTATCATTACTTCCATAACTATCAGCAAAACATTTCTCCAGAAAACAAATGTCCGTTTACTATTGCTAGAAACTATTGTAAAAAGGTTTTGTCTAATGCATAAACCCACTATTCTCAGGTCATGAAATTTTGTATTTCATCTAAAAAATTAGGCTCTTGTGACTTCTGGAGAACATGCAACAGCAGCATAGAAAAAAAATTGAAGGCAAGCAGCCAATTTGACCAGCTAACACATGGAATTGATGGTCAATTGTTTTTTTGGACAGTCAAAATTTTTATTATTTTCTTTGATTAATTTTAAATTGTAATTTTATATACACAAAAATAATGAATGGTTGAAAATTAAAAAATTTGCATTTTTTAAAAAAAGATAATTTTAAATAAAATAAATGCATTTTAAATGGGAATGCAAATAACTAACATTCACATTACATCTATACATACATCTTTTATTTTACGCATAAACATATACTTCTATATACATTGTTGGATTGTAAAAATTTTTTAAATTTGCAAACCTTGTAATTCCTTTCCCATTCCTCTGGAGAATGCTGAAACATAATGCACTGTGTGCAATATTTGGTGTTCTTTTAGTTTTAAACAAACATCTCTATACGCATTAAAAATGTATCGTTCTTCGTGAGTTTCTTCAACGAAATCAAAAGGTACTGTTGTTGATTCTGGTTCTGCACATAGTAAATAAATGAAAATTATGAAATAAAAAATTTTGAATAATAACTATATTTCAAAATTTAAAAAAAAAATTAAAACTTGTTTCTTTTACCGAATATTTAACTTCATAAGTATACATTTTTCTACCTAATATTTGCCATATGTAAAATATTTATTAAAAAATGTATTAGTTTATGTCATAAATTAAATGCAAAAAGAATGTGCCTTAGAGCAAAGTTTCAAGTTTAAGTTAAACTTAAAGCCTGCATCAATTAAATATAAAAGCAAAAAACGAAATATATTAATTTTTTAAGATATACGTTAGGTATACTATCACAATGTATCAATTCTTGATACTTAAAAAACATTAAACAATGTTAATTAAACAAAGTTAATAACATTTTAACTAATTTTTTTTTTAAGTTTAACTTTGTTTCAGTGCAATTAAGGCTTAAATACACTTAATGACATTAATTAATTTTTACTACTAATATAAATAAATTAATGCCATCAGTTGATATCATATTACTATATTAATATTATTAATATTTTTGTTCAGATATATTTACATTGAATATAAAATCTTACCAACAAAATCTTTGGGATCTAATGAAGAAACAATCTCACAAACATTACAATCTCCCAAATTATTCTCGTTCATTTTATTCAACTTTTAAATTTTTTTGATAAATACAATATAAATATCAATAAACAAATATAATTAAATATTCAAAGAGCAAACTTCGTTCGAAATTTTTTATTTCAAAAGCATGGTAATAAAATTTTCGGATGCTTTTGAGACAATCTTTGCGTCATAGTTGATATCAATAAATTTTTCCGTAGTCTGCAAATTTTAAAATCTATGGCACCTCCTTTTGGTGCATGCTAAAGATCGCTAACCCTTTCAAATATAGTTTAAGTTTAAGTTGTGATTCTAATTTGTAATGTTCAAACTGTGGAGTTTATCCTAAAGTTGTTTTGAGCACTGGTACAAACATTAAGCAAACAAGATTCTTTTAAGACTGAAGTTTCCTCCAAAAAGGTGACTAGAAAGTTAAAAAACCAATAATCAAACCCGTTGCTATGGCGGTAACTAGGGAAGCCTGAAAAACTATGGTCAACTAAAACATAAATATTAAAAAAACTAAATTGAATTATAAGAAACTGTTTTCATATTAATAATCTCCGTTAAATTTTGAATAAAAATCAAGTTTGATTTTTAAGGGGATCTGCTACCTTAAGGGAAATTGTGCCAGAATCTAAAGTTGTTACGTTAATTATTATTTAATTAACGTAACAATTAACGATGTATACAGGTGTCATTGCATATACGGATGATATAATTTCGCAAGGCCCAACAACATTTTCTGTTCTCAAAATTTTTTTTACCTTCGTTCAATTTTATGGGATAAATGGAATTATTCTATTAACTACAGGAAAAATAGAGTCTGGAAAAAGCTGGATTAAAAACAACATTTTTCATATTAATAATGTACCTACCAAGTTTCAAAGTAATTTAAAACTTCTTAATTTTCTTTCGGCTTATAATAAAAACAAGAATATGATTGCAACAAAACAAATATAATTGAACGCATAGTGCAATTTCTATCTGTTTTATGAGCTCTTAAAATTAAGGATCTCAGGGATTTTAGAGACTTTTTAAAAAAACGTGAGTTAGATGTATGAATGAGTTGTGAAAACATTAATTTATTTGATGATGAATAGATTCGAGCAATTGTATTCACCGGCACTGTCATTTAGAGTGGTGCCTCTGTAACCACTTAACAGTGTTTAGTCTAATATTGGGACTAAAAGTCAGAAATGAAGAGATTCAAATGCGTACCATTAGTTATTTTTCTTTCATAAAACCATAACCGAGTGTTGTAAATACGTACTGTTATCAAGTACTATTAGCAATAAAAACCCAAAGATTTTACTCATCTAATATGTTGTCAAAAAAATGCAACTTTGACTTTCTCAAAATTTTGATTTTGTTACTTAAACCCCTAGTGAAGTTCACAAATAGAACTTGTTTGTGTCAACCTTCTAGAATAACTATTTATTTAATTTCTTAGCTGTACCAAAGTTATTGTAGGGCTCAGGTGTTATTACAAGACAGTTGTTATTACAAGACTTTAATGAAGATTGAAAATCTGACCAATCTCTTTTGTAATAAATAAAATTATTTATCATTTTATTAAACAATCCAATATGTCACTCATACTTATACTTATTTCCGGTATACTGTGTAAATTACTGTGTATATTATCTGTGTAAATTACTCAATTACTGTGTATAAATAGTCAATTCTTTATAAACGAAGTACTCGCAATATGCAATTTATTTGATGTAAACGTTTTCCAATGTATGATAGATAGAAACAAAATTGTTGTTACACGCCCTAAGGAAGTATTGGAAGTCATTATTGTGGCATTTTTAAATTGATCAATACTCCTACTGGATTTCAACTAACCAAAGATTACCCAATTTGATGAAGGAGAACTATTCAAGAACACTAAAGGAACAGATCTTGTATTACTTTTACTTACATTGTGATTATTAGGAGTTTAAAATAACTAAAATGATGCTTCAATGATATGTTTTAAAGTTTCAAGTAATCAACACACATAATATTATATTTATTTCTTCACTTTAGGTAAATCATATATAGGTTAATATATACAAATACATACAAACACCTAAACATACAAATACCTAGATAAATAAATACATAGGGTTTTTTTATCGTGAAATATTTTACAACAATATGCAAGTATATATCTAAAAAGTTTAGTACTATGTTATTTTTATATTTAAATATAAAAATTGGAATCTGATACTCTCATACTTTTCATCACATTAGCAGGGTTGCCATATGTCCTTATTTTACGTAGGAGAGCGCAAAACTAAACTAAATAAAATTAAAACTTTTAGTACGTTCTCCTACGTGTAAAAACAGGACATATGGAAACCCTGCATTAGAAGAGACATCCATTCTACTTAGATAATGAATTACTTTTCACGCATGGCTTTACAAACTTTGTAATTTAATAAATTTTGTTTTATGCGTATTAGCCCATACTATATAAGCATGTGGTTTTTCAAAAAGCCAACAAAGCAATGACAAAAAAACTAAAAAGTTCTTTGCAAAATCTTTTCTGCGATCAAGCTGAATGGCAAATGACGTTTTAATATTTTTAATAAAGAATGAGATAAAATGCCGAATGGATTCATAATTGTAACTACAAAAAACTTGAATATTTTAATTTTTTATTACTTCTTGTGAAGGAAACTTTTCATCATTGTCTTTGATTGAATATGTATATAAACGTATTACAACCTTGATTCAAGTGTCTATGATTACATTCATGCTTAATATTATTTCGTTTTTAAAGCGTCTTAAAATTTGAAGTATTGTTTTTTAAAGTTAGTTTTAAAATGTTCGTTTTGAAATTTGTTTATTAGGTTTGAAATATTTGTTTATGCTTTGAAGAAGCGTAGAAGTAACATAAAAAAAATATTGTTTATGCTTCAGATTCGTTTGATTAATTTCTTATTTTTTTTATCATTTTATCATTTTTTATCAGTGTTAAAATATTGTCATTTCTTAATATTTATATATCATTATTTATTTTATTTTGTTACTTTTTGCGAATAATTTGTATTTTAAGATTCCAACGTTAGCTTCATAAAAAACCACTTATGTTAGTGACTGTTTATTTATGCAACTTTGGAACTGCAACTTGCAACCTGCAACTTTAGAAACATACATGTTTAAACTCAGCAGTTCATACTCCACAACCAATACGGAGATTCTTGATTACCCAAGAATAAAAAAAATCTTACTCAAAAATAATTGGCTCTAATTTGTCATTAGAGTTTATTCTTCTCCAGCTAATTGCTTTGGAGAAACTTTCATCTTTTTCATTCCAAAAATAGAAAAAAGTTATTTTTAATACAATTTTTAATTTAAAATTACTTGAAATATATGCGAAGTTTGAAAGTAATTTTCAATCAATCAAGTTTTACCAGACAAAATGTGATTATGTTCTTCTAAATATATTTCTTAATCAATAAAACAATTGTTAGAAAAAAGTTGACCATTATTTTGGTTGACTAAAAAGAGGAAAACGTTTTTTCGAAAAAAAATATTTTTTATTCATTTTTAATTCCATAACTAATCCTCAACAACATATACACCATTACTGTCTATAACATCTTGCTAATGATTAGGCAAAGAACAAAGGTCGTCGGTACACTTGTTATCAAATCTTTCAATATGCAAGCTGCTGCTTTGTGATCGGAGCAATTTACAACCTTAGTACTGTTAAGTATGGAAAGTAATCAATTTAAAGTTAATTAACTAAATATGCAATTTAACTTACTTGCTTATATTTTGAAAATGTACTTTTTAATAACTGATTTTTAATTAAAATTTGAATGCCATTAGTTAATCACGAAGACAAAAAACTAGTTATTTTGTCATTCTAAACACTTTACACCAAAAATCTTCTATTGTTTTTTATTGTTACCATTAGTAATCATTATTGTTATCATTAGTAATCATTATTGTTACCATTAATAATCATTATTGTTACCATTAGTAATCATTGTTGTTACAAAACACCATACCAACACACTAATGTAAAACCATGTTGTTTTTATTAATGAAGTTTACCACAATGCAATATAAACGCACCCAGTATACCACATGTTGATAAAAGTTATATAATAGGTATTTTTTAAATAAGTTATTTAAGTTAACTTTGCAGACTGTGTCGTACTCGTATTTTATAGCCTATGTGTTAAAAAAAATAAACTCAAAAAAAATATCAAAATGTAATTATACATCCTAATTTGTAATTCTGTTAAACCATTTTTGTCGGGTGAATGGAAAGATCGAGTTTTTGCATTTATATTTGTTACATTTGTAAAATTATCAAATTTTTATTTATGTTCAAGGTAGAGCGTAGCGTCTTAGCAAATAGTCTATATTATATTATTTTGAAGTTTATTTAATATTGTTTGTTCGCAATTAAAGTTGAAAACTCTATTCACTTATTTTTATGTAATGAAATTGTGGAATATGATATTACCTTGCCTTACCTAACCTAAACAAGACCCTTAAGTTGTCTGTTTATTAAGCACCTGTATTTATTTATTGCACAACTCATACTTTATGTAGTAATTTATGAATAACTTTCGCTTTGATTTTAATTTCTTGCTTTTTGCTGTTTGTCTTTTTTATTTGTTTTAATCAATTTTTAATCATTTTACTTTCTTACAAAAGTATGTAGAATTATATAAATAAAATCAAACTCAGTGAAGGTGAAAGTGAAAAGTGGCTTTTTTGGAACTTTGTTTTTAAAGCATTTCAACATCAAGATTTTATTGGCTTCAATTTACATAGTGAGTACATAAAATGAACTTTGCATTTTAAACACAACGGTTGACTGCAGAAAATGGCAGATACTCCTCAAAATAAATTCTTGGAAACCATTATAGAAAAAGCAAAAGATATTGGTTAGATTTTTTTTTTTTTGTTGCTAATACATAATAATAATCACCTCACAACAGTTAAATGTATGAATGTAAAAAACCAAGACTTAGGACAAAAAATACATATTTTTATCATTATCTATTGTCAACAATCTCCTTGTTTCTTGTTTGAAATGGTTAGGAGGTTACTTTTTTATTTGGATACATGCTCTGTTTTATTTGACTAATTTTATCTCTATTTTTGCAAATAAATAAATAAAAAAACTAAAGAATGAAGAGATTTAAAAAAGACCATAGGTCTTGTCGCAGAAAACCGCAAAAAATATAGAGAAATAAAAAATATATAGAAAATAAAAAAATACCAGAAAAATACTACTTTCATAAAAACATAAGATGAGAATTCGATAAAGTATTATATGTTTTATAATATATGCATAAAGTATTCATTTGACATAAAAACGTTAAAAATATAAAAATGTGTCTTCGATAGAAAAAATGATTTCTTTTATTTTATTTTTTATTTTTTTGAATAAATGGTAATTCCATTCAAAGGAAAAATCAAAGTTTTTCAAAACTATTCTGTTCCAAAGAATAGCTCCTCGAAATGATATACTTGTCTTTCCAAAATTAGTTTGAAAAGAAGGTTGTTGAATTAAATTATCATTTCTTAAGTTGTATTTACTTTTATCTTTTAAGGTATATAGATTATTAGAAGAAATATGAGATTGTTAGTTTTACATTTGTACATAAAACAAAGTATGTTAAAAATATTCAGCTGATAAATATTAAGAATTTCAATTTTCAAACAACAGAGGCTTAGCATGAGCAAATCTATTTTTAAAATTGATTAGACAAGCAACATGCTTCTGCTGACGATAAAGTGATAACAATTTAGATTTATTGGTATTACCCCAGAAAGCGTTTGCATAATTAACATGACAATGGATAAAATATTGTCATCAACAATTTTAAAATTGAAAGCATTTAACATAACTTTAGTTTTCATTGGTTCTTTAAACAAAATGTGTTATTTTATTCTCAAAAGCGTTTTTTATTAATTTTTATAAAGTTAAACACATTTTTTTTTTTTAGAAGAAAATAAAAATAAAAATGGTAATGTTTACCGAATATATTAATAAAAGAAAAGTTTTACTTCAAAGCTATACTCTGCAAATAGCAGAAAAATTTATTAACGTCTGAGACAGTTATATAACCAGGCCCATCTTTGAGTCATACTAGCCCCCCCAGCGTAAAAAACGGTTGTGGCCGCTGCAGCCTCTCCTTTCACCTTTCTCCACTCACACACTAAAATCTGTTCGTAAACACAATTTTTTTATATGCTTCACATAATAAATTACTGCATAAGACCAAAAACCAACTGGTAAATGGGGTAATTATAACCCAATAATCTAAAGAATATTCATTGGGAAATCAGATCTTTCTATTTTTTTTTTTTTTTTTCTTTCTACTTAGATAATATGTTACAAAATCAGAAAGAAATATCCTTAGATATTATCGACAATAGGAAAGGTAGATACAAGTTTCTTTGGTAACTCGTACAAATATCAGTTAAAGTGGAAACAAAACTCTTGAAATGCAAACATTCATTTGGAAAACAAATGTCCGCAATGTTTAGATTTTTTTATTGTGTAGATTTTTAAAAGTTTAATGGCGTGCGATGTAATTGCAATAGAATCCATATCTGGAAGATGGACAAGAAATTCAAAACTAGAAATAAATAAAACACAGTCTTACTTTTGCCCTTCAAGCTCTGCTAAAACCTTATCTATGATAATATTAACCTCAACAATTATTTTACCTCACCCAGTTAAGTCTTATGCCTAAAAATACGTTAATTCGTCAAGTTGGCGTTTGGGCGCTTTGTTTCTAGTCAGCAGAGTACTTGTTAGCTGATAGATAGAAAGTACTAACTTTACCTTTGAGTGTTTATATGTTTAACCAAAAATGGGTTGTATTCAGTTAGTAACTCTAATGAGCCAAAAAAAATTTCATTATGACATGACCCAATTTTCTGGTCTGATCCGCAAAATGTAAGCACTTTGATACGCCATGCGTAAAAAATAACTCGTTAGACTTTTTTATTAGGCCGACATAAATATGTACATAATAATAAATATGATTAAAACTTACCTGAAAGAAGAAATTTTGTGACATTATCACAAAATTTTTTAGGTAAACTATGAGTTCTTTATTGAGCAAAGAATTATTTTACTACTGGAAAAGTTGCTCATATAGCAATCAGTAAGCATGTGCAATCTGTTGAACATAATAATGCTACCTCTATCTTTATTATTCAATCTTCTTTTTTACTCTGAAACTGTTTAACAAAATTGTAATCAAAACTGGAACTGCATTCACTTCGAATAACAAAGATAGAGGTAACATTATTATGTTTAGCAGATTGCACATTCTTACTAATTGCTATATTGGCAACTTTTCAGTAGCAAAATTCTACTTGGTTAAATGCACTTCCGCGGTGCTCTGTGACAAGACCGTTAGGTTTTCTTGGAGCAACTTAATAACAAAAATAAAATGCATCTTTGCTTGTTAAAGAACTCATTTTTTTCCTGAAAAAAAGCAAGATTTTTAGTAAACACTAACCCTTTAGCAGTATACTTCAAAAACTAGTAAATGAAGAAACTTCATTTCTACATTTTCTAGTTTTCAAAAAAATAACTCTTTTGAGGCACGTCGCAAAGTTTCAACATTGTCATAAGTTTCAGACTTTTAATATATGGTTTAAATCAAACAAACTATCACTTAATATAGATAAAACTAAATATATTCTATTCCACTCTACTCAACAAATTAAAAAGCTTCCTTTTAACCTACCAACAATTACTATAGAAAATATAACCATCGAAAGAGCTCAAAATACAAAGTTTTTAGGTGTTCTAATTGATGAACACATCTCTTGGAAGCCCCACATCAACTATATAAATACAAAAATATCAAAGAACATAGATCTACTTTATAAAGCAAGATCTTTCTTGACACAAAAAAGTCTAATACTCGTTTATTTTTCATTTATACATAGCTATCTTATGTATGCCAATATAGCATGGGGCAGTACCCACATAACTAAATTAAAACCGCTTTATCTGCGTCAAAAGCACGCTTCAAGACTAGTGTTCAACTAAAGCAAACTTACTCATGCTCAACCCCTACTGGAGCAAATGAACGCTTTAAATATTTTTCAAATTAATATTTATCAAAATATACTTTTTTTTTTTTTTTTTTTCAGTTTACAATTATTAATCGTAATATAACAATATATAAACTTGGTATCTGAAAGAAGATCCAAATGATCTTGTCGCCAGAACCATATAAATTATATAATAAAATAAAAATACAATTGATTAAATAAATATTAACAATGTAGAAGAAACAAAAACTGAAAATAATTTTACAAATTATCAAGAGTGAAAAAAAGAATTTTACATTTCAAAAATATTTATATATATTGCCAGTAGAAAGAATATAGTTTTTTAATTTAGTTTTAAAAACGGAAAACGAAATTGACAAATCAAAATTTGGAACAACAATTTTGTTCCATAAATACGGTGCTCTATAGTTTATGCAAAATTGATTAAACTTTGTTTGACAAAAGGGTTCAATTAATAAATTATTATTTCGTAAAGCATATTTGTTTATAGCTTTATAAGTAAAAAGATCTTTGAAATTGGACAATGGTCGTTCACTTTTACAACGAAACATAAAACATAAAAAGTTAAGTGCATTAACGTTTTTAAATAAAATATTTGAATGAGAAAAACGATTTTCGAAACATATTAAACGCATTGCGTGTTTCTGACGATGGTAAAGATTTCGTAACTTACTTTTAGAGGTACTTCCCCAAACAATATTTGCATAATTTATATAGCTATGAATAAATGAGTAGTAGAGTTGAATTAAATTTTGTTTACTTAGATAATATCTGACCTTATATAGAATTCCAATACTTTTAGCCAATTTAGTAGAAATATAGTCGATATGATACTTCCATGTAATATTTTCATCAATGTAAATGTCTAAAAGTCTTTTGACCGACTTCTTTTTTATTTCAATTTTATCAATAAAAAGTTTAGGCAATTTATTTGGTAAAAAACGCTTTTTTGCAAGAGAGTGGAAAAGGATCCACTTTGTTTTGTCAATGTTTAAAGTTAACTTGTTGCACTTAAACCAGTTGGAGATCTGATTGAGTTCTTTATTCATATTTGAAAAAAGCTCATAAATGCCACTGTTTGACAGAAATAAGTTAGTATCGTCCGCAAAAATTATACTCATAAGGTTAGAAGCTTTATTTAAATCATTTATATAAACTAAAAACAAAAGTGGGCTTAGAATAGAACCCTGTGGAACACCACATTTTATGTCAATTAATTTTTCATTTTGAAAATAATCTCCATAGAAAACAAATTGCTTTCTATTTTCCAAGTAACTTTTATACCATTTTATTAATTTGCCATTAATTCCGTAAAATTTGAGTTTTTTAAGTAGAATTTTGTGATCGACCGTGTCGAATGCTTTTGATAGGTCAATGAAAATACCTAATGTATATTGTGATCTACCAAATGAATCGGAGATTTCACAAATGAACTTTGTAATGGCTTGTCAGTTGAATAATTTTTTTTAAAACCGAATTGATTTTTATATAGAAGTTTATTTAGATTAAGGTAATTGTATGTTCTATTGTATATAATTCTTTCTAAAATTTTTGAGAAAGTTGAAAGAACTGAGATAGGGCGATAATTACTAATATTTGATTTTTTTACGTTTTTGTATATAGGAGTTACTTTAGCTATTTTTAATTGGTCGGGGAATACCCCTTGCTGTATAGATGCCCTAAAGACTTTATAAAGGATACATTTTAAGTTTTCAAAGCAATCTATGACTATGTTGCCATTTATTTCGTCCGCACCCGTAGCTTTGTTTCTTTTGAGAGATTTGTAAGCTCTCTCAAACTCATCAAAAGATAAGTCAGAATGTAAATTATCTATAAAAAGCGAATTATTTATAGGCTCTAGGAAATCACTAAAATTTTTTTCTGTAATAGGGATCTTGTTTGCCAATTTGGTTCCTATGTCAATGAAATATTTATTAAACTCGTTTGCAATTTCGTTTGGTTCATATATATTTTTTTTATTTATTTTAATTACTTTAGGAAGAGAGTTCGAATTTATTTTTTGTTTTCTTGTTATTTCTTTCAACGTTCTCCAAGTATTTTTTGAGTCGTTTTTAAATTTACTAATTAAATTAGAATAATAATTTTTTTTTAATTTTTTACGAATTTTTTCAAATAAATGTTGGTAATTTTTGGTTTTCATTTGATTTTGTTTTTAGATATTTTATATATAGTTTCTGTTTGATTTTAGAGGATTTTCTAAGTCCTTTGGTAATCCATGGACTATTTAAGGTTTTTATTTTTGTTATTTTTTCACAAAGTGGAAAGTTTGCATCGTATATAGAGAAGAACGTATCAAAGAATCCAAATACACTTTGTTCAAATACAAATCCAAATACACTTTGTTCCATCGTCTTCATAAAAAACAAGATATTCCATTAAAACTTCCTGATCTTTTTATTGATAACGCATTATTAAAAAGAGAGCAATCAATAAAGTTTTTAGGTGTGGTTCTGGATGAAAATTTAACCTGGAGGGACCACATAGGTCTAATTGAAAATAAAATATCAAAAAATATAGGTGTTTTGTATAAAGCCAAGCAGTTTTTAAATCTATCTTGTTTAAAAAACTTATATTTTTCTTTAATTCATTGCTACTTAAATTATGCAAACGTTGCTTGGTGCAGCACAAACGCAACAAAAGTAAAAAAACTGTTTAGTAAACAAAAACAGGCTATAAGGATAATTACAAACGTAGACCGTTTCTCTCACACTAAAACATTATTTAATAAACTTAATATTCTAAATGTATATAAACTAAACCTTTACCATATTCTTATCTTCATGTTTAAACTTGATAAAAAAATATCACCAATGTTATTTAATTCACTTTTTGAAAAAATAAACCACATATACCCTACCAGATTTTCAAAAAACAATTACATTCAATCCAAAACACATTATTCAGCAACCAAATTCTCAATTGCAAATCGAGGTCCTAAGCTGTGGAATACAATATTAAATAATGAGCTGAAATCTAATTATTCTTTAAACCAGTTTAAAACAAAACTTAAGCAATTACTAATGATACATGAAAATGAATTAAAGTTCTTCTAAAAAGCTTTTTAAACTAGCAAACAAAAACAAAAATTAACCTACTAATTACTCTTTAATATTATATTTAATATTCTAAACAATAGTCTGCTATTGTAATTTCTTATCTTATAAGTTTTGAATTTACAAACGATTTTTTAAGTTTTATTATTTGAAATACTAATTACTAAAAATATTGTAAAATTTTATAATTTCAATTTTTATTAAAAAAAGTTATTGTAAATTCTTTTTGTAATATTAATACTTATATATCATCTTATTTTACTAATCAGTTCTTAAATATAAATACTCTTTGAATTACTAAATATTTTAAACGTTATATATTTTATTTTTTACATTTTGTTAAAATATTTTATTTAATGAATATGCATTTTTTTGGGGGGGCTTAATGATAAGATGAATTTTGTCTTCTTCAAGCCCCAGTCATGTAAATATTTGTTTTTATAAATTACGAGTGTAAATTATTTTCAATCGGCAAATACAATACTAAAAAAAAAAAAAAAAAAAAAAAAAAAAAAAAATTTATTATATATTGTATTTGCGTCTTCATTAAAGTTAATATGTTTCCGATGCAGAAGTGATAATTGATATTGGAAGGATTTTATATTGCTCTCATTGAAGACACGTTTTTTTACTATATTTTGTCTTTCGGGGTTATTAGAGGATACAGTATGGATTGTTAGAAAAATGGGGAAATGATCGGATATGTCGGTTTTTATAATTCCTTTTTTTAATTTCCAATTATAAATATCTGTTGTAAAAATATTATCAATCAACGTAGTTGAAGTTTTGGTTATTCTAGTGGGGCGATTAATTAAAGGAAGAGCTCCTGCCATAAGTATTTCATCATAAAAATTTTTTATTTTTTTATCTTTATTATAAATTAAACAGTTCATGTTGAAATTTCCAATTATAAAAGTAATTTTGTTTTCTTTGCTACCTTTGTGAATGATATTTTGCTAAAAAGAAATTAAGATTTTCAGACGCACCATCAGGTGGTCTATAACAGCAGCTTAATAGAATACTATTTTTTTTATTGTTTAAAATTTCAATAGTTACGATTTCTTTATCACCGTCAGAAACGCACGTATCATTCCTAATGTTGTTCCTTAACGTAAATCAGAACTCCTCCACCGCGTTTATTTGTTTGTCTTTTTAATAAAATTGTTTCAAAACCTGGAAGATGGAAAATAGAATTATTTTTAAAATCATTCGAAAAAATCCACGTTTCTGTTAAGCAAATTATGTTAAAAATATTTTCAGTTTCATCTAAAAAATCGCAAAACTTTTTAAAATTTGTATTTAGACTTCTTATATTAATGGGAAGGATTCTGATTTTTTGATTTTCAGTGCCATTTTTTTTCTTTTCATGTTTAAATATAAACTAAGTCTGGTTCCAGAACATTTTACAGCCCACTTTTTTGTAAACAACGTAAACAAATACAATACAAGAGCAACGGGAAACTTTAAGATACCCTTTGAAAAAACTAAACTCTCAAAGTTTTCAATAAAACATCGTGGTCCCTATTTATTTAACAAAATAATTTCTAGAAACGAATCGCTAATAAATTTAAACAACGAACAGTCCCTTAAAACAAAGTTAAAATCTACAATAATGAAGTTAAACAACTACAAGGAGTTTTTTTAAACTCCAATTTAAAATTTAAAAATTAAAAATAATATAAAACAACCCTAATAAAACAAAAAATGTAACTTTTCAAAGGAATCAATAAAAATAATACTAAAAGGAGATAGTAACATTAATAATTTTAAGGCATATATGTATCACATACATATTTGCCACGTATGCAACTGATTTTTATGTGTATTACACGTCTAGAAGGTACTCGATGACAAGACTGACTTTAGTCTTCTGCGAGCTTCCTATAACTACAAACAATTAATTATTTTCTTCAATCTTACACAAATCTTGTTTTTATCATACTTTTATATATATATTTTTTATTCTGATTGAAAGAATATAGAAGGTTTATTTCTTGGGTAATTTTTACGTTCACGTTATTCTATTGTGTACTTTGTATTTATTTTTATCATGTCTCAAAGTTGAATGTAACAATATTTTAGATTTATCTCTTATTTATTTTGGACTTTATTTTTACGATATTTATATTTGTACTAGCAAAAAGCAACCCGTAATACGGGTTTTGGTCGGTCTGCTACATAATTAATTTATAGTGGCTGTTTTACAAAATTTAATGTTGCAAAACCTTAACTAATACCCTTTTAGAAAATCGCCTTCAGCTTGAAAAAATTAATCCATCTGTAAAATTAACATAAAAAGTATGAGGAGGTAAAATAATTTACCAACTACTACTAAACAATTACTACTTAACATTATTTAAGTAATTTACAAATGGCATAGGTCATAACAGTGAAAGGCAGAACCATTTTCATCGACCTTCCTAAGTTTAACACAATACGTTTTTAGTTACTGACACAAAATAATAACACTTGGTCATGCTTTAAATTGACGAAAGTGTCAACTAAATCCTTGTAATAATTTTTATAATACGAACCATTAAGATTAAAATGAAGTTAACTTATATTATACAGGAGTTATCCCCTTTGACTAATTATTCTTTAGAAAAGAAAATTGTTAACTTTAAAATGTTAAATGCACACATTTAAATAAATTTATAAAAAATAACAAAGTTTATTATAAATAACTACGCAACTGAGTACAAATACCTTTCAAACAAAAAAAATTAAATTTACGATCAAACATGGGTATAACATTTTTTTTAATGCATAAATGCATCATATGACAAACCTAAAATAAAAATTATAAGAGATAAGTAGACATACAAATTTGTAAACCAAGCTGACCCGACCCGAGTCTTGTTAAGTCTGTTCAACACAGACCATTTCTATATTATTTTTTTGGCCTCTTTATTTCATTAATTTTAAGTAAACGGTAATTTGCCACCATTTACTAAAAATTCCTATTGTTACTCGAAATTTAATTTTTCTAAATATTTTGACTCTAATAAAGAGGTTCCTTCCCTCTTTTTGCTTTAATGGTGGCCAGGTGAATAAAATAATAAAATGTAAAACAATGATCTACATATATAAGAATGTTTTCTTTCTTTCCTCAAAAGTGTTGCAAATACAGACTAAGCTAACTAATAAGTTAAACACATAAAAAAAACTTAAGTAACTCGATATTAAATGCGCAAAACTACAATATTCTCCATGTTTTTAAAGGTTTTTAGTTACGAACTCCCATTTACAAAGATCCCCTTAAAATACGTACAACAAATTATTAGGCATAAAATAGATAAAATATAAAATTAACTAATAGCATATATTTATATCTTTTTAACTAACAAAAATTTACAATAAAAAGAAATCAGGTTATTTTATTTTATAAATCTTATAAATGCGTCATAACGTAATTCTAAAATAAAAAAGTAATGAAATTATGATATCATAATTACAAAGAAAACAAAAACCACCACACAATTACCAAAAATCGATTTACCCATTTATAGTAACCTATTTTGAAATTGCAGTTAAAGATTTATCGAAAATGTAACTATAAAACCTGTTTCGAAGTTCCAAAGCAATACTAAAAGTACCTAAGCAATACTAAAAAAAAAAAATCAAACTAAGATATAAATTGTTGTTTTGGCTTTTATAATTTAAACATATATACAACTATAAACAAATATGACTTTATGTAACACGTATAAACACATTTTACAACTATTGAATGATAGATATTTACCAAAAACAATGAAAAAAAATAAATAAATAATGATTAAGTTACACATACAAAATGTGCTCACAACCTTTAACAATAAATTTTCGAAATGAAAATCTAAAGACTATAAATTAAGAACATTAAAAAATATAACAATATTTGTTACATTTTTTAACCTACTATACCTTGAATAAGATGTTTATCAATTTTGAAAAACAAACTATTAAATGCTATAGTTCTTGAAAATGCAGCATATAGTTGACCATGAGAGAAACACGGTTTTGAGATATTTCTTTTGTCTATATGTTTAATTTCGCGTTACGTAATATATAGACGATCCCTAAGAGAAAATACTTGAGACTAAAAAGATTTTATTTATTACAATATTTGAACAACCAAGGGACAATTTAAAGAATTATATCTTTAAATAGTAAATTATCAATCGCAGTATTAAAAAATACGCAAGAGCTTAGTAATTGCAGAGTTTAATAAATTCTCAATACTAATATTATTTAAGTCTCATCTAAGAGAGGAAGTGTTTTAAAAACAGCATGTTAGAAAAAGTAAAAAAGTCATGCAATAAATAACAGTAACTGGTTTTATTATGCTACCAATAAAAAAAATTATTTTTACCTTGACTAAAAATTAATTTCCAGCATTTCTTGATTAAGTTCCAGCTTCTCTATAACTGTTGACAAATGATTAATATTGTAAATTTCACATCATATTAAATTTACAAAATTAAAACCATGTTTCAACAGTAAGCAAAATAATCAAGTGATGACAAAGACAACTAAAAAAAAATGAACACAATTATGTTTAAGATAACAAAAAAAAAAAAAAAAAAATCATTTAAAATTGAAGCTGTTATTATTTGTTACTATAAAAATAAAATAATAGTAAAATTCATACTTTGCTTTATTTTAAAGTGTCTAATGTAAAGTCAAATAATAGACATCAACACTGCTTGACACTGAATTCTGTCAAGTAAGTTTTCGATTCATCAAGCAAAATTTCTTATATTTCAACGACAATTAATTTTATTACGCCTAGATCTATTTCTTTCATATGACAACAATTTCAAGTCACCTATAACCATTTACACTAATAACTTCTTCGAGCCTAATATTATACATCTGTTATCATTAAATATATATTACCAGTGATTATACTACTGTTACAACTGAATAAATGAACGTTTTATATTTTTACAACTGAAAAATATAAAAAAAATTTATTGACATTATTTTAATTTAGCAAAGAATTTAGAACACAATGCAAAGTTATTTGCATTGTGTTCTAAATTCTTTGCTAAATTAAGAAAGCCTTCAGGCACAATCTTAATGCACAAAAATAATAAATGCAGAATCATATCATAATATAATATAATAAGCAATGTCAGTCTAAAGTAATATATATGTATGTATATATATTCAAATTTTTTCTATTCTTAATTTTTTCTTTGAGATAATATTCATATAGATTCAGAGAAATATAAAATATTTTGATATATAGGCACATTTTTGTATATAAACTAACCTGTCAAAAATTAGTCAGTTTTCCGTGTTAAATACATAAATATAAAAAGAAGTTGGCAATGCACAGTATCATTAAAATATAAAATTAAACAAAACATTAAACTTACTCAAATCAGTAACAGTTCGACTGTCTAAATATTTTTATTATTAACCCTTCTATTTAAAAAAAGAAACAAATGATTTGAAGTGACTAAAAAGCACTTTAGCTCTTTCCAATTGCACTAAAAATTAAAATAAATCTTGCTTTGCTAAGTTGCCTAGTTCTAGAATCTGAAAACAAATAAGTAAAAAACCAAGAACAAACAAACATTTATTTACTAAAACTACTCTATTTAAACAAATTAAATTAAACAGAGAACAACATTGATACTTCTTGAAAGCTGAAAAACTTTTTATCTTAAATTTGCATGTAGACCTTGCTTATAAAACCACTTGAATAAGAAAAGCATCACAAAAGCCTAGAAGCTACTTAAAAATGATATATGCAACAATGAACTTTAAATGTTGATTGGAGTAGATTTTTTTTAAAAATTCAAAATGATTTGTTCTTCTTTTGCGAATAAATACACCATAAATCTGAAGTTAAAAATGTAACAAAGAAAAACATATGTGAATTGAAAATTAATGTACCTGATAGAGATAAGCTGTGGTGATACCTGAGTAGTAGTTGCTAAATATTATTTTTTTATGATAAACAAATTGTTTTTATAGCGAAATGAATTTCAGTAAATAAATAAAAGCAGTGAGTTCTAATAATGAAACTACTTATTAATCATTTTTAACAGCTGACACCAAAGTAAAGATAAACCAAAGGTAACAACATTACGCAAAAAATTATTAAAGATAAAGCAATCTGTTTTCACAATAGTTATATTAAAGGCTAGGCAACACTTAGACCTAAAGCAGTAACATCGCTTGACTGGTAAGGTTGATAAATCTTGCTCTACACGTTTGCCAAGTCATTTCACTTTGAAATCATGGAAACAACATTATATAAACATATATACTAATTATAAAACAATATATTTTTTTAATGTTACTTAGCATATAAAAACACCCCATTTAACAATCTTGCAGAAATTAGATATAATACATTTCATACTATTATAAAAACACATTTATAAAACAACTATAACATATATCACCACATACACGTATTTATCAAAAAAATATTAACTTTGATCATAATATACATGCAAACATATATGCAAACTTTTAACAACTATAAAACAACATTTATTAGCATCAATTATTTTTAATGTAACAAAGAATGCAGACTACAATGCACGACATTGTAGTCTGCATTCGACTACAATACACGATATATATTTAGATACCTTAAAATGAAGCATAACACAACACTCTTTTGACAAATTCCAGAGCAAATTTTTAAAAATTTTCTATTCCTTATTATTTTATTCCTTATATCGATAAAATACATATTAAATGCCACATTCAACTAATGTAATTAATACCTTATTTAGATCTCTCTTGATTAACTAAAGAATTTAAATTTTAAATAAACTCTAACTAAATTTTAACAAACAAACAACCAAAATAAATCTTCATATTAATAGTAGGTTATTAAGTTGAGTAATAGATCAAACAATTTAATCTACTCTAATAATCTACTACCTTTAACTAATTACAATCTACTACATTCAACTAATGTAATTAATACCTTTATTAGATCTCTCTTGATTAACTAAAGAATTTAAATTTTAAATAAACTCTAACTAAATTTTAACAAACAAACAACCAAAATAAATCTTCATATTAATAGTACGTTATTAAGTTGATTAATAGATCAAACAATTTAATCTACTCTAATAATCTACTACCTTATTAATAAACTTTAATTTTTTTTCTACGACTCAGTGTAACTATAATATAGATATTTTTAAAGTAAAAAAGAATTTAATACTATAATATATATGATTTTAAAAACCTGAAATTTTAAATCTACCTCGAAGAAAACAGATATATATTGAAAAGTATTTTTATTTCTTTTTAAAAATTTAAAAATGCTTTATAACTTACTTGTTTCGATATTATCACCAACGTCTAAATAGAAAAACAAACAAACATTCAAGTCGACTCATTTGTAAATCTTATAATATATATGATTTAAAAAACCTGAAATTTTAAATCTACCTCGAAGAAAACAGATATATAATAAAAAGTATTTTTATTTCTTTTTAAAAATTTTAAAATGCTTTATAACTTACCTGTTTCATATTATTACCAACGTCTAAATAGAAAAACAAAGATATATGAGTTATATATAGGATTTTAAAATATATATGATTTTAAAAAACTGAAACTTTAAATCTACCTCAAAGAAAACAAAGAAAAAATTTCTTTTTAAAAATTTAAAAATGCTTTTTAACTTACTTGCTTCAATATTGTCATTATCTAAATAGAAAAACAAACAAACATTTAAGTCGACTTATTCTTAAATCTAGTTTAATTTCTTCAATAATAAAAAAAATTTAATCTTTGAGGATTAAATTCATTTACAAAAATCCGTTTAAACCATTTTAACATTGTAAAGTTAATTTAAAGTTTTAAAAAACTGAAACTTTAATTCTACCTCAAAGAAAACAGATATATATTGAAAAGTATTTTTATTTCTTTTTAAAAATTTAAAAAGACTTCTAAACTTACTCCCTCCAATATAATTATATAATATATATAGTATATATGATAAATAAACCTCCACAATTTCCTTGGTTTAACAACTCGATTATGATTTATAACAACTCTGTAAACATGAATTTTCTAATAACCTAAATAAATTACAGATAGACAAACATAAACTAACACAATTAAATCCTAAACCAAAATTCATTCATGCAAGACAAATAATTTTATATTTATTGAAGAGCCAGAAACATATTTTTTTTCAAAGAGCTAAAGTATTAACAATATTAAAGACAAATTTTATTTATAACAAAATTAAGATAAATTTATAACAAAATATTGTCATGGCTTTTATCCCAATAACCAAAACTAAGTGAAAGCATGAAACTACCCATAAATATATTTTAACGCTAGACACAAATTAAGAATTAAAGTAATCTATAACACGAAGCTTTAAATTTAAAATTACAATTTAAAAAAGATTACAATAAATTAATTACTTTTAAATTTAAAAAAAAATTTAGATTACCTATAATTTTAAGCTACTAAACATTATCTACTTAATGTCAACTTAGATATTTTGAACTCGTACCATGAAAGGTTGAAGGGAAATCTGTAAGTAAGCACGCGGTAAAGAAAAGTCTAGAAACTACTTAAAAAGTGTATTTTACAGATACAGAACCGTACCGTAACTATAAAACAATACGCGTAACTATGCGCACTATTAATATTCATAGGCTATTCATTATAGGCGATATCTTTATTCGCCAATCGATGATTGGTCAATTGTAAATACTTTGTAGTTGTGAAATAAACGTGTTAAAAAAAAAAAAAAAAAAAAAAAAAAGACTCTGAAAAATTAGTGGCGTTGACGTCTCTTTGCTGATTTGTTGTGATGAACTTAATCAGACTATTACTTTAATGAATATATTTGTTAAGGTCGGTAGAAAATACTTTGACGTTCTGAGCTATTTTTTCGCTACGCACACTAATGGAGTCTAAGGTTTCATCTATCGCCTTTTGTAATAATGCATCAAATAAATTTTTTGCGAAAGATATTGTCAAATTTGGAAAGACGCAACAACATTTAGGTTTGCGATTCGTTTTAAGTTTACCTTTGGAGTTTCTATTGTTACACCCCCCTTTTTTGGGCGGGCGAAGGGGGGCGCAGAATTTACCTGGTCATAACTTTTGTAATTTACAAAATTTTTTTACGAAATTTAAAATCTGTCGATAAATTTAAACTTAGTTTAAGCAAGGACGTATTAATAGATTGATGTTTAATACATTGTTTGCGTTTGAGCAGCCGCAGCGCAGTGGTTAGCGCGCTCGCCTCAGAAACTTGAGATCCGTGATTTGAGCAAATTTTGATAACATCGGTAACGAAACTTCCTTTCAAATGCTCCTCAGCAGTGCTCTATAATACGACCGCAAGGACTTCTTGAGGGAACAAAAATAAAAATTGAAAAAAAATTGAAATTGAAAAAAATATTAAATTGAAATAAATATAAAACTGTTACAAATCGAAGGCGCCGCTGATTACTGAAATTCTATGCGGGTTGGAATACTTAGCGTCATTTTTTAAAATAATTTTACAAAATAAACTTCTTTCAGTAAATGTTTTATTACCCGTAAAATACTAACTTTTGCAAAATATAAATGCATTTTATGCAATTAAGAGTGTCGCATTTATTTAAAAGCATTATAATTAATATGCAAGGTTTGTTTATAATAACTTATTTGTAAAAAAATTTGATGTCAAAAACAATGTTTTTGTAAAAATGTAATGTATGATATGCTAATATGAATATTGTAAAGTAAAAACAATTTTCTACGTGTTGTAGGTCATATCATAGATCATTTAAAGATTGAACTAGAGATTGTTGGCAACCATTGCTTCCACTTTGATTTTACTACTTTCTTAAATACTTAAATTTCTAATTTTTAACGGAAACCAGATCGTTTTTTGTCTCACAACTTTGCTTTGATATTTTTTGGTATTTTAATTTTTTTTTTGTTGAGTTCTATAATAATCATATGATTTAAAAACTTTTTGTTTTATAGTTGTACAGGAGGGTAATTAAAAAGTTTTTTTATTTAAATGAATAAGACAGTTGTCATTTTAATCATATAATAGAGTTTCCACGTGACGCAAATACCTTCGGATATATATATATATATATATATATATATATATATATATATATATATATATATATATATATATATATATATATATATATATATATATATATATATATATATATATATGTACATAAAACAAAGTTTTTTTTATTTAAATGAATAAGACAGTCGTCATTTTAATGTATAATCATATAATAGTGTTTCCACGCGACGCAAATACCTGTGGATATATATATATATATATATATATCCACAGGTATTTGCGTATATTGTGGATATATATATATTGTGGATATATATATATTGTGGATATATATATATATATATATATATATATATATATATACACAGGTATATTGTTATATTGTTAATATTATAAGTGATGATAAAATGTTAACCGTTGTTTTTTTAAATATACAATTATTAAACATACTTTCATCTTTCTACAACAATTAAACTTTATTCCATGCTGCTCCACTATAAGAACTTTAAGAGTAATGTTTGAACTGAGATATCTTAATACTGTAAAAGTGTTTAAATACATCATTGCAGTTTGGGTTTAATGTTTAAAATACACTGCTAAAGTCTCTCAATTACCTTTAAAATGATTGTGCTAAATTACCTTTAAAATGATTTTGCTCATGTAATAAATATGCATTTCATTCTACTTTTTTTTGTTCAAAAGTTATGGCCGTAAAAAGTTTGAACCCCCCTTAATTTGAGAGGGCTGCAAACTTTATATGGTCATTTTTGAACACTTCTTGATAAATATAAGTTGAAAATAGTACAAAAAATATATCATCAACTTGTTGATATCACATTTGAGGCAGGGGGGGGCTAAGATTTTAGGGTTTCTTGCCCCATTCTCCTATCACAGTAACTTTTTTTTTTAAAGAATCTTTACGTCATTCGTATGAACGTAGAAATATTTGGAATATTCTTGTTGTTTATAAGTTGATTATTTCAAACATTAATATATATATATATATATATATATATATATATATATATATATATATATATATATATATATATATATATATATATATATATATATATATATATATATATATATATATATTTATATATATATATTAACTTAGTTGGTTATTTTATTAGTAAATAAAAAATTTTTTGAGTGTACTTTTTAGAATAAACTTAATCAGGGGCGAACAGAGACTTCATGGTACCCGGGGTATATTATTATAAAAATTAACTGGATGCCCCTCTAACCACCACAAAAATAAAAATAATAAGAAAAATAAAGCTATTATTTCTAGTATTCACAAAATATTTTTAAAATTCTGTATTTAAGACAGTTCACGAATCAAACAATTAAACACAACACAACAAAGAAAAAAAACATTTCTGGATTTGGTATCAAGTTTTTCTGACGTCATACCAAAACTTTACGAGCTTTTCTAGCAGCAAACTTGAAAGTTACAACATCGTAATTAACTTTCTTCGCAAGATCTGTTTCGATTGAATAGATAATTGAATAGTCCCATGGTAGCTCTTAGAGAGTTCTTGAAGAGAGCTAACTTCCTAAAAGATTTCTCGTCTTCAGCCACAGATATTGACAAAGTAAGAAAGATACGAAGACTAATGCATATATGGAGAAAATTTTATTCAAATCCCTTGCATAAATGCTATTCAGAAGATCTAAGGGCCGATCATTTGTCAGCAGATGGTGTCAAATAGACAAAAAGTGGCGGAAATCATCAATAAACTCGTCTTTACTAAGATCATTTGGATGCAAAAGTACGAGATCTTTAACTTTAGGTTCTTGACTGATTGTTTAGTCCGAATAATGGGGGCATCATCATCTGATGATGTCCCCCATAAATGTGGGGGCATTATCAGATGATGATGTCCCCATAAACCCTTCTGTGCGCCCCTGAACTTAATAGAATTTTTTTGCACGTAAAAAAAAATAAATTGTTTAAATGTTTATATATATATATTTCGTCATTATTAATATAAATTTGTACAACATTTTACCGTGAATTATATGACTGGAGCAAGTAGAAGACAATAGTCTTATCATCTTGCCCCATTTTTGTCGTTGACAAAATATAATAAAATATAAACCAAATACAAATGTAATAAAATATTTATATTACATGTGATTTTTTTCTTTTTTTACAATGAACTTCATTAAATAACCAAGCAAGTAATATAATAGAATTTCAAGAAAAAGGGAAGGAAAAAAAAAAATTGAAATTGAAAAACGAAAAATTTTAAAAATAAGAGATTGTTTCATTAATGTTGAGGTCTAGTAGCTGTTGCTTTACAATGCAATTAAAATGTGGGAATGAGTTTATTATTTTTATTTTGTTTGTTAGAAATGAGTTTCACAATTGGGGTCCTCTGCAGGATATTGAAAATTTAGATTGTCTTCAAGAGGTTTTCGGAATATAGTAGTTCTTGATAGAGTATTTTGTTTGATATTTGTGATTAATAAGGTGAAAATAGTTATGAAAGACTTCAGGGACCAGATCATTTTTGAGTTTAGACATGAACTGAAGTATGCAAAATATATTTTGTTCGTAGATATTAAAAACTCTCAGTTCCCTCATTAAATGTTTAGAATTGGCATTTTTATTTGCGTTTTGTTAATATACGACACGCTTGTTTTTGTTTTTTACATATTAAATCTAGTTTTGATTGGTAGGAACTAGCCCAGGCAATATTGCAGTAGTTAATATAGCTATATATATATATGCAAAATCAAAATTTTTAAGGCATGCATTATTTAAAATATATTTGGTTTTATGCATAATTCCAATGTTTTTAGATATTTTGTTTTTTAATATATTAATGTGGTCTTTTCAGCTAATATGTTCATCTAATAATACCCCGAGAAATTTAACTGAAAACGCTCGATTTAGTTTAACTTTGTCTAATAGAATATTTGGAAGTTTTAATGGTAGTTTGTCTGAATTGTAAGGTTTTGTGAAAAAGATATAATTACTTTTCTCAATGTTGACAGAAAGTCAACATTGAGAAAAGTAAGTATATCTTTCTATACCCACTCATTAGAGTGGGTATAGAAAGCATGAGTGTCATCTGCAAAAATATGTCATTTATATAGATTAGGAAAAGCAGAGGTTCTAGAATAGACCCCTGGGGAACACCACATATGATGATTTCAAGGGGAGTGTATGTTTTATTGAAAAATAAGGCCTGTTTACGGTTTTTTAGATAGCAGCTAAACCATTTTAAGTTTTTATTTTGTATACCATATTTATGAAGTTTGTATAGAAGGATTTCGTGATCCACTGTACCAAAAGCCTTTGAAATGTTGATAAATACTCCAAGGATGTGTTTGTTTTTGTCAAAGCCACTTAAAATTTCGTTAACTAATTTTATTGCAGCATGTTCAGTTAAGTGACTTTTTTTAAATCTGTATTGGTAATTGGAGAGGATGTTATGATTTTGAAGGTATGTAAAGAGTCTATTATACATTATGCGCTCCAATATTTTTGAAAAGCACGGGAGTATGGAGATGGGTCTATAGTTAGATAAAGTCGAGTCATCTCCGCTTTTAAAATTTGTTTCCTAAAAGTATTCCATTTGGACAGAGCACACCTTAAATCGTTTTTTTTTTCAAACATAATACAAATTATTTTTCAAACATAATACAAATTATTTTAAAAACTCGTTGTAATTTTTAGCAAAGACTGTTATTTTTTTTCTTGATTTATAACTAGTTCTAACATTTTTAAAGACGTTTAAAACACGTATTAAAACGTATAAACACGTCTAAAACTAACTAAAACCTACTGGGCTGTTATTTTAATTTGTCTTTTAAAGCAATGTCCAATAGCCAACGTCTTTTAGCCAATTAATATTGCTATCACAAACCACGTTGTTGCACTTACAGAAAATAAATAACTATAATGGCTGACGAAATAACTTTATTTTAATACCGAACATCGTTATTTCTAAAACTTCTTAGCAAGTTTTCTCAAAAACCAACAGATGATTTAAGTTTTTGCAGTGATAGAATATGCAAATAGACTACCGTCAAATTAAAAATAAAATTTCATAAGATACAATATAGGGTCTTAGGTGACCTTCAGGGTTCCCGTGACTGCAGTTCAAAAGCATTCAAAAGAAATTTTTCAAACGAAATGATATGGCACGAAAGATTCTGTCAAATGCCTTTAAAAAGTCTTCTTCTTTACAAATCATGTTAAGGTGTAGTCGATAATTTACATCCTATCGTTTGTTAAACTTTCCATGAGTTTAAATAGAACAGTCGCGAGAGAAACAATTCTGTAGTTCACTGGTATTACTTTTTTAAATAAAATATTGTTATTTGAACTGCATCATTTTTAAGTTTGATGTAGTTCAGTTATATATATAATATATATATATATATATATATATATATATATATATATATATATATATATATATATATATATATATATATATATATATATATATATATATATATATTATATATATATAGTTATATATATAATATATATATATATATATATATATATATATATATATATATATATATATATATATATATATATATATATATATATATATATATATATATGTATATATATATATATATATATTATATATATATATTATATATATATAGTATATATATATATATATATATATATATATATATATATATATATATATATATATATATATATATATATATATATATATATATATATATCTACTATAGCATATTTATGTGCACAATTGCTCACTTTTTTTGCGAGCCTAAATTAAGTGAGCGTTTTGAAAAAACGATGAGGGAAAACGAAGAATAATGAATGAAAAGGTTGCTGACCCATACCAAACCCTCAGTTGATGGAGCAGCACTCCACTATGAGTCAGGCTATTTGTCAGTCGATGTATGTACTGAAGCCCCAGCAGCAGGCTATTTCAGTATGCCGTTATCATGCTCACCTAACTCAGCAGTATAAGATATATATGTATGTATGCATATATATATATATATATATATAAATATATATATATATATACATATATATATATATATATATATATATATATATATATATATATATATATATATATATATATATATATATATATATATATATATATATATATATATATATAATAATAACAATATATATTCTAAAATAAAAAGTTTACATTTCATAGTTGTTTACTAATAGTACGAGTACCAATCTAAGGTAAACACCAATTAAATAGCAATCGTATAATAATAATAAAGTAAATTTAACGAATTGGATTATAATAATAACAAAAATACTATTAAATATTGTAATGACATAATAATGATTGTATTGGTTATTATAATAATAACAACAACAGTAATAATAATAATAAAATTAACAATAATAATGACAATAATAAAATTAATAGATATCACATATAAATGTTAAATAATTCTAATAAGTAATAATGATGGTGATAAAAAAAAATTAAATAAAATGTAAGTAATATTAACATCACATATAATAATAATAACTATAGCAATAATAATCTATTATGAGCCTAGCTTTTTAAATACAATATTTTTCTAACAAATAATCAAAAAGAAGATTTTTAAATTGTGAAATAGATTGAAAATGAAGAGGTAAATTATTCAACAATTTTACACATTGGTTTGCAATGAAATCATCACCATATTTTACCTAACAACAATTTGAGATAATTTAAAGTTACTAAAATATCAAATGTAATTACAAGATCTTTTTTTAGTGGTAAAAAAATTGGAGAATAATGGAGGGAGGTTTACTTGTTTATGTTGCCAGACAAATAGAGAATTTAATAAACAAGATCACATAATTTGAGTATTTTGATAGAAAGTAAAGGATGTCAGAATTAGTATGATATTGATAAAAGAATATTATTTTTAAAGCTTTATTTTGTCGGTTAATAATCTTAAAAAAGCATTAGACTCATAACATATCTAAGTTGTGATCCAAAAATATCACCATTTGATGTACACAATTTCACTGCTACTTTTTTAAAATGAGAGATTTTTTGGCCACTTTGTCTAAAGTTTAGGTTTTTATACATTTTAGATTGACTTGATTTGAAAATAATGAGTTCAGTTTTTTTGGTATTAAAAATTATGGTCTTAATACAGAATCTTATGAAATTATGGTCTTAATACAGAATAATTACAGAACCTTGGGATATACCTGTGGAGCATTTTATTAAAAAAGATTTGGCATGATTGATGGAGACAAATTGCTATCTATTATATAAGATATAATGAAAACCATTAGAGAGTATTACCTGGAACACTGTAGTGTTCCAATTTACTTATGAGGATGGAGTGATCAACAGAATCAAAGGTAGAGTTTAATTTTAAATTAAACTCTGCTTTAAATAACTTTTGTCAGGGTCTTGCAAAGATTATGGCATTTATTAATACTTGTTTAATTTTTTATGCAAACTGGTTTTTCCTTCAAATTATTTTTAAGCTAAAGCAATTATTTTTGTAAAATACAGTTGTTTATAAATCTATACTTTTATGTAATTAATTAATGTATTTATTATTTAATTTTATTATTTAATTTTATGTAGTTAAATAATGTTAAAATTTTTCCTTCCATAAAGGAAATAAATTTTTTTACCATACCCAGGATTGATGGGTTTAATCAATTTAAAAGAATATCAATTGAAACCAAATCAATATTTTTTAAACAACTTTAGATTTACAGCAGGAAAGTAGAGCAAGGCTATGTTTACGAATAAAACTATATTCTTTCATGTCCTGCTGCCTTGTAGGATATGCCTTTTTAGGCAAAGGCAAGGAGAAGTCAACTCTGACTTAAGCACCCCCTGTTTTGTTAAGTAAAGGCTAGAGATAGTGTCTCAATAAAAATACTTATCTTGGGCAGATGTTAAATGCATCTGGCTACTGTTTTGCAGAAGGCCACTTAGGCAAAGACTTAAGATGTAAACAAATTCTAGTTGTTGACCAGTCTCACACCCATTCTTCATCTATTAGGCTGGCCCAGATGTATTTTTAATATATTGTTTTCAGTTTTGGATGTTGAACACTGGATCTTCTTGACTCAATGCATTGGATTTGCTTGTGTGCTTGTGTTTTTTTGACTAGGCAACTCATTCTATTATCTCCTAATGAGGGTACAGTTCTAAAACTGAGTCTTATCTCTTGCAAAGTTCATCAGACCTACTTACTATTTGTGAGACTAATTTGAGTTCAGCTGTCTCATCTTGTGATCTTAGTGTTAATTGTTATCTTCCTTTAATTTGTAAAGACTCCAGTAGTCACATGCTTTGCCTGGGCATTTACATTCGTAAAAATTCACCCATTTGTTACGAAACTAAGTTTGAATCTACAGACTATTCTTTTATGTGCTTTCGTTTAGCACCACTTCACTCTATCGTCTTTCTCTTTGTTCTATATCGCACTTCTTCATCTCAAGACTACACTCTTTTTGATGTTATTCCTAATCAAATTGACCAAGCCCTCTCTCTTTATCCATCAGCCAATATCAATGTTGTTGGTGACTTTAATGCCCATCACTATTAAATGGATTGGCTCTAGTGTCAGTCAGAATCCCCCATCATATACCTCTTAAACTACCTTAAAGCTGACTGGGCCTTTTTCCGTGATTTTCTTTGTGATGGTCCTTGGATAGAAATCTTTCGTCTTCCTGTTGACAAATGTGCTTCTTACATAGCTTTATGGATTCAGGCTGGCATGGAATCTTTTATTCCCTCTTGATGATTCTAGATCAAGCCTCACTCTTCTCCATGGTTTTCCTCACATTGTGCTCTGCGATTTCCAATTGAAATGGTTACTTACATATCTATCAGCAAAATAATTCTCCAGAAAACAGATGTCTGTTTATTACTGCTAGGAACCTTTGTAAAAAGGTTTTGTTTAACGCCAAAGCCACCTTACCTAAAGACAAAGCTGAATTGTTTGCTAAGAACTTTTTATCAATATCATCTCTTGATTCCACTTGTTACGTTTTACCTGATGTAGCTGTCAAATAGGTTGATCTATTGCTTGACATTTGTATCACCCCAGCTTCTGTATCAAAAGTGATTTCCTGCTTAGACTTTTCTACAGTTTGTAGTCCAGGTAACATACCTGTTGTAGTCTTGCAGAAGTCTTTACCAGAGCTGTCATCCATACTTTTAAAACTATTTAACAAGTGCTTATCAGAGAGCTTGCTGGAAAGCAGCATCTGGTATCCTATTTTTAAAAATTTTGGAGAGCAATCTGTTTTGTCTAACTAGGGTCCCATTAGTCTTCTTCCTATCAAAAGCAAGGTTTATGAATCTTTAATTAACAATCTCTCATCTTGAATCTAATAGCTTACTTTCTGATCATCAATATGGATTTCGATCTTCTTGTTCTACAGCTGATTTGCTAACAGTAATAACCAATAGATTTTATTGTGCATTAGATAGAGCTGGAGAGGTTAAGGCTATTGCTCTTGACATTTCTAAAGCTTTTGATAAAGTTTAGCATGCTGGTCTTCTCCATAAGCTTTCTTCTTACGGTGTATATGGAAACATCTTTAAGATTATTGAATCCTTCCTTTCCAATCGTAGTATAAAAGTTGTCTTGGACAGCACTCTTCTTCATATTCTGTTACTTCAGGGGATACCTCAAGGTTCAATCCTTGGCCTTATACTCTTTTTAATTTACATTAACAATCTTCCAGATATTATCACATCTAAGGTAGCATTGTTCGCTGATGACACTACCATTTATTCTTGTCATGATAAGAAGCCAATACTCTCTGATTGCTTGGAGGGGGCATTTGAGTTTGAAAAGGATCTCACTTCTGCAACAGCTTGGAGCTCCCAATTGCTGGTGAACTTTATTTCAGATAAATTTTTTTCCAGCCAATTGTTATTGCAATAGTTTAGATCTTCCTATATTTATGAAAGGTACTTGATGAGTCATCTACCCTTCATCTTCTAACTCTTACTTCTACTCCTTCTTGGAAACCGTATATCAAATTAATTGCAAAATTAGCATATGCTAACATTGCATCTCTTTATCGTTTTCGATACTTTCTTACTCTGGTTTCTATTCTTTACCTCTATAAATCTCAAATCCAGCCTTGTCTGTAATACTGTTGCCATATCTAGGGCAGATCTTCTAATGATGCCATTTCTCTTTTAGACAGGGTGCAAAAATGCATTGTAAACATAGTTAGACTTGCTCTTGGAGCCCACCTCCAACCATTATCACATTGTCATAATGTTGCTTCTCTTTCTGTTTTCTACAAATACTATTATGGGCACTGCTCTAAAGAGCTAGCATCTCTTTTGCCATCTACTAACATTAATTCTTGTGTTACTCCTCATTCAAGTCTCATCGTTTTTCTGTGACTGTTTTTAAGTGCTCCAAAAACTCTTATTTGTCTAGTTTTTTTCCTCGAACATTGGTTTTTTATAATTTGCTTCTTTCACCTTGATTTTCTGATTCACATAATTTGCAATCTTTTAAGTCGTCTGTCAATTGTTATCCTGCTCTACAAATTTCTTCCAATAACTTTTAACTCTTATAATAGTTGCTTGCAGCCTTGTTGAAAGCAAAGATGTAAAACAAAAAAATGCACTTATTCAAAAGTATAATGATGCTTTTAAAAATTAATTTCTTAAATATATTAAATATACTGTATGTTATTCATTTGAAATTGTTTTTTCGATGCAGCAAAAGGTCTATGTGAGATCTACCAAAAATACTATAATTTTTTTTTAAAAACCCATGGTTTTTGTTTTTTTTTTCAAAAAAAAAGGAGTTTTTTTAAACATTGACTATACCCTTATTTCACTCCTTATATATTTATTTTACCTTTAACTTTTTAAAGATGTTTTTATTTTAGTTTAAATTTTTTATCTGAAAAAGTCACTTTTGCTTTATATTCATTATACATTATTTTATGTACTATGTGTAATTTATGCACTATGTGTTATTTTATGTACTATGTGTTATTTTATGTACTATGAGTTTTTTTATGTACTATGTGTTATTTTTTTAGTATATTTTTTCTTCCAGGAAGTCTTTTTTTAATAGCCAACTCCATCATGTTAGATTGTCCAATAATCTACTGTAGTGCACAACTTTCAGCAAAAATGAAATATTCACGTACCACAGTGCTTCAAAAAAGTGCATATCTTGATTTTCTTTTTGGAAAACAAACCGATCTACTCTCAATTGAATGTTACAGAGATGCCATTAACTTAAACAAGAAGCAAAATGTGGAGTTACTTCTCTATGATAAGTCAGGTTTTGATAGTTAAAATTCTTTAATCTTTACAATATCAAGGCTCAAATTAAGGTTATTGAAATTGCTTTTTACACTATAGCTAATAGTTTTTTGTTAAAAGGTCGTTTGCTAAGACATATTTTGTTTATATTTGATAAATAAACATTAGAAAATAAGAGTTAATTAAACTTTCCATATTATTACATATATTTATACATATTATTTACCAAGATTTTAGCAAAAAACATTTCATGTTCGCTGTTTTATTGTTAGCAAAAAACATTTCATGTTCGCTGTTTTATTTCAATGTTTCAGTTTTCCATTAGGTGTTTGAGTTTTTAATGCGACTAAAGATTTTTGACAAAATGAAAATTTTAAATAGACAAAGAATAATTCTACTTTTATTTAAAAAATAAATCAAAGTGTATGTTTTTATCTACAATCAGCAAATCAAATACATCAAAGTGTATGTTTTTATCTACAATCAGCAAATCAAATACATCAAAGTGTATGTTTTGATCTACAATCAGCAAATCAATTTTTATTTGTGCTATTTTTTATTAAATTCTCAAAAAATTAGTATTTTTGATTTTAGATTTTATTAGCATTTAAAATTATCCTGACATTTTAACAAATATCAGAATGATTTTTTAATTTAGAAATTGACATTCATAACAAACAAAAATGATGAAGTTAATTATCTTTTTTTAAATCTTTTTTATTTTTTAATTTTATTTTTAATTTTATTTCCTTAGTTAGTTATTAATATCTTAATAAATTATTTGTTTTAAGAAGTTTAATTAACTCATCTTGTTTCCTAAGGTTTATTTAAAATATATACACATTTTTTTCTTGGTACTTGAGGATCCCTTTAAGTTTTTTTTTTTACAATTTTCTATTTACAATGCAAACTTGGTTCTCATCTGTGAATGTCCAAAGTTAATTCTTTTAAGCTGCTTTTTTAGATGTAGTTTTTTAGAGAATTTTATATGCTTGATGGTTGTAGATAGATTTGAAGGGTTGATGACAAATTTATTAGTGAAGTTATTGACCATCTTTCAGGGTTTTTTTTACTGGTGTAAGATGTAATCAATATACTTTCTAAATATATGCGCTTTTTTTTAACACTCTCTAAACATGTTTTCCCTGATGGCAATGATGTCCTCATAACTAGCAATCAAAAAGAATTTGAATATTCAGAAAATTATTTTTTTCCAGACCAAAATTGTTTGAGAAATACGACACATTTTTGAATTATTTGAACTATTATTAATTTGTCCTTTTACAAATGCAAAGTTACATGTAAAGTAACTGGAGAACTACTCTAACCGCCTTTAACAACCAAATTTTATAATCAATTTATAATTTTGAGTTATTTTAAATTGGCTAAACAGATTTATTACAATAAACCTGCTTCCTCTATCTGAAAAATTATTCATAGTTTTATAATAATGTGAGAAAAGGACAAGGATAAAGTCACTACAAATTTTTATGATTAGATTTTTTTACATTAATTTGAGCCTTGCAATACACAAGACCAAGTTACAATAGTAGATACAAATTGATTATTTGCTTCATTTTTTTTAAAGGTTTTAAAGCATGGTATTTGGTATCAACAGTTCCTGTTGTTAATTACTGTCTTGAAAAAGTGCTTATTTTAGTGTTCTTTAATGAAATAGAGCATTTACAAAAGTCATTGAACGGTAAGATGTTATTTACTCTGGTTATTTAACAATATTTGATTTTACTTAAAATATATTTTCAATTTAGGCCATGATTCACCAAAAACAAAGTGGAAAAAAATTGGAAAGCGAGTAATGATAAAAAATGAATTAAAATTATTTGTAAAAAGAAAAGTTAATGATAATAAAAGGTCTTTAGAAGAAGTAAGTATTTTTTCTATTTTCATAATCATAGTTATTTTACTCTTTATTATATAACTCATCACAAATTGCTAAAAATGTATAGGTATATAGAAATATATGGGTATATAGAAATTACAGGAAATTAACAAGAAAAATAAGTTGATAATCAAGTTGACAATGCAATTTGCTTTTTTCATTAATTTAAATCTTTAAAAGAAAAAAGTAAATGTTTACAAAATAATAATTTTATTAGATATATAATTTTCAAAACTATTTTCAGTAAGTTGACAGCATTTTCTTTGTAGATTTTTTATGAAATAATTTAACAAACTTTGTTTTTACTTAAGAATGATTTGTTAAAAATAATTTAACAAACTTTTTTTTTGCTTATGATATGTTGAAAAGAAAACAAATAGAAATAGTTTTAATCTGTAGTTTATTTAAAAAAATTAATGGGGGGAAAAGCCATTTTGTTTACTCAAAATTTGATAATTTAGAAATTGAAATCTGGTTTTAAAACAAGAAATTTTCAGAATTTTTATAGAATTTGCTACCTTAAGAAAAAGTTATTAAAAAAAAAACTCAAATTATTTCTTCTAAATGTAGATAAGCAACAACTCATGCTAAATTAATGTGATATAAATATATTGAAATAATTTAAAGATTTTTCAGTTTTAATCAAAACTAAGTTTTTATTTTCTATGTGAATGTTATGTGAATGTTATGTGAATGTTATGTGAATTTTATGTGAATGTTATGTGAATGTTATGTGAATGTGAATGCCAACTACATTTTTAAAAAGATCCTAAAAGTCTTTTAATATAAAAAAGCTTGTATATAATATTTATATAACCTTTGCACATGTAAAAATTTACCAATTCATTTACGTTAGAGTTTTTGAATAGACATGATGCGTAATATCGATTTGCTTGAGTAATTTAATATATACTTGTTACTATTCATATATTAATATTTGTGTATAAACATATACTTATATTAGAAATAACTTATATCCAACCTAAAATTTTACTTGCGTTCAAAATATTATATATCTTATATACTCTTATTATTTGAGGTTTATAACAAGTTTTTAATTCTGAGCAATTCCATGCTCCTCAATATTTTGCTTTTATCGAGGAAATACAATTTATAATACCTATGTGTATACAAATCGATGTCACACTGTGACGCGCATATTTTGAGCTATATCTGTAAAAATATTTTTTAAAAATTATGAAAAGTTTAGTTTTTATAATGTTTTTATAATATTTTTAACAAGTTTTCAAGATCTTTCTTCATATATATCTAATGAATAACCAAATTAATTGTTGTTGTTAATATGTTGGTTAAAAAGAGCTATATTTATACTAATCTATAACAAAATACTTAAAATAAATATAACATTTATTTTATTTAGGAATTTGTGAAGATCTACAAAGAAAAGTGTCTATTTGCTCTATAGGATTCAGATTGTTTTCTAGTTCAGCAAAGTGCAGAATACAAATTATGTAATGATTTTGAACTTATTGGTGCATATCTAACAGGAGTAAATGAATCTAGTCCAGGGCAATAATGGATATCATAAGAATATGGAGACAAGGCTATTCTCCAATGCATTATTTTATCTTTTTTTGTTTTACTGTTTGATTTAATCATACATAAATGTCACAGACTATGAGAATGAAATGTCGATCCAGAAGAAAATGCCTTCATTGATTTATGGTTTTGAATATCACTTTCTCCACTGATGAATAGTATTGTTCACTTCCTTGAAAGGTACGTGAATGGAAGTCCACAGGCCATTTATCCTGGTTAAGTGTGGCAGATATAGCAAAATGAGAAGCATCAGTCTCTACAGTAAAAGGTATATTCTCATCAATGGTTTGCATGGAAGATTGAACAAGCTCGTTTTTTAATTTTTCAAATGCTGATATTTGCTGCTGATTGAATGGGAATAGGGTAACAGAGTTCAAAGGTCTAATTTAATCTGAAAACGTTCTTATCCATTTGGCATATTATGAGACCATTCCAATAATACGCTGTAAAGACTTAGCATTATCAGGTGGAGGTAACTTAATGAGAGGAACAAGTCTCTGAAGATCAGGTTTTAAAGAACCATAAGATATACGGTAACCTAAAAAATCTAAAGTCTCATTTGAAAATACACACTTCTTTTCATTAAATGTGATTCAAGCATCAATGGTAGGTAATCTGAACTTAAGCAGGTTTTCATCATGTTCTTTCTGACTATTACCACATATTGTAATGTTATTAATGAAAGGAAAGCAGTCAGTTAGTTCATATGTTTTAACAAAGTCATCTATTTCGCATTGAAAATATGCATACCCATTGGTAACTCCAAAAGGCATTCTAGTATATTGCTGCAACTTATTGTAAGCTTCGAAAGCAGTATATGGTCGATCTCTTTTAGATAAAGGTATTTGGTTGTATGCTGAGCAATGGTTGAGAGTATTATAAATTTTGTAAATTTTGTAATTTCAGATTTAATAAATTTTTTATCTCTTTGAGAATAATTTCTAGATCTAATGGCAATAGGTTGACAATCTTTCATGAGATTAGCAAACAGTTCAGGAGGTTCAATTTTCATTGTTATTAAAGCTGCAAACGTTATGGGTGGTCTTTTCCACCATATTTAATGGTAATACTCTCATGCAACTCTTGAAAATCTGTACCAAGAATAATATCTATACATAAGTTATCTAACACATGCAACTTGATTTTGTTATGGATTTTGTTTTGAAGAGTTATTGAAACATAATAATATCCATCTGATTTTGCTGATATTGAAGCTGCCATTCCGATTTCACTCTGTTCATAAATAACATCTAAATTGAGTAGAGCCAATAGATTATTGTTAATGAAACTTTTGTTTTTACTCCCACTATCAATTAAAGGTTCTGCTTTATACTTATCATTAATAATGATTTTGTGACTGACTCTGAAGAGTGAATTTGCTGAAGCTGATATGGTGGCACAGAAGTAATCATCATCAATTTTAAGAATAGCAGCAGAAACATTAGATGATCTACAAAATTTTTTAAAATTTTTTTACATTTATGACAGATAGCTTTATGAACAGGATATTTAGTACGGAGATGTTAATCTACGTACTAAATACGTACTAAAATCTACCTTGGTTAAAGGCTGATCAAAGGTCTAATGTCTTGTTCTCTAGTAATCGTTGGCGTATAACGTTGGAGAGTAGGCCATTTATAAATGCATTGCAAATCATTTCAGATTTATATTGCTCAGCATTTACAACAGCGAACTTACAGTCTTTAGGTAAATTTTTAAACTCATTTATGAATTGATCTATTGATTCAAGTGGTTTCTGCTTCTGAGTTGACAAAATGTTTGGCAAATATTTCATTCTTTAGTTTTATGTAAATAGACTTTGATATAAATTCATTGAGATTCAAAATTCAAAATGATTTATTAAGAGATTAAGCTTGATGGAGTTATCATCAACTGTACTTATAAAATTGTCAAATATTCTTAACCAATGGTTATATGTTTTTGCTGCATCTGGTGAGTTTGGACCTATACCAAGTCTATCAGGTTTCATGAATCCCTCCATCTTTTATTTTATGATAATATTGTAGCTCTTTTGATTGTAATGAATATTGTAGCTCTTTTGATTGTAATGAAATTAATTATGTTGGCTCAAAATTAATTATGAAATTAATTATGAAATTAATTATGTTGGCTCAAAATTAATTATGTTAGCCAAATTAATTATGTTGGCTCAAAAGAACTATAATTATACTGATCTATAACAAAAAGTACATCAAGTATATATAGCACAATACAATTATTAAATGTATACATAAGTATATCAATATAAAGTATATCAGATTAACAAAACAATATATTTATATTTTTTAATTTGGATTGAGTTTTTGTTTCTTAGCTGTTTTGCTTAGTTTTTCAAGCGTTGAAGTTGCGTATGCAATTTTAATTTTTTCAAGTTTAAATTTTTTCAAATTTGTTATTGAATTAATTCCAGTTAAAAGCTACTTTGTTTGTGCTACTCAAGTAATTTAAATTTATCAAAATATAAGTGATAATTAATACTGAAAAATTTATTATTAGATATATCATATGTAATAAGTCTTTATTATATATATATATATATATATATATATATATATATATATATATATATATATATATATATATATATATATATATATATATATATATATATATATATATGATCAATAATCTATATAATATATAGAGAATAAATACGTTTTATTTTATTTCATTAAATCATTTTTGTTTTTGAAAAAAATTAAAAATATATTTCTTATCATATAAAAAATATTTACGAAAAACATTAAAAACATACAAATGTATAAAAAGTATTATTTATGTATTTGTCACTATAAACAAAATTACTGAAACAGTATATACCCGCTGGGAAATCGGCTAGCGAATAGCTATCTATAATCGTTACAATAAAGACAGCGATTTGGCCACGAGGATCGCTAGCTTTTTTAAGTTAGCGAAAAGCTATCAATATTTTTAAAGATAAAGACAGCGATTTGGCTATGAGGACAGCTAGCTTAATAAGCTGAAGATCCACTGGCTAATGTACCTAGCGTCATATCGTTATAAAATTGTTGTCTAAAAAATTTTGATATGTAGCTATCAACCAGCTATAGATTTGTAGGTATTTTGTAGCTAGCTACAAAGCTACAATATGTAGCTAGCAACACATTGCTACAAAATCGCAATGTTTAAAGTTCAATTATTTTCAAAATTATATTAGACTCACCACTAAAAATCGAATTTTTAAAGATGTTAAAGACATTTGCAAAAAATAAAATAAGAAAAAAAAATTCGCTTCAAAATCGCTATAGAGCTAGCTAGTCGCTAGCTCATTTCCCACCAGGTATATTTTTCATCTGCATCTGCTTCTTGGGCAGCTCAAAAACCCAGAATCTCAAAACAGCTTAAAACCTCTTTACAAGCCTGCTCTCTGCAGCTCTAATTGCTTTATACAGCAGTGGTGTAGTGGTAAAACACTTGCTTCATAAGCGAGAGGTTCCGAGTTCGAAGCAGTAAAATATTAGTTTAAAGTGCAGGAAAACGTTTTCAAAACAAAAAAGATATATTAAAGATGTAATAAATTAACATGGAAAACCATTTTACTCTAACATACTTAGTAAATCAAAACACAAGTTTTAGATCTACATCAACTTTTCAAAGCTTTTAACAATGAATCCAAAAACAGACAAGCAAGGGAGTGTAATGTTGTTTTAGTCGGTATTTTTGAATCAGAAAAATCGGGTAATACCAATCACTTTGAAAAGTTGAGGAGCTTTTCAAAGCAATTGGAATTATCGGAATTACAGTAAAATCAGTATGTTGTTTTAAAAAAGGTAAAAACATCAATAAAAATAACCTAACCATCTTCAAGTATGTCTTTCTAGCCCAGCTAAATGAATCCAGACTCTAAAGGTGTAAGACACAGTAAGGCTAAGGACTTTAAAGGTATATACATCCGTGACAATAGAATGCCAGCTCAGCAACTTGAGTTTACAACACTCAACAAGGAAAGGAAGGAAAAAAACAACCAAATACAGGTAACTAATCTTTTACACAATCCCTTTCATTTCATGGTCTATTGACTGTCTGGTTTAGCACGATGCAACAAAAAGAAATTGCTCATAAAATCAACCAGTCAAGCAATATGAACGTCTTTGTTTCTGTTACCACAACAGCCGTCAAGCGGACTAATACCATCTCAAACACCAGCACCACTAATACTACCATTACTATCGCAAATATGACCCATAAATTCTCAGTCAATATTTTTGTCAATATTGATACCAATGCTGCCACCAGCACCACCAATACCATCTTAACAAACGCTTGACCACCAATACCATCTCAACAAAAAAGTGGTTATGGATAGTTGTAAATATTTAAAATTATTGACCACTGAAATAAATAAACTACACTAAACTGTTTGCAAATATTTTTGCTCTAGAATAACTTAAGCACACAAAATGTTTTAAATTTAATGTCAAAAAAAAAACTAACTGAAGTTTTCTTTTCCTTATCTAAGTTTTTAAATTTTTCTCTTTTTTCAAAAGTTAACATTACTAACATGTTTTATATAATTTATTTATAATTTATTATAAACGAATTTTATAAATTATGTCATTCTGTTTTTCATTTTTTTTTTGAGCAAATCTTTGTTCTAAGAAACAGATTAATTAGATAAACATGTTTCAGAAAATGTTACATTCTAACCAAAATGTCTGTTAACGAATAATTTTTTTACCATTTACTTTGATAATTTAATTTGTTAATTACGATATTTTTTTTTGAAATAAATGAAAAGAGTTTGATGTTTAATATTTTTTTTATGTTTCATCATGTTTCAAACAAACTTGAACAGACTTTTATTTATTTTAGATAATCAACTTTTATAATCAGTTGTTTATACCATTCTATGGGCGAGAAAAAGTTCAGTTACCATTCTATATTATTTCTCAAAATCATATTTTGAAAAGATACTGGGATTTGTTTATATTGTTTATCATGGTGTACACTGCAATAGTGCTTCCATTTTCTATCTGTTTTAAGATGTACCCCACAGTTATCAATGTTTTGGATCACATCTTCGACAGTGCATTTATAGTTGACATTGGATTAAATTTTATCACAACATATGTTGACAAAAATGGTGTCCTAGTCACTGATTTAAAAAAAATAATGATGAATTATTTAAAAGGATGGTTTTCAATGCATATTGTTTGTGCCTTGTTATCTTTCATATCATCGCTTTTTCATAGTGAAAAGGTAAGCAGTTTAAGTATAATTTTCATAGTGAAAAGGTAAGCAGTTTAAGTATAATTTTACCTTAAGTATAATTTTATCTCAATTTATTTTTAGTTCATTAAAGGGTAAGTTATGTATAATTTTTTAGTTCATTAAAGGGTCAAACCTTTTTGATACCACTTACCCAGTGAGCTCAAGACATGCTTTAGACTTCTAAAAATTACATTAAAATGTTTTAAAACATTTTGTGACGACTAAAATACATCTGGGCAAAAGAGTCTAGTGATATGATATTAAATCTAGAAGAATAATCTTTATAAAGAATACATCTTTTAAAAACAATTCTTGTAAAATATTTCTGAACTTTTTCTACTCTGTATATCTTTAATAAGATTTGGGTTGACACTAAAGTAACAGATATAGGTTGAATGTAAACTTTGTAGACTCTTGTCTAAACTTAAGACTTGTTACTTTTAAAGAATTCGAAATATAAGATAAAGTACTTGTTTTAAACAACCGTTAGAGAATTTCAATTCAGAAATACAATAATACCATTATAATTATTAAATACATAAATTTCACCAAATTTTTACCATAGCACAGTGTATTGTTTTATACAAGTTAGGTGGACAAGTTAGGTGGAGTCAGTTCAAGAAATCGACTAATTATTGGTATTATTCGTTACTAATTTGAGGCATTAATTATAAAAAACATTCCAGAGCAATAATTTATAAGCAATTAAAGTGACCTTAAAATGTAATTAGATTTTGAAAAAGTTTGAATTTGCAGTGCTTGCAATATCATTTAACAAGATTTTGAATCATTTTATTGCTGTGATTTTACTTTAAAGAACAAATACTTTTTTACTACATTAACAATTTTATCCAAAATAGAACCAATATGTGTAAAAATATGGTTGAAAAAACTCGATTTAACTTTTCAATGTTTACTGCTTCAAAAAATTAGTTTTGGATACATGTCCACATGTATCCAAAACTAACTTTTTTATAATGTATAGCCAAAGATCTTAGCTGTATATTGGTGTATAATTTATTAACACATCAATACACAGTTTTTTGTAATTTAATTTTTTTCAAATCATGTACAATTTGTAACCCCCTCAAATTGAGAGAATTCAAATTTTATATGGTCATAACTTTTATATGTTAATATTATATTATTGTATAAAGTTTAAAATTTATTGATAAATGTGCTAAATGCTTGTTATTGTGCACAAAAAATACTTTATAAAAAGTTATAAAAACATGCATTCGTTGAACTGGGCAATTATCAGAAAAATCTCAAGAAGTCTGCAATAAAGATTTTTGTTGATCTCTCTTTGTTGATCTCTCTTTGTTGATCAAAAGTCTGCAATAAAGATTTTTGTTGATCTCTTTTGTTGATCTCTCTTTGTTGATTCATGCCAAAAAAAGTTTTTCTCATGATTCATGCCAAAAAAATATTTCTACAAATATAGATTTGCTCAATATGCTTTTGGTAACTTCAGATCCTGTCACCAAATCATATAGAAAACTGTTGAGTAAGAAAACCAGTAATTTAATTTAATTACATAAATAAATTTTTCAATAATGATATTTCTGAAAGCATAAAAATAATAAAAAAAATGATCAATGAAAAACTAATCAATAAAACACTATAATATTATTAGTTAATTTCTTAACAATCATATCGCAGTAAACAACATTATCAACAATCATATCTCAGTACACAACATTGTTAACAATCATATTGCAGTGCACAACATTGTTAACAATCATATAGCAGTGCACAACATTGTTGACAATCATATCGCAGTACACAATATTGTTAACAATCATATTGCAGTACAAAGTATTTTTTCCATGAAGCTTATTGTACACAATTCGCTGTGCGTTTAAACGAAAATAGAATTTGTTGTTTTTTGAGTTACAAAAAGCTTGATGATGTTTGTAAATAACTTGTATATATTAAACAGGTGTGTTGACAGAATTGATACTTGACTGACTTAAGGAGACAAGTTTGTGGCTTTTATGGTATAAAAAAAGAGTGTTAACTATATGGAGATGTAGTTTTTATCAAGTTTAAGATTATGATTTTTCTTTTATTTCCAGATAGATTATTAAATTAAAAACCTATTAGTTTTATAAATATTAGAAGAATATATATTAATGCTGATAAATTAATGCTGATAGTTAATTTGGAGGGTGCAATTGTGATAGAGAAGGGATGAGTACCTCAACTGTTTAATTAATTTAGGATAAGTTTGGCAGTTTACAGTATTAATTATATTCACTCATTTTTGTTCATTTTTTTCTATTAATTCTAATAAAGTTATAGAAATGTTGTTTTTTCGAGATTTTTTTTATATAACAATGCTTGTTGAAATAAAATTGAGTCTTTTTTTAGTTTAGTTTTATTTGTTTGTAAAAAGTTATAATGGGAGAGTGTTTGACTTGGATGGTTTTGTAGAGTGTACATATTTACTTTTGTCAAAGGTAGTTTGTGGCATTAAATTATTCTTTAAACTTCTCAAGTTAGTTTTTAGTTAAACATAAAAAAAATCAAGTTAATATTTGAGCGAGCAAAGAAAACTTGGCTGTTATTAGCAAAATGAACAGTGCTTAGTTTATATGAAGATGTATAAAGATTTAAATTTCCAACTAAATATTTTTTCATGTTTAAAAAAAAAGGATATTGTGTTCAACACTATCAAACACTTTTCAAGGAATATCTCAACAGCATTTTTGTTTACACAGAATAAAAATTATTCAGATATTTCTCCACTTCCAGACTCAGATTTACAATTTAATCTAATTAATCACCTATCTAAATATCTAAACAATTAATTTAATCTAATTAATCACCTATCTAAATATCTAAGCAATCAATTTAATCTAATTAATCACCTATCTAAATATCTAAACAATTAATTTAATCTAATTAATCACCTATCTAAATATCTAAACAATTAATTTAATCTAATTAATCACCTATCTAAATATCTAAACAATCAATTTAATCTAATTAATCACCTATCTAAATATCTAAACAATTAATTTAATCTAATTAATCACCTATCTAAATATCTAAACAATTAATTTAATCTTATTAATCACCTATCTAAATATCTAAACAATTAATTTAATCTAATTAATCACCTATCTAAATATCTAAACAATTAATTTAATCTAATTAATCACCTATCTAAATATCTAAACAATTAATTTAATCTAATTAATCACCTATCTAAATATCTAAACAATTAATTTAATCTAATTAATCACCTATCTAAATATCTAAACAATCAATTTAATCTAATTAATCACCTATCTAAATATCTAAACAATTAATTTAATCTAATTAATCACCTATCTAAATATCTAAACAATTAATTTAATCTTATTAATCACCTATCTAAATATCTAAACAATTAATTTAATCTAATTAATCACCTATCTAAATATCTAAACAATTAATTTAATCTAATTAATCACCTATCTAAATATCTAAACAATTAATTTAATCTAATTAATCACCTATCTAAATATCTAAACAATTAATTTAATCTAATTAATCACCTATCTAAATATCTAAACAATTAATTTAATCTAATTAATCACCTATCTAAATATCTAAACAATTAATTTAATCTAATTAATCACCTATCTAAATATCTAAACAATTAATTTAATCTAATTAATCACCTATCTAAATATCTAAACAATCAATTTAATCTAATTAATCACCTATCTAAATATCTAAACAATTAATTTAATCTAATTAATCACCTATCTAAATATCTAAACAATCAATTTAATCTAATTAATCACCTATCTAAATATCTAAACAATTAATTTAATCTAATTAATCATCTATCTAAATATCTAAACAATTAATTTAATCTAATTAATCACCTATCTAAATATCTAAACAATTAATTTAATCTAATTAATCGCCTATCTAAATATCTAAACAATCAATTTAATCTAATTATTTTAAAATGTTAGAGGAAAAGTATTAAGAGAGAAAGATTTTATTAATAATTTAATTAAAGATGTCAAATACAAAATTATACAAATACAGTGCCCAAAAATAACATCTGGTCAACAGTCAATAATAGGCTGCTTTTGGCAAAAATGAAATTTTATTCTTCGAAAATTAATTCTGGCAATTTGATCACCATATTTGATCAGTAAAAGTTGCGAGTCAAATTATTATTATGATAAATACATCTAAATTAACTTAATATTTTATTTAATTAATTAATTAAGTTAGACTTATTAAGTTATCTAAATTAGATCTAATATTAAAAATATCAAATGGTTTTGATTAGTGGAATAAACATAGTTTTAAGACCATAAGAATCTTTAGTATAAAATAAAAATGTTTTCACCCACTTAAGAGTCAAATAATAATGAATACAGTGTGTTTATATTGTTTTAAAACCATAACAATTTAAGAAAGATAAGTTGAAAATAATAGCATAACTGATTGTAATCATGAATATGATCATGAGTTTATCATTAAAACTTTTATGTATATATTTATATTCTGTAGAAAGAAAAAAATTATTGCAATTTTGATATGCTATTGTTAGTATGAGTTCAAATTGTATAATGAATTGAAATTGTATTCTTAAAGATACATAAAAGATTTTATTTGGTACTGGTTTTATGGTTTATCCTTCTTTGTCAAAAAATATTGCAAGTTCATAAACAGCTAGCCCATACACATCAACAAGCATTTTTTTTAGGGTTTACTATTTATAGTTCAAACTGAAAGAAATTTTATTCTTTGAAAAACAGAAGATAAAAAGTTATAAGTCAGAAGTATTAGCATTAGAAATAAACCACACAGCTGATAAAAATGAATAAAGTTTGTAATTTAAGAAAAATGGGGATTAAGTAACTTACATCCATTACAGAAATAAAGTGTATGTGTTTATTCTATTAAATTTTTAAAAGTGATGTCTTTCCAGAGTTTGTGTGATAATATCAAATTATTATTCCACAATTCAAAAAAGAAAAGTAACATCTGCCCAAGATGAGTATTTTTATTAAGACATCCATCTCTAGCTTTTGCTCAACCAAGAGATCCAAGGCAGGGGTATTTAAGTTAGAGTTGGCTTCTCCTAGAAGAATGACCCATAAATACTTTACCCTAATGTTGTATTACTACTTCTTTTTTTCTGATTGGCATTTTAACAAGATTACCCTTACAGAAAATTTCCATGTAAAATCTATGAAAAAACCCATGGAATTTCCATGGGTATTAGGAACATGTTTTCATGGAAAATCCATGAGTTTTCCATGATAAATCCACGAGTTTCCTATGGAAAAACCGTGGAATTTCCAAAGGTATTTGGAACGCCTTTCCAAGGAAAACTCATGAATTTTCCATGGTGAATAAGCATGTTTTATTTTCAGGTTTTTTTGATTGTGTTATTTCAATTGTCATATTAAACCATAAAAAGCAAATTTTATCACGCAACTCACAAATATTATTGAGTTCTTTTAATCTATGGGAATTAATATTATACTATAAGTGATATACATACAGTGATAAGGAATTTAAATAGATTAAAAAAACAATTTACATGTTTATTATAAATTTATATTAACTGTTTGATAAAAATAGTATATATAAATTTAATAATGAATAACTTCAAGTTTCAAAATATTAAAAAGAATCATCAATACAACATATTCCAAAAAAACATCAAGACCATAAGTGTGATTGCACCACCAACTGTAATCGTAGAACCAGGTAATCATCAAACAAATTACCATTCACATTTTGATATTTATTATTGTTTTGAGCACAGTTAGTATTATTGTACATTTCACCAATCTAGACAATACATCATACAGTTAATATATGTTATAACTATCAACACACAGCTTTTTAAATGTTCTATATAAATGTTGCCAAATATTGGGGAACATTTATATTGAAAAAAGTACCAATATCATTATAAGAGGTAATAATCATATAATTATTATAAATAATAATTATATGATTATTACCTTCTTTTTTGCCCAAGCTATATACATGATGTGCAATTTCATTTATATTTCCAGTCAAACATTCCTGCCTATAATGTAATTTAAATAAAATGATATAGTTAAATTAAAAAGGTTGCACAAACTAATACATATATAAATATTAGCTGAATGTCAGTAACATTTATATAGAACAAGGCAGCAACAAATATACTATTACTTATAACTTGTAATTAAAAAAAAAAAAAGCTTACTCCTTCTTTGTCTGATCTATGATCTGTAAGATGTAAAACATTGTTTCTATTGCCAGTCAGACTTGCCTGCTTATAATTTAAATAAAATGATAAAGTTAAAATAAAATGACTTATGAACAAACTATTAATTCAAAAACTTATTATATTTTTATTTTACTATTTAAAACATAATAAATATAATAAATATGTAATTAATTAATTATATTAATGTAAAAACATAATATTAGAGAAATAATACAAGCACTTCACATTAGTTAAATATAAACAAATAAAAATAATTGTAATATAATAAATAATAGTGTATTCTTTATAAACATTGCTTTTATATGCTTATATTTAACTATGAAGAAAAATCTTGTATATTAATTAACTTCCCTTTCTGATATTTTCAAAACATTACCATAGTTTTCCTTCTCCTACTAAGTTGCTCTTGGAATATCATTGCAAGATTTATTACAAGATTTCAAGAAAACACTTTTATCGTTTCTGGTTAATTCGAACTCAATTCACCATTTTATTTAGACAGTTTTTGAACTATTTAAAAAAATATTAAATGTATATAAAAACTGACAATTTATAAATGGTATAAATGATAAACAATATTATTTATATCGCCAGTCAAACCTGTTGATTTATAATGTAGTAATTTAAATAAAATAATAAAGTAAAAATACAAGAATTACATTTTAGAGCACAAACTATTACATTATTTATATATTCTAATAATTTTGCTACTTAATAGTAAAGAAAAAACATAATAAATATCCCTACTAGATCTAGTCACTAACTAAATCCTGACTTGAATGGTCGCGTCAACAAAAAGACAAAAACAACTTAACAGAACTGAAATTGAATAAAACAGTTATCATAAAATAAAGTTTTTTAATACTTAATAAATGTTTACCATACAATAAAGTGTTTTAATTTCAAACATTTTTATGCAAGCTAAAATCATTTTAAAAAAATTAAAAAAGAAAGTGCTAGTTATCTTTTGTACTTTAGTTATCTAATGCTATCCGATACACTGCTTATCTAATCTTGTCTGATACATTGCTTATCTAATCTTGTCTGATACATTGCTTATCTAATCTTGTCTGATACATTGCTTATCTAATCTTGTCTGATACATTGCTTATCTAATCTTGTCTGATACATTGCTTATCTAATCTTGTCTGATACATTGCTTATCTAATCTTGTCTGATACATTGCTTATCTAATCTTGTCTGATACATTGCTTATCTAATCTTGTCTGATACACTAGTTATCTAATCTTGTCTGATACATTGCTTATCTAATCTTGTCTGATACATTGCTTATCTAATCTTGTCTGATACATTGCTTATCTAATCTTGTCTGATACACTGCTTATCTAATCTTGTCTGATACACTGCTTATCTAATCTTGTCTGATACATTGCTTATCTAATCTTGTCTGATACATTGCTTATCTAATCTTGTCTGATACATTGCTTATCTAATCTTGTCTGATACACTGCTTATCTAATCTTGTCTGATACACTGCTTATCTAATCTTGTCTGATACATTGCTTATCTAATCTTGTCTGATACATTGCTTATCTAATCTTGTCTGATACATTGCTTATCTAATCTTGTCTGATACATTGCTTATCTAATCTTGTCTGATACATTGCTTATCTAATCTTGTCTGATACACTGCTTATCTAATCTTGTCTGATACATTGCTTATCTAATCTTGTCTGATACATTGCTTATCTAATCTTGTCTGATACATTGCTTATCTAATCTTGTCTGATACACTGCTTATCTAATCTTGTCTGATACACTAGTTATCTAATGTACATTAAAACTAAAATATTTGTAGTAAACCAAATAAACATTAAAAATCAAACTGATTCACTTGACATACTTGCTATACTATTGCAAGTTATGCAAAGTAAGCGAAGCTATTGACAATAGCTAGAATAAATATATTCATAAATAATATATAATTAAATATGCAAAATAATAAATAAATATATGCATTTTTATAATGCATCATAATATGATACGTAAAAACAGTAAAAGCCAAGACCAAGACTAAGACCAAGACATTTTGATTCAATACCAAGACTAAAAACCAAGAGACCAAGTCTCATAATTAAGATTTAAGATTTAAGAACTAAGATTTAAGTCTCGAGATCAACATATCTGATCATATTGTGATGAATTATAAAATGCATACATTTATCATATTTTAGCTATTGCAAATATGTCTAATTGTTTATGTCTGTATGTTTTTTCATGAAAATTCTGTTTTCCATGGGAAAACCATGGCTTACTCATAGAATTCCATGGGTTTTCCATGGAATACTCATGGAATTCCATGGAATATTTTTGTAATGGTAATAACAAATAAAATAAACAAACATTTCATTTTTAAATAATGCAACAAAACAGAATAATTAAGAACTATATGAAACTACTGTTTGTTGCTGTAGTTTTTACACCTGAACATGTAACTTACAATATATTCTTAACAATGACAAATAAATTTTTTTAAACACATTTTAACAATTGTAGTGGCCTTCTTGGCTTTGGGGAAGTGAATTTTAATTAAATAAAAAAAAAAAAAAAAAAGATAGTAGCGCTCAGATTGTAAGAATTGTGATTGTTGGTACAAATTCTTCTATTTTAGATGAAAGAAGTGTCTATGTTGGTATTTATAGTAGTAGAAAAAGTAGTCTATATAGTAGCAATAAAATGGATAAATCAGATAGTTGAGATGGTATTTAGCCATTAGAAGGTATCAATACATCCAGGACAGGAGAAGAAAAGGAAGAACTATTTTTTTTAATACTTTAACATTTTTATTGGTCGTGAAAAATGTTGGACAAAATGAGAAGCTGATTGTGTATAGAGACATGAATAGGCATTTTGGTGAAATTACAGATGGTTTTGAGGGAGTATATAATGGGAAAGAGGTTTGGCTTAAGAAATTTGGAATGAAAAATGTTAGAAAATTATTTTGAAAAGAGTATTCAAGCAAAGGTTGAAATCAGGTTTGAAAGAAATGCAAAAAGTATGAAGAAAAACATATAGGAAAGCTTTCTTGAATTATATGATGAAGTATGTTGAATAAAAAATAGTCCTTAGATGAAGTATGTGGAAGAATAAAGAGTCCTTAGATAAAGTATTTGGAAGAATAAAGAGTCCTTATAGACATAAAGAGTCCTTAGAGACATTCACTAATATCGTGACATTTAAGACACATTCACTAATTCACTAAAGACAAGAGACGTTCACTAATACTCGTGGTCTTCGAAGTAACTTTTTTTTTTTTGAATCTTATCTCTTGCAAAGTTCACCAGACCTACTTGCTCTTTGTGAGATTAATTTGAGTTCAGCTGTCTCATTTTGAGATCTTAATCTTGATGATTATCTTTCTTTAATTTGTAAAGACTCCAATAGTCACATGCTTTGCCTAGACATTTACATTCGTAAGAATTCACCCATTTGTTGGGTTTGAATCCACAGACTATTCTTTTATGTGCTTTCGTTTAGCACCACTTCACTCTATCGTCTTTCTCTTTGTTCTATATTGCTCTCCTTCATCTCAAGACTGCACTCATTTAGATGTTATTTCTGAGCAAATTGACCAAGCTCTCTCTCTTTATCCATCAGTCAATATCGTTGTTGTTGGTGACTTGAATATTCATCACATTTTATGGCTTGGCTCTAGTGTCAGTGACTCTGCTGGCGTTAAGGCCCTCACTTTTTGCCCTTCTCAATCTCAAGTATTCAACTTTCTGACTCCCTTTCCAGACAACCCGAATTTACTTTCTCTACTCGACTTGTCTTGTTTCTGATCCTAGTCAAGGCTCAGTTTCTGATCATGGTTTGATCTCTCTAAAACTATTATCTCATTCATTCATTATTTTCTTTGTGATGACCCTTCGGTAGAAATCTTTTATTCCCTCTCGACGATTCTAGATCAAGCCTCACTCTTCTCCATAGTTTTCCTCACATTGTACTTCTGCAATTTCCAATCAAAACTATTACTTTCGTATCTATCAGCAAAATATTTCTCCAGAAAACAGACGTCTGTTTACTATTGCTAGAAATTATTGTAAAAAGGTTTCGTCTAACACCAAAGCTTGCTATTCCCTGGTCATAAAATCTGGTATTTCATCACAAAAGTTAGGCTCTCATGACTTCTGGAGAATCTTTAACAGAATCAATAATAAGGGCAAATCTGTTATTCCACCTCTCTTGTATGGTTCAAACTTTGTCACTTCACCTAAAGACAAAGCTGAATTGTTTGCTAAGATTTTTTTATCAATATTATCTCTTGGTTCCACTAGTTGCGTTCTAACTGATAAAGCTGTCAAACAGGTTGATCTATTGCTTGACATTTGTATCACTCCAGCTTCTGTATCATAAGTGATTTCCTGCTTCGACTCTTCTACAGCTTGTGGTCCAGACAACATACCTGTTGTAGTCTTGCAGAAGTGTTCTTCAGAGCTGTCATCTATACTTTCAAAACTATTTAACAAGTGCTTATCAGAGTCTTGTTTTCCGGCATGCTGGAAAGCGGCATCTGTTATCCCTATTTTCAAAAATTCTGGAGAGATCTGACTTGTCTAACTACTGTCACATTAGTCTTCTTCCTATCATAAGCAAGGTTTTTGAATCTTTAATTAACAAACGCTTAATCTCTCATCTTGAATCTAATAGCTTACTTTCTGATCATCAAAATGGATTTCAATCTTCTCGTTCTATAGCTGAATTGCTAACAGTAATAACCAATAGGTTTTATTGTGCATTAGATAGAGCTGGAGAGGTGGAGAGGTTAAGGCTATTGCTCTTGACATTTCTAAAGTTTTTGATAAAGTTTGGCATGCTAGTCTTCTCTATGAGCTTTCTTCTTACAGTGTATCTGGAAACATCTTTAAGATTATTAAATCCTTCCTTTCCAATCGTAGTAAAAAAGTTATCCTTGATGGACAACACTCTTATTCTTATTCTGTACCTCAGGGGTTCCTAAAGGTTCAATCCTTGGCCCTATGCTCTTTTTAATCCACATCAACAATCTTCCAGATATTCTCACATCTAAGGTAGCATTGTTCGCTGATGATACTACCATTTATTCTTGTCATGCCAACACTCTCTGATTGCTTGAAGGGGGCATTTGAACTTGAAAAGGATCTCACTTCTGCTACAGCATGGGGCTCACAGTGGCTTATGAGTTTTAATTCAGATAAAACTCATTTTTTTCCAGCCAATCATTATCGCAATAATTTAGACTTTCCTATATTTATAAATGGTAATTTACTTGATGAGTCATCTACCCTTCATCTTCTAGGATTAACTTTCTTGAAAACCATATATCAAATCTGTTGCAAAATTAGCATCTGCTAAGGTTGCATCTTTTTATCGAGCTTGACACTTTCTTACTCTGGATTCTTTTCTCTATCTCTATAAATCTCAAATCCAGCTTTGTATGGAATACTGTTACCATATCTGGGGCAGATCTTCTAACGACGCCCTTTCTCTTTTAGACAAGGTGCAAAAATGCATTGTCAACATAGTTCGACCTGCTCTTGCAGCCAACCTTCAACCATTATCACATCATCATAATGTTGATTCTATTCCTCTTTTCTACAAATACTTTAATGAGCACTGCCCTAAAAAACTAGTGTCTCTTGAGCCATCTACTAAAATTCATTCTTGTGTTACTTGTCATTTAATTAAGTCTCATCTTTTCTGTTTTTAAGTGGTCTAAAATCCCTTATTCGTCTAGTTTTTTTCCTCAAACACCAGTTTAGAATTCACTTCCTTCATCGTGCTTTCCTGATTTATATAATTTTCAATTGTTTAAATTGTCTGTCAGTCGTTATCTTGCTCTACAAATTTCATCTTTTCTCTTCGAGTAACTTCCAACTCTAATAGTGGTTGCTTGCAGCCTTGTTAGAAGCAAAGATGTAAAAAAAAATAAAAAAACATAGGACTGTGGTGATGGAATACCAAAGTTAGTACAGCAATTAAAGAAAAGTGAAAATGTTATAACAAGTGGAAAAAGATTCATTGCAGAAAAGAAATGCACTTGTATTGCCTAGCTATGTGCAAAGCAAAACAAGTCCTATACAAAATCTAACCTCATGAGCAGAAGATAGTGAGTGAGGTGCTAGATTCAGAGGACAAATAAGATACAATGTTCTGTGTGATAAATAAGACACATAGTTCTGTGTGACAAATAAGATACATAGTTCTGTGTGACAAATGAGATACATAGTTCTGTATGGTAAAACAAATGTTTAGGAAAGTAAAGATGTTGTTAGAGAAAGCTGTGTTAGTACTAAATCTAGATAAAAAAAAGTACTTACAAATAAAATTAAAAACAAGGTGGATGGCTCATTTTGAAAAGTTGCAATATGTTGAGTTTGATTGGAATAAAAGATTTTCTGTCATTAATAAGATTATTAGACAAGCAGAACTGATAACCTGTAGTGAAGTTAGCTATTCAGAGGGCTCAGTTATATAAAGCACTAGTCCTTCTGGTGCATTGGCTGAATCATTGAAAGCATTAAGAGATGTGTGTGTTTGGTGGTTGTCAGATTTTTAAAAGTAAAACCTTAAAAGCAAATTCAAGTATTTTTGGAAAAAATGAGATTTGTGGATGAAATTTGTGGACTTTTAAAAAGCTTCTGACAGAGTAAAAAGAGAGGTAGTGTGAGATATGTAGATGTTAAAGATTATTAATGTGTGTTGGTAAAAAAAGTATAAAAAGCAAGAGTAAGATGTGTCTTGGCCAAGTTTAGGGAGTTATCTCAACCTCTAGCAACAAGAGGTGCATTATTAAAGATTAAATGAAAGTTGTTCACCAGATGCATTCAGAGTGTTAAGATGTATGGCAATGAAACATTGTAATCAAGATTGATGGTGTCTTGCATCTAGAAAGAACAGGAAAGATAATGATTAGTTGTGTATGACTCTCAAGGGTAAGAAAAGAAGCGATGATTTTAGAAGAGGATTAAGGATAGTGAACATGTCTGATAATGTCAAGGAATGTTAAGGTGGTTTAGGTATGTAGAGCATAAAAATGTAGATGAATTGCTATCAGCATGTGGAAAGTTTGCTATCAGTATGTAGAAAGTTTGCTATCAACATGCTTCAGAAGAAAAAGGTAGAGGTATGAAAATTTATTGAGAGTGCATTACAAATGACATGAAAAAGCTTCAGTTAATGAAAGAATATTCTTTAGATTGTGTGTATTAAAAAAATAGCATTACACAAAATGAAACCCGTGAAAGCATGGAAACAAAGATGCTAAATCTCAAGAAGCATGGAAACAAAGATGCTAAATCTCAAGAATACTGTTGAGGATTATTATTTTGATTTAAAATGTTAGCTTAATAAAATTGAACATATCCTTTAATTTTCGTTTTTGATTTTTATCTGGATTTATTTTGTTTGTAAGTAGCAAGTATTTTTTAGGTAATGGTTATTTAAAGTTTTGTAACAAAAGTTTATTAAAATGTGTGTTTATTTAAAAGAATGTTATTTAATGATTCAATAAATTTGTATTTATTGAAAAGTATGTTTATTAAAATGTGTGTTTATGAAAATGTGTGTTAATTATAATGTGTGTTTTTTAAAATGTGTATTTATTAAAAATTGTGTTTATCAAAATGTATGTTTATCAAAAAGTGTGTTTTTTAAAATATGTGTTTATTAAAATGTGTGTAAATAAAAATTAAATTAATGTGTGTTTACTAAAAATTATTGAACCTTAACCCTAGTTTAACAAACTATTTAAATGATGTTTTCAGACTTATTTCAGTATTACAAAATAAAAAAGTTTTTATTGTAACTGAAATAAAATACTCGTTTGAAAAATTGAGAAATTTGTTTATATAATACACATATAAATATAATTTATATATAAATTATATTTATATGTGTATTGTGTAATGCTCTAAACAAGACTTGACTTTAGTTTTAGCAAAGATAATTTTAATCAAACTATTCTAGAGACTTCATTATCAATAACATTTTCATTATGATTATGAGGAAATTTTTGTGCGAGACTTAAATAGGAGAAGTTTTTGCAAAGTGACCAGTGTTTTTGTTAATATCTTGTCCTCTAACCGACAAATAAAAAAATAAAACAAATAAAATTTAAATAAATAATGAAATTTTTAGACAAATTTTGTAAAATAATATTGTGTAATTAAAATAAAAAAGTCTAAAATTTCAGCTTAGTACAGTTTTTAACTAGTTGATATGGGAACAGTAAAGTTTAAGTAATGGAAAATAGTTTTATTTTTTCATTTATTCAATTTTAAAACAATTTTTATTACTTTATGAATGCTATTCATTTCTCTTATCTGTCTATTTTTGTGCGACCTAAAATTATACTTGTAAATTTAAATATTTAATTATACTTGTTTAATTTAAATATTACAAAATGTTGAAAATATTAAAAAATAAATTTTTTGTTGTTGTTCAGGATTCTGTTTATGCAATTCGAACCTTATTACTGGTCCGATTACTACGATTAACTATAGCTCCTAAGAAGTTGCTTCCATATTTGGACAACAATATTTTTACATTGTTTGCATGGATGCTTTTCTATTTTATGTGTGCTCATTGGTTAGCCTGCATATGGTATGATATTATTTAAAAATGTAAATCAAATTAATATATATATATATATATATATATATATATATATATATATATATATATATATATATATATATATATATATATATATATATATATATATATATATATATATATATATATATATATATGTATATATATATATATATATATATATATATATATATATATATATATATATATATATATATATATATATATATATATATGTATATATATGTATATATATATATAATAATTATATATATATATATATATATATATATATATATATATATATATATATATATATACATATATATACATATATATCAGGGGCTGTTCTATACTATTTTGGCGCTGCCCAAATTGAAAATCAGGACCTTTTCTTTTTTTTAAGATTTTTACGGCAAATATTGTTTTTTCTGCAATTATTTGGCAATTTAAAAATTTTCCCGCTAGATTTCTCCGGGACGGAAGGGTACTGCCATCCATATTTTTTTCCTAGAATAGCCCCTGTATATATATATATATATATATATATATATATATATATATATATATATATATATATATATATATATATATATATATATATATATATATATATATATATATATATATATATATATATATATATATATATATATAAGGGACTATTCTAGACTGTTTTTGACCATATTTGGCCGTCGTTTTGGATGCCGCCCAAATTAAAATTTGAGGACTTTTTTTTTTTTACGTTTTTTATGGCAAATATTTTTATTTTTGCGAAACAAACTGCTGATTTTAAACTAAAGTTTGCCGGAATGAAGGAGTACCGCCGCCCAAATTTCTTTCCTAGAATAGGCCCTGTATATATACATATACATACATATATATATATATATATATATATATATATATATATATATATATATATATATATATATATATATTTATATATATATATATATATATTTATATATATATTTATATATATATATATATACATATATATATACATATATATACATATACATATATATATATATATACATTTATATATGTATATATGTATATATGTATATATATATATATATATATATATATATATATATATATATATATATATATATATATATATATATATATATATATATATATATATATATATATGTATATATATAATATATATATATATATATATATATATATATATATATATATATATATATATATATATATATATATAGATAGAGAGAGAGAGAGAGAGAATAGAATAGAATAGAATAGAATAGAATAGAAAAGGTGCTGTACACACTTGAGGTGTGTAGAGCCTTAATTACGTAGAATTAAGACTATGACAGCCGATTATAAAAATTAGTGTTCAGAAACCGAAATAATTATCGATACTGTTTTTAAAAATGTTTAAATTATCTTTATCTAATATCCTTTGTGGAAGAGAATTCCAATCATTTATAACTCTGTTTGTAAAGAAATGGTGACGAATTCTTGATTTTGTAAATTGTCTGCGTATTCTACAATTGTTACTTCTACTAGATCGCTCCAGCTCAAAATTTAAAGGAGGGTGGTGAAAATTAACAGTATCTTTCCCTTTTGAGATCTTATACATTTGAATCAGATCACCTCTTCTTCTTCTATCAAACAAAGTTGGCAATTCAAGTATCTTTAATCTTTCTTCATACAACTTCCCCCTTAAAGATTCAATTCTCGTAGCCCTGTGTTGCACGATTTCAAGATTGTCAATGTCCTTTTTCCAAAATGGACTCCAAACTGTTGCTCCATATTCCAAATGGGGACGTACTAACGATTTGTATAGTAACTTTAATGAAAATTCATCCAAATACTCAAAAGAGTTTTTGATCATGCCTAATTTTCTGTTAGCTTTACCTATAGCTGAATTAATATGATATTTCCACTCTAGATTATTTGAAATGAAAATCCCAAGATCATTTTCTATCATTGTTTCTGTTAAAACAGAGTTGTTCAATTTATATTCATATCTTGAATTCTTTTTACCAATATACATGACTTTACATTTTGATTCATAAAATTAACCAATCTTCAGACCATTTAACTAACCTGTTAATATACTCTTGTAATATTTTATTATCATCATAACAATGATTGATTGAAATAACTTTGGTATCGTCTGGATATAATTTATTGTCTTTAATAATCCCTCTACATAAGTCATTAATGAAGATTTCAAACAAAAGAGGTCCGAGTACTGAACCTTGTGGTACTCCACTAGTAACCATCTTCCAACTTGAAATATATTCCCCTATTGCAACCCTCTGTGTTCGGTCTGACAAAAATGATTTACACCAATTTAACATAGATGATACAAATCCTAGTCTGAATAATTTTTTCAGTAATTTCGTGTGAGAAACTGAATTAAATGCTTTTTTAAAATCCAAAAATAAAACATCAACGGAAATATCCTCTTCATACGCTTGCGTGATTAAATCTAATGTTTCTAACAGGTTTGTTATACAACTTTTGTTATTAACAAAACCATGTTGCTCTTTAGAAATTAAATTGTTTTCAATGAGGAACACCATCATATGATCTTTAATAATTCTCTCCATAACTCTACCAACAATTGATGTTAATGAAACCGGTCTATAATTTGTTGGATCTAGTTTATTTCCTTTTTTGAATAATGGAACAACGTTTGCACATGACCATAACTTTGGAATAGATCCTGTAATAAACGGTTTAACAAATATTATTGCTAAAGAACTTGACAAAGATTCTGAACATTCCTTTAAAACTTTTGGGTGAACATTATCTGGACCTACTGATTTGTACATGTTTAAATTACTCAAATGTTTCTGAATAATAGAAATACTAAAATCTGGATCAGAACATTTTGTTAAAAGATTGTCGTCTAAAACTTCTTCTGATGAGTCATCTTGTATAAACACAGAAGCAAAGAATTCATTAAGAGTGTTTACTATCTTTTGATTATCAGTAGTTATAATACCATTATGTAGCTTTATGGCTTTGATTGAGTCTTTAAATCTTGTTTTGTTGTTTATATAAGCATAGACACTTTTAGGATTGTTTTTTGAATTAAGTGTCAAGTTTTTTTCAAAATTGCAAATACTTTTCTTGACAAGTTTTTTTATATCTTTATTTAATTTTTTATACTTATTGACTTCTAAAAGACTTTTAAAACCTAAATTTCTGTTTCTAAACCAACTTTTTTTTTTCTTTACACATGGTTTTAAGTTCACTTGTCATCCATAGTAAGTTATTTTTTAGTTGAAAAGAGTTTTTATCTAAATTTAGCGTTGGGATATATTTTTCACATCCTATTTCATATTTTCTAAGCCATTTTTCGTAACATTCATTAACACTTAGTCCTTCAAATTCATTTATTAAGTTTATGTTATTAAAATACAAATCTAACGCTTTATAGTTTCCATTTTTCCACAAAAAATTTTTCTTCCTCGTTTGTAGTGATATTAATAAATTAGGTTTATTTTCATAACCAAATCGAAATTTCAAAATATGATGATCATGATCGATACCACCTAACCATGGAAAATGTTCAAGAAAATAAACAGTTGCTACTATCAGTTAAAATAAGGTCTAAAATGTTAGTATCAATACCAAACTTTACTTGAAAACTAGGACTGATAACATTTTGGTGCAGGTAACAGTCATGTAACGACTCAATAAACATACTTGCTGTTGTGTCACTGTCATTTATAATTTCACTAAAACTTTCATCGTTCCACTTGATGTTTGCATAGTTAAAGTCACCACATATTAAAATACCAGAGCATTTGTTATTTTGTTTGAGTACATATGCTTGTTTTAATGATTTTATAATGTCAATACACTTTTCACTATTACTAAGACCTGTCAGGTACATAAAACCACATAAGATTTGCTCTTTGCCAATTTCAATCAAACAAAATTTCATACATGCTCAATATTTTCATTTATAAGATATTTTTCATTTATTTCATAAGATTTAATATTCTCTTGTATATAAATACATACACCACCACTACGACTTAATTGACGATCTTTTCTAAACAGATTATAACCAGGAATATTAGTAGTAGACATTGCTGACCACCAAGTCTCACAAGCAAATATAACTTGAGCCTTAGATCTGGATATATCATCAATGAATTCGTCAAATTTATTATTTAAAGAGGTCGCATTTGTATACCAACATGTTAAATAATCGATATTTTCTGTTTTTAAACCTTTTTGAAGGTCTTGATTCATTTTCTTTACCAGCAGTGTATTAGCACTTGAATTCAAATAATTACTTCCTCCAGTGTCTGCATCAGGGTTATTTAATTGGTTATATAGATATTGACAAGGTGTATGTAAAGAATGTTTGAAATTATGTGTGTTATACTGTGATGACTTGAACAACAATTGCTATTTGTTTATCAACACTACTTGTTTATTTCTAATTACATGATAGCTTTTAACTTGGTCCCAATCGACTTACAGGTTGAGTGGTTTATTTAATTCTCTACATTTATCCCTGAGTTGTTTATCCAAGTTTCTCTGAGCGTCAGTTAAATCAGGATTTACATAAATATCACTAAACTTACGGTATGATTTTTTTATAAAGTCATTTCTCGTGTCGTTATTTCTTAACTCAACAATTACTGGTGCAATACCATTTTTAGATTTTAATCTAAAAATACGAACCATATGAAGTTTATCTATTGATACTTGATCCAATAAATCTAATACTTTGTTTTTGTCATCTTTCTTTATATCTGCGCCATCAGTTTTATTATATCTGCGCCATCAGTTTTATACATATCAAAATATCTCTCCGAAAGCAAATTATTGGACGCTACCATTTCCTTGGACCAAAAATCAAAGTAAGAAAGGAGCGAATTGCAGAAATTTCCAAAGAAGTCACCAAATTGTGAAAGAATAAACTGATTTTTCCTTATGTATCTGATCAAGTTGTATAAGCAAAGCTTGATAAAAAAACTGAAATGTTATGATGAATGTGCGGGAAAGCTAGGAACCCCTTGATGAAATTTTTGATATTACTAAAATGGATGAAACATGGTTATCTTCTGAGGACAAGCGATTGTACCATCTCCAAGTGGAAAGCAAAGGAACAGTGGGATAGTCTACAAGCCAAGCAGCCAGTAAAGAAACGATCCATCCCTCTAAAAGACAAAAACTTTCTAATGAGTCATCCATTCATAATCTTACTATGCTGGTTTTAGTAATTCTGACTTTAAGACTGATGAATATGAAATGGCAGTGTTCACAGAGTTCAATGTTCACAGAGAAACACATCAACAAACCTTATTTTATCAGTTGTCAACACCATGTATTAGATAGAATCCTTGTTTTGGTGATGGATGAAGAACTTGGAAGTAAAACACAATTGCCAAACATCAAATATCCATTTGTATCTCAACTGTTAAAGGAGTATGAACAACTGAAAACACAGTTTGATAACAGAACAGAAGTAATTCTTGAAACATCAGGCTGGAGAGATGATATGAAATTTTTGTTTCATCTCACTTGAGTGTTTCGATTTTTTAAGGAAAAGGGACATTTTCCATTGATTAGGTTTCAGAAAATACCCAACATCAACAATGCAAGGTGGAACTCCAGAGCTATACTAGCATTCTTGGTCTTCATTTTAATTCATTTTAAACAGAACTGTCCTTCAATAAGGACAGTTCTTTTGTTGATTTTTATTGCATGCTTGGGCAGACTATTAGTTTACAGACCAAGTGTACAATGAAAACGACTAATAACTTGGCTGAAATATTGATTCCATACAAAAAGGCTTTAAGCTCTTTGAAAAATCACTGGAAACAAGAACCATCCATACTACAGATACCCAGAAGTAATCAATGCGCAGAGCGCGCAATTAAAGTATTTGAGGAAATTTATTCATCATGCAAAAATAAAGACAAATTGCACCTTTGATTCCTTTTGTGCAACAAGCAAGAGCAAGGTCTGAGTCATTGTTTGATTGAAAATTTATTGTATTACATGATTATTATATTCTAAATACATTTGAATACATAGTAGTACTTATGTCAAAATCGATTTTTCAATGGCAGGGTGAACTTTTTTGAAAAGATATGCAAATAATAGTTCATTGCGTGCATTAAGTAAAAGTTCATCAAACTACAGTACAGGAGCATGAAGTTCATAAAAAGTCATAACCCTAATATATATATATATATATATATATATATATATATATATATATATATATATATATTTTATATATATATATATATATATATATATATATATATATATAAAAGTTTACATTTCATGGTTGTTTACTAATAGTACGAGTACTAATCTAAGGTAAACACCAATTAAATAATAATAACAATCATATAATAATAATAATGTAAATTAAATGAAGACGATTATAATCATATCAATAATACTATTAAATATAATAATGACAATAATAATGATTAAATTCGTAATTATAATAACAACAACAATAATAAAAACAATAGCAATAATAACAACAATAATAATATTAATAATAACAATAAAATAACAACAACAATAATAATAGCAATAATAATAATAGCAATAATAACAATAAAATTAACAATAAAATTAACAATAATAATAACAATAATAATAATATTAACAAATATCACATTTATATATTAAACAATTTTAATAAGTAATAATGACTGTAATAAAAATCTAAATAAAAAGTAAGTAATATCACATATAATAATAATACTAATAACTATAGTAATAATAAGCTATTATAATGTCCTATATATATAATATATAGCTATTATAAGTAAGTAATATTAACATCACATATAATAATAATACTAATAACTATAGTAATAATAAGCTATTATAATGTCCTATATATATAATATATAGCTATTATAAGTAAGTAATATTAACATCACATATAATAATAATACTAATAACTATAGTAATAATAAGCTATTATAATGTCCTATATATATAATATATAGCTATTATAAGTAAGTAATATTAACATCACATATAATAATAATACTAATAACTATAGTAATAATAAGCTATTATAATGTCCTATATATATAATATATAGCTATTATAAGTAAGTAATATTAACATCACATATAATAATAATACTAATAACTATAGTAATAATAAGCTATTATAATGTCCTATATATATAATATATAGCTATTATAAGTAAGTAATATTAACATCACATATAATAATAATACTAATAACTATAGTAATAATAAGCTATTATAATGTCCTATATATATAATATATAGCTATTATAAGTAAGTAATATTAACATCACATATAATAATAATACTAATAACTATAGTAATAATAAGCTATTATAATGTCCTATATATATAATATATAGCTATTATAAGTAAGTAATATTAACATCACATATAATAATAATACTAATAACTATAGTAATAATAAGCTATTATAATGTCCTATATATATAATATATAGCTATTATAAGTAAGTAATATTAACATCACATATAATAATAATACTAATAACTATAGTAATAATAAGCTATTATAATGTCCTATATATATAATATATAGCTATTATAAGTAAGTAATATTAACATCACATATAATAATAATACTAATAACTATAGTAATAATAAGCTATTATAATGTCCTATATATATAATATATAGCTATTATAAGTAAGTAATATTAACATCACATATAATAATAATACTAATAACTATAGTAATAATAAGCTATTATAATGTCCTATATATATAATATATAGCTATTATAAGTAAGTAATATTAACATCACATATAATAATAATACTAATAACTATAGTAATAATAAGATTTTAATCAGAGTATTTTCTATCAAAAAGTCAAAAAGATTTTAAATTGTGAAAAAGAGTTGAGGGATTGAAAATGAAAAGGTAAATTATTCCGCGATTTTACGCATTGGTTTGTAATAGAATAATCACCGTATTTTACCGAACAGCGATTTGGGATCAATAATTTAAAGTTACTCAAAGATCCAAGGTAATGACAAGAACTTTTTTTAGTGGAAAAAAAAATTGAAGAATGACGGAGGGAGGTTTACTTGTTAATGATTGTTTATTTAAAAATACTCAAATTATGTTTAAGATCACATATTTTGAGTATTTTTGATAGAAAGTAAAGGATGTCAGAGTTAGAATGATACTGTTGAAAGAATATTATTTTTAAAGCTTTTTGAAAATTTTGGCAAAATTTTGGCTAACATCCCATTTGATCTACACAATTTTACTGCTAAGTTTTTAAGATAAGAGGAAAAAGATAGATCTGAGTCAATTTGGTTTCCAAGATATTTTAATGAAACTACAGGAAAGATTTTTGTTCGCTTAGTCTAAAGTTTCGGTTTTTATACATTTTAGATTGATTTGATTTGAAAATAATGAGTTCAGTTTTATTGGTATTAAGACTTAGTTTGTTAGAGCGCAGCCATTGAAGCCATACACTCTAATATATATTATACAACAATAAGTAAAAATTTTTTAAAGCTAAATATTTTAGCTTAGGCTAATTCAGAAGTAAAATCAGCTGTTCACAAAAACATAACCTCAAACTATAAAAAATTCTGTTATGCCATGTGTAAATGCTACAGGTATGGATAAATTAAACGCTACAGGTATGCATAAATTAGATTTGATGATGAGAGGGAAATCTCCTTATTGCTTTAAAAATATGAATTTGCCATTATATTACAAGTCATCTAAAAATGCTTGTCGAACTTATACACTTTTTAACAACTGGTATAATGATATAATCATACATCCAGTAACTTGACACTTGGAAACAAAAACTTTTTTGTAAAAGCCCTTCTCTCAATAGATAGTGCAACTTGCCATGGGTCTGAGAATAATTTTACTGATAACCCGAATTTCAAAGTTATGTTTGTTAGAACGCGACAATTGAAAAAGGTTAGATAAATCATGATTAATATGTTTGTTAATTTTTTTTAATGATTTGTTTGTTATGAGTAAGTTGGTGTTGTCAGCTAAATGGTAAGCCGTTGAAAATTTTAGAGAGATGTAAAGATCATTTATAAAAATAAGGAAAAGCAATGATCCTAATACAGAACCTTGGGGTACACCCGTGGAGCATTTTATTGAAAAAGATTTGGTATCATTGATGGAGACAAATTGCGGTCTATTAAAAAGATATGATGAACACCAAACAAAGGCTTTCTCTAAGTCAAGAAACACTCCACATGGAAAAAGTTTATTGTCAAGAGCATTTCTAATAGTTTCAGTTATTTTAATAAGTGCATGAGTTGTGGAGTGTTTGTTACAAAATCCATACTGATGTTTGTAAAGACATTAGTTTTTGTCAAGAAAGCTATAAAGTCTGTTGTACATGGTTTTTTCAAATATTTTACTAATGTTAGATAGAAGAGAAATTGGTCGATAATTTCTGTGGTCCATTAGAGAACCCTTTTTATGGATAGGAATAACTTTGGCTATTTTAAAAACATCTAGAAAAAGGCCTTTATTAAAAGAATTATTCAATATGGTACAGAGAGGCTTGCAAATAACATGAGAAGTAAGTTTAAGAAGGTGTGTAGGGATACTATGGTATCCCTACACACCTTCCTAAATTTTTTCCATTTTGTAAACTATTTTTTATTAAATCAGACACCTCATTTTCAGTCACTGGATTAAGAAAGAAAGAATTAGAATTATCATTTTTTAAATTGTAAAAGAAATCATTTTACTTTTGGGTGGGTGTTGTATTGTTTCACAGTATTTGTTAAAAATTTAGCTTCAGCCATACTGTCTGAGATAGTGTTACCATTAAACTTGAGAGTGTAAGATTTAATTGGTGTAGAGGGTTTGATGTTAATAATTTCTTTTATTCCTTTCCATGTATTTTTTGTATTGTTGAGCTTTTTGTTAAAGAAGGAGATGTAGTATGACTTTTTGGAAATTCTTAACAAATTGCTAGTTTTATTCCTGTACAATTTAAATTTATCGAATAGTTGACTTTTTGTGTTGGAATTTTTAGATTTTATATACTTTTTGTAGAGCTTATTTTTAATTGCAATTGACTTCAGAACTCCATTAGTGATAAAAGGTTTAGATATTAGTTTAACTTGGTTTTTGGTCAGTTTTTTGTTCGGGGCATGGCGATCAAGAATTGTGTTGAATGTTTTTAAAAAGAAGTTCATTGATTCATTGACATTTATATCACCATTTTTGATATAAAACTTCCAGTCAATATTAGAAATATCCTGAATAAATTCATTATCATTAAAATTCTTAAATGATTGTTTAGTTGTTATGGGTTTTTTTTCTTTTGAAAGGAGTACTAGGAATGCAAACAAACTGTGCCATGTGATCTGAAATTGATATATATATATATATATATATATATGTATATATATATATGTATATATATATATATATATATATATATATATATATATATATATATATATATATATATATATATATATATATATATATATATATATATATACACACATTACTGGAAAAATTATTATGTATTATTCTTTTGTTTTAATGACATATTTTGTTTTAATGACATACATATATACAGCAGTTGGACCATTTAGATTTAGTTTTTTTAATATTAGGATCATTTAAAGGGCTAGACAAGAAAAGTTGCATAAATTCTGAAACATGTTGGTTCAAGTTCACATCACTTTTTTTTACTCTCTGTGATGTACGTGTACTTGGTATGTATTTATACAAATTTTCAGTTCTGAAAAAATAAATAATTTTTGACCAATTTTGAAGTGATGGGGAAAATAAAAGACCTGAACCCTAGATAAAAAGGACAAATCTGTGTTTTGTTGATGAATAGTAGCCTAAAACAAAAGGAGATTAAAAGAGAAATTAAAGATTTTAACACAGTTTGTGCAGTGAAAAGCAAGCTGGATGAAAGTAGAAATGCTGAAGATTAAAGAGTTGGAAAATGCAGTTGTAAAAGAATCACTACCCCAAACTTGAGAGAAAGATCAAAATAATGGCCCTTAAAGATAGAGAAGTTCTTGCAAGAAGATATCTATGGAATTAACAGTTCAGGGCTTTGATATATGCCATAAATAGTGAATAGTTGCTTGTTAGAGCAGGAATTGAAGGCATACAGACCGAGGAAAAAGCCAAGGCTAACGAACAAAATGAAGCATGTCAAGCATGGATGGGCTGTTGAATATGAAAGTTGGGCGTAAGAAAATCTGTGGTAGTATTGATTTCTTGATTTCTTTTAGTTTCATCATATTTTTTGACTAATAACAGAAGGTGTTAACTTGTTGATCATGACTATTAATGTAATGTTTGTACAATGATTTCTTTGAAATTTATCAGGCCTTTTTTTTGTTCAGTAAGTATTCTCAGATGAGTCAAAAATTGCTGTGTGGGATGATAGTCTATCATCCAGATAGACTGTCTGGACTCTATCTGGATGATAGAGTCCAGACAGTCAGAAGAAGGCCTGGAGAGGAGTTTAAGTCTGAATGTCTTAAGAAAACAATGAAATTGCCCACTAAGGTCATGGTATGTGGAGCGATATCCATCTATGGAACAAACTGTCTACATATTGTGAAAGGAATGATTAATCAGAGAAAGTATATAGAGGTGTTGGAGAAACATTTAGTTCCTCAAGTCAGAGACTGGTTTTCTGATAAGGACTTTATATTTCAACAGAATTGTGTTCAATTCCAAAAGTGGTCAAACCAAGTTTCTTTGATATATTCCAGATTATTATTTAAAAACTGAAAAATCCATAGTAATTTTTCCAGTAATATATATATATATATATATATATATATATATATATATATATATATATATATATATATATATATATATATATATATATATTAACTAATTCAACACTATTAAGTTATGAGTTACTAGAAATTAAAGAATATGGTTAAAGAGCAAGAAAACTTCAAAAGGTGTAGGTTGTGTGAGTTAGAAAAATATGAAGATGCGTTAGAGTTTTGAGGTTTTGTTGATGAGGAGGAAAGAAGTTAGATGGATAAAAAATTTTATTGTGTGAAGGGACAGGTACAGTAAAAGGATGCACCTTTGCTGAATGATAAGCCAAGCAAAAATAAGTTTTGGTTGATTGAACTAGAGATGATAACTTATTTGAGAAGCGACTATGATAGTATTTGTAGAAAAAAGAAAGAGGTACAACCTTACAAGGATGGGAGAGTGGCTCAAGCTTTGCAGATAAAGCAGGTACAACTACATTTACAATGTGTTGAGTGAGACCTTGTCTGCGAGTAAGAAGGTTGTTATTTGTCAATATAAGAATGTCAACAATATTGTAATAGTTATTTGCAGTAAGTAACTGAGTTTGTTTGGGGTTAAACTCACAGGCCATTGCAAGCCCCGAGCTGTTACAAAAAAGAGATCAGAATAAAGATTGGCCTCTTGTTCAAAGCAATCAAATAGTGAAGACTTTTTGTTAAGATAAGAGTATAAATTTGATTTATCAGCAAATAGAGCCACTTGAGGTGTAAGATTGTAAGGAAAATTGTTATTGTAGATGAAAAACAGTAAAGGAGCAAAGATAGAACCTTGCAATACCCTTAATAATGCTTGAAATGAGGAAGAGTGTAGGCTTTAACACTGCGGTTAGCAGGAAATGATTATAAAATCTCAAAAACTTTATATAAATAAACTAATAATAGAACAAAACATTTACTTTTAGTTGGTTTGAATAAGATAACACTATGCTTTTATTTGATTTGTTTTTTTTATTGTTTTTTTCTTTAGCTTTTTTATATATTTAGCACTTATCAATAGTTTGACAAGATTTCTTTACTTCCGCCATTTGCAATGTCAATGTGCAATGTCTATATGCAATGTCAATGTGCAATGTCAATATATACCTATATTCATATTGTTTATATATAGTGCCAAAAATTTAAGATCTCACAAATAACTAAATAATTACAGTAGAATCCCGTTAACTCGGACACTGGATAAGTCGGACTTTTACTAGGTCAGACAAGTTTTCAATTCCCCTTAAAATTTCTATACATACCAAAAGCTTCGCTTAACTTAGACATTCGCTAAGTTGAACAAAATATATATACCCATTCAGAGTCCAAGTTAATGGGACTCTATTGTATTTTTAAATAATTGCTTAATATCCTACTTGATTTTTATTTCATTTGTAGTAGAGTCTGTTTTCATTTCATTAATTGACTTAAAAATTTAAGGAAAATGATGGTGCAAAATTATAGCCTCATTTCATTTTTACTCTACAAAACTCCATAATGTTTTGTATTGCAATTTGAATTTTTTATTAATACTTTGTTTTATTGCCCCCATTCTGAATAACTTCATATATTCAATTTGGAATACTTTCCAAATGTTTTCTAAGATCTGCAAGAGATATGTTCTTTTAAACATGTACAATTGCCTTTTCAATTCATCGACATTCAAATATTGTTTCCCTTCTCCATAAACGTGTCTTGCTAAGATACCCCATACGTTTTCGATGGGATTTAAATCAAGTGAGAGCGCTGGCTATTTTAATAATTGAATTTTTTTGCTGGTAAACCATGAGATATTTGACTTTGCTCCATGAATTGGAGCATTATCTTGCTGGAAAATGAAATTGGTGTTACCAAATTTTTGCGAAATATCATTCAAATGACCGTTCAACAAATTTCTATATCCTTCAGCATTTAATTTAGTAGTAATAAAGCCAATCGAAGTTTTTCCAAAATAACCAAACGCACATTATATTTAATCATATTTAATCCTCTGCCTCCCATATCCCTTCTTTTTGAAATTTTTTTTTTTTTCTAATGCCATGCTAGTTGTAATTGAAGCCATCTGGACCATCAAGATTTAATTTTTTTTCATCAGACCACAAGATTGATATTTGATGGTCCAGCTGGTCCAGCTGGTCCAGCCATCTTGATGCTCCAGATGGTCCAGCCATCTGGACCATTAAGATTGATTTTTTTTAATTGGACCACACAATTTTTTGCCATTTTTTTTCCCAAGTCATGTGGTCCTTGCCCCATAGAAGACAAATGCATTTGTGTGCTTCAGTTAGTACATTTTTTTACATATCTAAGATTGCCTGACTTGTTAATTGCAGGATTCATCATGGACGATGAATCCTGCAATCAACAAGTCAGGCAATTTTAAGCATTTCAATCCCAAGTCAGCACCTATTTGTCTCTCAGAAATTGTACGGTTACTAGCGGCATGCATAATTTATTGCTGTTGGCAAGTTGTAAGTATAGGTGTTCTACCATTTCGATGCTTCGTGCAATAATTTGTAAGATCATTTACAAAACTATTGATCAAATGTGGTGAGCATCTCAGTTTACAAGTAATTCTTTTTTACAAGTAATTCTCTGCGGTAGTGGTGTAGTGGTAGAGCGCTCGCTTTATAAACGAGTGGTTCCGAGTTCGATACCCACCACGTCCCTGGTAGTACCGCGCTCAACTCGTTTCTCCGCGCAGCGGCCTTGTTCGTCAAGGTTCGTGTTTCGGAGTTATAGAGTTAAGAGAGGGTTATAGCCACAAAATAAGTAGCCTCCTCGTCTGTAGTGGCCTTCTCGGCCTTGAGGAGGTGAAGTAAAATAAAAAAAAAAAAATTTCCCTATTTGATTAAACTCAATAACCTGTAGGCTATGATCTTGCCTTTTTTTTCATCGGTGAGTGTAATTTTTCTAGGCATTCGTTAGAATGTATTTTATAATTTTAAAATGTAATAAATTTAATTTTAAAATGGAATTTACTACTATTTTTTGATGGCTTTTGATGCAATTTAGATAACAAGGTTATAATGGTGCACCATGGTTTTAAAATTTGAGTTAATTAAAGTTCAAATAGATTAAATTACTTTGTTTATTTCAAAAAATGATCTACAAATAGAATTTAATCAACAAACTTTGAAAGATAGTTTTAAGGTTTTTATACAGGTGAGGTTATAATTCCGCACCCCACTGTACTTATTATATTTTATATCTTATATTATATATGTTATTGTTATATTTCATATTTGCTTATACTTATATTTATGCTATCTACTTATTTAGCACTTTTTAATAGTTTGGTGAATTGTAGAGAGTTCTGGAAAACATTTTAGTAGGAACTTTGTACACTACGTTGGAAATGTTGTCTGAACTACAACCCATAGAAGTTTTAATTAAGAATTGAATTTCACATTGAAAGCCAAAGTGGTTTGTATGTGTAACTAGAAGATAATCTGTTTAGCTGGAATAGCAAGATGATTATGGCTATTAGATTTAATAGTCAAATTAGAGGAAAGGTTCTTTGCAAATAACTCTGCCTTATTCTGGAGAGAAGTAAAAAGATCAAACCCATGAATTAAAAATGGAATGTTAGCCTTACTTTAGAATAGAACTTAGAATCTTTTTACATTGAGTTCTTACAATAATAAAAAAAACATTTGGCTTTGACTCTTTTTGACTTTGATTTGGATATAAAAGTTTATGTTTGCTGTTTATTTAGATACTGGCATACAAAATCTTTACATATTTATATAAACTTTAGTATTTATATGGTGTATTATTTGCTGAAAGAGAAAATGATGACCAGATGGATGTGTGGTTTTACTCTAACACGACAAGAAAAAGAGCTATAATCTTAGACAGAGATTAAATAAAACATTGTATTAAACAGCATTAGTCAGAAAAGATTAAGGTGGTTTAGGTATCAGCATGCAGAGAGGTAGCAGCTTCAGGAGAAAATGGTAGAAGTAGAAGTAATAAAACTTGAAGAGTTTGCATTACATATGGTATGAATGAGCTTTAGTTAGGGAAAATGATGATGATAACGATGATAATGATGATGATGATGATGATGATGATGATGATGATGATGATGATGATGATGATGATGATGATGATGATGATGATGATGATGATCATAATCAAGTTTATCATGATGATGTGTAAATGATATAAAGATATACTACTTTTACCGCCTACTTTTTTCTACCGCCGAAATAAAAGTTTCATCTTTATTATCTTTATTTTGAGAAATAAGATTTTGGAAAAAGCTGTGGTGCACTGGAGGTATATAAGGAAGTTATTGGTTGAGATCCTTCAATTTAGCTTCAGTGAGTTGTCTTCCTTCTGAATGTAAAATAACTGGACCAGCAACACTTATGGATAAAGACCAACCTTTCTTTTTCTTGAAAAGTCTTCCAAGTTTCTAAGTTGTTTAATAAGTACTTGAATTGCATCATCATTGGGTTTTTAGATTCTACACGTAGACACTGAATTTGTAACCATTTAACCTGTTCTCAATAAACAGTCTTATGTCTATTAACAGCAACATCTTTCACCCAATCAGCAAGAGACAGAAATTCGTTTTTTTGCATTTTAATAACCTGAAAAAAATGGTATCTTTTTCTTTTCTTTTGATGCCAATTCCATCCATTGTTCAGGAATGTATAAGTCATGCTTGTGACGAGCTCTTTCAATCACACAAAAATTGGCATCATTTGGCAGAAAATTGTGACCTGTTCTCATAAATCTTTGTTCAAAATTTCTGGCTCCTTTGCTGACAAGAAAACATTCTACCAAGCCATCTTAAAATTTTGATTTTGGCCTTTGTAGCTGTCAAAATATTTTACAATATCTTTCACACCATTCTTTAACCTTTGCAGACAATACTTCATTATAAATGAACCTATTTCATCTGGTCCTCTTGAAGCCATTGCTTCATGCCACATAAACATTGTAGCTTCATCACTCCCAAAATCATGAATTCCAAGATTATACACTTGAAGCTGTCTACAGTAGTAAACCAAATTTACAGAAATACACGGGCAAGGTAGTGTTTTCTCCAAATCGAAACTGAAAGCAAGTGTCTTTGCAGATGATTAATTTTTTGCAGACTTATTCTTGCACACTCTGCCTGTTTAAGATGAAGTTCAAGAGCAGTCTTCAGAACGCTTTTGTGTTCACCATTTGATATCTGCATATCCATTTTAAATTTATCACAAATTTCGCATGTATCTTTCTTCAGAATGTGAAAGATAGATTAAAATTTTCATTAAAACATTATCTGTAAGCCCATTCATTAATAGGATCTATGTTCCTTTGCAAAATTCTAAATAAATTTTACATAATTTTTATATTTAAATTGGAAGACAGATATTTCCTTTTATTCTAAGCTCTATGGCAAGTTCTTGTAAAATGAATGAAATATGCTGGGAAGGAAGCTATGTGCTCTTTAGCAAAAGTTTTGTCAGTATTTCTATGGTGATTGTGGTTCCCCCTCCCACCCAATTTTGGTACTCCACAAATTGACATTTTGAGAATTCTGTCAAGTCCACCATTACTGATTTGGAATGATTGCAAGAACAGTGATTTGCATACTATAATATCTCCATTTTTAAAATGCACTGTGAATGAGCGTGTTGTTGATTTTGGTTTCTTTTTGTCTGTTTTAGGTGTTCCATCTCTATAGCGTGCCCCTTCTTTCTTCTGAGCAAAACAGAATCAAGACAATTTACATTTTAGGACATGATCCATTTTTTTACTAACGCTTATGTACTTGAGCTTTCAGAAAATGTAAACAACTTGAATAATACCAAAAGTGGGCATGGCCCACTTTTTCACTCAAGGGCTCATATGATGGTTCTCATATTACTTTTAATGTAGGTTGTAATATTGTTTATATTTTTGTAATTGAAGAGCATTTTTCTAAAAGATTCTAGGTCTAAATTTTCTGAAGTTAAGTTTGGGTAACTTTAAATTAAATCAGGTAATGGATCAGGGAAATATTAGGAAAAAATCTGGGAAATCCACCTTAAAATATTGGCAGACACCCTCAATGGGTGCTGCTCAAATGAACAGTTTTTTTTTTAATTACTTATTGCTTAGTTACATTATTAGACAGTGATAGTTCCTATGTTCTTGATTATCTGATTCATTAAATTTTCTGTTTTTCAAGTTTTTAACTCATAAGGTGAGTGGGTGAAGTCTAAAGTCAGAACTTCTCTATGCACAGGTGTTTCTATATATTTCTAGCATTTGACTTCAGATTTTTTTACAGGTATTTGAGTCTAGTTTTAAAGTTATTTGATAAGTGTTTTTTTTTTTTACAGGTATTTGATTGGATTTCAAATTGATGTCATTGTTAAGCCAAATAATAATGGATGGTTAAGTGATCTTATGTCAATAGAGAATCTCAATATTAATGGTAGCACTACAACATTAATTGCTAATGGAAACGGTCCGGTTATTGTAGATTGCTACATTACAGCTTTATATTTTGCTGTGACAATCTTGTCAACATGCGGATTTGGAAATTGGGGAAATGCTGCAGATACATTGACAGAAAAATATTTTACAATATTTGCAATGATTTTCAGTTGTAAGAAAAAAATCTTTGTTTTTTCTTATGTATTTTCTCTTATGTGAACTTTAAGTGAGGCAGTGGTTTATATTTAGGTGAAGCCGTGGATTATACTTTTTGTAAATAAAGTTTGCACATTCAGAGCAAATTTTACTTTTAAAAAGTCTAGGTCACATATAAAACTTACAACTTAGTCTTTTATACCTATACTGGTATCAAAGAAAATGTTATGCAAAAAAAAATATTTTAGAAGAAAACATGCAATAGCAATATCAAGAATATTAATATTATATTATCAACATAATTATAAGCAGATTTTCAATAACTGTAAAGTGAACCATAAAGACAAACCATTAAAATATTCCCTTTTTTTTTTAAAAAAAAAAAAGAAATATCTTAAAGAAATATAGGTAACCTTATAAAGTCATATTTCAAAAAACTATGAAAAATTACAAAATTTTTATATAAACAGTTTCTTCAAGATCTTTAAAATTTTCAGATTTTATTGTAATAGTGGTTAAGTTGTATAAGTTTAAATTTTTAAATTTTTTACTTTTTAAATTTTTTTTTAATAGTTATATGCAAGTTTTATATGCTTTTATTTTTCTTGATATACTTTATGTTTATGTTTTTATATTTTTAGGTGTACTGTATGCTTTTATATTTGCAAAAGTCAATAACATTATTGCACAACTTTACCATGCAACAAATGAATATTCAGCACAATTGAATGCAATACAACATTTTGTCAAGACATATAAAGTTCCAAATAACATAGGATCCCGTCTTGAAGATTATTTTATAGCTACCTGGACAGTAACAAAAGGAGTTAACCGAGAAAAAGTATTAAAGATATTTATTAAACTTGATAAACAAACTTCTTTGAAACTTTTTAACTTTGAGTATTTTCTTTCTCCTTTGCTTTAGATAATAAATGGTTTTCCACGTGACTTGCAGTCAGATCTCTGTTTACGCATTCATAAAAAAGTTCTTGAGAAGGAACCATGTTTTAAAAACATGTCAAGTAAAGCTCTGCGATCAGTTTCTCGATATTTTTGGGTCTTAAGAACACCCCCTGGTGACATACTTATTACTAATTCTGAGTTGTTGAACTCAATTTATTTTGTAGTTTCAGGAGCATTTGAAGTAAGCTGTGAGGAAGAACTCATTGGTCTAATTGGTAAAAAAAACTCTTTTGCTTTTTTTATGTGTGTGCATGTGTGTGTTGGATTTCTTATAAAAACCTTTTATAATAAAAATCAGTTTAAAATTATTTTAAGAAATAATTGGTTTGTTTTGTAAACAAAATAATAAAATATTGTTAACAATTATTTACTGAGTTAATGTCAAGAGAGCAATACTGGAAATTGTATTAAATAATACAATACTAAAATAGTTAATATATATATATAAAATGTTTTAGTAATATATCAAATAATTAATAACTAAAATAATTAATATATATAATATTTTAGTAATAGATATAAAATAATTAATAACTAACATCAAAAACATAATTACTGAAATAAAATTAAAAACATAATTTCTAAAATCAAACTAATGCAACTTCTGCAAATACTTAAATATTTGTGAAAAGCTTGTAGAACATCAAGCTGGTATATTATTGGTAGAACATCAAGCTGGTATATTATTGGTAGAACATCAAACTGGTATATTACTTGTAGAATATAAAGCTGGTATATTACTGGTAGAACATCAAGCTGGTATATTACTAGTAGAACATCAAGCTGGTATATTACTGGTAGAACATCAATGTACAAGTACTGAAATAACATAAAAATACAATTACTGGAATAACATGAAAATATTATTAATAAAAGGATCAAAAAAATTTTTAAAACAAGGTCTTTACTAATAGGATCTATTTAGACTATAAGAATATTTGGACATGCTGATTCCTTTGTCTTTTGATATAATAAAAAGTATATATTAATTTGTGATATCGGACAGGGCAAGATTTGAGGGTACAGATTTGAGTTTTTTTTAATAATCAAAAATTGAAACAAAATTATATAAAAACAAGTTATGTAATTTTTTATTTAGATTTTCTTGAAGTTAACCCATTGCAACTTTTGATGTTATTCCATTACAAGTATTTACATTTTAGTAATGTTTTTGATTTTATACCAATGGTAAACTTTTTAACATCATTCCAACTTTTGTTTAATCTTAACTAATTAAGTTAATTAATTGATATTAAATTTTTAAATTTTAATTAAAAAATAGCAATCATCAAATAAACAAGCAAATAATAAAGAATGTGTGAATAAGACATAAAAACCTTTTGTTTATAATTTGATTTAAAGCATAACATTATAAATGTTATGATCAAAAAGTAGAGTAAAGTATTTTGACAGAATTTATAACAATAATATGTTGATCCAAATAACAATAATTAAAATGTAATATTTTATAATAATCAGTATTAATGATAGCAATTTGGATAAAGTATTTGTTTGAAAGGCTTTTTTTTGTCTTGAAATCTTTTTAACTATTAAATTTATTTGCTCCAGGAGACCATTATTTGCCAATTGAAATATGTTTTAAGTTGATCATTTTTTTGATATACATATTTTTTGAATACACATATTGTTTTAAAATCTGTGTTGTAACAACAACAATTTTTTAGAGTACTAAGTTAATCGCATTGCATGAAAATTATTCATATCTGTGTTTTACCAAACACTTCATAGACTAAAATATTACAGACTATTGCTAGAAACATTACGACTATCCGCTTTTTTCATGGCTTATTTTTTTTTTCTAGTGTTTTGTTTATTTTCTAAAAGCTCATAAAAGATTATTGTGAATTTTTCTCTTTGAAGCATGAACAGTTTTGAAGCATAGCACATCAACTTTTTTTACATAAACATAAAACTTTTGTCTGAAAATGAATAGATGACATTAGTTAATCACAAACACATCTCAATATAATCTCAATATCATAACACATAATCTTTTATATTGATATATTGTATATTGATCATTTAATTAAACTTCATCACGCTTAGACATTTTATAAGTACTTAAGCTTTCAATTTTGAATGTTATCTATTAAATGTGGAAAATGTGAATTTGAAATATTTAGATAAATGTGTTGTAATTGAAACACAAGAAAGCTTTGCATTATTTGGAAAACTGTTCAAAAATAAAAAAGATATTTTGTATTTCTATTTTGGTGTTTTAAACATGTGAAGCTCTTTTGTATTTAAAACATCTTTTAAAGTACTATTACTATAGTTTTCTATGAGTTGACGTATTTCATAAAAAATGATAAAGATATGATAGACATACATAACTTCACTAAACAGGGTCATTTGAGTCAGTTTACCATGATTTATATATAAATTTATATATTATTTATAAATTTATATATATATATATATATATATATATATATATATATATATATATATATATATATATATATATATATATATATATATATACATATATATATATATATATATATATATATATATACATATATATATATATATATATATATATATATATATATATATATATATATATATATATATATATATATATATATATATATATATATATATATATATGTTTATATATATCTATAATGAAGTTTTAAAAATTACGAATAATTTTTTCTAAAAATGATGTCTAATCGGGATTTTGAAAGTTTTGTTAAAAAAAATATTATTTTTGTTATATATAATTTTTAATTTAAGTCAAAAGTGGCTAAAAATCGTAAACACCGTCCCCCCCCCCCCCTCTTAAAGAGAATTCTCCTCCTCTCTGCCTACATTAATACATCAAAACTTTTGTGAGCAAACAGAAATGTTGGATTAAAATATTTCTGTTTGAATTTTAAATTTAAGAATTATTTATTTAAAATTATTAAATGAATCAATGTTGTGTTTTTCTCAGATTCTTTTGTAGAATTATTTACAACTAGAATATATATGTACTGCATATTTTTTATATTATTATTTAAAACTAGAATGTATATATATATATATATATATATATATATATATATATATATATATATATATATATATATATATATATATATATATATATATATATATATATATATATATATATATATATATATTATGTTATTGCTTTTTTTTAAGGGCCTGGTGATTCGTTTGGAAAACGGCTTGTTGAACGACCAGAAAAATCGGTTTGTGAAGTTAAATCTACATCCTATGGTATTGTACACAGTATTAATGTAGATAGTTTATTTGAAGCTCTTGCACTTTTCCCGGAAGAACTAAAAAAGATAAAATATACTTTAAAGTTGTCCGTTGACATTACGAAAAAGGTACATAAACAAAATTTAAGTAATATCTATGTATGATGTTTTATATATGTGCTTATATAACTATAAGGGCAGACTTAAATTAACAATCTAACATCATACTAAAATAGGATGCTGTGGGTACTTCAGTACATACATCGACTGATATAAGGAGAACATGCAAAGCACTTTTTTTTTTTTTTTTTTTGTATGTATGTATTTAGCTGCTCCCAGAAGTCCTTACGGTCTTATCATAGAGCACCGCGGGAGAACATTTAACAAGAAGTTCATTCCTCCTTCCGTACCAATGTTGCTTGTTGGGCTAGAGCTGGCGTCAAACCTCAGACCTCTGGGTTCTGAGCTAGAACTCTAATCACTGCGCCACGGTTACATCGGCTAAGGCTTTGGTTAGGGCAGCGATAATTTTTTTTATTAGTCATCGATTTTTTCTTTTTTTTTCTTTGCAACCCAACTAATCTATGGATTTAGGTGTATATATATAGACACACACATATATATATACAAGGCCGGCGCGATAGGGGGGTGTGTGGGGTGTTACACCCCCCATCAATGACTTTTAGTCGGCAAATTTGACCCTTAGTCGGCAAATGTGACTTTTTTTTTTTTTTTTTTTTTTTTTTTTTTTTTTTTTTTAGACGGCAAAAGTAAATGGCCACTACCCCCACCCCCACCCCACCCCACCCCACCCCATCACGTGACCTCTACTCGCGCCGGCCCTATATATATATAGACAGAGAGACAGAGAAAAGACAAACACGCACACATAAAAGTACATTTTATTTCCTAAAAATCGTTGACTTTTAAATCTCCGAGTTTTTTATATATTTTTCGAAATTTTTTATTAGATCCGAAAAGATGAAAGTAAATTTAGAGAATTGCTTTTGAGCAGCTGGGGGAAAATGACGGAATCAATGAATGACGTAAGTTACTCTTCATTTAAAGCAACCAATCTTAATCAGAAAGACTGTTTCAATTTTAATACAAAAACGAGAAATATATTAACTGAGAATAACCAAGAAGTCGATATTGAACTGTGTAAAAAAGTTTCCATGGAAATCTCTGATGACAAATTTAGTGCTATAGAAAAGCAATTAAAAAATGCGCGAAAAGTTTTCAAGAAAAGAAGTAATAAAGTAGACTGCGAACTAGGGAATCAACTTCGTGAGTTGAATTCTTTAGATAAAAAAAAATTTCCAAATGAAAATACTTTTGTGTAATAATTTTTTAATCAAAATGTTAAATCTAATTAAAAAAATAAATTTACTTTGTTTTATAAACCAATCAAATCACAAATGATGTTTTATAAACAAATCAAAAAAATTTTTTACTAGTTGAGCAAAGTTTCAAATTTTTAATAGTCTTGGAATATTTCAAGACCTTTTTAAAACTTGATTCAATTTAACCTAATGTTGGCATCCCATAGCAAGCTAAACCATGTTTTTTTTTTGTTGTTGTTGTTATTGTTTTTTTTTTTTTTTTTTTTTTTTTAATTTTATATAGGTGCCTCAATAGGTCCTTAGGGTCTTTTCCCAGAGTACCGGAGATAAGAATTTAATTGAAAGCTCACGCCTCCTTCCTAACCAATGTCGCAAAACTTGCCCAGAGGTGTAGGGTCGGAACCACGGACCCTTTGTTTCTGAGTCAAGTGCGCTACCATTGAGCCACGGCTGCTTAATGTATCATAGTCCATATGCCAAGAGAGTGCAAGAGAAATTTGTATTACTGTATTAAAGTAGCAGAATGTTTTTTATACTGTCGAGCATTGTATATAAATACTAATGAATGGTTTTTAATCTTCTATAAAATTACAAATAATTTACAAATTTATGTAGTTATATATATATGTGTCTGTGTGTGTATGTATATAAGCCTAAAAACCTATCAAAATTACCTGGTATTACGGTATGTGATACCTAAAGCCTTTTCCATATGATAAGGCACATTATGTTAAAATGTCAATAAAAGATTGCCCTAACTTAATAATAAAAAAAACTCGAGTGATTTTATCACACTCATGATAAAAAATTAGTTGAAAATTGAATAAAATCGAATAACAAGAAAACTATATTCTTAACTAAATGATAAATAAATGAAAAAAAAACTTGAAGAACTTGAAGTTGTTCATAAATATAGTATAATATAAAAATTAGGCACATCAAACAAGTTATCATATCATACATAAACTCTAGCTATCTACCACATCATACATATACTTTAGTTATCTACCACATCATACATATACTTTAGTTATCTACCACATCATACATGTACTTTAGTTATCTACCACATCATACATATACTTTAGTTATCTACCACATCATACATAAACTCTAGTTATCTACCACATCATACATATACTTTAGTTATCTACCACATCATACATATACTTTAGTTATCTACCACATCATACATAAACTCTAGTTATCTACCACATCATACATATACTTTAGTTATCTACCACATCATACATATACTTTAGTTATCTACCACATTAATTCTAAAAAAAACAAAGTTTTCGTTATTTCATCCTTTAAATAAAATAAAAAGAATTCTCTTTCAAAATTAGTTATTGAAAACACAGAAATTAGTCGCGAAAGAGTAGCAACATTTTTTGGTGTTCTCGTCGACGAAAATATTAGCTGGAATAAACATATTGCCTTTATTGGGAACAAAATATCAAAAAGTGGTAAAGTTCTATATCAATCAAGGGATCTTCTAAATAAGCATCATCTAAAACAAATATATTTTAGTTCTATACATAGATACTTAAATTGTGCAAATATTGCTAGGAGTAGCACTTCTAAAGGCAACCTAGTAACATAAAGGTACAAAAGTAAATGTCCATCAATTTTTCATGATCTCTTTGAAATAAAACCTAACTTTAATTACATATGGCGCACAACAGGCACCTTAATTAAACCTTTATGCAAAACTAAACTGGAACAATTAAAAATTACATATTGTGCTTCTCATATTTGGAATAAAATCTTGGCAAAAGATAATAATATAATGTGCAAAAAATATAAATTGCTTTCAAAAATTAATTAAAATAAATTAAAATATTATTTTTAAATAATTATTGAAAGCAAATCTTATTAATGATTTTCTTATATATTTATTTTATGTATTTTTATTTTAATAACTTTGAGCGATTTTGTTATTATTTCCATTTAATTTATATTATGTTCATTTTAACTTTTGTTTTTAATATCTTTTTCAAAAATTTAGTATTATAAAAACATGAATATTACATATCATTTCCTGACGATAAGACTTTCTTGTCTTCTGCAAATTTCCCACGTTTTTTTATCTGTTATTTTATGAAAATTTGAAACATTATTATTTTATGAAAATTTGTAACAATTAACTTTTATACGTTAAATTTGCTCCCATATAACTTGTTTATTTTTGAATGTATTAGAGTCTTTATACTACCAACTTTAATCGTAAAAGAACGAACATACTGTTAAAATAATAATAATAAACAAAACTGCTTGTGAAACATTAATTTGATTGGGGTTCAAATTTTTTTTCTTGAGTAGCAGGTGTTGCATATTTTTGTATTGTGTTTGCGTTGCAGTAGTTTTTATCTACTTTGGATAATTTTCTTGTTTTAAATAAAACACAGTATTTCACAAATTGAAAATGCTTCATTGCATCGTTTTGACATTGATAAGACGACATATTTTAATGATGCTCTTAAAGTGGAAGTTTTTTTTTCATTTTTTATTTAGTTGATGAGGATAAAAGCGTATTTTTAGAAAACTCCGTGAACACCAAAAGTATACCAATAAAAAGCATGAAACTGATGAGTATTTATAAAGTATGTAATCATAAAAATTATGTTAGGGTAGACCGGGGGAATGCCGACACCTTAATCCAATTTGATTTTTATAATTTTTTCTAGGTCAGTTACGATTTTGGTAAGTACCTAAAGATTTGTCCAAAATTTTTTACATCAAATCAATGTGTAATGTTTTAAAATTTATTAGCATTACAAATGTTACATGAATGTTTTTCGTAATTTAAGAACAATGTCGGTATTTCCCCAGCTACCGGGGTAATTGCGACACCACTTTTGGGTAATACGGACATTAGTAATTAATAAGACAATTATTTTAACAAACATATTTTATTTTTACATAGAGTAAATAAATGTAGTATATAATTGATAATAACAAAGTAAGACTTTTTGAGATACAAAAAAAATAAATTCCTTTGAAAATAAATCAATCCCGTCGTCATCATCACATAGTTTAGTTTCATCAAGATCTTCCTCAGAAGTTGATTCTTCAAAAGAAATTTGTCTACGACACCTTTTCTTTGTTATTTTTCTTTTAGCTGCGGGCTTATTTTTAGGATGGGTGTTCATTTTAGTCTTCACGATTTTTCCAACATTGCTAGACCTATTCTTCAAGAGTTTAAGTTTGACTTTAGGTATCACCTTAGGGTTGTCCATAAGTTTTTCTAATCTAAGCTTGGCTTTTACATCTTTAATTTCTTTTTTCTTTTTAGCTTCTTTCAAAATTTCTTTCATAGGTTCCTGTCATGAAGTGTTGCTTTCTGTTATTGTGATCATCTTTATTATCTGTTGACAAAGAAAGAAGGGGTGACAAATATTCCAGAGTTTCTTTGAAACATGTTGGGCTTTGGTAGGGTTTTAGAACAGATTTTAGAACTGTGTCCTGCTTTGAAGAACCAGCTTCTGGATTAGCATAAATCCCTGTTAAATTTAAGCAAGCAGTTTTCTTACGCGCAACCTTCTGATGCCATGAAAGTAGCCGAATCGTTGGTAGTTTCTGGGTGGTTAGCGGCAGACAGATTGATATCTTGAATAGATTCCATGATGGGTGGTTCATCAACATTTTCGTGGTGGTTATGACTGGTTGTTGAACCATGTTCTCGCAGATAAAATCCACATCACTGAATTTTTCTGGCTTGTAAGGGAAAATAACGGATGCAGCGAATCCTGAAACCCCTTTCTTCATTGTTGCGACATTCATGTATGCTTCGTTAAAGATGGAAGCAATGTCGTACACTGTTATTTTCTGGAGACGGTTAGCTCTTAAGAATCTGTCACTCTGTATGTTAAATGCTTTTCTCAAAGGGCCATAAAATAATAAATCCAAAGACTGTGGGACGCTTATGGGACGTATGGGGTGGTATACAAACTACATTAAAGTGATTCGCTCTGCAAAATTCATAACTCTCTAGAGAAATGTGACTGCCGTGGTTGTCTAACACCTATAGCACAAGATCTTCTATTGTTTGTATAGCGTTTTCCTGGAAATGTTTTAGCTAATCTTGGAAGAGGTTTTTATTTGACCAGCCGTTGTGAGAGCATGTATAGATGGGTCCCCGATGACTCCCTCTTTCTAGTTGTGGAGACATCCGTTTCCGGGGATAGATAAACATTGGATGAATTAATTATCTAGAAGCACTGATAGCACAGACCACCGTAATGTTTCTCCCCCGCTCTCAGCTTGTAACGGATCCCACCTAATGTTGGCCCTTTGGTGCTAATATCTTACCGGGATTTTGGACCATTGAAATACCCGTTTCATCCATACTGAATATTCTTGTCGCCTTGAATTAGTGTTTCTTATATACCTCATCTAGGTTAGCGAAGAACAAATCCACTTAAGCTTTATTGAAAGCCAGAACTCAATTGAGGCTTATTGCCAAGGGCTGCTTCAAGCTCAAAATTGGGTTTCTTTTTCTGAAACCAGCCGCTTAGTCTTTCCAAGCCATCTTAGTAACTTTATTGAAACTATTTTTAATGTTTAACCTATCAGCAAAGTCAAAGGCTAGGCGACACCAATCAGAAAGGGTTACGCCATAAAACTGATTTGATAGTTGCTTCATGTGATCAGCAAGTAATGTTTCTTGTTCAGGAGTTGAAATGCTCTTTTTAAAGTTTCCTCGTCCCATTTACCCTTCTCGGAGGTGCGTTTCTTGATCTCACCATCTGAAAGGCAATACAAATAAAATATTTTAACATTCCCAAACTGTTTTAAGATGGACCTATACTAGAAAACTCAAAAAGTTTAAAATACGTTCTAATTTTTTGATTTTTTTAGAAATGATAAAGCATTTTATGTTTAAAACACAGTAAAATTTATAATTAAAAAAAAAAAATAATAATAATTAGGGTCACATTTTTGGGTCCATGCATCCAAAATATGGACTATACGCTGCGATAAATAGTTTGTGAACCAAGAATGGTATGATCATGATATTTTCACAAATTTTAACAACATAAAATTGCCAAAATCTAATGATTTAACAGATTATTGAAAATTTGGGAAGAAAACAGGCTTAAGGCTTCAAAAAAGCTACAAAAAGGCTTGGAAAAGACTCCGCCATTTTTGAACCGGTTCGTTGACATAAATTATTTTGGTAAGGTGAATGTATATATATGCAATAAATAAATCCTTAAAATTTCAGCAATATCAGACAAAGCAATGACAAGATATTTATCGCATCGTGCAAAAAAATCTTATGTTGAGAAAAACAACAATAAAGATGTTTTATGGGAAAAAATAAAATATATATATTTATAAACATACAAATATATATATATATATATATATATATATATATATATATATATATATATATATATATATATATATATATATATATATATATATATATATATATATATAAATATATATATATATATATATATATATATATATATATATATATAGTGGTTTTCATAAATTTAGACGCACTCATATTTGAGAATAGAAATTTTTAGTTTTTCAACAATAAAACAATGACGAAAAAAGATTTTGGTTTAGTTTTTTTTCTATTTATTAGATAAATACATACAGAATACAAAATTTAAAAAAAGTTTACAAAAAAAATGAAATACTAAGTAATAATTAGGTACATATACATGGTATTAAAAAAATAAGACAAAAAAAATTATTCATAAATTTAGACGCACGATACATTAGAAGGCGTAATTTATGAACCAATCAATATTTTGTGTATCCGCCTTTTGCTTTAATACAACTAAGAACTCTTCTAGGCATAGACTCAACAAAATTTTTGCACATCGCTTCTGGGACCCCATACCAGGTCTCCTTAAGGAATTCCTTCAGCTGAGTAAGTGTGGAAATTTGAACCTTTGCTAATTCACGGTCAATCCAAGCCCAAATGTTTTCAATCGGGTTTAAATCAGGTGAGTATAAAGGCCACGGTATTGATACTATTATCGTTGAACCACTCCTTTGTATAGTATGCAGTATGTGCAGTAGCGCCATCTTGTTGAAGTTTCCATGGTTTATCATTGAGCATAAGCAGGTCAATTGATGGAATTAAGTTGTTTTCCAGTACTTATACGTATATTCTGGAGTTGATTCTTCCGGTGTATGTTTGGCACATACCAACACCTTTGCAATTGAAGCATGACCAGATTCCTATTGAGCCTCCTCCACTTTGTACAGTCGGTCTAATGTACCTGGCGTAATACTTTTCATGAGCCATTCTTTTGACTGTTATGTTAGATTTGCGATTGATAAGCTCAAAGTTACTCTCATCACTCCACATAATGTTTTCCTATTGTTCTATTGTCCAATACCTTCTTTCACGACACCATTTTAGTCTCCTTTGTTTATTATATGGACGCAGAAGCGGTTTCTTTAAAGCAGTGTAGACTCCAATCTTGTATTTGATAAGTATTCGGCGGACTGTGCTTTGAGAAATAGATGTATTTAGCGTTGTATTGAATTCTGTGGTTGATTCTTTGTAACTAATTCTTGGATTAGCTCTGACAGCTCTAAAATGAACACTATCGTCCTTTCTGGGGGTTGACAAGAGTCTACCTGGCCTCGTTTTCTCGCTGGCACCACCAGTGTGAAGAAAGTTTTGTTTCGTTGTCCGAACGCATTTCTTAGAAACTCCAATTAACTTGGCGATTTTTCTATTACTTTTGGTTCCTTCTTTGATGTGCGCAATAATTTGCCATCTTTCACCTTGAGTGATACGTCTTTTCCTCATTTTTCGCGTCTTTTTAGTGCAAAACTAACTTAACTTTTGTTTATTTATTAAATAATGATTAACTAATTCCAGGTAAGTCATATTTATATAAGGTTTTTGACAAGATCAATTACTTTAGGCCTATTAATGAGAAATATGGGGAAAAAACTACTAATTACTTTTTTTTAAAAGACTTTTTTAGTTGTGCGTCTAAATTTATGAACAAAATAAAATCAAGTTTATCAATTAACTTTTTTGTGTTAATCGGTATAGAATGAGTAATAAACATCCTGTAAAAAGAAATTAAGGTACTCATAAATAGAGTCTCACTTCCTCTTGTAAATTATATATCAAACATAGCGGTAGTACTTTTATTTTATTTTTTATTTTGAGTATTTTCTTACATATATGAAAATAAAATGAATGCGTCTAAATTTATGAAAGCTACTGTATATATATATATATATATATATATATATATATATATATATATATATATATATATATATATATATATATATATATATATATATATATATATATATATATATATATATATATATATATATATATGGTGTATAATGGCGAAAAACTCTAAAAAAGCTTTTTTTTTTAAATATAAAAAATCCGTTGCTAGGGGTGTTTGGGAAAAATTATAACTTCGTTACAAAACTTACATTTTTAGAGTATTTGAAATATAAATTATTATAATCATTTGTATATATTCGGAATGTAGAATATTTGAAATTTCAGAATTTGTAGTTTTTGAAAAAATGATTTTTTCAATTTTTTCTAGTATAGGACAACCTTAAATATTTTATAAATAATAGGGTAATACTGACACCTGTCGCCATTGCCCCGTGGTGGTGTGTCGGCGTTACCTTACAAACTACTGCTAGCTCCAAATCCTAAAACGGCTATGCCAAAATGTTGGTTTTAGTATGTATTTTCTAGCTAACTAAGTGGTTTTTAGTAATAATAACAATTAGAATGTTACCTCAGTTCATCCAGGAGTCAGTTTTAACATGGAAAACTTCAAAATCTAATTATTAATTTATAGCAAAACAAGCAGTAGACGTACTTGCATAAAACTCACTGAGCGTTAGTTTTAGTGTTGTCCGCCAGGTAGCAGCACTATACAACAGCGTTTTACTCACAAAATACAACTACAGAGCAGGGCGTCGGATTTGCCCTGTGTGTCGGCATTTCCCCGGTTGATAAGGTTGAAGGTGTTTTTCGACGTCAACATATCTTAACTGATGAATATAGAGCATATTGTTAATAAATTTATGTTTTTTGAATTATCCACAATTTCATTAGAAAAAACAACTATAGTTTTCATAAAAATTGTTTCGTTCCATACTCAACTAAAAAATAAGTTTTATTTACGCAGACCTTATTTCTGAATACATAAAATAATATGCTTACTCTATTTACGCAATTATTAAAGATCATTAAAAAATTTTAATAGTAAAATAAATTGTTTTATGACAATTGCACTCTAATTGCATTTTTCGTAATTGTGAGATTACGTAATTTTTCGTAATTGTGAGATTAGTAATTGTGAGATTAAAGATTTTTGATTTCGTTCAATTGCTATAAGTTGTTTGCTTACGACGTAAGTTCAATTAACTTTTTTCTGATGGTATAAATGTATTTTGTCATCAATTATTTCAATTTCAATAATTTGTATATCATAATCAAAAACGTTTAATTTTTTCTTCAGATTGCGTGCAATGTTTTTCTGCTATGCTAAATGCTAAATTTGGAAGATTCGAAATTTTATTGTTTTTCCAAGCGATTACCAATCGGAATGTCCTACTAAAATGCACTACAATGTTAACATTCATTTGAATATATGATTTTAATTTTATTCTACGAATTGCTTGCAAACACCCTAGTGCTGATACATTCTTCTCATTTGCCAGGAACTGGACAATTTCATCATGAAATTGTGTATCGAAGTTTTGAAGTATAAATACTGCACAAAAAACGGTCATGGTCAGAAAACTAGATAGAAAACCAAACTTTTTTTCTGCAGACTTGTAAGCAGAAAGCCTTTCTTTCAAGCACATTTTCAACTTGTCTTTGAAAACTGTTATTGCTTTTCCAAAGAACATTGAGGATCATTCAAAGACAAGTTAAAAATATGATGAAAGAAAAACGTTTTTCTTACGAGTCTACAGAGAAAAGGTTCGGTTTTCTAACTAGTGTTCTGACTATGACCGTTTTTTGTGTATTTATACTTCATCGTATACAAAAGCGTTCAGTCGCTACCATTTAAAACTTCGGAAAATGAGTTCGGAAATGTATAAATGGGTTCGGAATGTATAAATGGGTTCGGAAAATGAATCTGCGCAGATCTGCGCAGATACTTTAACGGAAACGAAAAATTTAAATTATCTGAATCAAATGTCTCAAATTATTTTCGCATTATTATCTACTTTTTACGAGTTTTTCATTACTTATTTGTTTCTTTTTGGTTCGAGCTACATATAATCAATCAATATAAACTTTTGTAAGTGTTTCTTACTTTCAACTGTAAGTGTTTCTTACTACAATTTAAAGTGATTTAGAATCAAGAAAGCGTGTATTTTTGTCATTCAAAATGTTTAAAATGGAAAACATCAAAATTTTGAATTATTTGACAGATCGAGAAAAGCGTTCTGGCACTTGTTTAGTATGTAACAAAACTGTTCAATGGTTGATAGAATGCCTTGCAGCGCATAATAGATCAATATGACCAAACGCCAGTGTCGAGAAAAAAAGATTTCTAAGCGTAATTATGAATCGTCGCATCTAATCAATGATTCTCACCAACTTTCGTCTACGTCTGATTCACCGAAGCAGCGTGTATATCCACCAATTAATGAAGAGTTCAAAATTTTTGAGGTTTTTACACCTCGATAAATACATCCGGAATCATTCAAAATTCATGTGCAGTTGCTGCGGCAATCTTTCAAGTTATTTAGAAGATTGGCTCACAAAAATTTACCAGTTTCATAAGCGACAACGCTCCTGTTATGAAATCAGCGAGGAGGATTATCGAGGAGAAATATCCACACATTTCGGCTAGCAGATGCGGAGCTCATGGAGTCAACTTGCTTATGAAGGACATAGTTTCTACAACTGAGGCCACAAAAACAGTCAAAGATGCATCGAAAATCATCAAAGATGTGAACAATCATCACATCGTGAAAGCAAAGTTAGATGAAAGACAAATTGCAGCAAATATTTTTCTTTCATTTCCATACCTGTATCGATTCGATGGTTTAGTTACTATAAATCAATAAGCAATCTCCAATAAGTAATCAAAATACGTTCTTATTAAGTTGGTAGACGAAGAAAATACATTACTGAAGGAAATTCAACCAAAGAATACATCTGCTGCTGTCATGGCGTTGATAAAATCTAACCCATTTTTGGACCGTCTCTCTAAACTTGTCAAAAGCATTGAATTTCCTTCCAACGTGATTGGAAAGCTAAAAAGTGATGAAGCTCCATTGTCTCTAGTGTATGATTACTTTGGTCAAATGTACAATTCTTATATGGGCAATAAAGACATACAACAAAAAGTGCAATCTCGCCTCGATTTTCTCTTTACACCAGGTATTGGAATTGCTTTTTTTGGAAGTAAAAATATTACTTAAAACATTTTTTAAGTTTAAAACTTTTTTTGTTGATTTCAAAAATTCGTCTGCAAAGCTGTAAATTTTGTCGGCGCCGACGTCTGCGCAGACATTTACACAGACAAATTACAGTTTGCGCAGATATGCGCAGACAGTCCGAACCCTATAAAACTACTTCATTTTTTCTATTATCACTAACTCCTAATAAAAAAAATTGCGCATTTAATTTCTTGTATTTTAGTAAACGTAATGCTTTGGAATATTATATTATTATTAAGCTATTAATAGCTTAATAATACTTCAGATATGCTCTTTCCTTTTTAATATTATGTTATGCTATTAAAATATGTTCGTTTGTTTTAACTTGAGAAATAGTAGCTGCATAAAAGGAACTTGTTTTAGTATGGAACAAAAAAATTTTCATGAAAACTGTTAGGGATAGTACGTACACTTTTTTTCGTCCTTTTCTCCCTCCCACCTTCCCCCCTTCCTCCCGCATTTTGTAATACAATTTTTTGAGTACCCTCCACCTCTCTAAAAGTACCTACGCTTTTAACCTATTTATCTAACATTTTATGATATTTTTTTAATTTAATGTCTCCTTTCTTTTATAATTGACACACTGTTCTCCCATCTCATATACGACATTTGCAGACTCCCTCTGCCCCTCCGAGCGTACGTACTTTATGGACGATTCCTTATTGCTTTTCCAAAGAAAACTGTGGATTATTCAAAAAATTATTATTTAATTATATTAATTTAACTTATTATTTAATTATATTAAAAAGCATTTTATACATTTTTAAAAATGACAAATATTTGTCAATTTTAGATGGGAGTTATTTCTAATGGCGAAGAGTTGCACACATTTTTTGTGTGCAGTATTTGTGATTAGAGTAAATATTGTGTCTAAAAATGTGAAGAAAATTATGTGAAAGTCCTATCCATATCTCAAGGCTCAAAATTGAAAAAAAAATACGTTATAGTATTCTTACAAAAGTGGAGAGGCGCTAAGTTTTGTTAAAATATAGTCATGTTAAAATAACAATACAAGATGGTAATTTAAAATCATAGTTCAAAAGTACAAAAGCATTTAGATATCTGAATGCTTTTGTACTTTTGAACTGTGACAATTAGCCAACCGCACGCTCACGCATTTTTTAATTATTTTTTTATAGCTTATGGGTTACGTCTGATATTAAAAAAAATTTGTGCAACTTCTTGCCTCGAAATTTTATTAATTTCGGATTTTTTTCCCAACAGGTTTTCTTGATATTCTGAGCAGTATATTTAAAGTTCAAGAAATTTGGATAGGTTCACTTCCACTGACTCATTCTTACAAAAAGTGGTTCTTAAGTATGTACCTAGTAAACATTTGTGTTGTAGATTTATCCTATATATATTTAGTTTTATCGTTATTTAGGAAAAGTTTATTAGCTTTAAACCAGTCGCTGAGATTTATCAGTTTAATGTTAATAGTAGAAAAAATGAACTTTAAATTATCGCCAGAAACTATCAAGAAAATATTAGTATCATCCGGAAAAAAATACAATTTAGGAATTTGAAGGGTAAATGGATATCTTTTATAAACATGAGAAACATCAGAAAGCCAAGTATTGCGCCCAGGGAGACATCACTACTTATAACTTCTAGCTAAGAAATAGTTAAGCCATACCTAAAACATTGTTTACAATTCTAAAGATTATACTGAAACCATTTTAAATTGGACTTCAAAATTCCGTAGTTAAATAATTTATAAAGAAAAATTTTGCGATCAATATTATCAAATGCCTTTTATAAATCTACAAAAACTTTCAGTGTATTTTCCAAAATATAGTTGTTGTCATCAAATCTTTTCAAAATATTGCTGGTCATATCAACGATTGCTCGCTCAGTTCAATGTTTTTTTCCAAAACCAATACTATGATATAAAGTATGAATATTTTTTAAAAGGTAGTTGCATATTCTATAGTAATTACACGCTTAAGAATCTTTGAAAACAGGAAAGTATTGAGATATGTCTGTAGTTAGTTTCTATAGAGTCATTGATGTTTTTATAAATAGAAATTATTTTTTCAAATTTTATTTGATCAGGAAAGACCCCATTTTTAAAGAAAAGTTTAAAAATAACCAAATGTAGTGATTCAATAATATCAAAGACAGCTTTTATAACATTTGAACATCATCAAGACCTGGACCTTTATTGAATGGGAAGCTTTTTATATTAGGTAAACGAAACTCATCGAAAGTTCTAATCTATTTCACAATCTCATCTATCTATTTCACAATCTGAGTTTTTCAAAAATAAAAAACTGTAATGATTTGTTACTTCAAGAGATTTTACTGACTAATTTTTTCCCAATGTTTATCAAATAATGTTAAAGTTTTTTAGCAATTTTTTTATTATAAAAAATGTTGCCATTTTTCTCAGTTTGAATTCATTCGGGGAGGTTGTTAGATCTAGTTTTTTTTCTCCCTATTAATTCATTTATTATTATACATTTATTATATATAATATACAGTATTGGACAAAACATTTGAAACCAACATCGAACAATGCTAAAAAGTTTTCCTAACTTTACATGTCTTTAAAACGAAACAAACTATACTACCACAGCTAACAGTTCAGGGGTCTGGAGTCATGGCATGCCATGACATGAGCAATCAGCTGACAGGTGACAGCACACAGGCAGAATTCCATTGGCAAGTGCCATTTTGCAGCGGACAAACTAAGTGGAACTTTTTTGGTTTGTTTCATTTTCTTTAGTCTGGTCCGTGTCAACGTCACGGAAGTTTTTTAATAATTAAAGGAAGTATCCAGACGTTGTGTTCCACAGAGTATTATTGTATCATCACAAGGTAAATGTAATTCGGTAAGCCTTGAGAAACGTGATTATTTATTTTTATTATTTTTATGACTTCAAGTACAAAAATGGCTCATGACAGTCTTGGATTGGAACTAAGAAAGAAAATTATTAGCGATTACGTGTGGAATGTCGCAAAAAAGTATTTATGATAAATATACCGTGAAAAAATGGACCGTATCAAAATTATGTTCCAAATATCGTTCTACGGGGAAGTTGGCAGCAAATAACAAAGGTGGAAGACCACGTTCCACCATTTCTAGAAAGGATTCTATGATCGTCAGATCCATCAAGAAGGATCCCTAGATATCATCAGTCGAAAGCGATTAGAGCTGCCTGTATCGGACCGAACAATCAGACAACGTGCTGTTAAAGCCGGATTGTTTTCTCGACGCCCTGCACAGAAACCGCTGATTTCACTAAAGAGCCAGAAAAAAAGACTCCTGTTTGCTACATCTCATATTAAATGGAATGTGCAGAAATGGCAAACTGTCCTGTTTAGTGATGAAACGAAGTTCAACATCATTGTGAGCGATGGCATTTGCCGTGTACGTCGACCGGCCGGAAAACGCCTCGATTTATAAAACCGTGAAGCATGGTGGAGGCAATGTAATGGTCTGGGGATGTTTTTTTGCTAACGATCTAGGTCCAATACATCGAATCGATGGAATAATGGACTGTTTCGTGTATAACAATATCCTGAAAGATGTTATGTTACCTCATACTGAATGGAATATGCCGATAAAATGGGTTTTTCAGCAAGACAACGATCCGAAACACACTGCAAAAGTAGTCAAGCAGTGGTTTCAAGACAACTACCTATCGGCGATGGATTGGCCGCCTCAATCTCCGGATTTCACCCCTATCGAGAACCTGTGGGAGATCGTCAACCGCAGAATTAATCGTAAAGGTGTTCGTAATAAGGATCAACTGTTTGAACAAATCCAAAAGGCCTGGGCAGCGATTCCACAAAATTTCATTGATCACCTGATTGAATCTATACCTTGAAGATGCAAGGCTGTGATCAACAACAAAGGATTCGCCACAAAATATTGATAGAGAAATACAGCTTGGTCAACATTTTGTGGAGTTGCACTTGTTTTGTCGATAAGGAAATTAACTTTTTTTAATACATTTGATTAATTTATTAATTTTCGTATACAAATAATGAACTTTGTGATGAATAAAACTTGAAGAACGTTGTCTCTAAACAGTTACATAGTTATTTCTCTAAATTGAAAAAATGCAGCACTTTTACATAAAGAAACTAAATTGACATTATTTGGTTGTACTTGTTTTGTCCGATACTGTATATTTATTATTGTCCAAGTCTAGCATTTTCTAACGCTTTATACAGTAAACTATAACAGACATTTTTTATTGCTTTTTTATTTTTTCAAAGTATTTCTTGTAATTTTCATATTTCGTTTCGTTATTAAAGGTTGATTTAAAAATTTTTTTTAGTGAGCTTCAGTTTTTTCTTTTATGATTATAAATGTCTTTTCGTCATTCAAGGGTTATGGGTAATTTTAGAAAATTTATGTTTTTTTTTTATTTTGTCATATTGTTAAAACGTGGATAAAAAAAATCATAAGCGTCAATAGTTACCAATTAATTTCCTGCATATGTTTTCAAAAATGTGAAATTCATGACATAAAGTCTACGATGTGAGTTATTAACTAATGGTAAGGTTACCGATATTGTATCGGCGTCTAAATTGTACTTTTGCTGTTATTTAAATTTTTAAACCCGCTAAAAATCTTTTGACTAAAATTTTATCTTTGCTAGATTGAACTAAAAAATCAAATGTTTTTTGTGTAATGAAACTGGATTCTTGGAACAGTTATCCCAAGTTGATATGTTACCAAAACTTTTTTATTTTGGGGTTCAATGCTATGAGTATTACTTTAAACGTATTAAATATATATATATTTTTTTTATCATATTTATGTGAAATCACTATTTTTGTGAATTTAAATTAACTTCCCAGATATTAAGGTACAGTACAATCGGTGGTTTAATTTCTTTATAAACTCAAAGTGAGACTAATAACGTAATTTTTACCTCACTTTAGGTCTTAAAATGTAACATCGTTGCTATTTTGAATGCTCAAAATACGCGTGAAGAATATAAAAATAAAGTTTATATAAAAATATATGAGTTTCAACATGTTAAAACGGAGATACGGTTTGTGGACAAAAAAGGATATAAAAGAAGCTATTTCTGCTTATCAAAATTAGAGGTGTACCGGATATTGAACTTTTCTAAAGTTCTATAAGTGTTTCTGAAGAAAAAATAAGCCTTGCCATTCTACATTAAATGGTGTTCAAGATTTAAAAAAATAAAATCAAGAAAAACCTGGTATAACACAGGCATATGCGTTAATAAGGTATAAGGAAAAATCGTTTTTACAGCCAAATTTTTGTTTTTTTTAATTACTATTTTCTATACTTCCTCAGCACATATCCATTGTCATGGAGTTTTTTATTTGATTTTTTAAAGTAAGATCTTGAATACTATTTATTGTAAACGGCAAGACTTGTTTTTTCTTCATAAACACTTATAGAACTTTAGAAAAGTTCAATATCCGGATAAAAAAAGATAAAATGTCTTACTTGTCAAGTATGACATTTGTAGTACATTTAATTGAGTCAACAAGGTTAGTACCATGTTGACTGTGCACGTGTTGATTAAAACCATATTTGTAACTTTTGCCAAAAATAAAAATTTTTTGTACTGTTTTATATTATTAATATAATTTGCACAAGCAATATCCATCATTTTCCTACTAAAATTCTAGCTTAATACAAAAATTCTACTTAACTGGCGATACCTGTTTTGAACTTATTCCAGGAAAGATTTTATAGTTTTTACATTGCTTAAACCAGAAAAGACTTTAAACTTTTTTTTACATTGCTTGAGCGCAGAAAAAGATCTTTACTTTAGTTTTACTTTCTACTTTGGTATAATCCGTAATTGAAAAATATAAATAATTACATCTCCACTCTGACATCAAGTTTCTGTGAGACAGATGACACTAAATTAAAACTTAATTTATATAACATCAATTTTAGATAATCAAAACTTTTGTTCGTGCTTTTAGTGTTTATGCTTAAAACTAATTACAACATCGAGTATGTCTAAGTCAGGAAAAAAAATTGAAGCGACACGTTAATTAATATTTGCATTTTAAAATTTTATATTTATATAATTTACATTTTCGAAACAAACAATCATTCTTTAGTTATGGTTTGAATTGTATAACCGTATGCAGCATAAGCAGCAGCTGACCCGGCTGCAACACCAGCCATAGCTGCAGCAGAAGCAGCAGCTTTAGCCAAACTCCCAGTTTTTGGTTTCCATCTTCCTGACCTAGGAATGCCTCTACCTCTACCTCTTTTTGAAGATGGTGGTAACAAATTAACAGAATTTTCAAACGGTACCGCAGATGAAGGACGAGAAGAATCAGCCGATTCGTCATCGATTCCTGTTATCAATCGTAAATAAAACTATTAAAATGTTTATAATAAATTAAAAAAAAAAAAAAAAGACCTACACGTTTAGTTTTATTCACAGCAATTGATGTTAATTGATATTACTTTTTTTTAGTTTTTATAAAGTTTTTCAAAAAATTGTCTTTTCGATTTTTTTTTATTTAACTAACAACTATGTTTTAAGTCGTTAGAAATTTAGTGGAAAAAATTATAAATACAGAAAAGGTTATATTTTCTATTAAATTTTAAACTGTTATTACTATTTGAATATGTGCATTGGCTCTGATTATCAGTAGCACTGATAATCCTCCCTTTCAAGCCCCTAATCCTGGCTACTTCAATAACTGTTATGACCTTCTAACTGTTAACTGCTACGACCTTCCTACGCCACTGACTAATATTATACTGCATATTTTGAAACATGGTATGTTTAAGTAACCGACAAAATTCTGTTTCGGTTTCGGCCAAAATTTCCATTTGAACCGATACCTAATACAAATTCAATAGGAAACAAAATTTTGGTTGAAAAACATACTAAAAACCGAAATTTCATTTCTTTAGGCCTATCGTTCACAAATAACCTAACTTTTAGTTAGTAAATATATTCATATATTTATATATTCATCTACTTCTTAAAAGTATCAAAACCGCAAATAATTAAAACATTTAAATCTTGCACTGATAACAATTTAAATCTTGCACTGATAACGTTGTTTAAAGAAAACAAATATTGTTTAAATAGTTTAAGTAGTAAATGAACAAGGATAATACAGTCGTGGCCAAAAGTTTAGAATCACATGTGAACTTTTCATTTTTTTGTGTTTTTGTCGAACCTTGGTCAGAAATATTAATTCTATTTAGTTGTCTTTGTTCCGGTATTTAGTTAAACCATTTGTGGTAGCTAAGCAGCAGTTTTAATTACATTTTTTGATCATTTTAATGGGAAAAAAGAAGGAATTAACAGAAGTTATTAGAGGTCAAATTCTTATATTAGCTCAAAAAAAAAATTCAACTAGAGATATTGCAAAAATTGTAAATGTATCACAATCTTGTGTTAGTAAGACATTAAGTAGAATTCGACAATGTGGAACATTTTCGTCACGTGGAAGAAGTGGCAGACCAAAAAAAGTGACTGAAAGGTTGACAAGACGCATCAAGTTTATTGTGGAGAATAATCCCAAGCTGTCATCATATGGGATTCTGGATGATTTGAGTCCTGGAAATGCTGAAGCAAGTCTACCAAGCACAAGAACGATCACACGTGTGCTGCAGATTGATCTGAAGCGTCCTGCTCGACAACCTGCCAAGAAGCCAGCTTTGAATGACACTCAACGCAAGAGGAGGTTGGACTTCTGCAAAAAGCACAAACATTGGAAGGAGAAGGACTGGGAGAAAGTAATGTTTTCTGACGAAAGCACATTTGAACAATTTGGGACATCATGTAATTATGTTGGAAGACCACAAGGATCCAGGTATGTTCAAAAGTACACTGTGCCTACTGTAAAACATCCACCGTCAATAATGGTGTGGGGTTGCTTCTCAGCTCGATTTCGCGGCCGGTTACATTTTGTACCGAAAGGGCAGAGAGTAAATTCCCAGATTTATCAGGGAATTCTACAGGAAAAGCTGCTCCAAAGCATAGAGTCACAATGAACCATATTTCAGCAAGACAATGCTCGACGCCACACTTCCAAAGTGATGCAAGCCTTCTTCAAGAAAAACAAGGTATCCGTTCTCGACTGGCCGGGTAACAACCCCGATCTTAACCCTAAAGAATTTGTGGACCATACTGAAGCGTAAAGTGAGAAGAAAGGTGCCACAGAATATTGAAGTTTTACAGAGAAAGCTAGTGGAAGTTTGGACAAAAGAGATAACACCAGAACTGTGCAAGAAACTTGTTTGGAGCATGCCACGTCGAATTGCGGCTGTATTAAAGAACCGCGGTTATCCTACCAAATATTAAATTTTACCAAATATTAAATATTAAAATATTAAAAATTAAACTTTTTATATTGTTAGATTTGTTCAACATTGTAGGTGCTATATACTCTAGTCTAATATGCAGTATTATATGAATTGGTGCTATACTATCTTTATTTGTATGCAATAAATTAGAAAAAACATGGTTTTTGTTGAAAAATATTGGGCGATTCCAAACTTTTGGCCACGACTGTTAGTGAAGAGGGCATAACGGATCTGGTAAAATAGTTAGATCCGGGTCCTACCCGGATTTTAAGATTTAGATCCGGATCCAATTTTATCTTAAAAAAAAAAAAAAAAAAAAATTTTATACAAGAAACTTTTATTAATTTTGAAAAAATATATAACCAGTCAATTTTGTGAAACAAAATATTTGTAGCATTTCATATCAAAAAACCTATTTTAGTTTCAATTTTTATCACTTTTATTATTTTTGTAGTAACTTGTAAAAAATGTAAAAGTGTAAATGTAAAAAGCATAACGTATCAATAGTGTTATCATATAAGCTACTCCTTAGTTTGGTTACAAACAATCCGCATGCACTAAAAGCTCTTTCACTATCAACAGATGTTGGCTGGATAGTTTTTAAACACTGAAATAGTCTCCCAATTAGAAGTAGGTTTTTTTTTATTGACTCAAAGACAAAATTCTTTTAGAGATTTTATGAGATCTTCATTATTTAATTCTTGCTTCAGCCAAGCACTTTGTATAGCTTTTTCTAGCTGTATTTTTATACCAAGATTTTCTTCTACTTGGTTCTCAAAATCAACAATAAAAATCCTCTTGCTTGAGATAAAAGTCTTAGTAAAAAGTCTTTAGCTAACGATAATCAGCTAACTGCTGATTTTTTTGGTCTAACTTGAAAAGTATCTAAAGTACCAGATAATAGAAAACTAGGATTGTTTAAATATTCCATGAGGTGAATCAAATTAGGATTTCTTATGCTAAAAACTCTTGTTTTTATAGCATGATATAAGTTTTTGCTCATGTCAAATTCATATGAATGTAGTTGAATTAAAAAAAACAAAACTTTTTCTGATGTAAGCAAATTTGAGTCTCGACGGCAAAGTGCTTCGGCTCCTAATTTTACAGGCTTTAAAGCCTTAACTTTTTTAAGAACTAGCAGCTCTGAGTCTGATATTGTTATAGGAGACTGCATTTGGATAAGAGCCATTTTAATACATTTGCTTGGCAAAGCGTTCAAACATATCAAATAATAAGTTCCAAATTGTCTTGCAGTCTGAAATAGGTTCAAGTTATGTCCTAATTCTGATTTTAGATGCTTTTGCAATATATCGTCATTTTTAACAGGTGATTTTTTAAACAATTTTATTGTGCAAATTTTTTTTAAAAATTGAAAAATCATCATAGCTTCCATTTGTGTATGCATTAATATTCTTATAACGACGTGTATTAGTTAATGTATATTCTTCAACAGTTAAGCTGAATCTGAAATTGTTAGCTTTCATGTTATTTAATTTAGCTATTAATTGAGTCTTAATGTCTTTAGCATGATCTAGTAAAATATTTGAAATTGAACTAGAAGGTATTTTTTGTCCTTTGGCTAAAGTAAATTCTCATAACCTTTTACTTATACAAGTGTGTAAAATGAAAGTCCATCAATTGCAATGAGATTTGTTAGTATCTTTTGATTGTAGAAAATATTTGATATCTTTTTGGAATGAAATTTGAACTGTTCTTGTAGGATGTAATAATGGCAATTCTATTTTTTGCTTTCGCATAACACTTGTGCAGCCTCCTTTGTTACAATGTTACAGATTTTGAATTGCGCACTTTCATTTATTTGCACAAAAAAAAGTAAATTTCTTTACTTTTTTTTTGTACAAAAAAAAAAAAAATTGTTTTTTTAAATTGCTTTAAAATACTATAAAGCTTTAAATTGCAACAGTTTAAAACTATGTGTAGGGTATAATGGCATCCAACATCAACATTAAAAAAAGTAACTTTATGTAATAAAAAAAAAAAAAAATGAAAAAAAAAAGAAAAAAAAAATGAAAAAAAAATATCAGAACCAAAAAGATCTGATCTCAAAAAAACGGTACAAGTATGATATACACAGTAAAAAAATAAAAACATTAAGAATGTTAAAAAAAAATTTTAGTCTTTTAATTTGTGTTTTTTTAATTTTAATTAGTTTCCACCATTAAATTAATGTGTTTTGTGATAATCTAACCTTAATTTTGTCAGTTTAAATACCACAAATTTAAATAAACAACAAATGTAAAATTGCATTTTTTAGATTACATTTCCAAATGAAATTAGTTTTGTTAAGCTGAAAATTTGCTATTACAGGGTGGCCACTCAAATTTTAAAACAAAATTCCATGACTTTTATATGATATTTTCCCTGACTCTTCATAAACTTTTATGATAAATCACTAGAGTAAAATATTCAGTACTTGTCACTAAGCATTTACACTTTACTACGCAATTACACTTGTCATACACTAAGCATTTACACTTTACTACGCAATTACACTTGTCATACACTAAGCATTTACACTTTACTATGCAATTACACTTGTCATACACTAAGCATTTACACTTTAGTACGCAATTACACTTGTCATGTACTAAGCATTTGCAACTTGTCATGCACTAAGCATTTGAAACTTGTCATGTACTAAGCATTTGAAACTTGTCATGTACTAAGCATTTGAAACTTGTCATGTACTAAGCATTTGAAACTTGTCATGTACTAAGCATTTGAAACTTGTCATGTACTAAGCATTTGAAACTTGTCATGCACTAAGCATTTGAAACTTGTCATACACTAAGCATTTGAAACTTGTCATGCATTAAGCATTTGAAACATGCCATGCACTAAGCATTTGAAACTTGGTCATTATAAAACATGTAAACCAAAAACTAATTGGTAGAAAGTTCTGATTTTTACTTCTCTTATAACTTACACTGCAAAAATATCTTTTTCAAAAAGGACTTAGACTAGACATTCTAGTACTTTTTTTTGCATCCTATAAATATAGCAAGAAAATTTAGGAATTCCATGACATTTCCATGATTTTCATGACCAGTGGCCACCCATTAGTTTCAGTTAGTTTCAGCAAAATATTTGTCAAAATGTCGGTTTTGGTTTCGATATCGAACTAGTGTACCCAAAATTTTGGGTTATTTTGGTTTCTGAGTATTTCCTGTTTCAGCTGATCAATAGAATGTTCAGTTAATTATTTACAGTTTTTAAATAATTAACTGAATTATAAAATTAATATTTCAGTTAATTATTTAAAGTGGAGCTAAAAAGGATCGATTTTAAAGTTTAATCTCCAGCAACACCATTGAAAAAAAAATTGAGTTAAATGTAACCTTACATACAATTAGTATTAGAAAAACAGTGAAACTTGGTGGTGAAAGCATCTTAGAGTGGGGGTGTTATCTCTTTATTTTGTATTGGTTCTAATAACTTAATAACAGACACTATGACAGCTGATATTTTTGTTAATATACTTAAAGAAATAATGCTACCTTATGCTGAGGATATGCTATTTTTTTGGATATTTCAACAAAATAAGGATTTAAAACATTTGGCTTCACATAGTATTGTAAAAGAGATGGTTCCAAAATAATTTTATTAGACAATTAGATTGACAAGCACAATCGCAAGATTTAAATCAAATAGAAAATTTGTGGAAAATTGTTAAAGACGAGGTAGTAAAAAGCGCCAGAACCCAAAAAAATCTGTTTAAGTCTGTGAAAACATCATGGTGCATTATTTAATTCAAATAAAAAAAAAGACGTGAAAAAATCTTCATGAATTGTAGTAGATAATGTAGATATCATAGATACTGTATGATAGGTAAACCTTTTAATAATAATCAAAAAAAGTTACATAAACATTAAATATTCTTGATTTTTTTCAATATAAAATCAAATTAGCCATTTCTATATTTATTATTTTTTCCAGTTAATTCTTAGCTACTTTAAACAAAATTGTTGTTTACATAAGAAAAATATAACAGGCCTTAATAATTTTTTAAAAGATATAAGTATTAACATTAAATTTTATATATATGAAATAAATATTAGCAATTATCAAGAATTACTGTGAATAATTCAAGAATTATTGTGAATAATGTATCTATTATTTTTTTACACTACTGTACATTTTTTATTTATTAAAATATTTATTTGCACTTAATTAAAATTGTAAAAAGTGAATAGAATAAAAAAATTAAATGGTCATCGCAACAGAATAGCGTAACAAGAGAAAAAAAAAACATAACAAATTTCAAAGCATTCAAAAAAAAAAAAAAAAAAATTAAAATATTATTTACCAAGCTCAATACTTGAAATGCTATTTTCATCAACATCAAACTGACAAGAATTCTCACTTACGTCCTAAAAATAATAAAATAAAATAAATAATGTTAAAACTAAAATTTTTTATCTATTAAAATTTTTTTCATTTTATAAACTTTAATTAGATTAAACCCAGATGTGCTAGAAAAACATACTTCTTTTATTCACCTAAAAAATTTGACTTGAAATTCGTCACTGGAATTGTTATGAAGATAAATCATTTACTATTACATAAATCATACAATTTATTACATAAATCATACAATTTATTACATAAATCATACAATTTATTACATAAATCATACAATTTATTAAGCAAGCAATTTATTAAAGAGCATATACTTTAAAATCAAGTTCAACTTGTTTTCGCTTTCTTCCGAATCTTTTTCCATTTTCTTCTGAAACTTTCTTTTCAAATTGACGCTGCTTTACTAAATTAAGAAAAAGAATAAAATACTTAATTTAACTTTTAAAATATCTTAATGAAGTAAATTTAAGCATGCAGGATTTTTAATAGCTAACATTTGGCAGCAAGTTCAATGTCATCTAATAACAGTGAAGCAACTTCTTTTGGCTTCAGTACTTCTTTATTAAACTGACCACCAGAAATAACGATGTTTTGAATCTAAAACAAAAAAAAAGTTAAGTGTAAAGAAGCACTTTTTAAAAAGTTCTAAACTAGTTTTTAATTTAAATAATTTTGGTAAGCAAAAATATTTTCATGAAAATAGTTACCTCACTTTTCTCTCTGGCTCGGTTTAAAATTTTCTCTTCAACTGTTCCTTTTGTAACAAGTCTATAAACAGTTACTTGTTTTGTTTGACCTAATCGATGAGCTCGATCCATAGCCTTGAAAATAATAACAGTCATAGTAATGTTCAGAAAAGTTACAAATTATTTAAGTTTTGAAAAAAACTGTTCCTACACCTATTATCACCTATCCTACAGCTATTATCAAAAAATTATACCTGCTGATCAACAGTAGGATTCCAATCACTGTCATAAAAAATAACCTTAAAAACAACAACAACATAAATATATATACATACATATATTTATGTCTAAATAACTATATTATTCCCAATATTTTGTATTATATAATAATAAATATTGGGAATATTTATTATTATATAATACAAAATATTGGAAAATTTTATTAACGGTGTTAATAAAATTTTCCAATATTTTGTAGAATAATAATAAATATTCCCAATATCACAGGGCTGCTGTACAGAGTAACAGGTTTATATAAATGAAACACGTAATATATTTTATAATTATTTTTTGATTGAAAAAAATTAATAATTTTGAATTTAACTGAAAGTTAAATGAAATTTGCAATTGTTACGGAATTTTACTGAAAGCAAATTTCTATTTTAGATTCAACAACAAAGTCAAAGATGAAGTTAACATCGCCTTTCAGTAAACTTAATAATAAAAATTTTAATGAGTATTCGCTGGTCCTTACTGTGGATGACAAGTTGTCTCACCAATATAACAAGAATTAAAATTTGTTCACAATGAAAAATAAAAAAGAATCAAAAATTTCCTTTGGGCTTTAACTTATATAAATCAAAATCTTCCATAAACACTTTAATTTTTCATAAGAAAACCTATTCTGGCCTTCACACTTCATTTTATAGTTTTACTTCTATAGTATACAAAGTAAGTCTTATTAGGTGCTTAATTGATAGAGCATTTAAAATTAACAACACTAATCATGGGCTTCAATAAACAAACTTTCTTAAATTCTAAACAGAAATATGTATCCATTTTGGTTAATAAGTAAAGTTTACAACTCTAATATGGAAACAATCTCTAATAATAATCAAGATAAATCAAAAGATCAACTATTAATAAAGTATTTGAAACTTTCCCACATTGGAAAATTATTTAACTTAACTAAAAAGAGATTAAGTCATATTATTAAAAGACATTGTCAATCAGTCTCCATAAAGTTAATTTTCACTTCATTTAAAATTTCCAACATATTTTCAACTAAAAATCCGATTACAATAGAGTTCAAATCATTCATTGTCTATAAACTTGTTTGCTCAAGATGTAAATTTTGTTATATTGACAAGACAACTTACCATCTAAAGATACAAATGACTGAGCGCTATCAGAGAG
>NC_061160.1:38023440-38190940 GCF_022113875.1 Hydra vulgaris
CTAATTTTTAAATAATTTATTTTAAAAACAATTTAAATGTAACAAAAAGTAATTTTTGATTCGAGTTTGAATTTTTTTAGATTTTATTTTATGTTATGACTAGCGCAATAGTACCGTTGCTTTAATTTTTTTATTTTAAAGTCACTGTAGTAAAGTTTGATTGGTTTATTTTAAGTCACGGCTGCAAATATGATTGGTTGATTTTGAAAGTTTTATTTGTACATACTTTAAAAAGAATTGCTACTATAAATTGTGCGTTTAGCATTGTGGTATCTCTTTGTATATTCCCACGGTGATCTGGGATCGATCCTACATCCTGAATAATGTTTTTAAATGTTTTTGAACTTTTTTTTTATTAAAAGTTATTATTGTTGTATATTGAAAGTTATATTGATGTTTATTATTTACAAAAATCGACTGATATAGGGATAGGCGCAGTGAGTATACATACATCCACTGATTTAGGGATAGGCACAGTGAGTGTACATACATCAATTAAGGGTTTTGGTTTGGGCATGCATTTTTTAATTAAACGAAAAAAAAATCAACCAATCAGAAATCACTACCGTGACTTTAAGAAAAAAATTAAAGCAACGATACCATTGCGCAAACAACAGTGTTTATTTTAATGCATATATATTATATTTTTCGCAAGTAATTGTTTTCTTTAATTTTCCTAGTTTAGCTTGTGTTTCTTTTTTCAATGCATTTCTAAAATGTTTAAAAATCATCTAAACAGTTGTGGTCAAGTTGTCAAAAAATAAAATCATTTGCGTGGTCAGCAATAGCGCTCCATCGCATGCCATTCCTGTACAAGCCTATATATATATATATATATATATATATATATATATATATATATATATATATATATATATATATATATATATATATATATATATATATATATATATATATATATATATATATATAAACCAACTAAAAGTACTTAACTGTATCTGTTTGCACCTGAAAAAAAAAAACCCAAAATTAACAAACCTTTGGATAGTATGCTGTTAAAAAGTTTGGATAATCCACAGGATAGTGTTTCAATAATCTTGTAATTAAGATACTAAATGTAAACCAGTATTACAACAAACATCTTGAAACTATTAACTTAATAATTACTTTTAACTAAATAGTTCTATTTAATGTATATAACAGCAAAAAGTATTTACCGTCGTTTGATATCTTCATTCACATGACCTAATTGTGGAGATATGCGTGTGGATTTGTATTCAGTAATTAAGAAGTCTTGATGGGTTGAAAAGCACTTTGCATAACCAGTAAAACAAAAATCTTCATTATATAAATTGGATTGTGGACAAATAAGTAGATCTTTTCGTGTGAGTCTATCAATAAATAATTTAAAAATAAACAATTTTTTAACATTAACTTTATCCAAAAACAACACCAGATAAAAGGTAAAAAAAAATAACAGTGATAAATAAAAAAATTATATACTGAATAAATAGAATATAAAAATCTATAAACCTTTTTGAAGTGCTGCTGCTACTGCATGGTGATTTTTTATTTTTACTGTTTCTCCATGTTCTCTCATGAGAGAGCTTCTGTCTTTGATGAATAGCAGTCAAAATAAATGATAATCTAATTTGCACACAGAAAAAAATAATAATCACACACCTTGCACATGAAAATCCCTTAAACTTCAGTTTTTAATAATAATAAAAAAACAAAAAAACATTTAAGATAGAAAATCTGGCCTAAACACATATAACTTCTATTATCAAGTTTTTTTTTGAAATGAACAACTAAGCTTTGTATAATGAATATAATTTTTTAAATATCTATAAAATAACAAATGTTTTCTTATTATTGGCTGATTATTATCTTAATCTTATCGGCTGATTATTTTCATATACTTATTTTGCTTGGTTTTTTTCATAAAACAGATTTAATGTATAAATTATCAGTTATTTAAAATGTGCAACTTAGTTTAGATGCTATCTAATTATATAGAGAAATACTTTTTGATTTATTTTGTTGCTTTTCACAGATTTTTAAATAAGAAAACTATATTTTATTTCTTTAATTTCAGACATTCATCTAGAATTAGTAATATATATTTAGTAAAAAAAATTTCTTAAAAGAAATTTTTTTTACTAAATATATATTACTAATTCTAGATTAATTACTGGTGCCAAATATTGCGCAGTAATTATGCATTAAAATTTGCCTTTTCAATCACCTTAAACTAAGTCTTTTTTTATTTTATTTAAAAAAACAAAACAAAAAAATCAAAATAGTTAAAAATACATGCAACAGTAAACAAAAGTAGTAGTAACTACCTACTTAAACTTATAACTACAGTTGTTAAGCGCTCATTATTGACCATTTTTAATAAACAATGCTATGCATGCAGTAACAGTAACAAAAAAGTAAAAGTTTATTACCTTGAAACCAAACTCATAAATAAATGTACACATTCTTTAGGTGACAAGTCAATAAAGCGTGTAAAACTGTAACAACCAGTACCTAACAATATGTTTAAATTTTTTTAATTATCGTAGTAATTTTTAAAACTGAAGAAAAATATCGCTAAAGTAACAAGACAGTGGCAAACAGAAAACAATCAAAATTCATTGCATATGAATTAATGTAACCGAATAATAATGAAGTCTAAGTTTCAAATATATAATATCAATAAAGATGACATGTATAAAATTAATTGTTATTATATATAATAAAAACGAAGTTTAAATTTAGTATTTAAATTTGTAATGGCTATTTATTTTACCTTTTAAGCTTTTTTTGTTTTTACCCACTTTAAGCAGATTGAATATTATGTTAAGAATTTTAATTTCATTTTAAGAAAAATGAAATAACACAATTTATATTAACAGAAAAAAAAAAAAAAAAAAATGATAATAATAAAAAAAAAAATTAAATAGTTTTTTTTGTTCCTCTATTTATATCAAATATTTTAAACAATATATCAGATCTATTTGAACTAGATGGAATAAAATAAGCATTAAATTTTTTTTGATACTGGCTATTAGATTAAATAATTAGTCAATATTTCTACCAAGACTTTTTTTACCATTTTCATCTAGTGATGTATGAATATAATCTTCATTCCAAATTGAGAATTTGTTGCGCAACTCAGTACAGCAATTACTTAATAAACCATGTCGATAAATAAACTTGCTCATGATGATAGGCGGAGTTGTAAAAAAAAGACCTCTTAAAGGTTCTTTACGTTCAAATAGCTCTGGATGGTTGCAGACCTAAAAACAGATATATATATATATATATATATATTATATATATATATATATATATATATATATATATATATATATATATATATATATATATATATATATATATATATATATAGATATATATATATAAATGTCAAATGGCTACAGTTAGTTTTTAAAATTATAGCAATAAAAAATTGTCTCAACCATTACCATGATACCTTTCTAAATTGCATAACAAGATTCATAAGTAGAGAGTTTGATTTTGATTCACCAGAAGCATTAGCTGTTAGTAATAAATCTTCTATAATAATCTTATTCTTGACAGCTTGGTAAAGTTGTTTTTGTCTTGATGATAATGTACACATTAGTTTAATTTCAATCTAAATAATATAGGTAACTTATCTTAAATGTGAAGACTACTCCAGCAAGAAAAATTACCAATATTAATGATTGACAGGTATCTCAATTTTAGATTTAGATATTTCTTGTTTTAACTCATGAAATATTTCAAAATAGTATTGAGTTCTCATTGTTACCTTATAACTTTATTATTATAAAACCTTACTTTTTCTGAAAGTTCATTCTCTACATCTTTTTTAATTCTTCTCAACATAAATGGTTTTAGAATCATATGCAAACGTGAAAGTTGATCTAATCAAATAAATAAAAAAAAAAAATTGAGTGAATCCCAAAATCATGCAGCATGTTATAAATTTTGTCTTTACTTAAACACAAAAGTCATGAATTTAAAGTATTAGCTTTGTTAACTTCTTTGTGACTTTTATTTGACTCAAATGTTATATTTAACATGTCCATATGTCACCAAAAAGTATGAAAAATTTACAATAATATATTATCAACTCACATAAATAAGGTTAGGTGTCACTCATAGTTAAAAACTAGTCAATGGAATGACACTTAAAAAAAAAAAATAAAAAAAAAAATAACAGAATAAATTTAATTACAAAAATAAAATTTGCAAAATTTATGACAATAAAACTATTACTACAATGGAATCACTATCAATATAAATAATATTAATAAGGCTTTTAAAATAAATATAAATTAATGATAATAATAGTAATGAAGATAAAAAATACGGTATAAAATAAAAGTAATATTAGTTTTTTAAATATAGTAATATAAAAAAAGCAATAATAATAAAAGAATAAAAATGAAAAATACTTTATATAGTTAAATCAAGTGCATTATTTAATAGTTTATTTTAATAATAAAATATTAGTAGATTTTAAAAATAGAGATTTAAAAAAGGAAAAAAAAATACATAATATGTATTTGAAAGACTCTTAAATATAACAGCATTATTGTATTTAATAAAGTTGAGTACGAATAATTTAATTCTTTAATATCACTCTTTTATATGCATGTGAAAATATGTTAGAAAGCTTGAAAATTACAATATTTCTGAAATACTAAAGTTCTGATAAAATACCAAATACAAGGAGTCTAAAAATTATTTTTTTACATTATAGTGGGTTAGAAAAAACATAGGGTGAGATCTGAGGTGATTGATTGAGCGAAATCTGATTTTTAAGGAGGAAAATTACAAATCATTTTCATAATATTAAAAAAAAAACAATCTTTGAATTAAAGCAAATATCTTAGGTTACTTTTAATTTACTACTAATTTAAAAAACCCTGTCAAGATGTACTAACCAGGGAAGGCTTGCTGTAAACATGTAACTAAAAACATGTAAACCTGTCAACATGTAACTAAAATGAAACTTACTTTGATCTAGGACTGGTTTTTTTTCTGAAGCATGACCTTCAATATCTTTTGAAAACCATTCATTGAACTCATCATGGCTATCAAACAAGGTTGGCATAATAAAATGCAGCAAGGCCCATAACTAACAAATACAATAATTCTATTAACTAAACACTTGTAAATATTTCTAATATTTAAATAAAAATAGTTTATTATTTAATAAAATTAATGCTTTGTTGTTTTATTCAATACTATTTTTATTTTACAAATAAACCTATTTGATTTATTAGGAATAATTCATTTAATATTTTAGTTTCTGAAATCTAGGAAATAATTGAGTTGAAACAAAAATGTTTGTTTTACTTAGTATACCTTTTGTAATTTAAGTTAAGTAAAACTAATTTAGTTTTAAACTTGTTCTTTTATTAGCCAAATATCTTTGACTTGAATTTTCTTTAAGAAATTATAATTTTTTTTAGAATATTTCAGTAGCACAGCATAAAATAAATTTTATGAACTTTTTTTTTTTTTTTAATAATAATCAAACTAAATTAAATTAGGCTAAAGTAAAGAATACGAATAACCTGCATTTAAACATTTTATATCTTTTAAGCGCAACAAAAAACTTTGAATTAATTTAAATTTTTTTTGTTTTTCTTTAAAAATCAATTTAATTACAGCAATTTTAAAAAAATATTAAATATTAATTATTAAGGTATTCTTCATTTCTAAATATTTCTAAGCAAAACTCTTTACTAAATGTTTACTTGTACGCAAACAGAACACAAAGTAGTAATATAACTATTTTTGTACTAAAATGTTGACATTGCATACAAATGTTCAAAAATATAAACAAAATCCAAAATTAAAAGTACTAAAAAATTATTTAAAAAAGTATGAAAGTTACCTCAGCCATTGTGTTTTGAATGGGAGTACCAGTTAGCAGAAGTCGATTACGACAGTTGTAACCCAAAAGAATTTTCCATCGCATACTAACAAAACAAAAAATTAATTTAATTTTTCTATTTAATATTTACATGATCTTTATTTGTAATATAGATATATTGAGAATAACAAAAAAGTAAAATTTTAAATAAATAAATAAATTGAAAACTTTCTTAACAGATGAAAAATAAAAAGTGATAGAAATTAAATCTTTAAGCTGATTTTTTAAAATAATTGTTGTCATAACTTTTGCAACTAAATCATATAAAATTTTTGACTTTTTAACATCTTAACAACACCTGTATTATAATATTTAATATTACCAGCAGATAGCAGTATTAACTAATTTCTTAAAAATTAACTAGTATCAGTGCAGTAAATCAGTTTATGATTAGAATACCAAGCCTCGTCAATGGGGTTTGTTAACATGAATATTTACATTTAAATAAACATAAATGCTGCAGCAAAAACTATAATGTATTTGGTTTTAGCTAAAAAAATATGCAACATTTGTAGTTAGTTAAAAAAAAAACTTTTTTATTTTTTCATTTTTGTTTTATTTTGAAAAATAACAATGAAAATTGTGTTTATATTCTAATAAACCATTAAAATATTTGTTTCCAATAATCAAAAACTCAATATTTGTACATTGAAATCTAAATTAAAATTATAGATTAATAAAAAAAATTACATTTTATAAAACAATTTGATCTGAACCCAGTTCTGCTATCCACATCTTAGTAGAACAGTGCTTAGCTTGTTTTTCATCAAGTGACTTTGTTTGCAGAGTTTTTTGTTTTGGAGTTATATTTTTGAGTTAAAAAGATGATTGGAAGAAAACAACCTCTATTATAGCTTTTTTCCAAGCTTTGAACTTATTTGTAATAAAATTAAAAAAATCCAATTAATAAAGTTTAGTTAAGATAAAGTTGAAGAAGTTCTTCATTTAGTTTTAACTAAAACTAAAGTTGAAGAAGTTCTTCATTTAGTTTTACAAAAAAACCATACCTTGAACTACTTTTAATAGCTTGAGCTTCATCAAGAACTAAATACTGCCAGCGAATTCTCTGAAAATACTTAACATCTTGCACAATCTAAAAAATGTTTTTTATCGATTCAATAATAAAACAACAAAGAAATTATATGAATTTAAAAACTATAATACAGATTTCTTTTAGCATACATTTATGCTAAAAGAAACTTTGATTTCTTATAGCATAAACATGCTTGATTTTTAATTTACCAAGTTTATATTTTTAAGTAGAAGCATTGACACAGTTGTTTACAGTATAATATTTATTTTTCATTGTTTCCTGTAGGCTTGAGGGCACACTTTGGCATTTTTCTGCATAAAATTGAAATTTTTTATTGGTTACAACCAAAACCATACTCGTTGCAGTTCCAAATATTGTTGCACAAGTGCAAAATCACGACATCAAAAAATTATGAGAAATTCAATGTTAAAGTTTTAGGTTGAGTTCATTATGTAAATAATAATACACTAAATAGAGACTCTTCAATGCTTTCATTGTAAGAAATAACTATTTTTTTTTTAAATCAAAAAACACAAATTCTATTTATGCAGATTAATATTCCTAATCTTATATTTAAAATAAATTTTGAGATATTATGGTCTTGCACTGGTACAGCAATATAAAGCAATTTGAAGCAATATGAAGCAATATGAAGCTTTTAAATGATCAATTTTGGTTTTGTCATACTGTTTATTGTAATTATTAAAAATAATTTATAAATATATTTATTTGTTTAAATAAAATTATTGTTATAACTATTATTTTTTAAAATAAATGATAGAATTATTTTTATTTATTGTAAAATGTATTCATTAAAAACTAATATAAAGTAAAAAAAAGAAAAAAAAAAAAAAGAAAAAAGAAAAACTACCAATTGATAACTTGTTATTAGAACATGAAAAGGAGCATTCTCCTTGGAATTAATCATGTAAGATGAATGATTCCAAAATTTCCGTAAACTTTTTCTATCGCCAGGATCGCCCCAATATGGAAGAACCTTAATAAAAATAATATAGATTTATATCAGAATTTTTTTTAGATATTTAATAAAAGCCCAAAAAATTGGATAGAGTTCAAAATTTCCCTGCGTCTAAAATTTCTAAGTAACAGGCCATATTAGATGCATTATAAGATTTTACATAAAATCCTAATTATCAAGTTACACTATAAAACTCTATTATTTTTACAAAGTAGAATATATATATTTTAACTGTCCACATTTTGCTATAACACAAATCTGGGCTAAAATTTTTTTTAAATATTTGGGCTATTACCCAGCTGATTTAACAGAGGGATATTTTGTACTTCCATAAAGTTATAACAGACTGTGCTGTGTGGCAAGAAAGTCCACCTTGTATAACAATGAAAGGTTCCCCATTTAAAAACGATTTTTGAATCGCAGAACCAAATGACTACTTTGTACTCATTTCATGTATGTCATTTAATCACCTTTCAACATGTACAGATATGTCCAGTACCTTTGCTATTGATGACTGACTAGATAATCATTATTGTAGGGTGCTTAAGAGATTGAACAACAGTCAGAACAAAACTTTTCTCCGCGACAAAGTGTTTTCATTGTCGTGGAGAAATAAAAAAATAAAAAAAAGCATGCTAAACATCTGCGCTGGTCTTTCTTTAATTCATTGAAATTGATAATAAATGTATGATTTCTGATAAATTTTTTCTAGGTAAATTGAATTAATCTCAAAAAATCCACATTTTTATTGCATGCTTTTATTGCAGCTGTTAATTTAGTCTTCAATTTTTTTTTTAAAACAGTCTAGAAGCAAGTTTAGTCTCAGAAGCATTTACATTTTGGAGTAGCTCTTTTATTAGTTTTATGGTAGCAAACCTGTTTTCTAAGTAAATTTTCTTTAAACATCTTTTTAATCACGGAATAAAAATATGCTTTCTGCTCTATTTTTCGATTAGTTTTAGGTTCAATTTGTTACTTTTTTCTTTATTTGTTGTAATTCATATTTTAAAATATCACAAAGATTTAAGAAACCTTAAATCTTAGTGATATTTTGCTGTTTGAAAAATATATTTTAGCATATAAAAATATTTTATTTGAAAATTTGATTGAAAAATATTTTAGCATTCAAGACCTTCACTTTATATTTTTAGGATGGTGAAAAATTACAAATTATATTCATGAAAACATTTCAACTAATTATTTAAACAATGTCTACAAAATAAATAAATAACCACTCCATATAAAACTGTGAGAGAAACAAACACAGTGTATAAAGCTATCGAAACATGGACTCACCATAGAACGTGGCTAAAATCAGTTCATAGCTTTTTACATTTGTGTATCAATTGGTTAACATAGTGATGCAATATGTTAATGAATATGAATAATAAGTGTATAAAAAATCTCCAAAATAAAAAACTCATAGCATGTATGTAGAAATAAAAAATATCCCCTAAATAAAAAAATTTATAGCATGTATGTTCAAATAAAAATTTTTACATATAAACTTGTGCAAAACATGTAACTTTATTTATAATTATTGTAAAAGCTATAATGCATCTAATAATTTAGCCAGGGACTATATATTTATCTAATTTAAAGTTTAAATATTACAATAAAACCACTAAAAAAAATCAAAAATGCATTATAACAAAATAATAATACAGACATTTATACATATATGCATTATTATAATATATATACCATTGAAAAGAAAAGAAAATACCTTAAAGCGAGGAAGAAACTTTTCAAACTCCTGTTGCCAATTATGCAGAGTAGATGCAGGCGCAACAACGAGGAAAGGACCCCATATGTTATGAACCTTAAAAAATAAAGCATTTGATCTAAAAATGCTAATTATATATATAAAGAGATCTAAATGGCAAATTGAGATATTCTTAATTTGGTTTGTTTTTCTGGTTTAATCACATTTTTATCTAATGATTATTTGTAAGAATTTAACTATAATGATTAATTGCCATGTTTTATAAAATAATTTTAAGATCGAAACGTAAGTTTTTATTTAACTAATGGCAACGTTTTGAAAAGATCAATAATGCTTATTAAATCACCAACACACAAACAGTAGATTTTTAAATCAATAAAAATTATATAAATTTAAAGTTGCTGTCTGTCTAGGTTAATAACTTTAACTTAACAAGTAATTAACAATTTGATATACTTATACAGATTTTGAGGTAAGGTTTGATCACTAAACAAATATTTAAAAATAAATTTCATAAAACGAAACTTCAAAATAGAAAAATAAATGACCAGATTGTCTTATTTCTTATATTAACCATTTCAACTTGTTGTCCTGACCCATAAAATGTGGGTCATGGTAAGTCAATTCAATATTAAATATGATTAAGTTCAATATTAAAATATTAAAAGATAAATTATTCAGATCCAGTATTTTCTGAAATTGCTTCATCATACTAAGCAATTTTACTTACTACACAATCTACACAAATAAGAATAATTACAAATTTAATAAACTTTCGCTCTAACTAAAGCAAAAAAATTTTTTTTTCCCCCGTTATATATTACAAGTTTCCTTTCTATTTTCTTTCTTATTGAACAAAATAAACTAACTTTTAATATAAATATTTTTAAAAAGTAACCTCAGCTAAGTATGCTAGAAAAGAGATGCTTTGAACTGTTTTTCCTAATCCCATTTCATCAGCAAGTATTCCATTTATTCCTTTTTCATACAAACTAACTAACCAATTCATGCCCTGTTACAAATAAAATTACAACTTGAACAATTTGAACATCAGTTAAAAAAAAAAAATTAATAGATAATTAAAAAAGCAAATTAAAAAATGTTTAGTCAAATACACATACAATTTATATTATCGTTGATAAAAAAAATTGAAAAGTTACTTTTAACTGATATGATTTAAGTTTCCCTTCAAATATTTTAGGTTGAGGAAGTTTTCCTTCATCAAGAGCAGGTTCAGAAAGACTATATGCCCCATCAAAAGAACTTAAAATCATCCCAGGTTTCATTTCTGCATCAGCAAATGAATTTGTCTATAAAAATAAAAATTAACTTCAAGAAAAAATATTATTAATAACATAATAATAAAAATAAAATAATTAACTTGAACCTTTTTTTGCTGCTTTAACACAGCAGTTTGAGCATTAAGTAAAGCCTGCTCCTTCATCGAATCTGCATCTGCAAAAAAGCAACAACAACCAAGAGGTTATAATAGAAAAAACCATTTTATATTAAAAATAAACCTTCATGCGTAAAGTGAACACACAATGACTAAATAGGTAAAACAAGTAAGGAGTGTACATACAACGACTGACTTAAATAGGTAGAACAAGCAAGGAGTGCCGCTACATCAACTCAGAGTTTTGGCTAGGGCAGGCAATCTTTTTATTGAAAATTTTTATTAAAAAAAAATTTATTATTTAAACATTTTTATTATATATATATTATTCAATAAAGATAAAGAAATTTTCTTCTTTGGCTGGTAACAGCTACCTAAGGTGTTTAAAATGCTTGCCTAAAATGTCAAATTATAAAGCATAATTTTCCTATAACTTTTTTTGAACTAGTATTAGAAATCAGGAAATCTTTTTAAAAACTTTAAAAATTTAAGATGAATAAAACCCTCAGTCAATGTATGAACACGACAATCTGCCAATCTCTATTTAATTTAGTCAATGTACTTAAAATATAAAGTAGCACAAATACAAAACTATAGTTAAAAGTATTAACTTAAATTATTAATAAAAAGTTAGTTTGCAGGTAAGGTAAAAAAGCTACATAATATAAAAATGTTCTGTTTTTTTTTTTCCTTTGACTGTTTCCTAAGTTTTTTTTTTAACTTTGAGATTAAATACTTATTCATGATTCTTGTTAATGATTATAAAAACTCTCTGTGATTTTGAACCATTGTCAGAATATTTACTAGGTAGAAGATCCTTGTATTTGAGGCAATGTTTTAGTCGCATCTTAAAATTGATTGAAAATATATTATTTTGTTACTAGTTTTTTTTTACAAAATACAATACTAATAAATCTGATGATACTGTATAATCTAAACTGTATTTTAAAAATTAATTATGCATATTTTATTACTTTTAGAACTTTATTCACGCAATTAATTAGCAATTATTTTCAAATAAATTATGTAACTAAAGTATTTGCTCTAACATTTTAACATATAAAACTAATAATAGTGTTTGCCTGGCTAGGGGTTAGACTGTAGAAAATGTCTAGCTAATGAGGAAATAACTTCTAATAGATACTTAAGTAACCAGGGTGTTAGCCAGCCTGATGGCATCTCGTATAACACGGCATTCCCAATTGATTTAAAATTCCCAAAGGTTCATAAGATCATAGTAAAAAAATAAATCATTCTCAGATTTAAAGTGTTGTGCTAGACAAGTAAAAAATGCAATTAGTATGCACAACAACAAAAAAATGAATTAAATTGATCGATTTTTTTTAAATGTGTAAAAACGTGTCGTCATTAACATTAACAAGATCATTTATTCAAACATTGAAAAAAATCTTTTTTTTAGATTTTTATTGATGTCAGTTATTCTCGACTTAAGAATTTCAATATGTTTAATAAGTTATTTTATTAATTTATTTTTATCATTCAAAAATTCTTTATATACATTTTTATATACTCTTATATACTGTTTATCATAAGTTAGTAAAGTTACAAAGAAATTCGCATATTAATATTACTATATTATCGCATATTACTACTATTATTCTTACTATATTATTATATATTACTATACTTTAAAATAAGTTAATAACTTTTTTATAATAGAAGATTTTCTTTCAGTAAAATAAATTAGCTGGAAATAAACCGGAAAATACTTTCGGTAAAATAAATTAGTAGGAAATAAACCAGAAATAAACCTGGAAGTAAACCGAAAATAACAACAAAAATGAAACTTGCAATGAAATGTATTATCTATGTTATATATGCGTAAAACATAAAAGAAGATAAATAATATTATAATATTATTAATTATTAACCAATATTTATAAATACAAAATTTTTTCTTTAAATTTACAAATACAAAATTTATGTAGATATTTAATGTATATTTGTATAATTGGTGAGCTAACAAAGTTTTTCAATTAAAAGTTATTAAAATTTTGAAAACTTTTATTTAATTTTCATTTAAAAGCTATTGAATTAAATAAGTTTTTAAACTATTAAATTTATCTAATGATAAAAATTATAATATAAAACATGATGAACAATAATACCAATAATGTAAAAAATTTTTTTTAAGTATTTTAAAATAAAGCATTTAATAACTTATATGTAATTAGCATTTTAAGGCGTTTTGAAAAACGACTGCAGTATATCAAACAAAGAAGAGAAACAATTTAAAAATAAAAACTTTACAAGATTGCTCATAATGAAACAAGCTAAATAATTAGAATTAAACATTTATTAAGTAGAAAAATAATCCTGTTATAAATATAACCCAGCAAAAATAGAAAATTTATCTTCATTAAAATTTAATTGTAATTAAAAAATGTGATATTTATCTGCTTTTTAAAATGTCAGAATGTAAGGACCTTTTTTTTTTTTAGCCACACCTAAATTCCCAATTTGGAAAAATCGCTGCATAAATAATATTATTTTCTAATATTATTTATTAACAAAAACCATACAGTACATAAACTATTTACAAACTAAAAAAATTGAATATTTACTAAATAAAAAAACTACAAGATTTTATATATATATATATATATATATATATATATATATATATATATATATATATATATATATATATATATATATATATATATATATATATTAGGGTGGAGCGATTTTCATAGCAAAAAAAAAAAAAGTTTAAAAATCAATATTCCTGAGACACAAATTGATGTCTATTAATTATAAGATGAAAGTAAAAAAATATTTTTTGATTTTGATGAGATCTTGAGGTTTCTCTTTGGATTCTAAATTCTTGATGGGTCCTAATATTTTTAATTTTTTTTTTTTTGAAACCATATCAACCTTGAACTTAAAAAAAGCAGAAAAAAATTCTTGTTTTATAAATAATAATTTTATTTAAAAAAAAAATTTTAAGTAAAAAAAATTTTGCAAAATAATACCTTAAAACCCCCGTTTTGATAAAGACGGGGGCTTTCTATGAAAAAAACAACACTACTTTTTTATTTTTTAGTTTAGAATTAAAACAAATATTATTTTCAAAATTAGCATATTATTCTACTTCTTTTGAGTACCAAGTTGATATAGTTTAGAAGAAACACAGTTCAGGCAAATCAAATTTTTAAAATCGCTCCACCCTAATATATAAAGAAAATTTTTAAAATCCCTCCACCCTAATATATATATATATATATATATATATATATATATATATATATATATATATATATATATATATATATATATATATATAACAATAATATAAAAGTACCATAATCATCAATTTCATTGTTTATAAGAACCGAAGATGCATTATAACTGTAATTGTTCACTGATGTATCTTCCAACTTTTTTAAAATTTCATTTTGAGCACTTAAATCTTGATTGTTACCTGTAAAAAAAATAAAAAAATATAATTAAAAAAAAAAAAAAGAAAGAATATAGTATAATACAGGCCTCCCACAGAATTTTTGAATTTCACGACAATTATTTTTTTTGAATTTCAGGACATTATTTATATTACATAAAGCAGTTTCTGATAAACTGGCTCCTCCTCCGCTACCCCAGTTTATACCTCACCTGTTTTTTTATATTTAGCTTTTATTCTTACTCTTCAATTTTAAGTCAAACCTCATTCTACTCCATATTTTTCACCATCTTGAACAGTTGCTTTATTGACCATTTATTTTATCTTTTTTACAAAAATATCTCAACAAATGCCCTTTTATGCTGTTTTGCAGCTGTAGTGGTGTTTGCAGCCTTAGGGAAGTAAATTAACATATAAAAAAATATTAATATTAAATTAGACCTGATTTATCTGCCAAGCTTGAGCCATTCTCCCTTGTTGTAAGGTTGCATTTCTTTTTTTTTCTACAAATACAATCATGGTCAACGTTCAAAAAAGCTATCATCTCTATTACTATAAACCAAAACTCATTCTTGCTTGTTTCTTTTTCAACAAGTTGCATCCTTTTAATGTATCTGTCCCTTTATGCTATAAAAACTTTTATTAATTTAGCTTTTTTCCTTGCACATCAAAAAACCTTATAACTGTTAGCCATCTTCATGTTTTCCTTTTATATACAACCTACAACTTATCAAGTCTTCAGTTAACCATTCCTAGTATTTTTATTTATTCTCTATTTTAAAGTAACTCATACTTTAAAATAGAGAATAAATAAAAATACTGCAATCTTGTTGGAAGTAAATTAAATTTTAAAAATATATAAATATATGCCAGTATTTAATAAATAGTTAATATAAGCATAAAATTATAATATATAAAATATCATAAATTTTGTTTAGCCCCGTCTATCAACCCCTACTAAATCTTAAAGTTTAGTTAAGGCAGGGTTTAAAAAAACTCTAGCTTTTAGCCAGGGCCCTGGTCACTTATTACTCCTTTAAGTAAGTGCATAAAAAACGAGTCAAGTTTTACACTTAACATTTATTGAAAACTTTATTAGTTTTTTAATTATTGAAAACTATACTCTAACCCTGAATCCAACATTAAAGTTTATTTTATTAAAAGCCATACCCTAACAAAAACTTAAGCCTAATCCTGAGCTTAAACCTAAGGGATCAGGGTTAGGGTATGGTTTTCAACAATACAGGGGTGAGACCGCAAAATGTGAACACTTTTCTGATTGTAATAATTAATTTTCTGTTAAATATGAACTATTTTAAATGTTCAATTTTTGTTTTTTTACATATTATATTTTACTTTGTTTACATATTCATTAGTACTTTGTCTTTCGTTTTTTATCAAATAAACTCAACTACATCTAACGAGAAAATAGTTATAATAAAACAAAAACGTTCACATTTTGCGGTCCCACCCCTGTATTTGTCTTGTATAAGACATTTTTACAGAAAAAGGGGTGCCTGAAATACAGAGCCACCAAAAGTGTGATTAAAAATTTCAGGATATTCAGGACAAGTTACAATAATTTAGGACATTTCAGGACAGATTTTTAAAAATCAGGAACTTAAAGGATTTCAGAACATGTGAGAGGCCTGTATAGTATATAATTAAAACAACATAAAATCTATTATGGATTTAACTAAAACCTTTCATTTTTCTGCCCATAAAATGAGCATACAATTCAGTTTGTGTGATCAAAAAATTAAGTTTTCTTTGCTGTCGTTTCATCTAAATGTAAGAATTTTAATTTATCATAACCATCTTGCTTTGATTATTTAAAAATATATATTACAATTAACAATGAGAATTCAAAGAGATACTAAGCACACAAAAACAAAAATATACTAATGAAATTTAGAATTATATTAATGAAATTTTTATTTAAGAAATTAGCTTATTTTCAACAACCTAAAAATTGGTCTTTTGAAAAGTTATTTCAATTATCAATCAAAAGTAAGTAAATAAACTTAGTAATAAAGTTAGTAATAGACTTATTAATAAACACAAGTAAATAAACTGAAAATAACATAGATAAAAAACTCTAACTAACTTAAGTAAGACCCTGGGAAGGTAAATATAGAAAAAAGAAAGAAAAATTATATAGATTGATATCACAACATCCAGTATTTAGTGAAAAAAAAAGGTATTTATATTAAAAAAATCATACTTTAGTGGGTGTTTAATACTTTTTTGTTTACTTTCAAAAAAGTGTTAGCATTTCCTCTAAACGAAATTTAAAGAAGTTTGATTTTTGATTCAACAAATTTATTTATGCCATGAGATTCATATTGCTAATTTGGATCATTTTACCATTGAAAAACCACTTTTTTTTTGTAGATTTATTATTGTACAGATTGAAATTATTGTATTCATGGAAAAAAAATTTTCCCCATATAACTTTAATGATTGATTGACAGATATTTATTTTATTGCAGCCATATTTTATAAATTATTCTTTTTTTTTTTTTCAAATTTAAAGAGTTTTGTTCATTAATAAAATAAATACAGCAATATAACTTTATAATTAACAAATTTAGTAACAAGTGAGTTTCTAGTGAGCTTGATTTAATATAGATAGATGTCATGAAATTAAATTAATACAGTTTTGAGTGGAGGACCTATGTTTCAAAAATAAAGTAAAAAAAAAAAAACAATGTTTAGAAACTTTTATAATGGAAAAAAAATTCTGGACCTCAGTGCAGGTTTCACTTCAACTCACACTTTAATTATTATAACTTGCGGATAATTTTTTATTTACATTGTAAACATTTTAAACCTGATTATTTGTTTTAAATACATTTTTTAAAACTTTAATAGTTTAGGTGTCAGCATGTCACAACTGGTTTAGGTGTTAGCAAGACACTACTGTAAAAAGCAGTATGTAGAAACATTTAAAAGCAGCAATTAAAAAAAAGTTAAAGCAAAAATATGAAAACTATTAAAGAGTGTGCTTAAACTGCTAAAGATTTGTTCAAGTTGAGAAAACACAACAGAAACTTAGAAGCATTGAAAACTATGAAGACAAATAAAAAAAATGGTATTAATTGAATATAACAGGCTTGGTCGGGAAGCGGGAGCGATCGCTTTCGAATACTGACCACGGAAATTATATTTAGTTGCGAAAAACTGGCCAGGTTTTTTTAGTCGTTTGAGAACATTTAAGTTTATGTACGAAACAAAAAATTTTTATTTTACGGACATACGTAAAGAATAAAAAAAATATTCGCGAACACTAAAAACCCGCTAAATTAACGAAGAAACTAATTCTATTAGTTCAAAAAATACGCTGACTTAGCAAAATAAAGTTTTAGAGTATCCTGTTGAAATGATTTAGAAATTGTCATATTCACGATTTGTTACATTTTGAGATTTCTAGCATAAATTGTTTTAAGAATATATATTATTTGTTTACAAAAATAAATATTTTAAATATATATTAAATTGTCAAAATTTCAAAAGTTTATTATAAATTATAGATTTTATTAGTATATTCTTATTTTTTTATTTAAAAAGTATGCATTCTTTATGTAAATGTAATTTTGTGTATCTGTTTTTTATCGTAATGTATCTTTTAAAGCAATTTTTATGATTTAAACAATGACTTACAAAAATAATTGCGTTTTCAATGAAGTTATAATCGTTATAGTTAATAAAACTAATTATGTAACAAACATATAAGAAGTTTCTGGTTACTAAACACAAACAACGCATTCAAAGTAACTCACGGATGAACAAGCACCGCGACTGAGGTCACGACAGAACACAATATATATATATAGCAAATAATTAGATATAAAGAAGAGTTTCTATATATTGGTTTACCAACTCTAATTATTTTCGCTTAAGTTGCCATCCTTGAAACTCGTTATACTTTTTTCTGCTTTAAATACTAATTAAAATTAAAAAGCCCACTCGCTAAACATCATCAGCGATATTGTGAAGCAGTTTCGCTTCCTCGCCATAAAGTATTTTTAACCTTTTTAGTTGATTTCTATCTTGTTAATTTAATTTCTATAGTAATTCAATGATTTAATTATTTCATTTGTTTATCTTACTAAGAAGAATTGCTTAAAATATTTTAAACTTTTCAAACTACGGGAAACATAAAATAGGTATTGAAAAAGTTAACTTTTTTATTTATAAAATATTTTAGCTTAAATAAAACTAAAACTTGCGAACTTTGCTAAATAAAGAGCATTTGTTTCTTTTTTAAACAATCGCAAGTTGTTATTTTATATAAAAAAAATCGCTTAATTTTATAAAAAAAATTACAAAAGAGCGATGTTTCGAAAATATTTGTTCTAAATGTAATCTATTTAGCTTTAAGTTTTTTCGCGGCTAAAGATATTTTATTTGCATAATTTTCTTTTTTTGTAATTGTTTCTCATCGGTCTAATTAATCTTTAGCGCTTTTTTTTTTTTGCTTTTTAAAATGTTCTCAAAACGACTAAAAAATCTGGCCAGCTTTTCGTAACTAAATATTATTTACGTGGTATTTATTTTAGGAAGACTTTAGCATTTTTAAATATGATTATAATGACTAGAATAATATTTAAAAAGCCGAGGTCATACTTTATCAAGTTAAATCTCATGTTATCAACTTAATGATTATACAATTACAGGTTTCAATTATGAACTAATTACCTCTCTCATCTCTTCGTCTTGTCTTCTTTGTTCCATAGCTTCTTTCTCAGCTTTTTTTCTGTGTTCTTTTTCTACACGATCAAATCTTCTCCAATATAGGAGCATCTATAATACAAAGACTATAATTGTTACTAGAAATAAAATAGTATATAAAAATAAACTAAATAATTAAATTCATTCTTACCTCTTTGGCCATTCTTCTAGCTCGGGGTATAGCATCCTTTGAAATCTTTTGAGATCGCAGAGCTTCTTTTCTGAGCTCCCGCTGACAAGCTTGAGCAACCTAAAAGGAAAAGATGCAAATAAAGAATAACACCCAACATCTACCTATATTTTGTTTAAGTTTGCTTGATAAATTTTAATTGAAACTTTTAAATAATTTGAAAACAAACAAAAAATTTTTTTGTATTGACTTTAGTCATACCTTTTTTAATGTTTGCAGTATAGTACTATGGTTATTTGAACGTGTTTTACTTATCTAAATACAAAATATTTTATGTAAAAAGTAATTCATACATTTTACACACATAAAAACCTCACTGAAAAACCACTAATATCTAGATTTTGAAAATTTCAAGTTTAATATTTTAGATATTTTAATGATTTTCTTGTATTAAGCTATTTCAATTTGAAAATTCACAACAAAAAAAAACTTTATAAGGTTCTTTGATCATTTAAAAAAAAGGAAATTTCGAAAAAACTACTTGGTTTAACTAACTTTTTTTTATAAACTAAACATAGCCAAACTACGTTGGCTAATGTTTAGTTTATAAAAAAAAGCAAATTTTAAATTTATTTATAGCTAAACCAATGATATAGGAATCGTCAAGTGATGTGACCAACTTAGATCTTTAAAAAAATATGGCAGATCTAAATAACCCCACAACCAAAGAAAAACCTTTAAAAAAAACAACAGTTAAAGAAAGAAAAAAAAAAGAGTTCATTTGAGATCTAAAATTAAAAAATCATGTTACAAGAACATCATGTAAAAAAATAATTTTTTAATTTCTTTAAATTTAAGTTACAACAGAAGATGATAGAATAAAACTAATATCATATTTAATCAACTTGAAAACAAAGGATTTGTATATGTCTTACTTATTTCTGTCCATAACATTTACCAGAAAAACAAATAACCAGAAAGCAGAAAAACAATTATGGAGCAACCTCAATTTCAAAGTTATTCATATAAGTACCACTTGAACATTGTGAGAAATAAGAGTTCTACACAAACCTGTGTGTGCATCAATTCATGTTTAAATTTTGTTTGACTCTTTCAGCCACGGTATATATATATATATATATATATATATATATATATATATATATATATATATATATATATATATATATATATATATATATATATATATATATATATATATATATAATTCATCTTTAAATAATAGTTTTAAATAAAATAAGTATACTAAATTCAAAAATTTTTAAACCCTACAATGTTATTTATATATGCTGCAATAACGCATGGGCATTCAGGATTTTCACTGGCTTTTTTGAAATTTAAAAGCTCATAAAGAAAGCAAAATGATTATGATAATTGATCACCTATGTAATAAGAATAACAAGGTACGGTCTTAATTTATAGTTTTTTTGACACAAATTTTGTCTTATGTTATTTCAATTAATTAATTTTTAATCATTAAGACTACCTACTAAAGACATGAGAGGAAGTCATAATAACACAAGGCATGCTTTTTCTGCTGAAAACTTTAGTGTGATAGTGCAGCATATTAAGTCATTTTAAAGACAATCTGCTCAATATGCTAGAACAAAATTTACCAGGCTTTACTTCCCAGAAGACTTAATTATTTTTAAAATGTACTGCCTGTTTTAAGAGAAATATCCTTTAGAAAGGTGTTAGTATGAAACCTAATGTAAAAATTTTAATACAAAATTCAACTTTTTTTTTGGATATCCTAGAAAAGACACTTGCTCATTTTGTAATCTAACAAAGAAAAAAATACACACAATAGATTGTTCTAGAATTACTTAGTGATTCTGATGCTGCTAATAATTTAAAAGTACCTAATGATTCTGATGCTGCTAATTATTTATTACAAAACAAAAATGCTTTGAATACATCACTTAAACTCGTTTAGAGAAAAGCTCTTAATAACCAATCACAAATTGCAATATCTGGAAATGCTTCCAGTCTTTAATATTTTAACTTTTAAAAAACAATTGACTCTGTTTTTATTATTAAAGGGATCCCAAACCAGCGAGACATGTGTTCATATTAAAGAGAATGACTAAAAAAAAAAAAAATGTTTGGGATAATTTTTTTTTGATTAAAACAAAAGAATAAATGCATACCAAGAAAACTTAACTTTTTTATTTTAGTAGAAGCTTGCCATCTCTGTTTTTTTGCAGGCCCAATAGTCAGCATAATATATGCCACAATTTACAGACTTGATAATTTATTCAAGCGCATTTTATTCCTAAGAGGAACATGAGGTAGTACATTAGTGCATGAGATCATTGATTTTTTTGTATGTTCACATAATCGATCTTTTACGCAAACAAAAAAATCAAAGACATCATGTACTTTTAAAAATCAAACTCTTAAAATATCAAGTCTGTAGAATGTGGTGTATATTATGCTGACTATTTGGCCTACAACAAAACAGAGAAGGCGAGCTTTGACTAAAATAAAAATGTTAGCTTTTCTTGGTATAAATTTATTCTTTTGTTTTATTCAAAAAAATTTATCCCAAACATTTTTTTTTATCATTCTCTTTAATATGAACACAATGTCTCGGAGGTTTGGGATCCCTTTAAACTCGATAGCTGTTATTCAATAAAAAATCTCATTACAAAACCCTATTTTTACTATTATTTTTATTTTTATTAAAAATTATGATTAAGATTTTAATTTATTTAAATTTATTTAAATTTGTTTTATAAATCATTAGATAAAACAAGAAAAATAAAGCATACAGTACAATATATATATAAAAATAAAAAAAAAAAAAAAAAACCTGCTAATCATAACAATCTAAAAAAATTTTATCAAACATTTTTAAAAAATTGCGAAATAAGATATATAATACTTTTACATCTTTAAATCTTATTTAATATTTTCTAATAAATTAAATGCCCATAACTTAAAGAAAAAGGCTTGGCTCTACTGTCAGTGACTCTGCAGGCATTAGGCATTATTAGATATAGAGAAAGGCATTTGCCTTTCTCTATTTCTAACTCAAATACTTTCTAACTCGCTTTCCAGACAACCCAAATCATTTGCCTTATCTACTCGACTTATGTCTTGTTTCTGATCCTAGTAAGTGCTCAGTTTCTCCACATTTACCCTTAGGTGCCTCTGATCACAGTTTAATCTCTCTAAAACTATTATCTCATTCTTTTTTAATATCAGAATCCCCCAATCATTGTACATCTTACAACTACCTTAAAACTGACTGGGACTCTTTCAAGGATTTTCTTTGCGATGGCCATTGGGTAGAAATTTTTTGTCTTCCTAATGACAAATGTGCTTCTTACATTACTTTGTGGATTCAGGCTGGCATGGAATCCTTTATTCCCTCTCGAAGATTTCAGGTCAAGCCTCACTCTTCTCCATGGTTTTCCTCACATTGTGCTGCTGTAATTGCCAATCGAAACTATTACTTCCATATCTATCAGCAAAACAATTCTGCAGAAAACAGTATCTGTTTATTACAGCTGGGAACCTTTGTAAGAGGTTTCGTCTAATACCAAAGCCTGCTATTCTCAGGTCATAAAATCTTGTATTTCAACACAAAAATTAGGTTCTCATGACTTCTGGAAAATCTTTAATAGTATATACTATAAGGTCTTCTTCCTATCATAACTAAGGTTTTTGAGTCTTTAATTAACAAACACTTAATCTCTTATCTTGAATCTAATAACTTACTTTCTGATCTTCTCATTCTAGGGCTGATTTGCTAACAGTAATAACCGATAGGTTTTATTTTGCATTATATAAAGGTGGAGAGGTTAAGGCCATTGCTCTTGACATTTTTAAAGCGTTTGATAAAGTTTGGTATGCTGGTCTTCTCCATAAGCTTTCTTCTTACAGTGTATCTGGAAACATCTTTAACATTATTGAATTCTTCCTTTCCAATCAAAGTATAAAAGCTGTCCTTGATGGACAGCACTCTTCTTCTTAATCTGTAACCTCAGGGGTTCCTCAAGGTTTAATTCTTGGCCCTATACTCTTTTTAATTTACATTAACAATCTTCCAGATATTCTCACATCTAAGGTGGCATTGTTCGCTAATGACACTACCATTTGTCGTGATAAGAAGCCGACACTCTCTGATTGCTTGGAGGGGGCATTTGAGCTTGAAAAGGATTTCACTTCTGCAACAGCATGGGACTCACAGTAGCTGGTGAAATTTAATTCAGATAAACTCATTTTTTTCCAGACAATCGTTATCGCAATAATTTAGACCTTCCTATATTTATGAATGGTAATGTACTCGATGAGTCATCTACCCTTCAACTTCAAGGATTTACTCTTACATCCGATCTTTCTTGGAAACCGTATATCAAATCAATAGCAAAATAAGCTTCTGCTAACGCTGCATCTTTTTATCGAGCTTGACACTTTCTTACTCCGGATTCTATTCTCTATCTCTATAAATCTCAAATCCAGCCTTGTATGGAATACTGTTGCCATATCTGGGGCAGATCTTCTAATGATGCCTTTTCTCTTTTACAAGGTGCAAACAAGAATTGCCAACATAGTTCGACCTGCATTTGCAGCTAACCTTCATCCATTATCACATCGTCGTAATGTTGCTTCTCTTTTTCTATTCTTCAAATACTATAATGGGCACTGCCCTAAAGAACTAGCGTCTCTTGTGCCATCTACTAAAATTGATTCTAGTGTTACTCGTTATTCAATTAAGTCTTATCTTTTTTCTGTGATTGTTTCAAAGTGCTCCAAAATCTCTTATTCATATAGTTTTTTTCCTCAAACACCAGTTCTTTAGAACTCCTTCATTGTGCTTTCCTGATTCATAGAATTCGCAATCTTTTAAGTCGCCTGTCAAACTTCATCTATTCTCTTCCAGTAACTTCCAACTCTAATACGTGGTTGCTTGCAGCCTTATTGGAAGCGAAGATGTTTAAAAAAAAAAAAGGAGGTTAAAAATGTATAAAAGCTAATTTAAACTTTTTATAGTTATTTTAAAACAAAACAAAACAAAACAAAAACTCAAATAACTTATTTTGAAATGCATCATTTTTATTATTATTGAATTAATTTCTAATTTAAAACATTTAAATAATTACTTTAAGTTTTCTAAACAAATGTTATTTTTAATTTTCAAATTAAAAATGTTGTTTTAAAGTTTCAAACAATGCACAAATAGCTTTAGTGTAATTTTGTATTGGTTGATTTTTAAATTATATCGTAAATTTTTTGAAACTTTAGTTATAATTTTTTTTTAATAACTCTTTTTTATTGATAATCCTTAAATTACCTGGTGTTTAAACAAACAATAATTTAAAATATATAAGTTTTGACTGTTATTATTTTAGCAGTAGTAATTTTATTGTTTTGTTTTTCATTAATTTTAACAGAAAAATGTAAGTATTCATTTCGAAAACAACTAAAACTTAAAAAAAGTGCCAAAACTTTAGAAAATTTATGTAGCTTTAACTTAATATAATTATATATGTTATTTTAATTAGATTTAAAAAAAAAAAAAAACTTAATTATGTTTTCCTTGACTTAAGTTACATGAAAATTAGTGATGTAAATTTTCCAGTAAAATTTGATTCAAAATTTACCGATAAATTTACCAGTAAATTTTAATTAGAGAACGGTAAAATTTCCCTTAAAAAATTGATTAAAAAAAAAAGTGAAAAAAAAGTGAAAAAAAAAATTTTTTAATTTACCAGGCGGTAAATTTACCGGAAAATTTTCCGGTAAATTTTACCTTCGCAACACTAATGAAAATTACAAAGGTTATATTATTTTCTTGACATTTTTTTTTATTTAAAAAGTAAATTATATGACCATTGTTGAACTAAACATGTTAGCACTATTTTCTAATTATAAAATAATTTGGATTAATTAAGATTTTACAATGACACTTTTGATCATGCAACAATGAGAAAAACTCAACTTTCGGAATCATTAAAATGACTTTTTTTAGTATAAGATATTTTGAATAAACTTTAATGTTTTTACATGTTTATTAAAAGTTTGTTATATTTCTACATCAAAAATTGTTAAAAGTTAACAAAAAAAAAAAAGGAAAGAATAAAATTTGACTACCTTTTCATTTTCCACCATAGAATTGCCCATATACATATATATATATATATATATATATATATATATATATATGTATATCTATACATATACATATATATATATATATATATATATATATATATATATATATATATATATATATATATATATATATATATATATATATATATATATATATATATATGTATATATATACCCTTATAGTGTAGTCGAAAGAGCGTTTTAATGTAAAAAAAGTCTCTTACGACTACAATTTTAATTACCTCGTCTCTTAAGCTGTTTTTGATTGTCATCGAAATGTCAAAGCAATTAATTTATGCGGAAGTACATTAAATTTAATTGTTTTTTAAAAATTTTTTAAAAAACCGCAATTATAACGACTAGAAAGTTTTTTTTAATAAGTGGTGTTTTTGTTATTGATTTAATAAAAAACATTTTTAAAACATGCGTAAATGTTGCTACATCGACTATCTTTTAGCCTGACTCGCAACGGAGTGCTGCTACATCGACTGACAAATAGCCTGACTCGCAACGGAGTGCTGCTACATCGACTGACAAATAGCCTGACTCGCAAGGGAATGCTGCTACATCGACTGACAAATAGCCTGACTCGCAAGGGAGTGCTGCTACATCGACTGACAAATAGCCTGACTCGCAAGAGAGTGCTGCTACATCGACTGAGGGTCTGGTTTGGCCAGGCAGTCTATCAATTAAAAAAAAAAATTTAATTTTTAAATTTTTAAAACTTTTTCTGGTCTGGTTTATTAACGCACTCTTTAAAACTACAGTTTATGGGAAACTTTTTTTGATGCCACGCAAGAGACATGCAAGAGTATATATATATTTATATATATATTTATATATATATACATATTATTTATATTATATATATACCAACCCTCGGAATTAGAAAATATGAGGTTGGCAATAAATTGCCAACCTTAAACTGGTAGAGGTCGGCATCAGGTCAAAAGTAGTGTCAAAAAAAATTTGACACTAAGGGGTTATCATAAAAAAAAGGAAAAAGATCCACAATTTTCTGCCGTTATTTTGAGACCTATGTTAACCTGTAAAATGATATTACTTCAAATTTAAATTTTATTAGTTTTGAGGAGTTTATTATAATATTTAAATAACAAGGTTAAAAAGCAGTCACAAAAAATGTCGCAGACAAAAATAGAATTAAAACAAAATTTGACAAAATTACAATGTTAAGTAATGTGTAAAAGACAAATAAAAAACAATTAAAAGAAAAAAAAAAAGTTTTATTCTATAGTAATTAACAAATACCTTTGGTATTTCCTTTTTTGCTATTAAATTCCAAAGTTTCTTTCTTTTATACGCAATCTCTTTATCATGATGAACTTTTTGCTTTAAAAGTTTGATATCAGAAACCTTCTTTCTATTTTTGTTAAACAACTTTTTATTGGCTAACTTTGATTTTTTTATTGTTTTCACATTTTTTTTAAAGCGATCTATGTATTGGTCATGCTCAATAACAAGACTAGATCCATAAAATGAATATTTATTATGAATATCAGGAGACATTTTTTTTTTAACTTTATTTGCTTTAACATGAAGTTTTAACATTTGTTTTAATTCAAATTCACTAATAGTGTCATTACTGTCATCTTCATCTGAACTCTCATTAAGAAGTACTTCCTAGTAAATAAGAATTTCTTATTTTGAACTCATAGGATTAGAAAAAGATTGTAGTAATCTCTAATATAAACTAATTTAAAAATTAAAAGTTTTTTTTATTTCAAACAATGTTTAACACGTTCACGCCGGCGTGTACCACTGGTTATACACACTAGACTGTCTCATTAGGCGGCGTGTACCACTGGTGGTACACACTAGACTGTCTCATTGGGCAGCGTGTACCACCGGTGGTACACGCTGCCCAATGAGACAGTCTAGTGTGTACCACCAGTGGTAGCCGCCTAATGAGACAGTCTAGTGTGTACCACCAGTGGTACACGCCGCCCAATGAGACAGTCTAGTGTGTACCACCGGTGGTACATGCCGGCGTGAACGTGTTAATGACCCTAAGTTTTTAAAACAATAAATTGTAAAAACATATTGAATAACACACACATGAACTATGAAACTAAAAAACAGTAGTAAATGTAGGAAATTTTTAAAAATTAAAGATGCAAACTAAAAGCTGATCATACCCGCAGCCACTCTCTTTCCTTTCCAAGTGATTTTATATTGTAAAACTTTTTTTTTTCATTGTGCCATTCTGTAAATTATAATTAACAAAAGTGTTCTTTACTTACATATTGTAATAAAATTCTTTTTATATTCTACTTAAAATATATTTTTTTAAAAAGTGTTATGTATGTTATTTGAACTAAAATTTTATAAAACTTAACATACTAGCAGAATTTGCATTCAAAATTAAGCTTACCTTTTATCAACAAAAAATATGTTGTGGCAAAAATTTATTTATTTCAAAACGTAAGATTAATAAAATATGTAATATACGTAAATAAAAATACGTAAGATTTTAAAAAGTAAAAAAAAAAAGTAGACGACTTTGATGATCTAAGAGCTAAGAACTGATTGATTGAACTATGAACTAATTGATCCAACTGCTATTTGTTGCTTTATCACAGTAGATTTCAGTTGAGATTTCAATATTGTTTTGTTTAATTTAATAATTTTATAGGGCAAACCATAATTCTATATATCTAGTCTTATCAAGTAAAAAACCTGAGACATACCAAAACACAGCTAAAAGACATTGGATAAGACAATTGCTATTTGAATATTGTCAAACATTTCAGATTACACATAAAAGAACTTGAAACTTTGCTGATGGAAATTGTCCTTACTCAAACGAGCGGGTGACAAGAATAGTGTCGAAAAACAAACTTTGGAATAGTGTTGAATTTATTAAAAAAGATTGATGTTGCAAAAAAAAAAAGAAATAGTGTCGCAAATGAATTTAATGAAGTGTTGAAAACAAAAACAAAAAAGAATAGTGCTGCAAATGAATTATTGAATAGTGTCGAAAACAAAACAAAAAAAGGAATAGTATCACCAATAGTAAAAGGAATTGTTGCAAATAGTAAAAACAGAATAGTGTTGCAAATGGTAAAAGTGGAATAGTGTCACAAATAATTAATATACAAATATATGAGAATATATATATTTACTATAGCAAATATAGATCAACAATTGCTTATTCGTTTTGCTGATCCTCATAGCAAACCATTTTTTTTTAAAAAAAAAACAACAACTCATTTGCGACATTCCTTATTTTGTTATTTGACAATCAATAATGCAACAATTTGTGATACTTTTTCACATTTTCAACAATTAAATTTGTGGCAATTGAAATTTTGCGACAATACTCTGCCACACCAAATGAGCAAGCGACATTGCTTAAAAAGCATCAAAAAAGCAGCTAATGCAGCAGTTAGATTGCTTGTCTTAAAACCAAAAGGTCCAAGGGTTGATGGCAGCTCTGGTCACATCTGTGGTATGGGTGAGAAAGGAGGAATGGACTTTTTAGTTAAATGCTCTTCAATGGTTATCATTGATAAGTCCGTAAGAAATTCACTTTAGTAATTTAGATGATTTGGCTAATTAGAATTCTTGCAACATTTTTTTAGTAATAATTTCATTTCGAGACTAACTAAAATTTTACTAACCATTCAACTTTACTATTTAAAAGAATTAAAAAATATCATAGTAGACATTGGAAATACTAAATTATAATGAGTTTGAATGTATTTTATTTTCTGAAAAAATGAAATTTAAAATGGTGTTGACTTCAAGTTATTTCTGTAACTATTTGTTGCTAGCATTTGATTATAGCATGGTATAAATGAAATCCATTAAATGTTAGAAAATAATATTATTTTAAATTAAAGAATATATTTATTACATTTAGGATCTAATCTTCTCTGTTTAGCCAGTGCTTTCACTGTCAAGTCTTTTTGTGCTCTCCCACACGCTGGCAAAAACTTTGGCTAGCGCATAAAAAAGCGCTTGCCAAATAACTAAGTGTTTTTTTTTTTAAATTACAACAAAGCTTTTTTGTTCACTTGTGCAACTTATATGAAAAATGGCTTTTTTTGACAGTTTTTTTTTAAAACTATTTTATCTAGTATTTATTCAAAACAATCTGTTCGCTATTTTCATTTTCATTTAAAAAGCAGAAAAAAATTTTTTTTTTTTTTATTGCACAGGCTAACTTAAAAATGACCATCCTGCCAGCGCTTTTTGTGCTCTGGCATTAAATTTCAAACGGAGAAGACTGCTTAGGATCCTATTAAACAATTTTATAGTATTTAATTACAAGAAACATTTTTTATTATTAAACAAATAACAAGTAATAAACAAATATAACCTTCTTTAGTGAATGACAACTTGCCCAGTTTTTTTTTCCAAGTTGCGTTTATTATATCACTCTCTTCATCACTACTTGAAGTGCTCTCAAACCTATATTTAACAACATTCTTTTATGACACATTTTTATATTAACTAATATTTTTTTTTCATTTGTATTATAACAAGTTTTTTTATGCAACATAGTAACAAAAGAAACAAAAGTAACATAGTAACAAAAGAAAAACTATTAACAATATGTTTTAATATTTAACAATTAGTTATACTCTGATAATTTTTCTTTAAATAATTTTTCTGCATAGTTTATCAGCGCGTCTATGTTTAATGTTCTTTCTAAGAATTTTAAGTTAACTGGTAAATACGCATCTTCAAAACTTTCATTTGAAATAATTGCTGGATGAATAATGGTCATATTATTGAAGTCATTCTAAAATACAAATAGCTTTTATAATAACATCTGTAAAATAATAAATAAACTTTCTTGTAATTTTAATAAAGTAACTCTTAAAAGTATATACTAAAATCATATCAACATTACGTTGCAATTGTCTTTATGATAAAGAAGTGAAAAAATAAATATTTAAATAGCAAATTGAGACCAATGCCCTTTGTTTTCTGCTTTAATAATCAAAAAAAAAAAAAAAATAAAAAAAAAAATAAGTACATATACATAATTACATTATTGAAACACATAATATGACTACTGTTAAATTGTTAGTTAATTTGCATTGCAACATTGGTACAATTAGGGACTAAGAGTGTTAGCCAGCCTAATGGCACCATAAAAAACACGGAATTCCTAATTGGTTTAAAATTCTTAAAGGTTCAAAAGATCTTAGTGGAAAAAAACAACAACAAAAAAACATACAAAATGTAAGTATTATGCACGACGAAGAAATGAACTAAGTTGATCGATTTTTTTTTTAATGTGTCATTATCAAGCAAGATCATACATTCAAAAGTTAAAATAAATTTATTTTTAAGCGACATCAGTTTTTATTTAATTAACGTCAAGATTATATTTTTCAATATGTTAAATAAATTATTTTTTATTATTGATTCTTATTATTCAAAAACTCTTTATTCACATTTTTACTGTTTATGATAAGTTAGGAAAGTTCTTTGCATATTAATATACTTTAAAATAAGTTATCAACATTATTTTATTAAGGTTAATTCTAAATTAGCATATTGCAACAAGTTTTAATTAATTCTATTTGCCCAGAATTGGTGAGCCAAAAAAGTTTCGCTTCCAAAAGCTAATAATTACTGCTATTTATATTTTTAAAATATGATGATTAATAAAGGCTTTATATGATACATTTATACAATTGAAATAATATTGAAACTTTTATCTTTACTAATGATTTTTATATTAGCAAATATCTGAAAATAATTTAAAAAAAAATTTATATTAGCAAAAATTTATATTAGCAAAAAAGTTTATATTATATTAGCAAATTAGCAATATTATATTAGCAATATTATATTAGCAAAAAAATTTATTTTAGCAAAAATTTATATTAGCAAAAATATATTAGCAAATATCAGAAAATAATTTTTTATGAAAGTATCAATAATAAAGTTTTATAGAATAAGCGCTGATAAAGTAATTAACTCAAGTTTTTTTCTCTTTGCAACAAGTAATATTTTTTGTTTGTTAGTAAAAAATCATTATTTGCAAAGTTGCAATTTTAAGAAATAATGAAAAAAAAAATTAATATATTTTAATTCATTTATACAAATGTTGAGAAAAGAAATCATTTTATATAAATGATAATAAAAAATGTAATATTAAAATTAATTATTTATTACTAAAAACAAAAACAAAATTAACAAAGTAAACATTCTACATTATGTACATTTAGAAAACAACAGATTTGTTTTTCTTAATTATAATTAGAACAATAGATTTGTTTTTCTTAATTACTAAAACAAACTTTTTTTGCTGTAATTTATTTATTGTGGTAGTTAAAAAAGTTAAGGTCCATAAATAAAAAAGAAAATAAAGATAATTTTATGACGTCAAAATCAAGAGGAGCTAATGAGCCATTTTTTATTTAAAACAAGGCCTGTATAGCATAGAGTAATTGATGAACGATACCTTTACTTTATAACTACTTGATGACAAAATTACGAAAAAAATAGTTTTAACTTGTATTTCCAGAAGATTATTATTAGAATAGGTTTTTGAGGTTTAATGAGGTTTTTGAATCAACTTCTTCATTTTCAATATTTTTTGTTTTGCATTGTGCTAATCTATCACTGCTGTTTTACTTAAAATAAAAGTTTATCAAAAAAAAGAAGCATTTCTGCATAAAAAGTATAAAAATTTTAAAATTTAAAAAAATTTTAAAAATTTTAAAACTTTAAAATAATAGGTTTATTTTAAAAAAATATTTTTTTATCTCCAAATAACATGGCATGTTTAGCAACAAAATCTGAGATTATCAGAAGAGTTTTATCAAAATACCTGGTTTGGCAAGTCAAATGTTAAAGTATAAAATCACGTGGTAATCTTATACTTTAAAATTTGTATTAAAAAGTATTACAGTTACACAGAATTTTTTTCTTAGCTAATCAGACTAATTACAGCTAAGTTACTAAATCCTCCTTTATCTAGTGCATATATTTGTCAATAAATATTATTTTATTTGTTTGTATTATATTGTTAATAAGATGTCAATTTTATTTGTTTATAACTATATAATCTACTGAGAGGGAAATTTTTGAGGTTTATTTTGCTACTTGATTTTAATTTACCTAGTATTTATGAGTTTAATAAAATATGCATAAAGTTAACAAGCCAAAAATTAGTTTACAAAAAATTTTTGAAGGTTCAAAAAAACAAAGCATTTTTTTAAATTTTTGTATTTTAAATAGGAACCAGGTGCTAAGTGCTCAAGTTGACCAATTATGCCTGCTAATTGTAACACTTCAAGGAGGTCAACGCAATCTCTGGAAGTTGCTTACAATAAGAACTTGTGTGAAGATAGACATGGTGAAAACTTAAGAGGTAAGTTTCATAATTCAATTTCTTTGGTTATTTTTCCCATAATAACTTTAGATACTATCGCTATTAATAGTGCCACTTGTTTTGCCTATTATGTCAGGAATAGTGTTAAAAATGTATAGTTTATTGTTGAAGGAGTATAAGGCTTAAAATTGTCAAGCTGATTTGCAATCAGAGGCAGATTTAAACCCTGTCAAGTGCTGCAAGTGACGGGGTAAAAAAAATATAAATAAATATTGGTACACAAATTGCCAATCTTTATATTTTTGTTATATTTTGTTAGAAAATACAATTAGGAAAAAGTTCATAGTGAAAAATATGCTTTGCAGAGATCGCAAAAATTGTTTTATAAAATAGCTAATGTAAACTATACTTTGCAGGATATGAGAAAATTATTTAATTAAAACTTGCTAATGTAAATTATACTTTGCAGGATATGAGAAAATCAGATAAGGTAATTGGTTTACGCTATTAAAAGTAGCAATCTGATTTGTTTAAAAATAAAACTTTTTAAAATATCGTTGTATAAACTATACTTTGCAGCATTTGCAGCAGGTTTTTCATTGGTTACAAATATACAACAAAGTATTTCTTTTAAATTGCGATATAGAGTTTTTGAATTTTAATGTCTAAGCATAGCCTATATTTTAATTGAAGATGTTCTAAAAAAATGAAAACCGACGATGATGTTTGAGGATTTTGTAAATTGATGATCTTGTAAATATGTTTTATGAAACTTTATTGGATAATTTTATTAATAACAATAACAAAATGGTTACTAATAAAGATCTTTTAAGTCGTTTTATCGATGGCGCAATAAGAAGAAATATATGTGCAGAAGTTTGTATCCCGTCTTACTTAAAAAAACAATAAAAAGCATTGTATTGCTCTGAGGTAAGTCACTTTACTTTTTCTTCAAAAATAATTATCTTATTTTATTTTAATACAATAAATTAATCTGTGTTAATTGTGTAAGCAACTTGAATCTAGTTATAAAAAAGTGTAGGGCTTAAGGATATGATAAAGCCAGTTCTGTCTCTGAGTATATAAATGATAGTATTTAGAAACATCATAAAAACACCGTTAAATGGTCTGGTCTGTGAATTATGAAAAGACGAAAAAACGTAAAATGATAAACTTTGCAGTATCATAAAATATAAATGTTTGTAGCGAAAAAATCCAGACCGATGATTCTTTTTTTTTTTTTTAAATCATCTTAAAATCACAATTGCTTGTCCAAATTTAAATAAGATTTTATATTAACAAGTTTTTTTGGTGAAATGAACATTATAGTTTAATAATATGATCTGTTCTGATTGTTTATTGGCAATTTTCCATAATTATAAGCTCTTTCTTGGTCGGAATTCCAGTATTTTTTGTGAAAATTGATAGAAATATTGTGTTTTGACAACTATATATAGTTAATATACGTCAGATCCGATTAGAACTAGGATCAGTAGTAAATTAAAAAACTTTTTCAAAAGATTTTAACTAAATTTATATTAATGCCAATGAGCGGAATTGATCTAAAGACTCCAAAATAGTGTTCTTTAGGTACACTATTACGGGTAGTAAAAAAGTTTCGAAAATAATATATAAAAAAAGAAAAGTTTCTTTAAATATTATAAAAAACTTAAGCAAAAAAAATTATAGCATTTATAGATCTTGTTCGGACATAATATGCTGACAAAATCATGCTAATTCCAAATAAAAGTATTCGAATATTTTGTAAACCGCCTTAATAACACCGAGTAAGAAAAATGCAGATATATATTTATTCAAAATGATATAATAAAGACTCAAAGTTTACTAAGAATTTTAAAATCATGTCATTTAATTAAACACTAATAACTTAATATTCTGCATTACCCAGTATATTTTAATATTCTTATAATATTCTCCATTAAATAGTATACAAAATTCAAAATAACTAATTGTTTAGTAAAATATTATTCAAGAGCTACAAATAGCTATTATTCTCCATTAAATAGTACACAATATTCAAAATAACTAATTGTTTAATAAAATATTATTCAAGTGCTGCAAACTTATCAATAACAATCAATATTTAAAAAACATCTTACAGTCTACTTATCTATATACTATCAAACTATATTTAATTTTAAATTATTATTTAACTACTAATTTATATTCAAACATTTGCTTTATATTATAGATGAATAATCTTAATCATATCATCTCAAACTTAACACCAACAATTATATTGTGGTTATAAAAGTAAAAATTTAGTTGTTTAATTTTTTCGAAAATCGTTAAATATAAAACAAGAAACCTTTTTATGGTCCATTGCAACACGATATAAGGTTTTCGTGGAAACACAGCGAAATAGCAAGTCGGAAATTTGCTGTTGAATAAGACTTATAATTCAATAAATGCATGGCCGTTAAAAATATAATCGTATATCGAAAGTTCATGTTGAAGGTACCGCGCAGGGGGCCGGCAGCCATCTTCTCAGATAAAAACAATTGCAAATACGCATGCTTGACATCTTTTACAAGTTCGCTACCAGATTACAAGTATCACAGAAGTAAAGAAAGCTGTTTCCGTCCACACTTACTTTAAACAGTAATTTGCATTTGCCTTCCAAGTAAGTTAATTTAACAATATGCCTCAGGAAAATGGCATTGACGACAAAACTATAAAGTTGTATATAGGAGGAATAGATCCGTCATGGTCGAACGAAAAAGTTACGGAAATTTTGTCAAAGTATGGTAAAGTTAAACGAACTGATGTTGTAAAAAACTATGCCTTTGCGGTAAAATTAGTTTATTATTATTTCTAGTAAATAATTTATTTCTTACTATAAATGTAATTGCTGTATAATTTTATCATTATCCCAAAATTAATATTCAGCTAATAGGATATTTTACTTTCCTACTCAAAGCAGACGTCACGGGTTTCGAAGTGGAGGGGCGCAATAGTTAATTTCTAAAAAAAGTCCTCTATATCTAATAATTTCGACGACACTAATGGGCTAGTGTTCTCTAATCTCTTGGTTTAATTGGTTCTGCTACTCAGCCATTCCACAAGAGTTTTTCAACATTTTTATATGATTAACAAAAAAATAACATAATCATATTTTTAGAAAAATCTTTTTCGCTGTGATTAACTGATAAAGAATTTAATTAGTTATCTAATATTATTTATCAATAATTAATTTTGTTTTTGGGGTTCAAGTGTCAATGTTACACCTAAAAGGGGTAACATTAACAGAAATATGTTATACTGTAAATGTTAAAGTTACATAACGAGGGCTAACTCAATTGGAATTTTGACAAATAAAAAGAGAAAACAATTAGGTGTGGATTTTAACTTGTTGCAAGTGTTGGTTTTTAGATCTGTTGACATGTAATTGGTACTTTTTTTTTAGAATTACTCTTTTAATTTAAGGCTTGCTTTGTTTGATTCCATTTCATGTAATTGTAAAAGATTCATCAGATGTAAGACATGCCAACTTTTGCTTGGTTTTTAGCCGATATGGTGACTTGCATTCCTGTCAATGTTAACCCAAAACTGAAATATGCGTTTAAAAATGAAAATGCTTCAAAAATTTTTAATGCTTAGTATTTAGAAACATAAAAACACATGTAAAATGATATTTTAGAATGGTTTTACTTTTCTTTGGACTAAAGTTTTTCAGCAACAATATAAACAAGAAATTAGTTTAATTTATAGCCTCCAAAAAAAACTAGAAATTAGTTTAATTTATGGCTTTTAATCTAATACTCTGTATTGTATAGTTATTTTTATTATTTAGATAAAATTTGTTTAACATCTGGCTACAACGTCTGTTTAAATAATTTAAACAAGGCGACTTGTAAAAGCATTTAATACCTGTGAATGTTACCCACATCTCAAATTAAACCGTATTACCTTAGAGTTTAAAAAGACATTTAAAAGAGGGGTCTTTTAAGTTTTTATGCCGGAAATACTAATGATTTTTTTAAAAAACGCCTTATACTTTTGAGCATTGACCATGATAGTATTTTTAGAAAAAGAAAGAAATGCAATCTTACAACAATAGGAGAGTGCAATTACATTTAGAATGCGCTTTTAGTCTTCGTCTGCTTGTTTTAAGCAATCAAAAAGTGAAAACTTTATTAAATATCAGAGCATATGTGCATGAAATGTTCTCCTCTTACAGTTGAATTTCTTCTTTCATTTTCTATGTTCAAAAGCAGTATTAATTATTTATTAGATAAGTATTCTTAACTGCTATGCTCCTCTACTTCTAACTTTTTAAATTTATCTTTGCATACTAGCTTTGTATACTACTGTTTACTTTGTATACTCTATTGCTTTTTTTTATTTAACTGCTGTTTTATCACCACTAATATTTGTTCTTGCCTAATTTGTTTCTTAAAGTAATATTGTTCTTTATATTATCATTCTTTTTCTAATTCTTAATGTTAATAATACTCAAACTGTTATTATTATAAATGTTATTGTTATTCTTATTATATTTCTATTATATTATAACTTTAATTGTTGTTATTATATTTTATAGTTGTTTATATTATTTTATGTTTTCCTTCTATTGAATTTTGTAATTGTTTGTGTTTACCTTCCATTATAGTTTGTTGAAAACAAAGATGAAGCTACAAATATTATCAATGGTGCAAGTGGTACCATAACAGATGGGTTCAAAATTGTAGTTCAGGTGTTTACATTAAACATAAATTAGTATTGTCAATGTTTAAAATATTTTTGAAAATTACCAATAATAAACTTTCTATTGCCAAAATGTTTACTTGTGAAAAATATTCTAGAGGAGGGATTTGCAGAAATTTTGGTTAAAGATCTAAAGATATGAATATTTAGTTGTAGAAGTCTGCAATGAGGCAGATTAAGTAAAAATTGGCAAAAAGTCATCCAAATAATGTTTAAGTTTTATCAATTTTAGACTTAAAATGTTTAAGTAGACTATTTTTTAGTAAAAAAAATCAAAATAAAAAATTATAAACATAAATTTTTAAATGTGTGGCATTTTTACTATTAATTTAACCTTATTTGTTATCAATTTTTAAGTCTCTAATAATGATTATGTTAAACTACTTTGTCCTTAGCAGGCTTGGGCAGGAATTGTGTGCGATCGCACTCTAACTGACCACGCTAATGTTTTTATTTCTTTGACCATGGCTATTTTGATGTTTTAACAATTTGAATGCAATAAAAAAAGTGTTATGCTATAAATATCTTTTATTGTTGATCTTTTCGAAAGTTTTTTATTTTATGCTAAGGCTTTAGATAAAACCATAAAATTAGTTATAGTTATAGTTTACATAAACGCTTGTGTAAATTAATAAAAAACGTAAAATTAATAAATAAGTTTTTTTATGTAGGCATTTATTTTTAATGATAAATGTAAACGTTTGAAACTAAATGTCTTCCTAAAACATTTTTAAACCATTATTTTTAGAAAGAATTTTTTTAAGTTACTTTAATTTGTGAATAAGTTCAGAAGCTTTTGTGACTACTAACTTTTACACATTTTATGTGAATTACACAAGAATATAAAATGACTTTATTTACTTATATAAGCATGTATTTTGTTGACTTAATGAAAAAGTTTTTAGGCATTTTGTAATGTTCATACGATTAATTTTTATGACTAAACTTACGATTTTTTAAAATGTTTAAAATGAACATTTTATTTTTTGTAAACATTTTTTTTTTTTTTTTTTTTTTTTAAGTTCGTTAGAAATGAATGAGATTAAATCTATTATAATAACTTTAATTCGGTACGCGAAGCACTCACTAAGTTGTAATGCTCAAATTAAAATTAAATTAATAAGGTTGTTGGTAGTTTTATTTATTCTAATCGCAGGCGCATTTTATTTTTTTATTTTTTTTCTATTTTTACGAATAAAAAAAGTTCAAAACCTTTTTTTAATTAGACTCACTAATTAGAGCATGAAATTAGTAAAAATTACTGTTTTAAAAAGATTGTTATTTTTTTTAACAATTTTTTTTTTTTTTTTGCAACTTTTTTGACAAAATTAATGTTTATACAATTTAAAAATATAAAACACTTTTTAATAAATTTAATAAAATTTAATAAAATTTCTTTTATTAAACCAATCATTAGTAGTAATTTGTAATTAAAAACATAACAAAAAGTTTTACTTCGAGTTCAAGTTTTTATTTTCATTTTAGTGCTTATTATTTCTTTTTCGTTTTTCTTTTTTTGTTAGGATTTTTTTTTAATTTTTTTTCCTAGTTTAAGTTTAGCTTAGCGTTACTGCATTCAGAACATTTCTGAAATTTTTAACTCATCAAAACATATAAACATTGTTTATTAAACAATCGTGGTCAAGTTGTCAAAAAATATAATCATTTGTGTGGTCAGCAATTGCGCTCGATCGCGTGCCATTCCTGTCCAAGCCTGTCTTGTAAATAAAAATTTTTTATTTTGTATTTAAAAAACAATTTCTTTTTTATGATTTACAATTAAGTATTGCATAGTTTTGTTAAATATATAGTCTGTCTTTTTTTTTTTTTTTTTTTTTTTTTTTTAAATACGTGCGTTTAAAAAGTAAAAACAAAAGACTTTTTTTTTTTTTTTTTTTTCTATTATTTTTTATTTAATTATCTTTGCTTCCAACAAAGTTGCAAGCAACCACTAATTAGTGTTGGAAGTTACTGGAAGAGAAAAGATGAAGATTGTAGAGCAAGATAACGATTGACAGACGACTTAAAATATTGCAAATTATATGAATCAGGAAAGCAAGATGAAGGAAGCGAATTCCAAAGAACTGATGTTCGAGGAAAAAAACTAGACGAATAAGAGTTTTTGAAGCACTTAGGAACAGTAACAGAAAAAGGATGAGACTTAATTGAATGATGAGTAACAAGAATGAATTTTAGTAGATGGCACAAGAGATGCTAGCTCTTTAGAGCAGTGCCCATTATAGTATTTGTAAAAAAGAGAAAGAGAAGCAACATTATGACGATGTGACAGGTTGAAGGTTGGCTGCAAGAGCAGGTCCAACTATGTTTACAATGCGTTTTTGCACCTTGTCTAAAAGAGAAAGGGCATCATTAGAAGATCTGCCCCAGATATGGCAACAGTATTCCATACAAGGCCGGATTTGAGATTTATAGAGATAGAGAATAGAATCCAGAGTAAGAAAGTGACGAGCTCGATAAAGAGATGCAACTTTAGCAGATGCTAATTTTGCAACGGATTTGATATAAGGTTTCCAAGAAAGATCAGAAGTAAGAGTTAATCCTAGAAGATGAAGGGTAGGAGACTCATCGAGTACATTACTGTTCATAAATATAGAAAGGTCTAAGTTATTGCGATAATGATTGGCTGAAAAAAATTGAGTTTCATCTGAATTAAAGTTCACCAGCCACTGCGAGCCCCATGCTGTAGCAGAAGTGAGATCCTTTTCGAGCTCAGATGCCCCCTGCAAGCAATCAGAGGGAGTTGGCTTCTTATCGTGACAAGAATAAATGGTAGTATCATCAGGGAACAATCCCACCTTAGATGTGAGAATATCTGGAAGATCGTTAATGTAAATTAAAAAGAGTATAGGGCCAAGGATTGAACCTTGGGGAACCCCTGAGGTTACAGAATAAGAAGAAGAGTGCTGTCCATCAAGGACAACTTTTATACTACGATTGGAAAGGAAGGATTCGATAATCTTAAAGATGTTTCCAGATACACCATAAGAAGAAAGCTTATGGAGGAGACCAGCATGCCAAACTTTATCTAACGCTTTAGAAATGTCAAGAGCAATGGCCTTAACCTCTCCACCTTTATCTAATGCGCGATAAAACCTATCGGTTATTACTGATAGCAAATCAGCCGTAGAACGAGAAGATCGAAATCCATACTGATGATCAGAAAGTAGGTTATGAGATAATAGATTAAGTGTTTGTTAATTAAAGATTCAAAAACCTTGCTTATGATAGGAAGAAGACTAATGGGACGGTAGTTAGATGAGTCAGATCGCTCTCCAGAATTTTTAAAAATAGGGATAACAGATGCTGCTTTCCAGCAGGCTGGAAAACAAGACTCTAATAAGCACTTTTTGGATAGTTTTGAAAAGATAGACGACAGCGTAGGAGAACGCTTCTGCAAGAATATAACAGGTATGTTGTCCGGGCCGCAAGCTGTTGAAGAGTCTAAGAGGGAAATCACTTTAGATACAAGCTGGAGTGATACGAATGTCGAGCAATGGATCAACCTGTTTGACGGGTATATCAGGTAAAATGCAACTAGTGGCATCAAGAGATGATATTGATGAAAAGTTCTTGGCAAACAATTCAGCTTTGTCTTTAGGTGAGGTGACAAAGTCTGAACCGTACAAAAGAGGTGGAATTACAGACTTGCCCTTATTATTGATACTATTAAAGATTCTTCAGAAGTCACGAGAGCCTAATGTTTGTGATGAAATACAAGATTTCATGATCTGAGAATAGCGGGTTTTGGCGTTAGACAAAACCTTTTTACAATGGTTCCTAGCAGTAATAAAGAGATGTCTGTTTTCTGGAGAATTGTTTTGCTAATAGATATGGAAGTAATGGTTTCGATTGGCAATTGCAGCAGCACAATGTGAGGAAAACCATGGAGAAGAGTGAGGCTTGACCTGGAATCTTCGAGAGGGAATAAAGGATTCCATGCTAGCCTGATTCCACGAAGTTATGTAAGAAGCACATTTGTCAACAGGGAGACGAAAGATTTCTACCCAGGGGCCATCACGAAGAAAGTCACGAAAAGAGTCCTAGTCAGCTTTAAGGTAGTTGTAAGATGTACGATGATAGGGGGATTCTAATGGTAAAGAAGAATGAGATAATAGTTTTAGAGAGACCAAACCATGATCAGACGCACCTAAGGGTGAGTGTGAAGAAACTGAACACTGACTAGGATCAGAAACAAGACATAAGTCGAGTAGAAAAAGTAAATGATTCGGGTTGTCTGGAAAGCAAGTTGGAAAGTTGACTATTTGAGTTAGGGATTGAGAAAGACAAAAGTTGTGGGCCTTAATGCCTGCAGAGTCACTGACACTAGAGCCAAGCCATTCAGTGTGATGAACATTAAAGTCACCAACAACAACAATATTGGCTAATGGATAAAGAATGAGGGCTTGGTCAATATAATCAGAAATAACACCAAGATGAGTGCAGTTTGGGATGAGGGAGAGCGATATAGAACTAAGAGAAAGGTGATAGAGTGAAGTGGTGCTAAACGAAAGCACATAAAAGAGTAGTCTGTGGATTCAAACCTAGTTTCCCGACAAATAGGTGAATTCTTACGAATGTAAATGCCCAGGCCAAGCATGTGACTATTGGAGTCTTTACGAATTAAAGGAAGATAACCATCAACACTAAGATCACAAGATGAGACAGCTGAACTCAAATTAGTCTCACAAAGAGCAAGCAGGTCTGGTGAACTTTGCAAGAGATAAGACTCAACAGAAGAAAAGTTACTTCGAAGACCACGAATATTGGTGAATGATAGGTTTAGCAAACTTGGTGATGACTGTGGTTTTTTGTGTTTTATAGTTTTTGTTACTTTATTCATTTTTAAATTTGTTAAAGAACTTGACTCGAAACATTGATAGTACTCAGTACACTGTTCTATAGCTCAAGCAATTGCCTCATTTCCACTAATAAACCCTAAGCCGTAACAAAGGGCTCCAATGTTGCCTTGGCAATGCACACCAAAAGTACAAACAGGGACACCATCCATGCGCAACATGGCACTGTTAGTACTCTGATATTTTTCAGCTGTTGATGGAATCAGCCTCTCTGAGAGCTACCACAGAGTTTGGGAAACCTGACTACCAGCCGGCCTCAGAACCATAAAACTGTGTTTTAGAGCTGTATCCTCATTTGGAGATAATAGAATGAGTTGCCTAGTCATAAAAACAGAGACACAAGCAAAACCCATGAATCAAGTCAAGAAGATCCAGCGTTCAACATCCTAAACTGGAAACAATGTATTAAAAATACATCTGCGCCAGCCTAATAGATGACGAAGGGGTGCGAGGCTGGTCAACAGATAGAATCTGTTTACCCTTTGGCAAAATCTTTATTAAATTAACTAAAACTTCTTATTTAATTCCTGATGATAAATTAGATGAACTAAATAGGTTATTAGAGATATGTATTCCCAAAAAAAAAAATTTTAAGCAATTTGCCTAATGCTTAAAACTAAGGAAGCCTCAATAAGCTGCTCAAAAATGCAAGATTTGTACCACACAGCAAAAATATCACAGCTCATCGCCACAAAAGGTCAGATCCACTATATTTTAATGAGATTAGATCCTCATGTATCAATCCTATCCTATGAAAGCTTAAGAAATATCAAGGAAAATCATTGTCATTAGATGTATTGAACTTGTTAGTATCTTAAAATGTAAAAATCATTTAATATTTAACTTTTATTTAAGCTAGCGTGTACATTTGATGCACAGAATTACATGTGTGTTTATTTGATAATCATATATTTTGGTTTATGAAACATAAATTTTTAAATTTAAATAGCGGTTAAAGTTGTAAGTTCTCTAAATTGCGTTGAAACATGTACATGCGCATTGTAGGGGTGCTTAATGCATGTAAAAAAAAAAAATTAAATTCCATATTTGTATTACTTAATCCTTATGCTAAATATCTATTCAACTCAAGTTTATGTAATTTAATCTTAAGTTTGGTATTTTTTTCCATTTTTGACATAATCTGCCTCTTTGTGCTCTGGTTCAGAATAATTCTGAATCTTTAATTTAAAAGCACTTTTTTTATTGACTACCTTTTATGTAATAATAATAAGTCGGAGCTGAAACAACGGAGAACAGATGTTTTTGAATAATTATAGTGTTTTATAAGCGTCAAGGTCAACGATTTCATTTGTCAAGCTATTCCATGAATTAGTTACTCTTGAAAAAAAATTCTTAGAGTAAAATTTCCGCCAATAGCATTTTACACCGGTAGACAGTTTTATAACATTAATCCCAGGTAGACACTTTTAAGAGACATTTGTTTAAACGCAAATCTGTATAAGGAAGAATGCCATATGTTTGCAAGTATTGCGTAGAGGAAAGTATGCACCCTTGATCCTACAATCTGAGGGGATGGGGGACAAACCAAATGAGAAAATATAAAAGGCAAACTTATAAAATCAGTTTGGTTTTATCTAAATTCAGGAATTATCTTTCTCTGGATATTTCCAGATTTTTAGATAGATTTTTAGACTTTTATAAATTTTTTTTTTTCTGAGTATCCAAATAGTTTTCTGGAAATACAATTTAAAGATATTTTTTTGTCATAAAATATCGAGTAATTAATGAACTATACCTATAATGCTAAAACAATTTATTTATTGAAATATTAACAAAAAAGCATTTTTTATTTTATCATTATATATCTGGTTAAGAAGTTATTATTAATTTCATATATCTGCCTAATATTTTTTGTTGTAAAATATCTGGTTTTAATAATAAGTATACTTATGAATATGTATGCAGAGTTATATTTATATGCAGAACTATATGTATGCAGAGTTTTTTAAACCATTTACATATTTCACATGTTAGGGTTTTCCTCCATTAAAAAACAAGATTCTAGTTTAATTAGAGACTTGTAAAAAAAATTGTAGTTAAACAAAGAATACTGCTTTTCTTTATTTTATTTACTTTGTTTTATTTTTATTTCCATTTAAAAAATTTTAATATTACCGTGAAATCAGGTTTTTTTTGCATGATTTTTTTACTAACTCCATATAAAGAATAAAAATAGTTATTATTTTATTAATTGGTTATTAATTGGTTTTAAGATTTTATCAGCAGAACTATCATAATTTTTAGATTTACAAATTATTTAGTTAAAGCACTAATATTATTATAATTTTTTTAATAAATCAAATATAATTTATACTTTTAAACCATTTACTTATTGAGCTCGCTATTTTTTTTGGTTTTTTAACATTTTATAAATGGTTATATATAAAGGCATTTATCTACATTAAGGCTGTCAAACTCGCGGCCCTCAACTTATAATTTGTTATTTAGTTTTTTAGGAAATTATTTAATTTTATATATATATATATATTTTTTATTTATTTAGTTGTTGTTTTTTTGTGTTTATTTTGTAATTTCAGTTAATATTTTAAAAAAAGTTTCTTCAATTTTGACACCTAAAATTTTAAATTATTTATTTAGCCCATGTTTAAATTTGAGTTTGACATGCCTGATCTACATAAGAATTAATTGCAAAAAGGAAAACCCAAATATAACGAGTATTTGAGCATTCTTGTTTGATGTCATTTGACTACAAAAGCGTTAATCATACCAAAAAAAATAAGAGCCGGAACTAACCTTTAAGAAAAAACTTGGCACTTTAATTTAAGATCAAATTAATTATTTTGACTAATTTACCTAAAAATCTAATTTAATGAAATATTTAAATTATCTTTTAATATTGTTTGTGTAACGTTTTTAAAATATTAAGTCATAAAAAAAAGCATTTAACTGCAACTGTTTTTTTAAAGAATCTGGTTATTTTATTTTTTTAAATATAAGACTAAAATTTATTATATTATAATTTAATTAAATATATATAATATAATTTAGTATAAGATTTTTTTTTAATACAAGACTTTATTAAGTATGGGTTTATAATTTTAAATTTATGAAGGAAATATTAAAGTTTTTATTTTTTTGAAGGAATGTAAAATTCCTTACATTAGATTTTATCATTATGCAATAAAATCTCATACAGGGTTTCCACTCCTTAAAAACCTTAAATATCCTTTTTTTAAAAAAATCTTCCTTAAAAGTCTTTAAATAACTTTTAAAAACGGTCAAATTTGACTGCTCTCCTCAATTTCTCCTTATTTGTTTTTATTTTTTATTTATTGAGGAAATTTTATTAAAGTGAAGGATTATACTTATTAATAAAGAAGAAAGTATATAGTTCTTTGATAGTCGGCAAACCTGTTTCAATTATATAGATATTTATATTTATATATATGTAGTTTATATAATATTTATATTTATTTTTATAATATTTATATTCTTATAATATTTATATTTTCATTATTTTATATTTATATTTATATATATGTAATTTATATAATATATTATTCTATTAATTTTATATTTAAATTAAGTTTATTTTTATATATTAATCTATTAATTTTATATTTATATTAAGTTTATATTAAAAGTTTATTGAAAAAAATAAGATACTGTTTCTAATGTAACCGTTTTCTCCTTAATTCTCCTTACTTTTTCTTTCGAAAAATTGTCATTCACAACCAAATCTCCTTAAATATTAGGGAAATGTCTCCTTAAATCTTCTCGAAATCCTTACATTTAACCTCAGTTCTAAAAGTGGGAATCCTGTCATAACAAGGCCTGTTTATTTATTTTTAAGAACTGTAAGAACTTTTCAAAAAATATTTTGGTTTATTTTTATAATATATTTTGGCAAAACAAATGAAACACAGTTTAGCACACATAAAAGCTCGTGTTTACACAGATTTGCGCTGATAACTTTATTTCTACATTAAATTTTGTTTTTCTCAGTATACTTATAAATTATTTGTTATCGTTATGTGATTTGAATTTTATTTTTATTATTATTAGATTTCAAAAAACAAGCAAAATTTGCCAGAAGGGGATGATTTATGTTTTGAGTGTGGAAAGGGAGGCCATTGGTAAGATTTCATTTTGTGATTTTCTGTGGGTGTAGTTTAAGCTTTAATTCTGCTTCTCTTACTTATAAAGTGCTTTACCAATGCATTACTACTGTATTTTAAATTTATAGTTGTTGGTATAGTAAATTATATAAAATATAGATAAACTAAAAATTTCTTTGACGCAGGTTTAGAATAACATTAGACATTTAGTTGACTATACGAGCCTTGCTCAGAGTAATATTTCGTGAAATATAAGTTTAAGATGTTAGTTCAATGAATAAACATTTGAATTTTTATAAAAGTTAAATTTTTGTATTTTCAAATGATTATGTTTTTAATTTCTGATTGCGGCTCTGCAATTGAAAAAAATTTAGCGAGTAACAAATAAAAAAGTTATTTTAATTTGTTTACTTTATTTATTAATATTTTATTATTTTATTAACGACTTTGTTGTGAAAGTAACGATTATTTTTCCAAACATTTATAAAAATTATATTGCTGTATATATAATTTATTAAAAAATAATTGTTGTGATTTAACTTGCGTTATAAAAAAGTTTAACTTACGTTTTGTGCAAATTTTTGATGCAGCCATTTATTTAAAATTTAGTTATGATTTAAAAAAAAATGTTTAGGAAGGGAAACCAAAAATACAAATGAGCCAATTTTTTTTTAAGAATAAATAAAATTTAAATATTGAACAATATTTAGTAATACTTTTTAATAAATTTGACAGTTAAACTTAAGCATTAACTTTAATTTTAATAAACTTGCATATATTTTATAAATCTAAATTAATTTTTTTTTTTTAATTGGAATAAAATTATATATTTTTATTAAATAAGTTTTAAATTATATAATTTTAAAAATTGCACGCAGTTAATATAAAAGTTTGAATTACAAAAAAAATTAAATATGCTCATTATTTTCAAGTAGAAAAAGTTCAGATTAAAAAAAAAGTTAAAATATACATTTTAATAAAATTATTCAGCAATAGCAAAGTTGTCGATAAAATTGAACAAAAATACTTTCTTTTAGTTTTAGATTTTTAACTTAAATAGTTATTTTACGGGGGTTTGTTAGTTTTTAAATTATTCCATAGATTTAAAAATATTTATTAACTGTTAGACGTATTTAAGAGTAATTTCGAGGAAATATTTTGAAAATTGGCAAGCGCAAATAAAAAAATAAACAAAAGGATTAATATTAAAACGTATTCTACTTGATTCAATAAAAAAGTACAGTTATTAAAATTTTTGTAAAAAGTAACTTAAAAAAAAATTAATTAATAACAATCGCTTTTTTGTTAAAAGTTACCGAAACTCAACGAAGCGTGCTCAGTTGAACAGTTGCTGAAAAATAGAACGTCAATAGTTTGATAAGTTTATATAACCTGGTTTTGTTACCCGGTTTCTACCAATGTAAAGCGAATTTCCAAAAACACCCTGAAAAGGGCTCAATAAACGTAAAAAATAAAATAAAAATTAATTTGCAGCCTGTAATCATAAGCCATTTATTTACAAAATAAAATTAATTCTCATATTTAACCACGTAATGTTTTCTTTTTTTTATTTTAGCGCAGCTTTCATTAAATATTGTTCAATATGCAAATTTTTTCCCTGAAATATGTTTTTTATACCTATAAGTAAAAGTGTGTAAAAATTTTAAACTATTTTTATTATTGATTATTATATATCATTAAAAAGAGGCTAAAATCAGCATTACAATAATGAAAATTTTATAACAGAACAACAATTTTACAAAAAGTTATACTCATTTAAGTAACGGTAGTTTTGTTATGGAACTTTGTTGATAGAAGCGCAATATTTTGCTTTATTTACAATATTTTAACTTAGGTACATATTCTGCTACAAAAAATTAGGTGTCTGCTACATAACCTTTTTAGTTAAAATTTGGCATGTACGTAGAAAATAAGTTTTTAAATTTTTCTCAATAGTTTCAAAAATGTTCTCAACATTCTTTCAATATTAATTTGACGTGTGATCAACAACGAAGCTTTTAAGAAAAGTAAATTCAATAAAAGTGGTCGTAACTTCAATAAAATCTATCCAAAAAAGAAGTTTAACTCTTCCACTTTTCAAAAAAAGTCTATGCTGATATAAAATCCTAAAAAATAACACAACAAAATACATTCTTACAACTCAAGCGCTAAGCATGCTTTGATAAAATAGTCGAAGATTTTGATTACGTAATCGGTGCTGTAACTCATTGGATACGCACGTACGTACTACAAGATTTTTATTCTAGCATTTTATTTTATTTTTTAGTAATACGAGTGATTGTGCTTATCAACCGCTTTATGAAAATAAATAAAAATAAATAAATAAAAAAATATTATACAAAATCACTGGTAAAAATATTAGCTATTGCACAGTTTTTAATCGTACAATATTAAAATTTCCAGTTTATTACTCTCTGACTTTTTAAAAAGAAAAAATAATTATTTGAAAAACTTTAAATTACATATTTGAGAAGAAAAAAAAATCAAATATAAGCATATTTTATCTTTTTTAAATGTTTATTTATAATGTTTTTTATTTGTTTAGTATATACAAAACGTGTCAAACGTCGAGAAAATAAACAAATGTTTTTACATTTTAAAAAACGAAACATTCCAAAACATTTTAAAATAATAACATTTCTACATTAATGATTTAAAGTAATTTTGCGGTAATTAAGTAAACTGGTGCAGTTAATGTCAATAAATATGAAAAACAAATAAAAAGAATTTAATGACGTCAAAAATCACGTCGTGCTTATGTGTCGCGCAGTTTTTATTCATCACAAGGCCTGATGATATTGTACTTAGTGGTGTATATTTAAAAAAAAAAACTTATTTTCTTAAAAAAATATTCATCTTGTGTATTTTAAAGTTCTCTTCACCTAAATTACTATTTTTATTATGCTATTTAATTTAACTCAAACACTTAATGATACGCTAAACAAAAAACAAAAACATGCTACAGCGAATGTTATTATAACCACCGTAGACTAAATATTAAGGGGAAAACCTAATATAATTGTGGGAGTTCAAAAAACTCTGCAGTAAGCGAAAACATTTATTACTGAAAACCAGATGTTTTTTAACGGAAAAACTATGCAAATTCGTAAGGTTAATATTGACCTTATAACCGGAAGTATAATGGCAAAACAACAAATGCTTTATTAATATCTCATTCAATAATTTGTTTTGAAAAAGTTTAATTAGTTTTAAACTTATTTTCTAATGTTTATCTACGATATGAACACAACTTGTCTCGGCACTGGGGACCCCTTTAAATTAATACTTGAGTAACTGCAAGTTACTATCTAAACTTAACTGGTTGTTTTGATTTAGGTTATAAGTTAATTTACTGTGATATACTCTATTCATTCAGGGTACTATACTTGATGTGATCATTCATAAGGGTACTATACTTGATGTGATCACAGATTTAGATAACTTTTTCTTTATAATTTGTTTCTATATTACCTGTTCTTTTTGAAGTTTGCATTATGTACTAGTGTTGCGAAGGTAAAATTTACCAGAAAATTTACCCCCTGGTAAATTTTAAAAATTTTTTTCACTTTTTTTTTTTAATTTTTTAAAGGAAAATTTACCGTTCTCTATTTAAAATTTACCGGAAAATTTTGAATCAAATTTTACTGGAAAATTTACATCACTATTATGTACCTGGCTTTTTGGAAATTTCTTCTTTTTTAAGTTTCCTAATTATCAATATATGTAAGCTATTGCAAAAGACAATATATGCAACCAAATTTTTTCTCACTTCATTATCTATATGTTCTAATATTGGTAAGTATATGGTTTAATTTTTTCAATGAAAATTTAGCTTCATCTGCCAGCTAATCATGAAGAGTCGTCTTATGAGATATTAGGAATTTCTCTAAATCATCAATGAAATAAAATAACTATTAAAAATTTGAATCAACTTTTTATATATACTAAAATTACGGGCCTCATGAGTATTCTATTTTGCCTAATGAGTATTCTGCCATGGGTTTTAATAAGACTTTTTATATATTAGTATAACTTAAACAGTAGTTAATATTCAATTAAAATAGTCATCATTGATAAAATAAACTATTTACAATAATAGAGGCTTTTAAAATTTTTAACAAATAATTTAATGATACAAAGTTATCATAGTTATGCTGATTTACTAAGAAGAGAATGTTTCTGACTGTTCACCTTTTTATTTATATTTGTAAAAAAATATTTAGCAAAGAAAAACACACAATCACAATTTGTTTATTTTTCGAGATGATCTGTTGATCGTAAATAACTGCTGTTAATATAATTGACAATGAATAGAAAATTATTTTTAAAAAATTGAAAGTAATTTATTCTTGCATCTGTCTAGATGTATGTATCAATTCTTCCTAAAGTTTGGTACTTTCAAGTTTGCACAAATCTTGTCTATGTTTTAGTGATAATTTTAGTGTGAAGTAAAATCTTTTTTTATGCAATTATATATATATATATATATATATATATATATATATATATATATATATATATATATATATATATATATATATATATATATATAAACACTAGTATAAGTTTACTGTTATATCTAGCACAATCTAAGTAAACACAAACAAGTTTTCTTTATTTGAAGTGTAACAAAGGTGAATGTAAATTTGCTATTTAGTCACGGCATATTACAGCTCAGCATGTATATAGAATAGTTAGATTACTATTAAAAACATTTTTTTAAAAGTTTTAGGTGTAAAGTAACATTATTTAATTTTTTTTTTTTTTTAGATATTAACTAAAATGTTAATGATTTTTTTTTTTTCAACATTTAATTTAAGGGCAAAAGAATGTTCACAAAGGAGGTATATATTTTATTTCATTTTGAGAAAACAAGCTTTTGTTTAATTTTATTAGAATTTATTTTGATATTGTAGACTAAAAATTTTTATACAATTTTCATATTTTATATATATGTGTGTGCGTGTGGCTATTCTAGGAAAAAAAATTGGGTGTTGGTATCCCTCCCATCACAGAGAATTTCGTCGGAAAATCTGTGTTTCTTCACGGAAAAAAAAAACAATATTTGTTGTAAAAAATGTTAAAAAGAAGGTCCTCAAATTTTAATTTATGCAACACCCAAATACGGTTGACACTGTCGATATATACGGTTGACACTGACGATATACACTGTGTGTGTGTGTGTGTGTATATATATATATATATATATATATATATATATATATATATATATATATATATATATATATATATATATATATATATATATATATGAATAAAGAAAATATCTTTATAATATCATATATAATAATGTATACTTAAAAGAGTGCTCAATAGATAAACTAGAGCTATATAGTATATATGTTACTTTTACCCGCAGTACCAGGAATTAGCTAAATGCTAATGTTTATAATATAATTTAATATTACAACTGAATTACATGTGTTACCACAATCATCAGGCAAGTAGTAAGTTTAATTTTGCTACAATTTGTTTATATTTGTATTTTGGATTGTTATAGGACGGAAATTGACTAGTAGTTAAGTTAATAATATTATTAATTTGTTTTTAGTTAGCTAATAGTTGTGAAATAGTTATATGTTAAATGTTTTTTAAAATATTTTTTTATGTAATAATGTGCATTATTTATATATTTAAAAAAAATTAAAATTGATATAATAATATATATAATATTATGAAATATATTACAATAGCAAATTCTTTTTTCAACAAGACAAACAACCCCAAACACACAAGCAAAGTGGCAGGAGAATTCCTTAAAAAAGTCAAGTCACTATCTCTAAACGGCTGCCACTAAGTCTAGATGTTAACCCCATTGAAATTTTATGGGTAATTTTTTAAATGTCCTTCAAAACAAACAAATCAAAAAAAAAGTTCTTAGTTAAACTTGTTTAATTTAATTCAATTGGTGCTGACGTTGTGTCAAAGCTTATAAAAAGCATGCCAAGATATCTAAAAGGGTCATAAAGCAAGAGGTGGTTCAACAAAGTGCTTAAATGAAAATCAGATATGATATTCTTGCATTAGTAATAATAGTTATTGAAAACAAAATACTTATACAAATCACTATACTTCATAATAAAAATTTTGATATTTCTTACTTTAGTTACACAGCTAATTTCATTTACTAAAGTTACTTTTGTAATGAGTTAAAAAAAGTTTTAAATAGATTTGTTGTTCTTTGAAAATAAATTTAAAAAAAATTAGAACCATCTGCAAATATTTTGTTTTTATTGTTCGAGTTTCCATTTTATCAACAATGTTATTTAATATTGTCTGCTACTATATGTGTATATATTTATACAGCCCTCAGAATTAGAGTCGGCATTCGGCAATACCAACTAGTGCTTCCAATACCGATACCATTTTTCAATACTGGCTTTTCGGTACTGAATAATTTCAATACCGGTATTATATCGGTATTAAACTTTTTTTTTTAAATTAGGGAAAAGGCGCCTATAAGGGCATACTTAACTTTGAAGCTTCATTATTCAGTATCCTGAAGACCAATAATAAAAGTTTTGATATGGATACATTCCTTGTTACATTTAAAACAATAATCTGAGTTTTGATCAGTTTTGTTTTTTTTATTATTTATTCTTATTTTTTTTTATTTTTAGTTCTTATTATAAAAAAAAAGCACAAGTATGCCATCATAGGCAACCACTTCTCCTATCATGGCATAGGGGTGGATGGGGCTTGTTAGGATCAAGGGTAACTTTATGATTTTACTTAAACTTCCCTCAGAAAAGCCAGGAATTACCCTAATTTACCATTTCATGCTACGAAGCAGCATTGTAAAGTTTTGCGCATGCACATAGGATATATTGCATTTTATGTATTTTTGGACCAAAAAAAAAACTTTTGTCTGTCTTGTTCAAAAGATAAAATTAAAGTAAGTATTCCACTAAATGCACAAAACTTGGATATAAAATGCATGAAAATTTCCTTTTTGCACAGTTAATAGTAAATCACAATCTTAAATATATGAAGGGAATAAAACTACAACAGCACATCCCAACATCGATTTTTGTTGATTATAAAAACAATATTTGTGCACAAAGAACGCATTTTCACTAAAACTAAAGTATAGTCAGTATAGTCATGTAGGTCTAATCACTTTTTCACCAAAGTCAATTTTATGGAAATATGACTGGTATGCCATCATAGGCGCCTTTTCCCTACCATAATATGAATAAAATTTCAAGTTAATAGTAAAAATTTCATTGATTCAATAAGCTTATTTATTTTACATCAAAATAACTAACTTTTTCATTTTTCGCTTTTTTCTCCTTTGTAAAATGAGCCCGTAAAAAAACATAAGACATTAAGAGTATCATCCTTAATAGATGATCTAATTTTGTGATAATGTTGCCACTCGCTGAAAATCTACACCTTAAGTAAAGTTAAGTAAGCGTAGCTATAATTGCTGTTAATTCTATAACTTTGCATTTATGAGTTACACCGTGAAAAACAATTATCTATCATCTAGAGATTTTTACTAAATTAAAAATGTTCTCAACTGTAACGATTTCAAACTTTTCATATTTACGTTAGTGCAAAACTCAAACATGGGATCTACATTAAAGCAAGTGGCGTAATGATAATATTTTAAATCGGTGCTTTATTAATAGAAGGAAGACAAAATTTTATTTTGAAATTAAACAAGTTTTATCTTTTACTAAATATTTTTAACAATAATTTTTAATATAAAAATTCAATCAAACAACTTATTATTTTTTCCATTCCAAACTCTTTAGCGAGCCTGACTTTATACTCTCATTACAAGATAAACAAGCCCAGTGGGAAATGAACTAACAACTAGCCAGCAAATATCTAGCTAGTCGCTACCTATAGATAAAAGACGCGTTAAAGAAGTAATACATTTAGTAATACGTGTTTTACACGTTTTAAACATGTTATTTGTTATTTAGTTATCTTTATCCCACCAGGAGCGTTGTTTATTGCGACTGAAAGTTTTAAATATATCATTTAATTTTGTATTTCGCGAAAAGAGGGTTGACCCATCTGCTATATTACAAGCTCTCTACATATATTTTTAATACCGGTATTGAGCCAAACCAATATTATTAACAATAACTGGTATTTTGGTACTTAAAAAAGTCCGGTACTACCAGTATACCGGTATCGGTACTACCGGTATTGGATGCACTAATGCTAACCTAACTGCTTATCTATAAGTGTTTGAGGTTGGCAAAAAATTGCAGACCTCGTTTCTATGTTTTATGGTAAGACCTTTGTATTAAATTTTTTGCCGACCTCTAAAAGATTGGGGTTAGTAAATTATTACCATCCCCATTTTTCCTAATTCCAAGATTTCTATATATATACACAGGCACACTCATACATATAAACATTTTCATATGAATACAGGGTGTTAGCCAGGCCAATGGCACTAGGAAATTTCCAATGGGTTTAAAATTCCCAATATTCAGTGACGTTTTTTTTAAGAAGATTATCAATAAATATTCCCAATATCAAAAAAATGCTGTAAAAAATATATTCCTGGCCAATACCTTAGAGTATATTTTGATCAGTGCATCAACTAACCTTTATGCAGTCTGTTTACTGGGCTACACCCACTAAATTATTTTTCCTATTCACATAAACAGCTATAAAGTTTGTCTTGGTTAACATACTTATAGTATGTATTTAATATATGTATGTTAACATACAAATATAATATATGTATTTTATGGGTTAAATATTTTTATATAAATTTAAGAGCTCGTTTGGAAGGAAGGCGTGGACATACAGGGCCTATTAGAGGTAGAGATCCGTATAGCAACAGTAGAGAGCGATTTAATGGACCTCCACAAATTCCTAATAGGAACACTTACTTACGAGATTCTTATCCTCGAAATCCTTATACACGTGATGCATACTATAGAGATCCATATGCTTGTGATATGTATTCCAGGGATCTTTATTCACATGACCCATATTTGTCAAGAGATCCATATTGTCCTGATCCATATGGTAGTGAATATGAGCTTGATAGATATAGTGTCATAGGTAGATCTAGAAGTCCTATTTTAAGGTTTGTTTTATTTGTGTTTTTTTTTTTTTATTATTATAAAAAGCTTTATTTATTTTATAAACTAGAAATTTATTTTAGTTATGGTTTATACCTGGCTGCGCCTCATTTGTTTTGTAATTTATTTAGCAAATGTATATTAATGTATTATTTTTATTTAGATCACCATATATTAGACCTGTTGATCCATATGCAGTTGCTCGAGAAAAGCTAGCATATGGAGATGTTTCAAGAATAGATCCTTATACAATACGAAGAGATCCCTATGATACAATTCCGTCTGATCCATATGCCCTTGCTTCTACTAGAAGAATGGATGTTTACGAGAGAGATCCTAGAAGGGTTGAAAACTTTGAAAGAGATCGCTATGCAACTGCTGCTGGTCCTGCTGATAAGAGGTGTTTGTTTCCTTTGTTTATTTTTTTTTTTTTTTTAGTTTAGTTTCTTATTAGCATATAGATAAAAAGATTAAGTTTCGTTGTTAATTTTTAACTGAATTGATTAATAAATGGTTCTACATTATTAGTTCTTAATTAGGAATAATTTAATCACAAAGCTTACAAGTTTTAGCTATAAAATTTTCCTGTAATCAAAATAATGCATTTTGTCTATTTTAGTTGCGACGGTTATCAATATTTAACTTTAAATCGAGTAGTTTAATAACTTTAGCTAAAGATTCAACCATATATTTTATGCAACCTAGGTATCCTGAGCCAGCCCATCCTGCTAACGTAGATTATCGTTGATATACGAAGCGAGAAGAATGTTAACACAAACGTTTTCTTGAAATCAAATTACGAATGGAAAGAAAGTACTGAACTTGCATTTGTGATGCATTCAAATAAAGAGCTTACTAAATATCTTTTTAAGTATACTCTTCGATAAGGTTTTGCCGTTTTGCATTATATAATTTGTTTTTACTTTTGAAATCGTTTCGGTTTTTGCAATGTTATTATAGCGTTCGTGGTTCAAATATAAGAAGCGTTTTTTCTTTGTTTGTTTTTCGATGGAATTTTGCTTGTTTGCTAATTTAAAAATATATATAGATTGAAAATTCTAATAAATACACAAAATACAATTTTGCATTGTTCTATAGAATACTTGTGTACAATATTAAGAACTGTTAAATTGCTAGAAATATACTTACTATCCCTCTATACTTGACGATGGCGTAGTTTTTTAGTTCGTTTGAATGACAAATATCGTTGAATAATCGTTGTAGGGCGTTACATGTAAATTTTAGATAAATAGTTTTTGAAATTATAAATGTTATGTTGCATGTTTGTCAAAAATAATTTATTAGTTTGAAAAACAAGTTTTTTTTTTAAATAACAGATGTTAAATATATAGTCTGAAAAATAATTTTACAATCTTTTTTTTTTTTTTTAGATAAAAGTAATTGAAAGTATTGAGATGTGTTCACTATTTGTTATGTTTGGATGATGGGTTGTGAAGATATTTTGTTTGTGTGCTATGGTATTCAGTTAAAATTTGGGTAAATTTTTATAATTGGTAACTGATTGCTAAAATGCAATCTTTAAAGTAATATATATATATATATACATATATATATATATATATATATATATATATATATATATATATATATATATATATATATATATATATATATATATATATATATATATATATATATATATATATATACATATATATATATATATATATATATATATATATATATATATATATATATATATATATATATATACATATATATATATATATATATATATATATATATATATATATATATATATATATATATATATATATATATATATATATATATATATATATAGTATCATGCATTAGTCTGTGATTTGTTTATTTGCACAATTTTTTGTAAAAGTTAAGCAAAGTTTAGCTGAAATGGTTTTTTGCTATGGTTTGGGTAGGTTTTTATGATGCTATTTATTTATTTAACAAAGACATAATGGAAAATCTTTTACAAAGTTATATAAATAAATAGTTTTCTGAATTTGTTATATTTAAATTAATGCAGAAAAAATTTCATAAGAAATTTATTTTTGTTATGCACATGTTATGGTCACATTTAAAAGAAATAAAATATTAACATATGGCATTTGGTTCAAAAAAATAAAACATTTGTATATAAAAAACAATTTTACAGATACATGTTTGTCTTATAATTAGCGTATGAGTATGCCACTCTTCTTTTTGGTAGATAGTTAATTGATGACTTGTCATTAAAAAAAGTAAAAGTAGATAAAAAGAATTTAATATTAAAAAACTATAGCATAACCATTAATTAACATTTTGTACATGAAAAATATAATTGTGTATTATGAATGTATATACACTAAAAAAACAGCCTCTAAAAAATAAAGAGGAAATGGTTTGTAGCAACCAATGACAATAGATATTACTTAACCAGCAAAAAAGGTTGCAACATCAATTTGATAGGAAAAGTAGTTAATTCATTATACAGCTTTATCAAATCAATAAAAGACTAAGTAAATGTTGCACCTAAACAGACTTAATTAAAAGCTTTTGAAATAAAGCAGTAAGGCACAATAGAACTTCTCTGCCAATAACGGTTAACAAGTCAGCGTTTGAATGAGAAGATCTAAGTTAGTATCGATTGTTAGAGAATGGTTTGTTAGTTTCAAGGTTTGACGTTGTAAGACTAATGCAAAAATCTCACAAGTTTTTAAAAGTCGAATAACATTTTACATTTCCAGCAGGAAGGAAACAAAATTCAGTTAAGCACTTGTTAAATAATAAAGAGATTAATGCAAATGTTCTGGAGAACATATGATAAGAATGTTGCCCAGACCACAATCCTTAGACCAACAGCACTAAACTACAAAGATGAAACAATTAAAATCGCATTGATATGAACAAGATAGATAAAAAGTTACTTTAAAGACAACAAATTTTTATTAAGTATAAAAAAAGCAATTAGGAAGAAATAATTGTTTTTTTGTTTAATACTATTAGGTACTTTTTTATTCTTTAGTTGTTTTAAGTAGGACAATGACATTAAACCTAAGGAAAGAAGGAAAAAGAGATTTGCCTTCCATTTTTAAAGAAAATTTTGTTTTATCTTTATAACATAGTATAATTTTAGAAACATGAATGATTGCTAAAATAACTTGCAACATTGTCTCTAAATATAGCGCTTGTGTTAATAGTTATCAAAGATAACTCAAATATAAATATAAATCAAATATTTGCAGAAACGTCAATACAAGTTTTGATTAATGACACCATTTTTTTTTGTTGTTGTTGTTTGTTTCAAATTCAAGAAATGAGTGAAAAAATTCAACAAATTAAAGTTTTTTTTACTATTTAATAAAAATTTTTTGGTAATTAAATTTAAGAGAACCATTTGAAAAACAAAAACATTTACGAGAAAAATTTACGAAAACATTTACGAGAAAAATTAGTAAAAATTTCAGGCGAATTAGGAACATGAATTATAGTTCAATGGTTAAGAACCAAACAAATCAAATCAAATATATTCTGAATATAGTTGTTATATATATCAAGGATATTTACAAATAGTAATTTGTAATCAGACTAAATAAAAATAAGATTGAGATATTAATAATAGTTATAATACAAGTAGGAATAATAAAGTAATAACAGGGTTGCCACCAAATCAGGGAAATCAGGGAAATTTAGATACAATCAGGGAAAATCAGGGGGAAAAGATTGATTTAGGAAAAAATCAGGGAAAATCAGGGAATTTTTTAATTTTTCTTTAATGGTTTTATATTTTTTCTAATAAAAATCTTCCTTTTTAAGGATACCAGGGTTAATGTTTAACATTTTTAAAGAAAATTAATCATATTGTGTTTACATTAATTTAATGTTTGCAACATAATTCAAAGAAAAATGGTTAATTGATCCTTTGTTTGAAAAATGGCTGATAATAGGCAAAAATGTCCAATTGGATCTAAAAATTCAGTTTTAGAGCAGCAATTTAAATCGTGTTGAATCCAGATATTTTGACTCTAAATTTTTAGGTTACCCCACAGCAAAGAATTTACTTCAAAGTATGACTCAACTAAGTATGGAAGGTACAAATGTGAACTGGTCCCTTCTTAATCTTCTTGAATTGCAGCATGATCAACAAGAGCTACCTAAACTTCTTAACGTTGGAAGCTGTAACCTTCATCTAATACATGGTTTCAAATCAGGTTTTCAATCTGCTGAATGGAATATAAAGAAGTTAATGAAAGCATCATACAACCTTTTTTATGATTCTTCAGCTAGAAGAGCTGATTATGTAACTGTTACTAAATGTGAGAGTTTTCCTTGTGCATTTCGCTCTACACGCTGAGTTGTAGACCAAAAAGTTGTAGATAGACTTTGTTTATTTTGGGAGAATATTTAAAAAAATAACCAAGTATTGGGAGACTCTTTCTAAAAGTAAGTAACCAAAATGAAAGAGCTATGACAAGTGTTTGGGGCAGAGTTGTTAACAAGGCCAAAATTACCAAGGCCGCTCATTATAAGTCCAAGGCCAAGATCAAGGCTAAAAGTTAATAGGGCAAGGCCAAGAGTTTATGGTTAAGGCAAAAACAATCAATACCAAGACCAAAATTTTCAGGTCAAGGACTAACAACTCTGGTTCGAGGGAACAAAAGATATGTTAATTCTGACTAAATTGAAGTTTTTTGGTTACATTGCAAGTTTTTTGCAGAAAATCTTACTGAGGTACCAAACCAATGCCCAAATGGATCCCTTTCTTTTTGAAGATTTGTTCTCAACTGTTGAAAGTTTAATGGGTTTAATTATAAAACAAGATCTCCTTAGCATTGTTAATGGCAGGAAACTTCAATAATATGATTTTACAAAAAAGGAAAACTTTCTGCTATTAAAATTAATGATAATAGGATTTGCTGCAGAACATGACATTATCGAATTGAGAAAAAAAGGGTGCATTATCTCAGGATGTCATCATAGATTCATAAAAGATTGCTGTCTCATTATCTTTGGAATTCTGGAAAAAATAATAGAAAGAAGTTTGAATCAATTTTCTTTTCTGGAAGCAACTGCTTGCATCAATCCAGTGTCAAATCTTTCTAAACAAAAAGCTGATCTTCTTCAGATGAAATCTGTACTACATCTAGTTCTTTCTTGCTCACATATTACTTCAAATGAATGTGATCAAGCTTTCGTACAATTTTTAAAGTTGTCAGAGAAAAGTTCATCTACTTTTATTTTGAAACGAATAAAGTTGGTGTAGATTATAAGGTTTTGTCAAAAGTTTTGATATTTATTTTTATGTCATGGGCAAGCATCAATTGAGAGAGGTTTCAGTATTAACAGTAATATACTCAGTGAAAAAATGAAAGGACTGTCACTTATATCTTGTCGCACTATCAAGGATTTTATGGTGTCAAACAAATTAAAGTCTCACAAAATAGAAATAAACAATGAAATGATAAATGGTGTTTGTAGTGCCTCATTACAATAAAAAAAACTATTTGGAGGAAAATAGAATATTCCAAGCAAAAGAAAATAGCGTGATAATGCTTTTAGATCAGGGAATATTGGGAAGAAAAGAAAAAAAGTATTAAACGATGTATGTAAAACATACAGTTAGAAATTTATTACATTCATTTCATTTTTTTGAATTTCGTTATCTTGTATCCTAGATAAGTCTGACAGGTTTTCAACGCCTGTTGAACATATCCATTTTAAATATACCCTGGTTCGAAGAAAAATTTCATATGTTGATTGAAGTATTTGATTATTTATTTTAATTTTTAAGCAAATTGATTGGTTAATTACTTATTGGGGGATTATAGTATCTGTTTTTTTAGAGGTAAAAAATGCTCTGGGGTTATTAGGGAAGTTTTAATGCTAAGTTTGGGCATTTAAATGCTGGAAATATCAAGCAAGTTTCAAGGGGAAAAATCAGAGGAAAAAAAGAAAAATTTTAGCAAAAAATCAGGGAAAATCAGGGAGAAAAATGTAAATTTTTTGCAAAAAAATCAGAGAAAATCAGGGAATTTTGTTCCTAAATAACAGTGGCAACCCTGAATAATAGTGATTATAAAAAGTATATACTATAATGATAATAATAATGATATTAATAATAGCAACAGTAATAATATAAAAATAATAGTATAAAACTAGTTATAATAATAACAACAACAACAATAATAATATTCATTATGATAAAAATATAATAATAATAACAACAATAGTGATATAAAGAATGCTATTAAAACATTTGAGTTTAAAATAATAAATTTAATAAATGATATTAAAATTAGTAATTTACCGTAATAGAAAAGAGAAAAAATAATAGATGAATAGAAGCTCCGCGTTAGGGTTATAAATAATAAGTTGTAAAAAGATATAAATATTTATAAACAATGTTTTTCTAAAAAATGGTTAAAGAGAGCAGTTTTAAATTTTGAGAATGATTTAAGAGATTTGGAAAGGGAGATTGTTCCAGGTTTGTATGCTTTTATGTTGTATGGATTCGTAGCCGTAATGAACAGTTCGGTATTTAGGTACAGATAATTTAAAGTTGAGAGCAGATCGTAGAATATATTTACAGTTTTCCCTATAACTAAAAAAGTTAATAAATGTAAGAGGTAAGTTATTATGATTTTGGTTCCAAACAAATAGGCAATTTGATAGCTGAATAAGGTCACACAATTTAAGGACTTTAGATAAAAAATAGAGTATGCTACAGTTCGAATTAGTATGTTGGAAGTAAATTACTTGTAGAGCTTTGTTTTGGAGATAAGTTGGTCTTAAAAAAGTAAGCTGGTTAAATTGTCCACAAGCTTGGCAAGCATATCTGAGATGAGAGTGAAAAATAGCATAATATATATTAAGCAAAGTTTCATGATTAACATAATAACGAATTTTAGCTAAAATACCATTCGATCTGCTTAACTTCAATGCTAAGTCTTGAAGATGCAATGCAAAAGATAAATTAGAGTCTATTTTGATTCCAAGATATTTAATTGAGTTAACTGTATTTATTTTCTGCCCACTTAATCTAAAATTTAATTGCTCATTTATTTTCGTTTGAACAGATTTAAATATAATAATTTCCGCTTTTTTAGAGTCAATATATTGGAACGGAGTCATTAAACAACATTAGCTAGATCGTGATTCATATTTTTGTTTTTTTAAGTGATTTGTTAATTAGGAGTAAGTTGGTGTCATCCGCAAAGTGATAAGCAGTAGAAAATTTAAGAGAAACATTTAAATCATTGATAAAAATAAGAAAAAGTAATGGACCTAAAACCAAGCCTTGTGGAACACCATTAAAAGGCTTAGCTAGTCCTGAGTTAATACCATTAATTGAAAAAAACTGTGTTCTATTGCAAAGATAAGAGGAAAACCAGAGAAAAGGAATACCTCTTATACGGTAGTGTTACAGTTAATCTAGAAAGATTGTGTGCTCAACTGTATCAAATGCTTTTCTTATGTCAATAAACACTTCCCACACAAAGTGTTTATTATCGATGGCTTGTCTAGTTTTCACTGTAATTTCTATTAACGAATGAGTTGTTAAGTGTTTGTTGCGAAAACCATACTGTTGTTTGTAAATAAATTTATGTTTTTCCAAAAAATGGTTGAGTCTTTAGATCGTTGCTTTTTTAAACAGTTGTAAGTTAGAAAGAAGTGAAATAGGTCGATAATTGGAGTAGCTTAGATAAGAACCCATTTTGTGTATAGGAATTACTTTGGCTACCTTAAAGGCTTCTGGAAAAATACCATTTTTGAAAGAATTATTCATCATAGTACATAGAGGTTTGGAGATTATGTGAGATACCAGTTTTAGTAGAAATGTTTGCAGACTATTGTGACCAAGGCTTTTATTATTTTTAAAAGTACCTTTTATGAGATTCGCCACCTCATTTTCAGTCACTGGATAAATGAAAAAAGAATTAGTACTAGGTATTTTAAGAAAGTTGCCAAAAACACATTTAAAGGGTATTTTTTTTTTTGAGATTAAAAGGTTTAGTACAAGTAGAAGGTTTGATGTTTATAACTTCCTTAATTCCTTTCAAGGTATTCTTTACAATATTGAAGTTGTTATTGAAAAAAAAAAGCTTTGTACAATTTTTTGAGAATATCTTAATAAATTGCTAATTTTATTTTTATATAACTTAAATTTAGTAAGTAACATTTTTTGATCTAGTAAATTTTTATAAAGTATGTTTTTATTAGAAATAGATTTAAGAATACCTGAAGTTATCCAGGGTTTAGATTGAAGTTTAATTTGCTTTTTTGTTAATTCTTTGTATGGAGCATATCGGTCTAATATTTTTTTTTAATGTTTTGAGGTAAAAATTTATAAATTCAATTATGTTATCAGCTTCTTTTATGAGAAGTTCACAGTTATTATCAGAAATTTCTTGGATAAAAGAATCAGAATCAAATTTTTTAAAGCTTCTTTTAAACATTTTTACTTTTTTTTAATGGGTGGGTTATTAGGAATACAGACAAATTGTGCCATGTGGTCAGAGATTAAAATTGTAAGATTACTAGAGACTATATCAGTAGGAAATGAATTCATGAAGATCTTATTGATAAGGGTTTTAGTTTTTGCATTTACACGTGTTGGAAGAATTATGTTTAAAAATAAGGAATGAGAGCACAAAGATTCAAAATAATTAGAAATGACTCTATAATTCAATAAATCTATGTTGAAATCACCCATTAGCACAATATTTTTTGCTTCATGACTTAACTTTTCGAGGAGAGGATTAAAATAGATAAAAATTCAGTGATGTTTAAAGAGGGATGCTGATAAATACATTCAAAAATGGTATTACTTTTAAGTGGATATATAACCAACAAAAATAGACTCCAGAAATTTGGAGGCATAAATTTAGAGATCTATGTAATTAAGATTTGAATTTAGGTAAAGAAGCGCACCGCCTTTTTTTGACTCTGTTGGACAATGTTCAATGTTATATCCTTGTAAGGTAATTTCAGTTATATTAGAATCCTCTGTATATAAATTAGACTCTGTAATTCCTATCACCATGGGAGGAGTATTAATGGTACCAACAAAGCTGGAGAGATCATTTATGTGAAACTACCAAGTTAAAATAATTAATTTATATTAAAAAATGATTTGTATAATGATTTTTTTTTTTTTTTTTTTTTTCAAACATCAATATATGCAACAGTTATGGAAACTGTGCTTGTAGATTTTTCAAAAACGCTAAGAAACTTTAAAAATAATAAAGCTTTTAGGAATTAATCTAGAATGCATTAACTCCGGTCATAAAATTAATTGAATTTTTTTTTTTTAAATCAACAGTTTAGTTTATGGAAAATTTCATGTAGAAAACATCACAAAAGGACAAAGATACAGATTCAATGAACAGGCTGCCAATAACTTCAGATCATCCAGCTATGGCTAGATAGTAATTATGACGTAATAAGCATTCTAAAATGAATCCAGAATTGTAAATTTTTTCAGAAAGCAAACAGTAAAAATGTCTCATAAATTCACCATTCTGATGATCCATAATGGACACTTACAAAATTTTTTTGATGATTCTGATATGACATTTTTATGGATTGTGCAAACTCTAAACTTAGAGATTTATATGCCTAGGTCAAATGAGAAAAATTGCAGTGGTGGAAGCATGGAAACTAAAGTACCCTAAAGCATTTAACCTACCCTATATTTTAAAAATAAATTTCCCTATTATCCTATAAGTTACCCAATTAAATTACCCTATACTTTAAAAATTAAATAAAATTCTGTGTGGGCACATCAATGGATTCATTTGATGTCATTATCACCAATACCAAATAATTGAAATAATTAAACTATTACTTTTACATAGTTTGTATATAAATGAAACAATACATCTTCGATGTAATTTTTTATGTAATTGAAAAATATAAAGTTTAATCTAGTTATTCTAAAAAATATAAGCCGAATTTTTAATTAATTTTATTTTCATCATAATTCTTGATTAACATTTTATTTCATCATTTTGCATTTTATGAATATTATGTCAGTAATAATTGTGCTTTAAATAAGCAAAATTATAATTTATATTTACGTTTTCAGGGTGGAGCAGCGGTCTTAGAAAAGTCCTTGGAAAACACCCCTTTTAGCAATAAATCCTGGAAATCCTTGAACTTTTTTTTGAAATAATTCAATATTTCATTATCGTGTTTTTACCTTTTACAAAAATAATATTGCATAGATAATTAATACTGTAATTATTATGTATTTTCTGACTTACAAAAAAAATTTTGCTAGCTGTTACTGTCAGTATTATTAAGATCTAGTAATTATATATATATATATATATATATATATATATATATATATATATATATATATATATATATATATATATATATATATATATATATATATATATATATATATATATATATAAAACAAGCTATAGTTAATGCAGAACGTGTATTAATATTTCTAACATAGAATATCTGCCTTGGAAGATCATCCAACTCGTAAAAAGCATAAATTTAATGCAAAGATACATAATGCAGCAGATATTCTTTACTGATAGTTTATTAGTTTTTTATTTTAAGTTAAGTTTTTTTTATTTTTGTTTTGATGTTTTCCTGAATTTTGGAATGCTTGTAGCAAATTAATTGGCTGTGTTCTATCTGTAACTTACATAAAAGTTCTCCTAATTTGAAAATAAAAAAAGAACTATAAATCTGGTTACCAAGACAGAAATAATATGAGCTTGAATGTAGTAATGTCACTTTTTTTTTTTTTAAGATCATGCTTAAATTTAAATGAAATATTCAAATTCTTTTACATCACAATAGCATCAAAGTTTGCATTTAGTTTACCAAAAATTGAAGTAGAGAAATCTAACAACCATCTAGAACTAGACCAAATTGACATTGGATCAGCACTAATATTCTAAGTTCTTTTCATTGTTAACCAGAAGAGAAATTAGAATTTAAAAAAGAATGATGGCAGATTATCATAATGTTATTGCTAAATTTACAACAAAAGATGCCCATTGAAGTATTCTTTAAAGAGGAATGTTTCATCTTTGTCTCCAAATGCAACAGTTTAAAACAAGGGAGATAAAGTGCATTAAAATGACTTTCAACTGACAATGCAGATGATGCAAAACAACAATTTAATTAATTTTTTGGTGCAGAATGTGTTTGATTTAGAGTCTTTAAAATGATAATAAATAAATTTGAGTCCTTTAATGAATTAACTGATTCTGTTGATAAATTTCTTGGTGTCTATTCGCACTCAAATTTAACTCAAAAGTATTGTGGAAAGTCTGAGCTATCATTTTTATTTTATCTCGTGGCCATAGAACAATATATAATTATAGGCAATAGAACAAGGATTGTACAATATATAATTATAGAACATATATAATTATAGGCAGTAGAACAAGTTGTAGGTAGAAAATCTACAAGAAAGATCTTTTGTTTTCCAAAGAACAGTTATAACCACATCAATTCCCATGAGATTGTTACTCATCAGTATGAGCTTCCCAGTGATCTTTTAAAGAGCTAAAGTTTGGCAAAAAAAATAGGTACAATACTGTGTTGAAGGAAAATAACGATCAGTCAAAGGTAGACGAAGTATGTAAGAAACTTGAATTAATTAATGAAGAATTTTTAAGAAACTTTTTTTTTTTTTTTTTCTTCGCATAATGCATGAAAGGTCTTAAAGCTGATGCTGACAAGTTCAGCATTGAAGCAGAAGAAAAATTAAACTTCAATATCCTTACGAAAGCTAATTCCTTTAGAAACACAATTTAAAAAAAAAAATTGGCAATTAAAGAGCTTAGATTGAGATTAGATTTCTTAAAAAGTTAGCTTAGAAAAAGATTAGATACTTCACTAAAAAAAACTTGAACAATCTAAAAAAGAGATTAAATAGAAGTGTTAGATAACCTAGTGTATCTATATATATATATACAATATAAAATATTTTTAAACTTGTACCATACTATATACGACTATATTACAACATATTTATGTTTATATATAAAATATCTTGAAAACAATATTTTTTGATATATATTTTTTTTTTTCTGGTCGAGAAAAGATCAACATATCCTTTTAAAACCTCAAAGTATCCGTGAAATGTCCTGGAAATATCCTGGAATTTTAAATTAGCATTTCGCTGGCCGTCCTGGTTTTGATTTTTTTTTTTTTTTTTATAGATTGTTAAAATGAGTCACTGCAACGCTTGAGAAGTTTACAAATGCAAATCACGTGTATACTTGAGTAATATTAAATTTTTTGTAGTGTTTTGTAATATTATATCTAAAAGATTCATATTATTATGATTGTTTATATTTCATATAGGAATGTCATGTTTTGGTAACTGATATAAAAAAAATATTGAAGTATTACGCCTATGTGATAAAGTGAGAGTAATATATAATTATTTTAACGAGATTCATATTAATTTTTGGTGCTTAAATACATGTACTATTTTAAAATGGTTAAATATATTAATATGTATTTAGATATGGCACATGACTATAAAGGATGTAAATAGTTATATTTTTAAAAATATATATATATCAATCAGCGAGAATTTCTGAGCCAAAGTTTGAATTATATTTTGAAGCAAGCATCAAGAAATATTATTTAATTGTCATTTAAAAAGATCAATTCTATTTTTTTTATATTTTAATTTCAACATTACTTGAATTTCAAAATTTATTTTTTGAAAAAAATAATTCTTTGGTGCTAGGATAAAATTATTTTAAATTTCCTTTTGACTTGTTTTTTTGTTGTTGTTTTTAATGTTTTGAGCCTTGGGGGTATTTTTCGAGCTCGCAAACTGCTCTATTTTTTTGTACTACCTTTAAAATGAGTTTTCACGCAATACTTGATTGCCCCTATTAGTTTTTGAACTATTTTTACTTCTCATTTTCACTTGAAGACTAATCCTTTCAAATAGCCCCCAAAATTTTCGATTGGCTTTTTCTCAGTTGCTAGGATTGTCTTTCCTTATAAGATGATTGATACTTACACTGACCATCTAGCGATGACGTTTTTTGAGCCGTGGCCAAATAAGGCCAAAAGGAGTAATTGTTATCGGTTCATGTATGAATGGAATCAAAATAGTTTCAACGCAATCATTTTTGTACGTATTTTTGATAACTTCAATAAAAGTCAGGAGCTGTATTCTGATCTCTACGATAAGTTTAAGGTAGTACATACCTGAAGAAACTATTTCTTAAAATTTCTTTATAATTATGTCTTTTAGGGTTATGAGAAAAATGTTTATTCCTAAAATTGATTAGGTAAATACCCTATTTATGCAGGCATATTGTTCCAATATCTTTTAATTGCAAATGGATGTCAATCTTTGCAAACTAATCAATAATGGTGCAAAGCATGTTTTGAACTAATAAAGTTAATAATCAAACGTATAACTTTAACTTCCTTAATTTAGATAATTTTCCTTAAAAGAAGCTTAAAAAAACTTTTAAAATAGTTTAAAAAAAAACTTTATTAAATTTTAAACTTTTATGCAACGAATGATCCTAAAAATTTCAAAAAAAATTTCGTTGTTTCAGATCAAAGTTAAAATAATGTGAATCTGAGAAAAACTCAATAAAGAATAGAAACATTTAGTCACAAAGTCTGATTCAAACTCAAGACTATTTACTATAAATAATAAAAAGGACAAGGAATCAATCATTAAAGAATTTGCCGATAGTTTCGAAAAACGGTAAATACCAAAGCAGTGACGCATACCTCTCCGAATTTTCAAGTTCCACCTTGTACCAAATTTGATGTACTAATAATATCAGATGAAAATATTAAAACAGCTGTTTCTCGCCTTAAATTAAACAAGACCAAAGATGCGTATGGAATCTCTGCAGAACATTTAAACATGCACGTTGCGAAGCCCTAACAAAGTGGTTAAGGAAATTTTTTAACTTTATTATTAACCACGATCAGGCTTGATCCCCAAAATCGATGTCTACATCACTTATTATATCTCTTGCTAAATCTTACAAAAATTCATTAACTGATATAAATAACTACCGTGGTATTAGCATCATTCCAATCTTTATAAAACTAGTAGAAAATCTTATTTTAATATTCTGTCCAGGGATAAAAGAAACTCATCTTCAATTCGTTTTTACTAAAAACAGTTCAACCTTACATGCCGAATTTGCTATAAGTGAAACTGTAAAACAACAACAATTTACCTGTCTATCTCTGTTCCCTAGATGCTGAAAAAGCATTTGATAGCTGTAGCTGGGACATTTTATTTGAGAAACTATACGATAATAAAAAATTACCGCTTTATATTATTAATACTATATCGTCATTGTACCATAAAAGCAGTGCTTCTGTCACTTATCTAGGATGCAAGTCATACCCATTTTATCTAACACAGGGGATGAGACAAGGATCGATTCTGTCTCCTCACCTGTATAATATATATACTCAAAGCCTACTTGAAACCATACAAAATAAAAGTATCGTAGGGACATCAATTTATGGAAATTACACAGGTGTTGTAGCATACGCTGATGACATCATTTTTCTTAGTTCTACCCTGTCTGGAATAAAAAAGCTTATAACAGCTTGTAATATATACACTAACGCAAATTGTATTAAGTTGAATGCTAGTAAGACCAAGTTCTTGTTCACTGGAAAAAAACAAATTGCAAACTGTACGATAACAATCGACCACCAACAAATAAAACTGGATGATAAACTTTAGGTTTTATATGGGATACTAAAAGCTCTTCTTTTGCCTCACTTAATCATTCAAATATTAATAATAGAATATCAAAATTCAGGGCAATAATTCAAACTTTTATTCAGTCTGGAATCCGCTTTGCTCATCCAAGTTCTATCGTCCAGCTATATAAAACTTTGGCGGTTCTGAAACTTACGTATGGTCTTGAACTTTGCTGCTATAAAGACGTACTAATGCAAAAGCTTGATATAATAGGGAGGAATGCACTTAAGTTACTCTTCAATGTTTTCTTGTCAAAAATGTAACTTTATAATAATTTACCTTGTATTATATACAGCGGGAGATTAATAAATAAATATATATTTAAACAATTGCCATAAAATCTAAAAATTTCAGGAGCACATATTTCACCTTTTGCAGCAATCTTTTTATCATCTAAACCCTTTTTTTATTGCTCTGAGATTTTCTCTTTGTTATTTAGCAATATCACTGGACATTTTTAGTATTTTTTATGCGTTCCATATATTTATGTAAGCCATTTATGCAAAATTGACCAGGTTGCAAATCAAAGTTATGATAAACACTTATAAAACCACTATCACTTCATCGAAACATATCACTGCAGATGCTACAGAAACATCAATTTATAACTTTCGTATAAAAACCTCTTTGGAGCGCTATGGGAATTTGGTTTTATTATATATATATATATAGCTAGTTGGATCTCAATCCCTCTGCTCAGAGAAAGAGTTATAAAACAATTTTTAGGTTTTTGTTTTGAACACACAAAATAATTTTTTCGTTTTGAACACACAAAATAATTTTTAATAAAAGAAAAAGTTTAATAAATAAATCAAGTTTTTATTTATTTATTTTTTCGTCATTTGACACATTTTACAATGTTAACCTTACATTCAAATAAATTTATACAATTGCAAGCTGACTGGGGCAAGTAGAAGACAAAATGTTTTATCATCAAGCCCCTTCATGAAAATAAAAAAAAAATAAAATTTTACAACTTCCAATAATATATAAAAGAGTGAAATTAAAAAAGAGTTTTAAAAAACAAATTAAAAAGTTTGAAAAAAATAAAAAGTTTTAAAAATAATTTTTAAGTTTGACAAAAACTAAAAAGTTTGAAAATAATAGAAAAATAAAAAGTTTGAAAAAATAATTTACAAATCGGTACATATGCGTATACATATCCAATAAACTTCATATATATTTAAATATACAAAAGATATTTTGAATTTAAAAAGATTCCGAACATTTTATAGATTTAAATTGATATATATATATATATATATATATATATATATATATATATATATATATATATATATATATATATATATATATATATATATATATATATATATATATATCAATTTAAATATATATATACATATCAGGCGCGGATCCAGCATTTTTTGATGTTTGAGATAACTAACTTCCAGACATGGTACAAACCCCAAAAATCTATATGTTTATACTTATGTCAAATAAAGATCATTTGCAAAAAATTGCGATGATTGGAGTCTGGGAACAAAAAAGCCTTAAAATTTTGGCCACACAAACCCCAAACAAGAGAGCAACAAGTTGATAAAATATTTTTTGTACAATTCTCAAGTAAATTTATATTCATCGATAAATTCTAAATTTCATACAATAATCTCTTAGTGTTCAAAAATTATAATTGCACAAAGCTTTAACCCCCCTCAATTTGAGGGGGTTACAAATTTTGTAAGGTCATGTTTTTTGAACACTAAGAGATTATTGTATGAAATTTAGAATTTATCGATTAATATAAATCTACTTAAGAATTGTACAAAAAATATTTTATCAACTTGTTGCTCTCTTGTTTGGGGTTTGTGTGGCCAAAATTTTGGGGCTTTTTTGTTCCCAGACTCCAATCGTCGCAATTTTTTGCAAATCATCTTTATTTGACATAAGTATAAACATATAGATTTTTGGAGTTTGTTCCATGTCTGGAAGTTAGTTATCTCAAACATCAAAAAATGCTGGATCCGCGCCTGCATATATATATATATATATATATATATATATATATATATATATATATATATATATATATATATATATATATATATATATATATATATATATATATATATATATATATATATATATATATATATATATGTATATATACATATGTATATTAGGGTGAAGCGATTTTCATAGCAAAAAAAAAAAGTTTAAAAATCAATATTCCTGAGACACGAATCGATGTCTATTAATTATAAGATGAAAGTAAAAAAATATTTTTTGGTTTTGATAAGGTCTTGAGGTTCCTCTTTGGATTCTAAATCCTTGACGGATCCTAATATTTTTGAATTTTTTTTTTTTTCTAAACTATATCAACCTTGGAAAGCAGAAAAAATGCTTGTTTTATCAGAAAAAGCAGAAAAAAATGCTTGTTTTATCAATAATAATTTTATTAAGAAAAAATTTTTAGTGAAAAAAATATTTGCAAAAATATACCTTAAAACCCCCGTTTTGATGAAGACGGGGGTTTTTTAATAAAAAAAACGACATTATTTTTTTCTCTTTAGTTTTAAATTAAAATAAAATTAAAACAAATATTATATTCAAAATAAGCGTATTATTCTGCTTCTTTTGAGTATCAGGTTAATATAGTTTAGAAGAAAAAATTTTTTAACAATATTAGGATCCGTCATAAATTTAGAATCCAAAGAGGAACCTCTAAAACTCATTTATATTAAAAAAAAAAAAAGTAAGGCTCTTTTTTCACCAAAAGACATCGATTCGCAGCTCAGGCTAATCAAATTTCGAAAATTTTTAAAATAGCTCCACCCTAATGTATATATATATATATATATATATATATATATATATATATATATATATATATATATATATATATATATATATATATATATATATATATATATATATATAATCCCAGTTTATTTCTTGTAAGAGGTCGCGAAAAGTGACGACAGATTCATTATTTATTTTTCTTACATAAGTAGTTTTTGTTTCTATTTTTTGCTCAGGGGTTGTCGAATTTGTGATCAGAAAAACTGGAAATTGATCAGTGATATCTGTTTTAATAATATCACTTTGCATTTGAGCTCTTGTGTTATTATTAGTAATAATATTATCGATAATGGATGCAGTTGTTTTAGTCACGCGTGTTGGCTTGTTTAAATTACAAAATCTACAATGCTAAGTCTCTTGCTAGCTGGAAATCTATCAATTACTTCATTAACTTCTAAAGGCATGTAACTATAAATGTATAGTAATGCCAAGCCAGTTAAACGCTCATCATTTGTTTTGTTACGTAAAGGATTTTTCTAAATATTCATGGCGCTAAAGCTCCGTTTAGCTGTACACTTAGGAATGGTAGAGAAAATCCAAAGAAGTGTCTTGATGGTTGCCAATTTAAAAAAAATTGATAAATAAGAGATATTGGAACTAATATAGTATTTCAATTTTGTTTATAAATTAAACCTTTTAGGAATTATATCTAATGCTGCTAATAAAGTTAATTGATGGCTTTGCATATGAGCAAAATTTTTTCCATTCCAAATATTCATTTTAAATAATTTCCTTGATGTCCAATTAAACATTCTTAAAGTTTTAACCACATCATTCCAACTATGTTGAGAAATCACTGATAGTAACAAAGCAGACATTTTCATAATTGGTTGCTGGTAATTTGAAAATTCTGTACCATAGATTGAATCACTGAATCTAGGTACGGAAACAAAATCGCTCTTTTGAAATATTGGCATGCATTTTCAGTAATCTATGCAATTGCATACATAAAACACGAGGAGTGACTAAGGGTATATTTAAAGCATTTGTTCAATAATTAGCAGTGTTGAATTGACCAAAAATAGCATTTATCCATGTTTCACTCTCGTCACGACGCCATGCTAAAAGGGACTCTTTCACAAAGTTTATAGAATTCAATGCAATTTAACGATTGTCTTAATTTAAATCAGGGGGTGGCATGGATTCTTCAAATTACAGATCAATATCAGTTTAGCCATGTTTTTCTTACTCGATTGTATAATGTATAACAGACTAAACCTATTGTACAATTAGCAATATGGCTTTTAAAAATATGGCGTTTAAAAAACTCATTCAACTGATTATGCTTTGACCGAGTTAGTAATTCATGTAACCAATGCCTTCAATAATGACTGTTTTACATTAGGAGTCTTCGTTAATCTCTCTAAAGCCGTTGTCACAGTCGACCATGTCATTCTTCTAAAAAAACATGAACATTATAGAATAAAAAACAATAATTTACTATGGTTTAAATAATAATTATCAAACAGAAAGCAATACATTCAATATGAAAATGTTAAACAAACAAATATATAATAACATTTGGAGTTCCTTAAGGTTCAACCTTAGGACCGTTATTGTTTTCTCTTTATAAAATGATTTATCTTATACATCAAACTTATTAAATTTTATTTTGTTTGCCGATCTATAGCGATATTAAAACTCTTTTTAAAGTAGTTAATAAATAAGAAAACAAAAGGAATGGTTTATTTTTAATAGACTCTCATTTAACTAACCTTAACAAATTTAAGTCTATTCTACCAACCAAAACAAAAAATCTTCCTTTAAAATTACCCATAAAATTATATTAAAAATCATTATGTAAATATTACTAGACATGTCTATTTGTTTGATGTCTAGATTAGAAAAAGTTTACAGATGTTTGCAAACATCTGTAAACTTTTTAGGTGTTATTTTAGACGAAAATTTATCATGGACATAACCACTGTTGAAAGAAAATTTTAAACAAACAAAACTATTTTTAGATATTAGGTCTTTAAAAAGTTTAAATTTTTCCTTTATACGTAGCGATACGGCAATATTATATCGGAAGTATTGCAATATATGACAATATTGTATAGGTAATATTGTATAACTGTATGGACAATATTGTATGAGCATACGGCAAAATTGTATCAGCAAGCACTAGCAACGCTACGTTAAAAAAAAATTATTCTTAACCGAAAAACAATTTTAGAATTGTATTTGGAACAACAAGAACTGTGCTTTGTGAGCTACTTCCTTGTGAGCTACTTCCTTGTGAGCTACTTCCTTTTGAGCTACTTCTGCGTAAACTTTATGGATTAAATAAGTTCAAAATCAGCATATTCCTAGTTATCAGTTCATGTATAAAATAAAGCATGGATGTCTTGAACGATATTTTATCCTTTTTTTAGAGAATATGTTCTATAAAAAAAATACTCAATAGAATAAAAACATAATGTTTCATTATGTTTTTATTCTATTGAGTATCAGGGCCCTGTGGAAAAATTTTCAGCATATTGTCAATATTAAAGAAAAAACATTTTTCAATTCAAATCTAAATTAAGGCGTTTTTTAGTACTTACGGATTTTAATATAGAACATTTCGTCAGTATCTTTTAGAAGTTATTAAACTAAACCATAAATAGCACCATAAATTTAAAAATCTAAACCATTTAACAAAAAGAAAATATCAATTAATATCAAGAACTTCAATTTATCAGACTTTCATTGATAATACTCTTAAAGTTACCGACTGAATTATTATTGTTTTTTTAGTCAAAATAAAATTTAATTTGAGCATGCAGACTCTTTTCGTAAATTATCTTATATTTATGAGTAATTTATTTTATGATATTCATGGGTAATTGGGTAATAAATGGAAAACTTTGTCATTTTTATTACTATATTTTAATTATTCCTTTTTTTTTTTCTTTTTTTTTTTTTTTTTGCCGGGTAAATAAAAGACAATTGCTTTTACTCAGCATTTTTGGGATAATTTCTAAAAGCGTTTTTACGTGAATAAAAATTGCTAAAAGCGTTTTTACGTGAATAAAAATTGCTAAAAGCGTTTTTACGTGAATAAAAATTGCTAAAAGCGTTTTTACGTGAATAAAAATTGCTAAAAGCGTTTTTACGTGAATAAAAATTGCTAAAAGCGTTTTTACGTGAATAAAAATTGCTAAAAGCGTTTTTACGTGAATAAAAATTGCTAAAAGCGTTTTTACGTGAATAAAAATTGCTAAAAGCGTTTTTACGTGAATAAAAATTGCTAAAAGCGTTTTTACGTGAATAAAAATTGCTAAAAGCGTTTTTACGTGAATAAAAATTGCTAAAAGCGTTTTTACGTGAATAAAAATTGCTAAAAGCGTTTTTACGTGAATAAAAATTGCTAAAAGCGTTTTTACGTGAATAAAAATTGCTAAAAGCGTTTTTACGTGAATAAAAATTGCTAAAAGCGTTTTTACGTGAATAAAAATTTGAGCGAAATCGCTCAAATTTTTATTCACGTTTCAAAAAAAAGGTGAGTAAAAGCAATTGCTTTTTTTTTTAATTCACCTGTTGTTGCTTATATGATACAGGTATTTAGAGGCGTTACTATTGGGGCTTGGTGATAAAGCTAATTTATGCCTTCTTCTTTCTCCAGCACCAATTTAGATGTTGTACATTAAAAACATTTTTAAACGGCAGAATAAACTAGTGTTGTGACGACTTTGAAATAACTCGACTGTGGACTAAATCGATAATATAAAATGCAAGGGGACATGAACTTTCCGATACTTTTATATTCATATTTAAATAATTGATGATTTTGTTGTCTACTGATTCATCGCATAACAATACTTTTCTTTTTTTTGATGGACTTCTATGACTAGATGACGAATCTTGGCTAGACAACTAGAGGCTTGTGGGTGTTAGCTGCAATTCATGGCTCAATTAAACAACTAAAGAATGAGCTTTTTTAATAGAAGAAATTTTTGCTGTTTTGTGAGATATGAGTTTAAAATTACGAAACCGCGGATCTAAATATGTAGCTGCGTACAACTTTTTAATTTTAAGAAAATCCTTTTTTTTCGATCAAAATTATCTTTGAATTTGATGGCAAGATTAATAGTTGTACGATTATTTGATTCACTTTTGAATTTAGCAAAGTAATCAGTTAATTTATAAACGGCTGGTAATATAATTGAACAAGTGGTTTATTTTGATCCGCTCAAAATATTTATAAAATCATGTATTTGCTCTAATAAATCAATTAGCTCGCCAATGGCTTTCATTTCACAGCTTTTAAATAACAAACCCTTATTATCTTTGTTCTCTGGCTTTATAATAAGCCTTTGATCGATTTGCTCGATCGATCGCTTGATAAACAGTCTTTGATCGATTCGCTAAGTTTAAAAACTGACTGCAACATTAAAAAGGTTGAATTCCACCGAGTAGCAACGTCTTGTTTTAATTTGTTAACTGAATATTTATCTTCTTGATTGTTAATTTTCATATTATTTAACTTAACACAATTTACAAGCTGAACAGAAATCTTATAACTATGTTTGAATAAGCCAACGAGTTTCCTACATTTCTTAAAAATTATGAAAACGCAATGATTTTCGTCAGTTGATATCTCATTCTCTTTTATAAGAACATCTTTAACAATTAAATTCAATATATGCAAAAACAAGGTATGTACAATTTACTAGTTAGATCTGTTAGACAATGTTTGATCATTTTATTTTATCATTTATTTTCCATTCATTTAGAATTAACTCATTTTGCTCTTTTAAATATAGGCTAGTATGGGGCTTTTGGGCTATGCTTTAATGCAATCCGAACTGATTTTAAACAAAAGTTTCGATCAACAAGATGTACTGTGGCGGCGGTGTATGAATGCTAGGCTTGTGACGACTATCTATCAGTGGTTAGATGGCAAAATTCAGCTTGGTTTAAAAGATGCATTACTTTTACTTCAAATGATTCAAATTTAAGCGGCACTGTTTCGTACGAAAACTTTTGTCTAGTTGACAATTTGTACTTGTTATCAAACGAAGCTATTTTAATAAAATACTTATTATCAACAATCGACAGCGGTTGACCTGTTTTAAGAACAAAATTACGCATAGATTCCTCTAAATCTCTATATATCTGCAAACTTAAACAAAATGAGTGAGAGTTTGCAAATGCAGTTTTTATAAATACATGACCAGTTGTTGTACTTGGAAGTTTAGACTCTTTAATATTAATCCAATGGTTACTATACAAACGATTTGCCATTGTAATTTAGCTCTTTGTTGCAAATTTTGTTTGTTAAAGCATCTTTATATTTACACGTTGTTATGGTAGAGTCATTGTTTTTCACAAAATAGCTCCAGACTTTACTTTTATGAATTTTTCGATTCGACATTGTATTTCTATTATAAAAAGAGAATAAGAATAAAATAGCTACTTCAATTAAGCCAAAGAATGCCTTTTTAGTGTGTTAAGATAAGAATTCCTTCATGCAGAAATAATGCCCTAAAGGATTTGCATGAGTATTTATTATTATTAGAACTATTCTAACCGTTATTAATTTCTAAAGGAAGTTAAACCAATCGTTTAAAATGTCCATTGGGAATTATTAATGTATGTATCAATCAATACAATTAAAGCAAATTAAAACAATTAAAGCAAAAAAATTGTAAGGCGTAATTTTTGTGGCGTATCAAGGTAGAAGCTGATAGGGCCAAACATTTTTTTGGATTTCAGATTGATAAAACTTTGTACCTTTATGGGATCGTTAACTGATGACACATTAAATATTTTTTTAAGAATTATTTTTTTATAACATTAATGTTAACGAGAAAAAATAAACATTAATGTAGTGGCATAGCATACAGTAAGCTTAGAGCTGACTTTATGTGAAACAGCAAATTAGGTTCAATGTTCAGATATTTGGTTGAATTATGAACCCAGCTATCAATCTTTACAAATATTTTGTCTTTATAAAATAATCTACTAATAAGGATATATCTTACTAATTGGTCAGCATCATAATAAAATTAAATATTGACAAAGTTAAATCAAACGAAGAGGTAAATATTATAATTTTAGAACACGACTAAATCGACTTTTAGTCGATTAGTATAAAATCTAAAGTCAATTAAATCGACTACTAGATTTTTCATAGTCGACTAATTTTGACTTTCGACTAGTCGACTTTTAGTCGATTTAGTCGAAGTCGATAACAACACTAAAATAAACTAGACTAAACTAAATATCATATTCTGATGTCCCAAGAAATTTTAATATATACTGAAAAATATTTTTTATCATTGCATAATTATAAATTACCGAAATTTCTGTTTTGGACCAAGACGTTTTACTAGATCGAGCAGTGAAATAAAGCGTTGGTTTTCGCCAGTACCAAACTATATCCATAATTCTTCTAAATGTTATTTATGAAAAAGTCCTAAAATTAAACCTAAAATTAGAAAACTATGATCATACAATTTTTAATAAAAATTATTTTCATAACATGAAATATTTTCTGGCTTAAAGATAATCTAAAGTATAAATAATAAATTTTACCAATGACAACAACATCAGTATTTAGAGTTCTGATCTTGGCTTTTTTGAGTCCACTATTTATAGCAGCATCGTATGTGTGAAGAAATATACGAGTGTCTGCATCTTCATGTTTGCAAAGCTCAAAGTTGGATTTTTGGTCACAACAATCAATCTATCTGTTTGAAGACAAGATACTCAGACTGAAAGGAACTTAAATAATTTGTTTTTGTTCTGATCAAAGCAAAGAAATAACTGCCAATTGCTTGGAATCTTTGATTCGGGCAACACACAATGACGAATACCTAATCCTCTTTTGATACTTGCTAATTCTTTAAGGCTGTTCTCTGTGTAAACGTCTCAAATAATATCTACTCTTACATACGATTGTAACTGTACTAAAATGAATTTCTGGAATACCTTTGTAGAATAATATTTGAAAGTTTCACAATTCTTAGGTGATAAAATATTTACAACTACAGCTCCATCAATAATCAAACATTCAACTATGGGTTAATTCTTAAGTGCGCTGTGCAAATCATCGAAACAAGTTAAAAGGTATGATTTATTTCCACTGCGTAACAGTCCATCTTTTGGAAAAGACAGTGGAAAAGTGTGGTTTTTATGAGAAAAAACTTGTTAAGGTTGCTATCTCGGATCTGGCAGGAATTGAACAGTTTACTGATACAGTTTTATTTTACTTTTAATGCTGAAATAATGATATTCCTATTCCGTGAAAAGAGCCTTCAGCTGTTGTGGAACTTGGACTGTGGTCTATAAAACGTTAGGATTCAAGCGTGGTGGGCAAACCAATTTATTTTTTGCGAAGTAGTTTAAAAACTCTATTACCTATTTGTGTTGATAATTCCATAACCCAGTGATAAGATACTGATATCCCAAGTTTATAAAATTTATGAGTCTTCTTGCGAGTTTTTGTATGAATCATAAATTTTTTCTTTCATAAGTTTTTTTTAAATCATAATCTTTTTTGAATTTGTTTTCCATCAAACCAATTATAATAAAAATAAATAAAATTACTTTAACATAATTAAATTTTTATTCAAAAAAAAAGCAAAAACTTGCAAATAGATTAAATAAACATTAAGAAATACTTCTTTTTTTTTTGTATTAAAAGATTGCTTGCCCAAGCCAAAATTCTCCTTATTATATTTATACTACAATGTATCTATCCCTAGATATGCAGTCAATATGTATCAATGATATATTAAGAATAACTAGATGTCTAACTGCCGTAAATTGGTAAAGGTTGTTATGGAAACTTTACGCTATTAATCAAAACAAAACAAATACGAAGCTTAAGAGTGTTTAATTTAATGTAATCAATACATACAGATATCTGAAAAACTTGATGTTATTTTGATTTTGATTTAAAATTTCATAATTATGTAATGGTTTCATCATGGTTTTATGTTGATTTTGATGAACACGTTTCATATTATGGTGAATTATCAATTGACTGATTGTTAAAGTTGTTTGTTCTAAACCTTGATAACATTCATTACTTTTATTCCCGTGTAAAACCGTGTCAACAAATGACTTTGAAAAAATGCAGGAAAAATACCCTTTGGCAATCTTCTGAAAAATAACCGTTAAAGTCATAACTTTGATTTGCGAGAATATCTCGACGCAAGATTTTAGCTGCTTCAGATGATATGAAAGATTCGTCATAATTCTTTTCATAACAATTCTTCAAAACATTTCCGAAATTTTCGTCAAATGTTAAGTAAGAAAACCTTTTATCACTATACTCCCTTAGATTTTCTACATGGGTTAAAAATCTTTGCTTTAATTTGTGGTATGGATCCCTTGAGAAATGTTTCCAACAAGTTCAGTAACCCTTTTTTGATATATTTCAGCGAGGTCAACTAATTTAAAGACACGGTTATCTTTATACTTCGCTTCTTGTATCATATACTGTTTCTATTTAGCAAGAACCTGGCAATCGATTTTGTTTATCAGAATTATCGCATGAATTTTTATCTTTTAGAAAAAAAATGGGGGCACGTGCCCCCATTTAAAAAAAAAAAAAAAAAAAGCCCTCCCCCCCCCTGATGTCGTCGGCCTTGATTTGGCTCGGAAAGTTCACCATCTTCTTCTTTAGATACGTCGTCCTCTAGAACTACCATTTCATTTCTCTCTAGAACAACCATTTCATTTCTATCTTTATTCTGAACAATAACTTCTAAAACAATCAGTTCTTCCCTATTTGTATAATCATGAATATAACTTGTGGCACAATTAATTCATTTCTATACTCAGAGTCCTCAATCATATGTTGAACCTCATATATGCGAATATAGCTTGGGCGAGTACGCATATAACCAAATTGAAAACATTATATCGACGTCAGAAACATGCTGTTAGACTTATCTACCATAAAGACAAATTTACACACACTGAACCCTTATTTAAAGAAATGAATGTGCTTAATATTTATCAAATTAATATTTACCAAAATATATTGTTTATGCTAAAATTTAAATTAGGTCAAGTACCAAACCATTTTTTAAATAACTTTTTTATAAATAACGTTAATAAATATAACACAAGAGAAAAAGGAAACTTTATTACACCTTTCAAAAAAACAAAACTTTCCCAGTTCTCAATTTCATATCGGGGTCCTCATTGATACAACAAACTAGTAACTAAAAATAAATCAATCTGCAATCTAGATTCAATTTGCAATCAAAATTTCTTGAAAAAAAAGTTAAAAAATCTGATACTGAATCTAAACAGATACTCAGAATTCTTCTAAGACTATAAATTAAAATACATAAATATCAACTACAAAGTGAACTGACTCGTTTATGTGTATTATCTAAATGAATCTTTTTTTTTTCTCAAATTTCTCAAACAATATATCAAAATGTGTTTATTTTGTTTTCACAAAAAAAACACTTGATTTTTTCTTATCAAGTTTAGTTATTATGCTGCTAGTTATGTCTAATATTTTATACTGAGCTTATTTTGAGTTAATTTTTTATTATGAGCTAAATTTAAAGAATATATAAACATAGTTGTACTTAATATATAATTATATTTAACATAATCATAATAATATATCAAACACATTGTAAGGGCTTCGTGATAAGATCATTACGATCTTCTTGAAGTCCGGCCTGTACTATTTAATTATAAATTTCACTATATATATTTTGACTCACGAGACTTGTAAATATTAATTTACGAAACTTGTAAATGTTATATGTACGGCAAATATATGAATAAAACTTTAAAAAAAATAACTTTTTAAAGATTTGTCAATTCACAATCAGCTGCTAAGTTATGGTAACCAAATACGATTTGTATTTTATTGTTTATAGAACAAAGCCATTAACACAAAACTAAAAATCAAAGATTTTAATTTTAGTTTTATAGTATAACGTTGTATATTTTATTTTATTATAATATAAAATTTTTATAGTATAACGTTGTATATTTTATTTTATTATAATATAAAATTTTTATAGTATAACGTTGTATATTTTATTTTATTATAATATAAATTTTTATAGTATAACGTTGTATATTTTATTTTATTATAATATAAAATTTTTATAGTATAACGTTGTATATTTTATTTTATTATAATATAAATTTTTTTAAGTTACATATAAAAAAATTTTCTAAAAAAATGGTTTTTATAAAAAATGAGAACCTTTTTAGATTAACCCATACAAAGCTGAACTCCAATTGTATTTCACTATATATTTTTTATAAATGTATATAAGTTTTTTATTTATTCAAAAAATTGTTTAACATTTATTTAGAAATGATTACATTTTTTAATAGTAAAACCTCCAGCCTCATTAAATATTTCTGAGCTTCTCTGATTAGGAAGTACTGACTTATTATATGCCACCTGGTGGGAAATGAGCTAGTAACTAGCTGGCGTCAAGCTAACTTTATAGCGATATTTGAACAATTTTTTTTTTTCTCTAATTATTGTTTTATTTTTTTCTTTTACGTCGTAAAAGTTCGATTTTTAGTATTTGATCTAATATATTTATGAAAATAATTGAACTTATAACATTGCGATTTTATTACGAAATGTCGCTGTCTGAATATCGTAGCTTTGTAGCTATTGATATTACTACGATATATCGCTAGCAACATATCTGGTTACTACATAACGATAAATCTGTTGCTAATCGATGGCTATATATTGTAGCTTTATAGCTGGCGATTTTATTACGATATATCAATAGCTTCAGATTGTAGGTATGAAGCTAAATATAACATAGCAACAAATCTATAGCTTGTCGATAGCAACATATCGCAGCGTTTTAGCTAGCAACATTATTACGACATATTGATCGCTACATATCTAAGCTTTGTAACTAAATAAAACATAATAAGAAATCTACAGCTAGTAGATAGTCACATATTGCAGTGCTTTAGTCAGCAAAATCATTACGACACTTAGACAGCTATATATCGAAGGTATACAGCTAACTATTAAAAAATGACAAGTCTATAGAAATTGATGACTAAATATTTGTTGCTAGCAATATGCTTGCTTACAATATTTAGCTGCCAACTAGCTGAAGACTAGTAGTTTTGTTGTCATTTGCTATAAAGCAATGTAATTTTTTTTTAAGTTCCCCTAAGAAGTCCTTACGGTATTATTGGTAAAAGACCAATTGAATAAAGTAAAGGTGTGATAAATGATCTTTCAACTGATCAGGTCTTTGGCTACAAAATAATTTTAGCAATACGTTCAGGTAACATACCTATAGATCTTAAGAAGATGGAGTGTGGTCCTGTCAAATCACAGCAGATAGCCGATCACTACAAACAGACTACTATGAATCTGGGTCTCAGTTAATATACTGTCAGTGAGACAAACTTTAATTATTTAAATTGCATAGTTGAGTAGGTTGTTGGCGCTCATTATCCAATGTGGTTTTATACTAAGATAAAGTATTCTTTTATAGAAGCTCTAAGACATGTTTTAGAAACAATAAAATTAGTAAAAATGCAGAACCAGGATACCATGGGTTTTGTTGAAAAATATATCATATCAGGAGTCTGGTTTTTTCACTGTGTAGCTGTTCTAACAACACTGCTTTACAGTGCTATAGTGGAAGAACGGGTTTTTGCAGTGGACTGTATTCTTTTAACCAGAAAAGGTTTTGACAGAGTAAAAATATCTGTTCAAAAAAGAACTCATACTTCTTCTTTAAATATTAATCTCGGACTCATAATGTGTTTGAGCCAATTTAAACATGTAGCTTTACCATTGAGACTATTGTTGATTTTAAGCGTGATCCCAAGGTTTCTGATTTCATATAATGCCACACAAATTGAATAAGCTGTTAAACAGACATCAAGAGCACAGTTTAATTTTTTTCTAAATGTGTCTACTAAATCATCCATAGACAAATTTTTTAAAAACAACCCCTCCCCTTCTTATTTAGACATTTCTTTTTAATTGCGACAGCTTTTTCCTCAACCTATTGAAATCCAACTAAAAACTTAAAATTATTGCATAAAAATTTACATAGGTCACTAATCTAAAACAAATTATTTATAACCAATATGACAAGATTAAAATTATTTTAAAATGAATAAAAATCATTTTATCTAGTTATGCAGTTATGCATTCATTTATATGCAGGTTTTCATTTATCACTCTTCTTTTAAAATTTCAGTTATAAAAAATTTAAATTTTTAAAGAGTAAATTTTAATAATTTATACACTTGTAAAATGAAGATAGTTTACAAAAAACCCATTTTTATTGAGGCTTAGTCTCAAAGTTTACTACAGAAAAATCTCTCCTCTCGTTTTGGCCACCACGCCTTCTCCTTAAAGAGTTATCAAAAACCTAACAACATTTTTTTTATTTATTGTTTTAAAATAGATAGTGTTCAATAATGGATTTCAATTTTTAACAATTTTTTAAAAAAAAGTTATGTTTAACGTTATTTTTGACCATTTATTGTTAATACTTCTCACTTTTGTCCCATTCTGGTAACGCGGACATGTTTACTACACAAAAATAATGCGTTTACTAATAAAATAAACAAGTCATAACAAACAAGCGACCGTGCAAGTATAGACAAATTTCGCTGCAAGCCGGCACGGGTTGTCGTGATCAAATACGCAAAACTTTATTTTTAAATCTTTTAAGACCATTCAAACAAAATATCACTAATTTTTTTTAGGGCACTCTAATATATATATATATATATATATACATAGTCTTGCATGGTTGTCGAAAAGTTTCTTCCATAAACTGTAGTTTTAAAGAGAACGCAAATAAACAAGACTTGAAAACTTTTTTTTAAAATAATAGATTGCTTGCGCAAACCAAACCCTCAGTCGATGTAGCACTTCTTTGTAGCAGCAGGCAATAAGATACACACATAGCAAATATATATTATACATTATATATATAACCTCTTTTAAAATTGCTAATTTTTTAATATGTTGTTGCTATTCATACTAGAAGCTCAATTCCAAAACTTTTTCAAAAAATAATAATTGGTTCTCAAGATATTAAATGTCAAAGTTTGACTAAATTTTTCGAAATATTGACCAAATGGTGTTGAAGGCATGCTTAAACTCAAATAAAAAGAAGTAAATGCTTTACAATGAGTATACAACTTGATTATTGTTTATTGGCTAGTTTAGACCAAAATTTAATAAAATTTGTAAATAAAATTTTTTTTCCTTGACTAAATACCATGCTTCAAAATATGTAAAAAATGATCTTCACTTTCATTCGAAGCCGAGAATATCCCATAATTTTTTTTTGTTATTATAAATCTTTACCTACTTAAGTACCTAAAAGTATAAAAACCTCTATGAGGAAGTAAAGGCTCAGCCGCAAAATCCAAATCAAAAACGAAATGCTAATCTTTTGACACATTGATTGTGAAATAATAATGGTTAAAGCCATGGGTTTATAAAAATTGTATAAGACGTAACGTAAACATATTTCAATTATTTATCAGATAAAAGAATAATAGTTGTGGGGTATAGAAATATTTTCGTTAACGTTTTTTTAACGTTTTCGTTAACATTTTCGTTAACGAAGACTTTTCACTCGAAACCGTTGCCATCAGGAAAAAATTGTTTACTGACGTAAAACAAAGACGTTTAAACGGAGAGAATGTTGCGGTTCGGTATGATAAAATTATTTGTTTTAAAAATTCTTTTTATGATAACAATAGAAAAAAGTAAACTAATTCACACTCTTAAAAAGAACTCTTTTAAACATATATAAAACAATCATGGCTGCATTAAATAATTTTGAATCTCTCGCGTTTAATTTTTTCGAAAAAGAATTTTTTTCCCAGGACGAAAACTCAGATCCCGACAATAATTTTTATTGTGAGACTTTTTCAGATTGTTCGTATATTTTTCCAAGCGAACTAGAAGAGTATCTTTTTAAGAATGTTATTGACAAAAATTCGAATCAAATTAGAATTCTCCACCTCAATATAAGAAGTCTAAATAGTAACTTTGAAAAACTTTTAAATCTAATAGAAGAAACGAAAAACCTTTTTAATATAATATGTTTAACAGAAACGTGGATTACATCAAAAGATCTAAATAGTCATTTTCAAATTCCGCATTTTAATATTATTTCTTTGGAGAGACAAATAAATAAACGAGGTGGTGGAGTACTAATTTATGCGCACGAAACACTTAGGTTTGTTTTTAGAGGCGATTTGAGCATTTCTGATAGCGACAAAGAAGTCTTAACAATTGAAATTGAAAGCAACCAAACAAAAAACTTATTAGTTAGCTGTTGTTATCGGCCACCTGCTGGCATGAGTGAAAACCTTAGCATGTTTTTGCATAACGTCATTAAAAAAGGCGATACCGAAAAGAAAAAAAATATTTTGCTTGGGGATTTTAATATGAATTGCTTTCTTTATAAAAATGACTATAAAGTAAAAAGTTTTTATGACACATTTTTTGAAACAGGATCAATCCCCCTCATTAATCGCCCTACCAGAGTAACTATAAACTCAGCGACTTTAATCGATAATATTATTTCAACTGATATTTTTAATAAGGGTATAAAAAAAGGTATATTAAAAACTGATATAACGGACCATTTTCCCATTTTTGTAACAATTGATACGTATACAGCAAAAAACATTGACAACAAAAAAGTATTGAAGAAACGTATCATTAATCAAAATAACCTTAATTTATTCAAAGACCAACTATCCTTACTCCATTGGAATAATATTAACATAAACAATAATGCAAACGACATATATGAAACTTTCTTCAAAACTTTCTATTCTGTATACGACGCTAACTTTCCCGTAGTTGAAATAATAGCAAAACCAAAGAGTTTGAATTCTCCTTGGATTACCAAGGGGTTTAAGAAATCTTCCAAAATCAAACAAAAGTTATATATAAATTTTCTAAAAACAAAAACAACTGCAAACGAAAAAATTTACAAAAACTATAAATATTTATTTGAGAAAATTCGTAAAAACTTAAAAAAAAAATATTACTCGGAATTACTTAACAAATTCAAATATAACATCAAGCGCACTTGGGAAATAATGAAGGAAATTATAGGAAAACAAAAATCATGCTTTGGTTTTCTGCCACAAATGATTAAAATAGAAAACACTAGCATATTTGAACCAAACGCTATATCACATGAATTTAATAAATTTTTTACTGAAATAGGTCCTAAACTATCAAATAAGATTCCTATCACAAGAACTTTGTTTAGTGACTTTTTATTATCCTTGGAGAAGTGCATATGCTCTGATGAGCTAACCTCTGATTTATCAATTGAAGAACTTGAAAAGGCGCTCAAATCTATTAAAAAGAATAAATCATGTGGACCAGACGAAATAGATGGAAATGTGATAATAGATTGCTTTAAGCAACTAAAAGATGTTCTTTTCAAAGTTTTTAATGCCTCAATTAAACAAGGAATCTTTCCAGAACAATTAAAAATTGCCAAAGTTACACCTATTTATAAAGATGGTGATCAATCCCAAATAACTAATTATCGCCCCATCTCTGTGCTCTCTGTATTTTCAAAAATCTTAGAAAGAATTATGTACAACAGAATATATAAACACTTTGACAAAAATAACCTACTCTATGTTAATCAATTTGGTTTTAAAAAGGATAGCTCAACAGAGCATGCAATTATCCAACTTGTAAATGAAATTTCAAAATCGTTTGAACAATCAAAATATACATTAGGTATTTTTATCGACCTATCGAAGGCCTTCGATACGGTTGACCATCACATCCTACTCAAAAAACTGGAATACTATGGAGTAAATAACCAAGCGTTAAGGTGGTTCAGAAGTTACTTAACAAATAGAAAACAATTTGTTGTTGGTAATGACAACTATCACAACAATTGTTTAAGTATAACCTGTGGAGTTCCACAAGGTTCAATCCTCGGACCTCTCCTTTTTTTAATTTATATAAACGATTTAAATAAAGCAACTAATCTGATGAGCATCATGTTTGCTGATGATACTAATTTATTCATCTCTAAGAGCGATATTGGCGAACTTTTTGTCGCAGTGAATAAAGAACTTAAAGTTTTATCCCACTGGTTCAAGTCCAACAAATTAACTTTAAATACTGACAAAACTAAATGGACACTTTTTCATTCGAATAGGAAAAAAAAATTTTTACCCATAAACTTGCCTCCAATCTTTATTGATGAAATTGAAATAAAAAGAGACTCCGTTATTAAATTTTTAGGTGTTTATATCGATGAGAACATTAATTGGAATCAACATATTAACTATATATGCACTAAAGTCTCTAAAAACATTGGAGTTTTGTACAAAGCTCGAACTTATCTCAATAAGAAACACTTAAGGCAACTTTATTTCTCATTTATTCACTGCTACATAAACTACGCTAATATTGCCTGGGGAAGTACTGAAAAAAGTAAACTACTTCGTCTTTATCGCTGTCAGAAACGAGCAATTCGCATAATTAACTTTGCTGATCGTTTTTCTCATTGTAAACTTTATTTTATTGAGATGAAAATTTTAAATGTATTTCAACTCAACGTTTTAAAAATTTTATGCTTTGTTTATATGTGGAAAAACAATCTATCCCCCCCAGTCTTTAAAGATTTTTTTAGTTTAAAACCCAGCAACAAATACACTCTTAAAAGAATAAATTTCTTTAACGAACCTTTTTGTCAAACAAATTTTAATCAATTTTGTCTTGCCTATCGTGCACCGCACCTATGGAATAAACTTGTTTTACCTAATGTTGATTTTGATCGACCAAATTCTTTTTGTCTTTTTAAAAACAAAATTAAAAATCTAATTTTTTCCCTCGATAACATTTTAGAGTACTATTAATTAATTTATCTATTATTTAAATTTTTAATATTTTTTCCCTAAAGTTTTGTTTGTTAACAACTATTTATATTTAAAGATTTGCTAATGTAAAAGTTCTATATATAAATTTTACTTTACTGTAACGTATACTTTACAAGGTATTCGTAAATTATATTGTTTATAAATGTTTTTTAAGGTTCCGATGATAAGATCTTAGTGATCTTCTTTCGGAAACCTAGTTTACACTGTTATCACGATTTGTATATATATATATATATTTGTAAAGTAATTTTAATAGTTTATTGTATTGTAAAACGACTAACTTTGTAAGCTGAAAAAAAAAAAAAAAAAAAAAAAAAAAAAAAAAAAAAAAAAAAAAAAAAAAAAAAAATATTTGAGAGTTATTGAAAAAAAAGTACAAGTTGTTTTAAAATAGTTTTCTTCTTATAAAACTTAACTTTATTTTAGCTCATTTATAATATTTCTTCATTAGTTTATTAGCTTCTTCAAAATCATTTGTTGCTAAAAAGTAATCACCGTGGTCATTAATCGGAGTTGGAGGACTTATTTCACATAAGATGTTATCATCCATGGTGGCCACTAAATTTTAAAAGTTAAATTCCAGGACATTCCAGGACATTTTGTTGCGTTTTCCAGGACATTTTATATCTTATTAAATGAATATTATCAATTATTTTTACGGTATACTTTTTTCATATTGATTGAATTATAGAATAGAATATTATATTATTATATTATTATATAACTATTACTCTCTTATTTAAAATTAAATTCAAACCATTTATATAAAAAATATTTTCGCATAAAAAATTTGATATTACTTCAATATTCTTAGTAATTTTTTAACTTGACTCAGAAAAAAAAAAAGTTCCAGGACATTTCAGGACATTTTTGAAAAAAAGGTAATTTTCCAGGACATTTCAGGACATTCCAGGACACTTGCAAAAATCCAGGACATTCCAGGACTGTGGCTACCATATCATCTAAATGTATCTTGCTATCTTTCGATTAGGCCATTGATAACAATTTTTTCCAAATGAAACACTTTTCATACAGTCAATTAAAGTATAAACTTTGAAAATATTTAAACACAAAATTTATGGATAAATGAAACTTCATTTCTATAATAAATAATCATTTAAGTTTTAATATTGTTTTTGATGTTATGTTAGCTTTTTACTTAGTTTTATGTATTATAAGTTTTTTGGTTTAACAATATATACAAAATTTTTACCTCTGCAACAACTCCTGAATACCATAAGGTTTTGTGAACAACTGCCACCCAATTATCTTTCAACCATATAAAAGAAAGTTTGGTTGCAAATTTATGTATTTCTTCTTGATATTTTTCGGCTTCTTCATTTTTAAGTTCAGTGTTATTGTCCTCTTCATTAGTCGGAGCAGTAAACTTTCCAATTCTTAGTAGCTTTCCAATTCTTAGTAACTCCATCTAGAGAACAAAGATCTTATTTGTAGGCTTAAAACAAAATCATCAGCTGTAAGATATTTTCTTATCACTGTGTTTATATCTGCTGGTGACATCTTACTTCCGTATTTTCTCTATTTATGAAGTATTCATAAAGAAGTTTATTCAGCTAATGGAAAAATGAAAAGTTTTTCTTGTTCGCAATGCCCAACCTAATTTATGGAACTTTTGAGAATATATGTTGTTTATTGAGGGTAGGCGTGATCTTAACCGGTGCAGTTGTAGAATTAGAATGAACTTGCAAAGTTTTCAACTTTTCAATATAAACTTTTTTTACTTTATTTAAAAAAGAAATTCAGATCATTTGTACTGTTCTGAGAGCTCTTCTAACTCAATAATAGTTTCAAAAGATTCAATACAAACAGTCTCCTGGCAAAAAACGTTGAATATTTAAACCACAATTTCTTATCTTCTTTTTTCCGCTCAGGGTTTTTCGCTGAAAGTTTATTTTAGTACTTGTGAATGGAAAAAGCAATTCAATTGATGGTTCAACTGAAAAGTTGTTGTAAATCACTTAATTCCATCTCTAATTTCGTAGTATCGCCACAAAGTCATGTAGTTTTCTTGGAACTCATAGGAATAGTAGTTGCTTTTATTTGGAATTTTATGACCAGTTAAATAAACATTCTTAATTTTTTCTACACTAACCACACCATTTTTGGCGTCATAACCATATTTCACTGCTTTTGCAACATCTACTGCTGTTACTGTGTCATTGCCAGCATATACGTAACTTCTTATTATTGTATTAGCGGATGCACTTTCTCTATAGCGGATATACTTTCTCTAATTAATCTTTTCCGCAGCAAGGCTCATTAAAGTCGTAATGTAGAAGTTTAAACTTCTTATTTTTGCAGAGCTTGGACATAGATTCAACTAAATAATTAGCATAATCCAAAAATATTTACTCTTTCGTGTCGAAACTGATTTAGCAATAGAGGTTTGATAAACATGCTTTTTGAAAATATCATTTTTTGGTAAAAAAAAACATCCATATGCATACTTATGCCTTTTTTTCCCAAAGTAGTCATTCTGACCCTCTCTAAATTTTACGGGTAATGTCTTCTGTGAATAGTCTTTCAACCAAAATGCTGTTTTGTCATCTAGTTGTTTATATGCATCATTGTTTGCCATTTTCTGTTGTGCATCTGGTGTTTCATATATTCTGTGATGCTGCCTATTGATAGTTTAACATCATCACCGACATTGCATCTACTTGTGGTCGCATGTAATGTCCACAATTATTCCGTTCAAAACAACAACACGTGTCGCAAGTAATATTTTCTGTAAACATTTAATCAAAATGTTTTTAAAAAAGTAAAAAATCTTAACTAAAAATACGCAAAAGAGATTTATAATAATATAAAATAATAATACTCAAAATCATTATCAGGAAACATATTCGCAGTAAAAATTATACTCAAAAAATATGATAGAATAACAAGGAAACATACTGCATTCAAGCGTTTATAAATAAATATAGAAGCACCTAAAAACTATCATTACTATTCATATGTTATTTTTTCTGAACTATTGTAATATCCCATAAGTATTTTTTAAAAATAGCGTTGATTAAAGGTCAATACAAGTTTTTTTAAATTGAAGTTTACAGTGAATCCAGGGCTTTAGTCATTGTTGTGTCACAGCCAATGCGTCAAAAGATTAGTATTTCGTTTTTGAGTTGGATTTTTATACAAGGTGTTCTTATACTTTTAGGTACTTCATTAGATAAAGATTTATAATAACAAAAAAATAATTATGGGATATTTGCGGCTTTGAATGAAAACGAAGATTAAAAATAATAAAAAAAATCATTTTTTGCATATTTTGAAGCATGGTATTTAATGAAGGAAAAAAAATTTATTTATAAATTTTATTATTTTTCGGTCTAAACTAGCCAATAAATAACAATCAAGTAAAATGCTTATTGTAAAGTATTTACTTTGTTGTTTTTTTTGAGTTTAAACACGCCTTTAATAAAATTCGGTCATTATTTCGAAAAATTTAGTTTAACTGACATCTAATATCTAGAGAACCAATTAATATTTTTTGAAAAAATTTTGGAGTTGAGCTTCTAGTCTGAGTAGTAACAACATATTAAAAAATTTGTAACTTTGAAGAGGGTCACTATTGAGCTCTGTCTGATTCTTACAGTAAGTCGCTCTTAAATCAATTTAATTTTCATTTTTTTGATTTTCTAATTACTGTACTACCTTAAACCTATTAATCTTTAGAAAAATTTCATTTACATTGTGAATTGACATAATTTAAATAAATTAATAAAAAAACATTTTAACTAGGACGAAACTTTAACTACTCCTATTTAACTCTCCATAAAATAAAATTATTTTGTAGATTTTTTCGGGGTTTTTTTTCGTCATAAAAAAGGGATCTTAAAAGTGCTTCAAATTAATACTCAACCTTGCAATGGCTTCGAAAAAAGGTTCAAATAACTTTTATTAATAGCCTTTCCACCATTAAAAGGTGTTTTTATTTAGAAAACGAAGATTTGAACTATTTTCCTTTCTTGCCACTTTTTAAGAATTTTGAGCCACTGTGCGTTGTCAAACTAGCTTACCACCCCACCTCTGAAAAAAAAAAGTATAATAAACAAGTTATTAGTAATATGTCGTTGGTGAAACCGTTGAATCACGTACGAGCAGTTTTAAAGATTTTACATGCAGCATAAAAAACTATTTTTATTTGTTTGACAAAAGATATTTTTGATAAAAAAGAAATCATGTCACATTTCTTAAAAATATCGTTTATGTTAAACAAATAAAACATGCTTTATGCAAAATCTTTAAAACTGCTCATGAAGTATTACCAACGGTTTGGCACTTTCCGATGAAATATAAATTTTATTTATTTGCAATATATTTTCAAATATTTCCACAATGTTTACCAATAACTGTTTTTCTTATTTATTCCATAAATAATATTTACATACATTATGACAAATAAAGAAAATTACTAAAACATATTGTATGTTCAATATTTTACAATAACATAAATTACAAGGTGGTCGTTAAATTATAAATACAAATATACAAAAATTAAGTCTATGAAAAAAGGTTTTGACAAAGATTGCAAAAACATATTCTATCCCTTTGCACCATTATTTATAGTATAACATAATTTTAAATGCTTTAAAAGTACAAAAACACGATAGAGAAAGGAAATAGTCAAAATAATTACGAAATTTAAACTAACTGGGATGATTCAAATGACACTTTATCCGACGTATTAGGATTATAATCATCTGAGGCTTTAGTAAACCTTTTGGAGTTATTAATATTATTTTCAGTTGATGCTTCATCAATGTTATTAGTGGAGCTATTTATTATAGTGTTCAATTGAGATTTTAGTACTTCCGGAGTATTTTCCGAGGTTAAATTTGCAAGATTACCAATACTGGTACAACTGGAAGGATCCTTGTCAACAATCTATTCAATAAAATTATGAAAACAATTTTTTACTTTTTTTGTTTAAAATTATTATGTTGAGCACGTAACTAATGAAAAATCAAGCTTAATGCCCACAAGACGTGTTTAACACGTTTAAAAATTGTTTTAATACGTTTTTTAGACGTCTTAAACATATTTTTTTTACTGGGTCTTAATAACTTTAATGGAACTTTGTCAGTTAGGGGCTGTCCATTACGTCAACAAAATAGGGCAGAGGGGAGGTCTGTAGATTTTTGACAATTGTTGACAAGGAAAGGATCAAGAAAAGTTGACGTCAACAATGTTTCTTTTATTAATAAACTTAATTACTTAAAAAAAAGGAAAAAATAAAGGATGTTTTCAATTTATATATAAATTTTTTTTTCAGGGGAAAGGGGGTGGTAACAAAATGATGACGTAAATCATCGGAGAAATAGAGAGGTGGTCTCTGGAAGTTTAACAAATTGTTGACAAGAGGTAGGGGAGGAGGTAAAAATTGTTAAAAAATTATTGACATAAACTATTGTTGTAATTGACATAAATAATAAATTATTGTCGTAATTAACATAATATAGTAGGGAAGGAGAGGAGGAGGCAAAAATTGCCAAAAAATTATTAACACAATTAATGGACAGCACCTTATTAATGAATTCCATCAGTTTCTAAAAGACTTCACCAGTTTCTTAGAGAATGTCAATTTCTAACAAATTCCATGAGTTATTATTTAAAATTATTTAAATCATAATAAAAAAATTAGTCAAATTCAACATAATTACATGCTTACATGACACATATCTTTGAGTCTTGTTATATCAGTTTCTGTTAGTGTTGCTTTCCCGCAACGAGTTAATGCCATTTTTTCTTTTAGTTCATCAACTTGAATTCCGGACATTAAACTGGGATCACTCAAGCGAACTAATCCACTATTTCGAGGAGAAATATCTGAATGCATATTCTAAAAACACTACTCATAAAATTGCATTCACAATAAAAACAAAGTTTTAAAGAAAAAACTATGAACAAGTACTAGGTTATTTTATTTAACATATTCGAAATGTTTTTAACATCAACTTGTTATCGCAGCTTACAGTAATTTGAAAAAATTATAAAACTCTGTAAATCTAAAGTATTTTTGTATGAGAATGTTTTTTATAAAATAAGTTCTATTAAATATTAAAAAATAAAAATAAAAACTCTACCAAAGCCAGAACAAAAGCATCTAAATATATGTACTAAATAATAGAACCTAAATAAGCCTCTATTGTAAGATCTTAAATATACAACTAATTAAGCTTATAAATAAAAGTCTTTTTTATTTATAAGCTTAATTAGTTGTATATTTAACAATATTTATGTTTGTATTGTTCATAATTAAATTTAAATGTTTCAAAACTTTTATTAAGTTTATAAACAAATTTAAAAATTGAATTGAAATTGAAAAAATTAAATTTTTTAAAAAGCAACTGGGTTATAAAGACTGAATTAATTCCACACTAAAAAAAAAGTAAGTTTTAGGTAAAAACTTCTACCTTAGGATAGGACATGTGACCTTAAGTGAGGTATAATTTAAGGCAAAACTTTCAAGGTAGAAAATATTAAAAACAATGATTTTTCATACTATTTTATACCTTGAAAGGTAGAAAATTATACCTTACTAAGGGTATATTGCATATCTTATCCTTGGGTATAAATTGAAAAGTCCTTTTTTTAGTGTGTAAATAATTCAGCTCTAATAACCCAGTCATCTTTTTAAATAATTATGTAAATTAAATAAAATTTAATTTTTTCAATTCAATTTTTTCAATTCACTTATAAACTTAATAAAAGTTTTAAAGCATTTAAATTTAATTATGAACAACACACACAAACATAAATATTATTAATAAACATACAACTAATAAATATTATTAATAAACATACAAATAATAAATATTATTAATAAACATACAACTAATTAATATTATTAATAAACATACAACTAATAAATATTATTAATAAACATACAACTAATAAAGCTTATAAAAAAGACTTTTCAAGATCTTACAATAAAAGTTTCAATAAATCAAAATCAAAGATTCAATAAACGAAAAAGTAAAAAATATTTGAAAATAAATTTTACAAAAGCAATTTTCCATACTATTTTTTAATAAATAGATAACTCACATTTATTCAATATGACTATCTAGGAAGATCAAAAACAAGATACCTATATAAAATGCTGTAAATATGTACTTTTAATTAATCATAGATGGACCCCTCAATATCAATGTCAACTATTATACCTCTAGTTAAATCCTATGAAAAATCACTTATCTATCCAAACAATTACTGCGGTATGTACAATTACCGGAGATAAAAAAAACTTCAAATTGGTTTTAATAATAAGAGCTCGACCCTCCATGCTGAACTTGTTGTAAGCGAAACAATTAAGCATTATAACTGCAAAAATTTGCCGATTTATTAATGTTCAGTAGATGCTGAAAAGGCTTTTGACAGCTGCAACTGGAATATTATTTTTAATAAACTTTATTTTGATAAAAATCTACTTCTCCAAATAGTAAACACTATATCTTCTTTATACCGTAGCGGCAGTGCAACTGTCTCATACCTAGGTTCCAAATCAGTCTCGTTTGATCTTAAGCAAGGAGTGAGACAAGGATTGATTCTGTCACTCTTCCTATATAATATATACATTGAAAAGCTATTCGAAATGATAAAAAATGATGACATTGTTGGTACTACTATATATGGAAACTTGACTGGTGTTGTGAAGTGAAGCAAGTGAAGCAAAATGGATTTTTGTACAAAAAATCCATTTTGCTTCACTTTAATAGAATGAATATTGACAGTAGGTGTCAAACTTCCAGGCAATGGTGCGAACTCTGATTCAATCTGGAATCTGATTTGCACATCCAAGGTCTATTACACAGGTCTGCGACATAAAAATTGTTCCAAATTTAACAAGTGATTTTTATAGTATTTTGAACGCTGATTTCAGGAAAAAAAGTGAAAAAATTTCATCACGTACAGTTATTTCACAAACTGCTTGTCTAGTTTTAGCCTTTTTGATATTTTTTATAAATAGTTCAGAATTCTAGTAAGTTTGAATTTTGGTTTTTAAGATCTCACAAACCATTATTTAGCCTAAAGTACAAGTTGTTTTATGGACAATGGCTACCAGAGGATGTATAAACTCATCAGATTGGTTCTGCTACATTTGTGGTAACTATACCATTAAAAAGCAACAAAGAAACATCTCCGATTTTGTTGAAAAGGTATATTTTGTCTATTTTGGTATAAAGTTAGGCGAACAAAATAAGTCTTGGGCTCCACTGCCCAAGACTTATTTTGTTCGCCTGCTCCACTGCCCAAGACTTATTTTGTTGGGCTGAAATCATTGCCTTAGTTCTTCTGTTGAAAAACTAAGGCAATGGTTTCAAGGTAAAAAGCAGTCCTTATGTTATGGAGTACCAATGGTTTGGAGGGAGCCCAAAAAACATAGTGATGACTGTTATTTTTGTTCTTGCAACGTACAAGGTTTCAATTTGAAAAACAAAAAGGATATTTTTTACCCTAACATTAAATCAGCCATTCACTCAATTTCTCATGGACCTGGAGTACCAATACCCTCTCCTCCAGATTCTTTGGATGATATTTTAGATGATCAAAAGACATTGACTCAGCAAGTTGATAGTGAAGAAGACAGTGATTGCTACAATCCTGGCACAACCAATCCCACTCCATTCTCACAATCTGAACTGAACGATTTAGTTAGAGACCTAGGTCTTCCTAAAGACTCGGCAGATGTTTTCGAATCTAGATTGAATGATAAAAAAATGTTGGCTCCGGGTACATCTTTTCTTGGTATCGATTAAGGGAAAAGAAATTTGTATCTTTTCTCAAGGTGACTTTTTTCGCTCAAGAAGGTGGTATTTTGCAGTGATGTTCCTGGACTTATGGCATGTTTTAAAATAGAATATGCTCTTGATGAATGGAGACTTTTAATTGATTCATCAAAAAGAAACTTTAAAGCATTACTTCTGCACAATAGCAATAAGTATACTTCTATGCCTGTTGGACACTCGGTGCACTTAAAAGAATATTACGAAAACCTTGAACTGGTTTTAAACAAACTCAGCTACTCAGACCACAAATGGACACTGTGTGGGGATTTAAAAGTTATTTCAATGCTGCTTGGTCAACATAGTGGCTATACAAAGCTCCCTAGATTTCTCTGTGAATAGGACAGTTGGAACAGAAAGCAGCACTACATAAAAAAAGCTTGGCCCTTGAGAAAAAATAGAAGTAGGGGTTAAAAATGTTGAGAAAAAAACCTTGTGAATTCCAAAAAGGTGTTACTTCCACCACTTCACATTAAGTTGGGGCTGATGAAACAATTTAAGGCATTGCCAAAAGAAGGGGAGACTTTAAAATATCTTTGTGGGCAGTTTCCTGGTTTATCCGCGGCGAAGCTAAAAGAAGGAATCTTTGTCAGACCAGACATAAGAAAACTTATAAGAGATCCTAATATTTGTGGACAAATCGGAAACAAAAGAAAAGGCAGCAAGGACATCCTTTAAATTAGTTGTTACCGGTTTACCAGGAAACAACAAAGATCCAAACTACAAGACCATTGTCACAGACATGCTCGAAAACTTTAAGAAGCTGGTTTGTAACATAAGCATTAAAGTTCATTTTCTCCATTCACATCTTGATTACTTCCCTGCAAACCTTGGCGATGTATGTGAAGAGCAAGGCAAAAGATTTCACCAAGACATCAAGGAAATGTAAAGAAGATACCAGGGAAGATGGAATGTCAACATGATAGCAGACTACTGCTGGATGTTGAAGAGAGATGATCCTGAATGAGTCCACAGCCGGAAAAGCAATAAAAGAAGCTTTGACAGAAAAGAAAAAACGTTATTATAAGGAATTATAAGCTGAAAGAGAAATGTAAGTGTTCTTGAAATATATAGTTCAGAAGATGATTTATACGATTATAATTCTATATTGTTTGAAAAATGTGAAAAATTGGTTTAATTTTATTATTTTACCCAAAAATAATCCCTTTTTTGTTAGAAAACCTGACGTGATAGAAAAAAAAGGATTGCATTTTTGAAATCAGGGCTGAAAAATACATAAAAAACAGTTATAAAATTTCAAACAACTTTTTAAAAATATTTTTTTGCAAACCTGTGTTATCCAATTATATAAATCATTCGCAGTTTTAACACTAACCCACGTTCTAGAGTTCTGTGAAAACAAAGAGTCAACAATGATAAGACTCAATACATTTGGAATAAACACAGTTAAATTGCCTTTTAATGTCTCCAAGTATAGTAAAAACTATATACATTCTCTATTTAAAACTAAGGAGATGTCAAATTATATACACCAAAACAAAATAAATCTGCCTTTTAAACAATTAAGTAATCTTTGAAATCAGATGATTTATTATTAATTTATGATTTATAATGATTTATTTATTATAACTATGTAATATTCATATAATGAATATGAAAACCTTAATGCTGGTTAAAAAAAAAGAAAACTTAGAGACTAAGAGAAAGTAATTCCTGAAGCTACTCTTCATATTTTGGCATAGGCTGTTCAATGTTGGAATGTAAAACAACAGTGAACAATTTTTAAAAACACACTTGAAGAAAACATTCCTAAATAACACTTTTTTGTCCCTCTTTTTTCTTAGTTTGTATTTTTACATAGTAAATATATTTTGCAGAGGGTGATTAATAAAATAATATGTATATATATATATATATATATATATATATATATATATATATATATATATATATATATATATATATATATATATATATATATATATATATATATATATATACATATATATATATATATATATATATATCAGGGGCTATCTTAGGAAAAAAATTTAGACAGCAGTACCCCTTGTTCCGGCAAACTTTAGCGAAAGATCGGCGGTTTTTTCGCGAAAACAACAATATTTGCTGTAAAAAACATGAAAAAAAAAAAGGTCCTCAAATTTTATTTTGGGCGGCGCCCAATTCGACGCCCAAATACAGTCAACACTGTCGAAAACGGTCTAGAATAGCCCCTGCATATATATATATATATATATATATATATATATATATATATATATATATATATATATATATATATATATATATATATATATATATACAAATAGTATTGCGTAAGATAAGCAATCTGACATCATACTGAAAAAGCCTGCTGCCGGGGGCTTCAGTACATACATTGACTGACAAATAGCCTGACTCGCAATGGAGTGCTGCTACATCGACTGAGGGTTTGGGATGGGGCAGCAATCGTTTCATTCATCATTCTTTGTTGTTTTTTTCTTCTTTTTCTAAAAAAGCTGTATGGGTAAAGGTAAGCAAAAAAAGTGAGCAAATGCTGGAAAAATACACACTTACCAAAGCGTATTTTTATACGCTTTGTTAAGTGTGTATATATTATTGTATACTATATACAATAATATATACACACTTACATATATATCATTGTATATTATACACAATAAATATTATTTATATAAATAAGTCTTTTGTAAGTCTTGTATATATATATATATATATATATATATATATATATATATATATATATATATATATATATATATATATATATATATATATATATATATATATATATATATATATATATATATATATATATATATATATATATATATATATATATATATATATGTATATGTATTTAGGCACCACCCAAATTCACCTTTTTTTTTAACAACAAACATTGTTTTTTTTTTGCAAAAAAATGTCTAAATATGGCAATGGCAATGTTTCCGCCAAATTTCATTTTGACAGGCGCTGACCGCCACCCAAATTATTTTCCTAGAATAGCCCCTGATATAAATATATATATATATATATATACACATACATACATACATACATACATACATACATACATACATATATATATATATATGCATACATAAACATGTTTTATACATATATATATATATATATATTTATATATATATATAAATATATATATATATATATATATATATATATATATATTTATATACATATATATGTATGTATATATATATATATATATATATATATATATATATATATATATATATATATATATATATATATAAATTTATTTATATACATATATATATATATATATATATATATATATATATATATATATATATATATATATATATATATATATACATATATATGTATGTATAATTACAACATATGTTGTATAGGGTGCATCAAAAAACAACAATTTTTTAAAATTGCCTTGTCTGTGCTCTAAACATATGCGATATAATAAAATATCACTGGATAAACAAAAAATTTTGAAAAAAAAAAATTTTTAGAGGTGCCCCAAGTCCTTCGAACATTTATACGGCCCCTAAAATTCTAGGAAAAAAATTTTTTACAAGTAGGGTCAACCTGGTACTCAAAAGAAGTGAAACTTTATAAAAAGTTCAAAAATAATATTTGTTTTATGTAAAAATTATTATTTTAAATTTAAATGCATAATAACTATGGCTTTTAACTAAAAATAAAAATTCAGTTAAAAACCATAGTTATAAAAATAAAAACTAAAAATAGAAATTTAGTTAAAAACCATAGTTATTATGCATTAAAATTTAAAATAATAATTTTTACATAAAACAAGCATTATTTTTGAACTTTTTATAAAATTTCACTTCTTTTGAATACCAGGTTGACCTACTTGTTAAGAATCTTTTTTTCCCAGAATTTTAGGGGCCGTATAAATGTTCGAAGGACTTGGGGCACCTCTAAAAAAATTTTTTTTTCAAAATTTTTTGTTTATCCAGTGATATTTTATTATATCGCATATGTTTAGAGCACAGACAAGGCAATTTTAAAAAATTGTTGTTTTTTGATGCACCCTAATGTTGTGTGTATATATATATATATATATATATATATATATATATATATATATATATATATATATATATATATATATATATATATATATATATATATGTATATATATACACACAAGACATAAACATACTTTAATATTACCTTTCTGTATGTAGCTCGATGTAGACTATCAAGGTTGCGAAGAAGACCTTGAGTATCACCTTTAAATAATTATTTGTTAAATAATAAATTTAATAATTGAAATGAGAAAACAAATTTTTTTCAAACAATAACCTTTGTAAAAAATATTACCTTAAATCTAGATCAAGATCTAGTGTTTCTAATTTAAGCTTCATAATTTGTAAATTTATAGATAATATTCTAAATGGTATTAATATACTGTTTTACATGTTAGTTTTAACAGACAATATATTAAAGTTGAACTATCACTTAGAGAATGCTCCAAACAAGTTATTGTAAAAAAAAAAAAAAGACTCTTTTTTGATCTCTATGAGCACCCTTGTAAGAAAGAGAACCCTCTATGAATATCTTTATTTATAGAGGATTTATGAACCTCTTTATGAGCTTCTGGTCCTCTTAAAATATATATTCTCTTATATTATCCTCTTAAATATATATTATCCTCTTAAAATGCTGTGACTTGTCAAATCAAGAGTTAATCTTGGTGGAAAAAAAAATTAAAAGTTTAACAAAAAAATAAGGAATTGTTAGAGACTACAACTGAACTCATGTAATTTGAATATTCAAGATTTCTAAAAGTTTGTTCCAATTACAAGAGTTCTAAATGGTTGTTCCAAATCCAGAGTTTCAAATTATAGGATTTCAATCTTTAATATAAAATCTTGAAGATACCGAAGAATTTGTTCAATTTAAATGATCTTTCAAATTATAGTAGTTTGAATTACTAAATAAGAGTTCAATTTTATTCAGTTAAGCAAAACAATTATCTTACCCAGTTAATTCAATAAGTTATACAAGACCATTTGACATATATGTATCCCATTATTAATATATCAACAAAACCTTTCTCATTAATTAATGAACTTATAATTGTAAAGATTTTTGACAAATTATCAATATTTTTCCATTTTTTTGTCTATATGTAAAAGCAACAGAAAGCATTGATTTTAGAATTACAACTAAAACACTTGCACTTGTTCTAAAGCACTTTCACATAAGTTTATTTCATATAAGTTAATATTTTTATCTACATACACTACCTACACAATAGACACTAGATAATCAGTCTCCAGTCTCGATTTATCTTCTGGTATCGGTGCGATACCATACAGTATTGGTATCAAAATCATGTGATACTGGTATTGAAAGTATCATTTGGTATCACTGTGATATCTTACAGTATCAATATTGAGATCACGCGATACTAGTATCAAAAGTATCATTTATGTTAATATCCTTTGGTCTTGATGTGATACTTTACAGTATTGACATCGAGATGGCGTGATGCTGATATCGAATGTATCGGTTATGCTGGGATCGCTTGATCTCAGTGCAATACCTTACAGTATCAATAACAAGATCACGTGATACTAGTATCAAAAATGATTGCTTAAGTTGGTATTGTTTTGTACCAATGGTATCATTTGGGATTGCAACTTGGGTCATCATGAGAACTTGTATTTTTTTTTTTTATAAATTATTAATAATTTGAAACAGTAAATTTGTATAATGAGATATATAACTGACAATACAACTGACTCATTTATTATATAACTGACTATATATATATATATAACTGACTTATTTATTATAAAAGAAATTTAGTTTATTTAATTTCTCGTCTGGTATATTTGTTTTAATTTAAATAATTGTGTGGTATCACTTATTTATTTTAATTTCTTATCTGTTATCGTTATTGCAATTTTTTCTATTGTAATTAAAAGGAAAGAAAAGATTTTGTTTAACATTTATTTCTATACTAAATTATTACAAATAATTAGGAGTGTACCAGATTGGAAATTTTGAATTCCGGCTGGAACCGGATTTGCCGGAATTGTTGAAAAAATTCCAGCCGGAACAAGATTTATATTTATATAGTTTTTTACCTTCAAGATTGAATGTGAAAGACTGCACCTCAGCATCGTGGCTACATAATATATACTTATAACCTATAATATATATATATATATATATATATATATATATATATATATATATATATATATATATATATATATATATATATATATATATATATATATATATAAATTTGTTTATTTATTCATTTATATATTTATACATATATATGAAATATTTACTGTATTAGGCATCCTATACTTTTTAACTTTTTAAAAGTTAAGAAACATTAAAAATGAGACTATTGTCAAAGGAAAGTAACATTTTTGATGAAAAAAAGAGCTTGTTTGTTGATTAAAACTGGATAGCAACTCTTTTTGCACCACAAAATTCCTTAACTTTTAGAAATCTTTACATAAGTGATTACTGCAAATAAAATTAGGCAGTTACAGATATGAGGTCTGAAATAATTTTATTTAATCGCTTGTTGAGCTTTCCTGTGGAGACTTGCTCAAAGTGGTTACTTTTTAGTATAAACATAACGAATATTTATTGGCTTTAAAACATACATCAACTATCTTAAAGCCTGCTGCTACAATGGAGTGCTGCTACATCCATTATCTTATAGCCTGCTGCTACTAAGCATGGGCGTTTTTTTTGTCCGATAAATCCGTCTGTTACCGTTAATGTCCGTTACGCTAAAAAACTTTAATGGACGGTAATAACAAAAAATTTCTGTTAAAGTTTTTTAATGGACCAATATTTTTTCATTAATTTACCTTGATTTCGATAATTTCCGTTAATTTCCTTAGTTTTATATTTAAAAATTTGTTTACATTGTTTTAAAAAAAGTTTCATTTAATCAACTTTTGGTTGAATGAAAGACAAGGAGCAAAAAAAATTTCAAAATATACAGTTCGATTATCGAACTAAAGGTTTTATACAATTAATTAATATAAAATTTTTAGCAAAAATTTTATATAAGCGAAAATTTTATAATACTTTTATCAAAAGATTATTTTATAATTGTATTAATATAAATTTATAAAAATATTATTTTACAGCTTTAATGAAAAATTTAAAACATTTTTGTACATTTCTTAAACTTATAACTTGAGTTTAAAATGTATAACTTAAATTTAAATAAGTTTTTTTATTAAAAAAAAAAAGTGTTTCTAGCTGATAAATTTCAATATGTTGACTTTTTTCATTAACGGTCGTTAACAGAGTTTAACGTCTGTTAAAATAAGTTAACGGCTGTTAATGGAAAATTACCATTAATAAATATTAACGTAACGAATATTAATGCAAATTTCGTTAACTTTTTTTAACGCAACGGAAATTAACGGTTTTTAACTGACTGCCAAATGCTCATGCTTAGTTGCTACAAGGGAGTGTTGCTACATCGACTATCTTATAGCCTGCTTCTACAAGGAAATGCTGCTACATTGACAGACAATTTTGGCATAGAGCAGCAATCTTTATTCTTTTATTATTTCAATTAAAATTTCTAATGTTTAAAAACTTTCCACTAATGAGAGCGCAACACACAAAAAAATAAAATTATTTAAGAGCGCTAAACTGTAGCTTTATCTAAAATTACATGGCACTTTTGAAGAACTTTGTATTTTTTACCTTCATTGTCTTCTGGGAGAATGATTTTTTGATTTAATTTACACAGTCTGCGTCACATGTCTTAAATAAATAAAGTGAAAAGTAAATTCTGGCATTCTGGCCTGAATTATTAAAATTTCGGCCGGAACCGGAATGATCTAAAAGTCACAAATTCCGATCAGAACGGAACGGAATTCCAGTACATCCCTACAAATAATTGAATTATGTTAAACAGTGTGTAAGGAGCAAACAAAAAGGAAAGTGGGAAGGGTGGTATTTGGGGTTACTATACTCCTCGCCTAAGAAATATCAAACTTCAAAATATTATTGATAAAATTAAAAAAATAAGAAAAAAATACAAAAAATTGTAATTCAACATTATATTATTTTTCTCAAAAAAAAAAGTATATTTCAATATATTTATTAGCAAACTATCTTATAACCTTTCTAAATCATTCTAAATGATCAAATGAAACAGTCGTTTTATTTTAAGAAAATGTAAATCTTATTTCTTATATATTTTTTGGTCAGACTAACCCTAGAACAATGACCTGGATCTGCCCCTGCTGCGTGTAGTTTCTCAATGCCTGGAAATAATCCTGAGATTGATTTTCGGCAGAATTATTTTTATATATAATAACTCTTCTCTTTAACGTAATAGATAGTGTGGCCAAGCAGATAAAGTTATGGCCTAGGAGTCCGGAGATCTAGGTTCAAGTCTTTCCAAAGGATTTGATTTTTTAATTAAAAATGCAGTTTATTTTTTACGTTTTTACATTATAAATATTATTGTTTATTAACTATAAGGATTTAAAAAAATTAAATTTATTTGATGGAGCATAAACTCTTTATCAACTAATTTTTAAGGAAAAAGGTTAAAGCACAGCGTGGTAAATTGCCCGCCAGGTTGTATGTCTGCCCATTCTGAAATATTTTGTTTCATATATAAATACCTACTAATTGTAAGAAAAAAAAAATTAAATTCACATCTATCAAAGGGTCTTTTTTTGGTAATAATATTTTTAAAATCATTTAACTCACTTGATATTGTTTAAATGTAAAATTTACAGTAAATTCCCCATAAAATTATTAAAATATTAATAGAAGAAAATTCTAACACACCAGCAAAAGTACAGCAAAGTAAAAAACAACAAATGGACAATAGCCAAAGTATTGGAGATGTTAAAAAAAAAAAAAAAACTAAATCTCAAATAAGCAATAATACTTGTACTTTGTTAATAAAAAATTCAATAAGTCACATTTTAATCTCTCAATTTGAGACCATGAGATACTACACGATTCTTTTTATTATCGGTACCATTTTGGTATCAAAGCGATACTAATAGTATTGACTTTTGTACATAAGCAATATCACATCATACGAGACCATCCTTCTCGATATTGAGAGGTATCAAAGCAATACTGATAGTATCGACATTAGTATATGAGCGATACCAGGTGATACAAGACCATTCTTCTCGATATCGACTTATATGATACAGATTATCTAGTGTCTACTACACACACCACCACCTTTTTATTACTTCTGTCTTTTCTGTTTAAAATAGGTCCTTTTACTCAGGTGACTGATTAGACATTGAATAGGTCACCAAGATTCCAACTATATTTGGTTTTATTAGGAAACACACAAATTAATTTTTAACTTAAAATTTTTAACAAGTAAATAATTTTTTTTTTAAGGGCTGCATCATTTGTATACATGCACTTCAAATTGAATTAACTTGTTAGCTTAAATATGTTTTTAAACTTAACATTTTAATTGCCATGGTCTGCATATTAAAAAGGAGAAGTTCGAGCCATTATTAGGCTGCTCCCTTACTTTTAAAATTGAAATCATTTCATTAAATCATATAGTTTCAATGAATGACTTGACTTCAGTCTTTTGATAAAAATTGGCTTACTCTACCTTTGTGTTTGGTAGATTTTTTTTCTAAAAATGATTTTTGAGATTCTAAGAACCCAAAAATTTTTAAAACTCCTTTCCTTCTCATTCTATTGGTGATTTATTTCTTAACAAAATTGAAATATTGTGTTGTGTTTTTTAAAGATAGTAGATAGTAGAAAACTTTGGAATGCAAATTTATTTTCTAAAAGAACTATTGTTATCAAACATTAAAAATAAAACCAACATAAAAATAATAATGTAATAGCAATACCAATAAAATAATTGTCAATTTTTTAACATGTTAATAACAACACATAGATTTTAGAGATATTTTTAAGATGCTTAGGAGACTGAAATGCTTGGCCATGATGACTTTCATGTAATGGAAACAGCAGATCCAGATTAATGTTTGAAAAAAATTGTTTAACTTGTTTTAATACCTGCTATATACATCATAATTATAAATGTTTAATTTAATATTTATAGTGTATTTTTTAAATGTAATATGTGGCTATTAAATGTAATAAATAATGCTTAATAGATTAATATATTTATATATATTTATAAATAATGTACAAAAAAACTGAAAAAAATAATAGAAAAATTTTTTGAACAATATTCATTTTTTAAAACATCAGTTTCAAACTCAAAGCATTCTTTAAAAACCTCAGTTTCAAACTCAAATTTGTCATCAATGTTAAAATTACATCATATGATGTAAATTTCAACAGAGATTTCTTTTAATTTTTAATGAAATTTTCAAATAATAACTAAATAAAAAACATTATATTTAGTTTTCTTTTTTGAAATCTTTACGGCTTGTTTTGCCCATGTAAACTAAGTTACACAAGTCTCAAAGCAGACAAGGTTAGAAGCCAACTACTCCTAACAAAGCCTTTTGGTCTTTCTTCTCTCTATATATTCATTAAATTTTTTTTACCTGATGTTATATAACTTTCCACACTATCAAATGAAGGAGGAAAATCTAGCCTGCTATCAGCTTCAGATATTGTCTATAAAAATAAGTGTTATTTTTATATAATGCAGAACAGATAACAGATTTATTATTATTAGAAAAAATAGAATTGTGCCTGTGATTACAGGCACAAATTCTATTTTTTCTGTATATATTTATATTTTTAATAATATTTATTACTGATGACTCTCAAAAATTAATAAACATAATTTTTCAAAAAACTTATATAATTCATGTTCTTTAAAAATTTGATTGAAATTTCATACGCTTTAATATATGATAATATTATATATAAAATTTCATGTTTTAATTTTAACTGAAACATTCATTTTAACTACTAAAAGAAAACAAACAAGATTTTTTTTTTCATTTTTTACACTTTTCATAAATAAATAAAAAAAAATGGCACCTACAGAGAAAGAGTCACTGTCATCTTCTGATGCAAATGTAAATGATACTCTTTTTTTTTCATTTGAACTTTTCAATTTGAATTGCTAAAATTTTAAGAAAATTTGTTTATAATAAATCAACAATAAAAAAACAGAAGAATCAAAATCATATAAGCAATAAAAATTTTTATCAAGACTAAAACTATTATAAAATTATAATTAAATTACTATATAAATTTTGTAACCCCCTCAAATTGAGGGGGTTCAAACTATGTAAGTTCAAAGGCTGAGAGATTTTACTATGAAACTTAAAATTTATTGATGATTATATGGCTAGTTAAAAATAGTACTAAAAATATTTCATCAACTTGTTGCTCTCATGTTTGGGGCAGGCTAAAATTTTAGGGCTTTTTTGTTCCCAGGCTTGAATCATTGCAAAGCATCCTTATTTGACATAAGTAAAAACATATAAATGTTTGGAGTTTGGTTCATGTCTAGAACATCAAAAAATTCTGTCTACGCCTCTGATTGTGACAGGAATATTATTGAAAGCTGTAGAAGAATTGAAAAATGCCAACCAAATGCTAACTTTTTTTAAGGATGTTTGTAGAGGATATTTATGTGGCGAAAAAGAAAAGCTTTTTGTAAACTATGCAACTTGAATTCCAAAAGATGATCTGACTTAATCTGATGAAAGATGAGATATTGTATATTAAATTTGGACTAAGTATATGCTTAGCCCAATCATGTAACTAATTGATCTACTTGGCAAATCAGAGGACTGAGACCTGAAAATGATACAGGATATTTAAAACTAAGCTCAAAAGAATGATGAATTTAGTTCTTTTTCTGTTCAATTTTGAAGAGGTAAGATGCTAATTAGTAAAAAATTACTTGGAAGAGATAAATATTTGCAATATAAAACTATTGCTAGCCAACCTTGAATGTAATCTCCCTTTTGTGACTCAGAGCTAGGAACAGTGCCTAGTAAATTTTAATCCAAACAAAATTTAGTAGTTTGCTGCTAACAATTATTGCATTTTACTTTATAATATATATTTATCTCTCTTATTTATTTTATCTTTAAGTAATAGTTGCTAATTACATTTAACGCATTACATATTTCATCAACTTTTGAAGATTTCGAGTTTTTTAAAATTTTTTTAAAAGCGTCATCAACTAAGTTTTGAATCAATTAAATTTGATGAAAAATGATGAAGATGATCAAAAGGTGATGAAACAGATTTGTACCAACTTGAATAATCTAATATAACTTAGGTCTGATGCTAAGTATCAATAATATGTAATTCTAAGTTTGATTGATATTTCTTTCCTTGCTTATTTTATTTTAATTATATTGTTTGTCATCTTCATTTTCTGATAAATGACACGGGCTTGGCAATGCATCAGCATTGGCAGATGGTTACTGAGAACAATGTTGTTTTGCGAATGTCATTTTTTTGATTTAATTTTGTATCTATTTGGTATACAAACATAAAACAATGCCATAATTAAGAATGTAAATTTAAATGTAGGGTCTATGCAAATGCATTGGCCGATGCATTCATATTGACATATCATCAGCATCAGGAAAAAGTAGGCATTGGTGCACTCTTATTTTCTGAGGTCATTGATAATTAACCAAGTAATTTGTAACTAAATTTTTAACTTAAGTTTTAAGTATAATTTAAAAGATCTTATGATGCCTTTCAAGTAGTTCTTAGATCTTAGATTAACTTATGAAGTAACTAAAAAATTTAAATTTAAAAGATCAGATTTAAATAAAACATTAAAAGATAAATGATGTAAAATATTAACCTCTATGTGTATCTGATCAGAAACCTTGACTGCTTCTGGTTTATCTAAAAGCAAATTAAATTTAAAATTGTATCTTAAATTTTAACTAATTTATTTAAACTATTGTTATTCTAAAAAATTATAATAATCTAAACTCTTACATAAAACATTAATTGCACTCTTAGTATTTATCATAAAATATTATCATTTAAATGTTTTTTCTGACTTTTTTAATTATTTTTTTAAAACTATGGCCAAGTGCTTCTTAAAATTATGACTCCTTAAAAACTAATGGAGTCAATACTAAGTTTAAATTTCAGAGAAAATATTAGCAGCTTATCTGGTTCTTATATTTATCAAACTAATTTAATCTTACTTTAAATTAACATTAGTTGCTATGAAACATGAATTTTAATAATCTTGCCAACTAACTTCATCTTATTTGAATTTTATTTAAAACCTTAAAATCTCTAGTTGCTGCCATCATTTTCTACATCTTACTTAAATTAATGTTAAATAAATCTACATTATAAAAGTCATAAAATGTGGTTAGAATACTAAAAGTATAAAAAACTAATAATTATAAAAAAACATATTGCGCCCAAATGAAGACATTAAAATGTCTTCCTTGCCTGAATTTAGGTGGTGTCCAAATACGGTCGGCACTGTCAAAAATGGTCTAAAATAGCCCCAAATAATAGTTGTTAAAACAGATTTACTTCAAGTTTTTTTTTTATTTGAACAAAAACTTTCAATTATAAAGATTTGTTACATAGTATGCAATTAATTTTAAACATTTTTAAAACTGCATAAAATATACAACTGCTATTTTCATGCTTTGCAAATTTATTTCATAGAGAGCAATTAAATTAAGAAAATATGTTTTTATAAATTGACTTTTAATTTTTTTTTTTTTTTTTTTTTTTTTTTTGTAGCTAATAACAAGCTACCAGAACTCCTAAATGATATTTTCAAAGAGGATTACAGAAGAGCATTAAATTTGGAAGTTCACAAAAAGAAAGAAGTATATTTTTTACTTTATTTCACTATACATATATCTTAAATCAAGCTGAATAAAATTAAAAAAAAAAAAACAATTTAAAAAAAATTTTATAACTTCAAACATAAATAAAAATATATATACCAATATGCAGACTGTTATTTTGAATTAATATATTTGAACACTTAGAACATTGATAAGAAATAGCAAACTGATTTTCATTGGGTAATCTTTGAGAATCCAGATAAACACATAGATCACGCAATTCTGCATTTTCTTTCATTATTTCTTGTTGTTTTTCTTCCATTAAATTTATTTTATTTTGATATGAAAGGACTTCTTTTCGCATAACTGAAACAGAATGTCTACCAAATCTTTGCCATTCTTTTGCTAGCTGTCTACATTTTTTACGCTCATCATCAAGTAAGCAGCATAGATCTCTAAGTTCTTTAGCTTCTCGCTCAATTAAATGTTTAGACTCCTTTAAATTTCTTATTTCTTCTAAATAACTTTCCATATGTTTATTAAATTCTTTAATCAAGTTATTATGATCAATCATCAAGGCAAGTTTTTCATCTTCTACAAGTTTGAGTCGAGTACTCAAATAGTACGTCTCATCCTCATTAGATAAAAAAAAATCTTTAGGGTCATTCTCAAGATCTTTATAAAATGTTGATAAGTTATCAAGTTTTGTCTTTTCATCAGCATCATACAACTCTGAAGAAAGTGGCAAAATATTGTTCTCTAATTCATTTTCATTATTATGATGAACTACTTTATCTTTTTCTGATAACTGATTTTCATTTTGATCATTTATAAAAGTAACATTTTTAGAAGTCATTCTTTGTATGATACTCGAAGAAGAACTCGTGTGATATTTCTATGATAAGTCGAAGCGATAATATTTAAAGCACAATTATGCAATAAAATAATAAATTCTGGAAAAATTGTTGTCACATTGTCAAGAAGTTCATGTAAATAATTTCGACAATAATAGTTATGACTAAATGTTTTTTCACAAGAGCTTTATAATTGTGCAGGTTTCTAAATATTACTTTAGATTATACCTTCATTATATAGCTATTATATAATCAGTTTATAGTCCTATTTTACAAAAATAACACAAGCTTTGTTTTAACTTATCTATTAAAAACTCAAATTCTATGTGATATTAATATTTTTGATGGGTAAAAAACAAGGTTATGTTTAGTAAATATTACCATGCTTTTGTATGCACCAGCACACTAGTAATCATATAAAGAATTACAATTCATGAAAAATAATGTTGAGATTTTTCAGATAACTCGTGAATCAACATTGCATATGCAGTTTAATTTATTGCTACGAGTCACTTAAAAAGTGTAAAACAAAATACAACAATTCTTGTTGTTATAAGTGACGATATTTAAAACCTAATACACAAGTGCCTAATAAATTAGTACTTAACAGACTATAAGTAAATTTTATTTTATTATTTAAATTTAAATTTTTAAATTGTTTTCTTATAAGTTTTGCAATTACAGCCTCTCTTGATTAAGATAATTTCTGGTCAATTGATCAGGAATGGTCTTACACAAGACCATTGTTTCTAGGGTTCAACTCATTTTCGTGTTTTTTTTTAATTTTAGACAAATGTTATGTACTTAAAATACGACATAATTTATACACTTAATAATATAAAACAATTAAATTTATAGAACCATTTCTAAGGATCAAGGCTGATTTTAGATACTTTGTTTCACTATTTATTAATAAAGTAGTGTTTAACTTTTGAATGTCTGCTTGTTATTTAACCCATGATAGTTATTAAACCCGTGACCAACATAGAAAATGGCGTTTTTACACATTTTGCGGAGAAATTTTACCCAATAATATATTATATATCATTGTGTTTACCTTCAAGAAAAGTTAACGCAATTTAAATAGGAGGTCGTTCCCAAATTACGTCATGCAATATTTGACCCCTTCCTCCAACATCGTCACAACATCGTAAATCTTTATCAACAAGTCCCGTATCACTTCACAAAACCAATATCTCTTTCTCGACGTGACGTAATTTATTGATGAGCCCTAGGCGCAGAAGCAACTTTAAGCTGAGAAGTTTACTTCACACCTTAAATACTTTTCATTTTGATTTAAATAGACAAAATATATAGAAGCAGAGGTTGCAAACTCTTTTAAGTTTGCACACTTAAAAAAAAAAATTGTAAATGTTCAAGCTAACATTACTAGGCGAATAACATTACAAATTAAATATTTTTACGGGTCACCGGTTGACCCGTGACTATTTTTTAATTTATATTAACAGATACTAGAGTCATATTTTTATTTTTATTTCGTAATAGTAAATATAACAGCACAAAACGGTGGACTTATTTTTATTAAAAAATTTTAATTGTAAGCGGGGCCAGTTTTACCAACGTCGGGCCTGGGCTAAAATTTAGTATGGGACCCTTTGTCTTTCAGGATAATTTGTAATGCATTACCCAATGTAGTGATTTGATTAATGAAATAATTTTATTATCGATAAAATCAAATATTAAACGATACAGGAAATAGAATGCATTTCGCACGAGTATTACACTTTCAATAGGAATATTGTCAGTTTGTTAGATTTGAATAACTTCGACATTTTTTTGTCCCAAAAATAAATCGTATACTTGCTTTCCTAGCTTTTCTGTGAGCAAAGTCTAAAATATTATCAAAGTTTATTTCCCTTATGATGTTACTATCAATATTCTTAAAAGCCAGGTTAGGGAGCCGTTTTTGAAGCATTGAGTTACGCAGATTTTTTTGATCAATTTTCTTTTAGAAAACAATTTTTTCTTGAACAGTTGTTATGATCAGCATAAAGCTAATACGAAACACAATCACAACATTAGGAGCTCATCCTGCACACCTTTTTTGAGTATAATTGAATTCATAAAACTCTCCATGCCTACGTCCATTCAATCTTTATCAAAAAACACCTTTCAGCTTCCTTTTCTTCATATTCTTTAAAAATATTCACGTTTTGACATTTTGACATGACAAACTCCTTCAGTGGTTGGATGCTAGTATACAACCACTGGTATTCACTATGGTATTCAATTGCAATTTTGAACTTTAAAGTTTGTTAAAGGATTGTTATTTTTTATATCTGCTTTTTATAAAATGTCATGCTAAAATATTGCATATATTCTAGTTTCCAGATGCAGCGTGCACAAAGACATAGATTGCCTAGATTATCTTTCTTAATAGTGAATAGAAAAGTTTTTAGAGCATATCTCTAATCTGCAAATAGCTATTTACAAGAATTTTAATGGCACCTACTCTTTAACTATAACGCGTTGAACTGATTTTTATAGGTACACATGCACAAATGCTGTATTCTCATTTCCAAACTTTACACAACATCTCATAACGGCGTGTTAGACTGGAGTAAAAAACATATATCTCTTCAAAAATTTAGAAAAAACTCACAGCACTCGAGCAACTTACACTATTGAATCTATTTATATATCATCGTTTGTAAAATTCTATTCCTCGTTTTCATTTTCAAAGTTACATTTGACATTACTTTCTGTATAAAAGTTGCTAGCGTTAATTGTCAATATTGTGCTCCTGCATAACTGATGTCATTAACAACTTGTTTTATTTTCTTTGTTTTGATTTTTCCAACGCTTTGAATAAGTGTTCATATTTAAACAGTTGATATTATTTAAAATTTAATCAGCATAAATACCAACGCGTGCAATCTAAACAAACTTGAGTGTAATAATTTATTTTTTAGTGAGTATTCTTTTACATCAAAAAACCTATATCAAACCCACATCTGCGCAATGTATTTTTATCTGATTGTGATCTTCCAATTTAATGCTCCTCGGCGGTCCTCTGTGATAAGGAAGTAAGGACTTCTTGGGGCACCTAAATACAAAAATTTAAAAAAATAAATAAAAATCTTCATTTTGATGTCTGTTTTCTCATTGTCTGCACAAAGTTTATTTCCTCATTATCTGCATTGGAAATTTTATAATCTTCCACCACAGAACTTTTTAATTTTTTGATATTCATTTTCCTATACGCTTTGATATACATTTTCCTATACACAGGTATCTCTGGTTGCCAAAAGTCTCTTGAAAACTTTCTTCATAGTGTCAATTCATGAAAACTTCTGATAAAAACTCAAACAGTTTTGTTTACAAACATATTTTTTTTTGGTCTTTTCAAAACTTTGCCTTTTTTTCGGTTTTTCAAAAATTTGTTATTAAATTGCTTAGACGTTACGTGCAAAGATAACACCACTGCATAGATTTTGTGTTGGTGATCGCATTGCATACTTTAATATCTATCATTGTTATACTTAAATTGTATTTAACCAAAACATTTTTTTTATAGGAAAGATTGTTTATTATATATACTATATATATAGTATGTTAATGGCTGAAGTTTTTCGGCCTGTTAGTCAAAAAGTGCATTTCAGCTTTCTCAGTTTCCTTTGTAAATTATAATTCCAGAGATCTGAAAAAGAAAGTTGAAGATGGCTTCGGATTGTTCCATAAAATTATTTTTTCTCTCGTTTCTTGATTTACACCTATAATTTGTAACGGAAGAAGCAAAGTAAAAAACAAACTTGCATTTGTCGTATTTGAATCTTCAAAAGTCATTTGATAAATGCTTTGTTTGGAGGTTCAGTCATTGCTCCAAATTACAAATCAAAGTCATATTCAACATTTCTGATTGAATTTAGGGTGTTGTCTGGTGGGTAGCAACATTTTTTTCCTGTCAATGCAGCCTAATATGGTGAATAAAGTATATTTATGTCTTTGGCTTTTGCCTGATTACTCAAATGTTAGTAAGAATCTTAGTATGTTCTTATAAAAATGTTAGTAAGAAGTCGATTTCAAGTCAAGTAGAAGTGCTAGAACTTCATTCGTTTTATAAAAGGCTGGCAATTGTGACAAATACTAGTCTTTCGTGTATTTTGTTGTCTTGGATGGACTTAGGAGCGGAACATCTTTCGCATCTTCGTTTCACACCGTCTGAGTGCCCTGAACCTTGAAAACTCATTTGCGTAACAAACGATAATTCGTCCTGACCGAACTTCTTTCTCATTTCCTCTTTTCTTCTTCTTTTTGATTTATCAGATGTTGCCGGCGGCTCTGTTGATTTATTCACGTTTTGTATCAATCTGAAAATTTTCTGTTTATTAAACCAGCTTTCATTCTTTTATAGTTTATATTTTAAATAATTTTATAATTAAACTTTTATAATTAAATTAAAAAGAAATAAATTTATAGTTAAACTGCTACCTTATATTTGGTTCTATACTCTGTAAACAAAACAGTAATAGCTCTCGTGTCATCAGGAATTATAATTACCTACCCACACTTTTGCTTTATAAATACATTTAAATTACTATATAAACACTTTTAATACAATAAAATACAATTTTTATTTTAACTATTTACTTATGCATATTTATTTATATATGTATTTGCTTGTTTATTTATTTAATACTAAAAAGCGTAAAAAGCGATTTCATAAAGCACGTTCAATATCCGAGCCCCAAAAAACACGCAACTTTTATGCAACTTAATCATAAAGTTAGAAACTTTTTCTAATGATAATTTTATCTAAAAAAACTAACATATTAGTTTAAAATATGAAACCGTTATGTAATCATTTCCTGAAAATTGAATGATGGTATTAGTGGTGCTATTAATCACAATGTGTAGCAGAAACCGTTGCTTTCGTCCTATTTCTACTTGTAATTATTCCGGTCAAAATAGTCGAAAAAATAGTGGTAGGTTAGCAGTAATTCGCATAGAGATGAAAATTGGTGCAGACGTTGGTGACATTATTAAAAATAAAATATAAAAGTCCCCACCGATTCCACATCTGAAAAAAAAGTTATTTAAGGGCAATGGATAAAAACTTTTGTTTTTTTGCTAGCGCATTTTACTATTTACAGAAAAAAAAAACTTTCTTTGATCTTGGAAGAACAACTAGAACAACAAAATATTGTAAAGTTATAGGGGGTTTTATTTATTGTTTAGCTGTTCTAAAATAAATTTCACTTAATTAAAATTAGTTTCTTATAATAGTAATATTTAAGAGTATTATTTAGTATAACTTTTATTAATTAATTTTTTTAAATATAATTTTTTTAAAGCTATTTTTATGAACCCTTTTATAAAAAATAATTAACAAATATTCTTTTGTATGATTGTTTTAAACTAAATTTTCTTTTTCGAAAGAAGTTTTTAACGCTAAAAGTATTTCACGTTATGCTAAATTACGCGCGCTCAGCTTGTCTGGCTTTTCCAGTTATTACGTTTGGTTATTGTTAAATATTTCTCATAACGTTTTGTACTATTTAGTACTTTTTTAGAAATGACGCAACTACAGTATTGGCCATTAATAACAATCCAGCATGTTTTTTTTTTTTAGATATCATTAGATTGTTATTAAATCAATAATTGTTTGACTCTTTATAAATCTAAAATGTGTTCTTTTAAATAAATATAGATATTCATAAAAATGTTATTTGATGTGCTAATTATACTGCTTTTTTTTTAAACAAATATCTCATAGTATTTTAAACTTCCTTTAAAATTTCATTTTTCTTAGAATAAAAATTTGCACTTATTTGCAAGCTAATTATAATTATTTGAAAATTTTTATTTAAATTGTTATATTTTAATGTAATAGATTGTTAAATTTAAATGTAATAGATAAATGTGTATCTAATTAACTACAATACTTTAGCAATAAAACAATCAAATTGGCTGGAAAAATTTTTGATAATAAAACAAAATGTAAAACCTTAGTAATGAATAAAGAAAACATTTTAATGAGAGAAACTGCAAAACATTTTAACACAACACATGCCACTTTATAATCAGCCAATATTAAAGGTACAATTTAAAATCTTCCATATCCTGGAAGACTCAGCATTTCTAATAAAAGAAACGAACATTCACTTATTCGCATAATGAAAAAAAATAGAAGTTTATGATCCATTGATCTCAGTCGAAAACAAAAAAAAGCTTCTGTTGTTGTTGATGTGCTCAAACAATTAGAAGAGTACTACAAAAACAAAGTTACATGTAGCGAACTGCTTGCGAAAAACCACGTCTATTGATAAAACATAGAAAACGAAAAAATGTGGCACAATGTTCTTTTCAAAGATAAAATAAACGCTGAGTTTGATTTTAGAAAAAACCAAGTAATGCTGAGAAGAAAGCCACATGAAAAAATAGACCCAAATTGTTCTACGTATAGAACAAAACATGGTAGTGGTAGTATAGGCATCTAGGCCTGTATGAACTATAAAGGTATCGGTTGTTTTAAAATATTTAATGGAAGGCTTGAATCTCAAAGATATTTAAACATATTGGATAACTATTTAATGCCTTTTATTAAAATTTTCCCAAAAGATATGGGAATTTTCCAATAAGGTAATGCTCTATACTGCTATGATTTGCAAGTAATTGTTTGAAGAAAACAACATTAAAACCATGTTTTAACCTGCCAATAGTCCAGATCTCAATTACATAGAGAATTTGTGGTCTGGGTTAAACCAAAATCTTGGTAAAATTGAAATAAAAGATCTAGACCAACTGAAGAATTAGTAACAAAATTACTGAATAGTGCTCCAAAAGACATTACTCAAAATTTAGTGAACTCCATGCTGAAACATATTAGTTAATGCTTAAAGCAAAAGGATTGTCAACAAAATAATATATTTTTTTTTAAACTTTTTGTAAATATTTTTATATTAAGGTTTATTAATTTTGTATTTGTGGTTTGTTTATTTTGGCCACTTTTTTTTTTGATACAAAGAAACACTTGTTTTAATTTCAATATTTTATTTTTTTAGTTTTTTTAATTTTTATTTATTTTATAATAAATTTATATTGTGATTGTTTGATTTATTTCAATATAAAAAATCACTTTTAGTTTAAAAAATATTTAATTTCAAACTTAAATTCCTACTAAAATAACATGATGGATTGTTATTAAAAGTCAATACTGTATGTTTTATTTGTAGTATACTTTTAATAACAAGTGAAATAATTGTTTTTGATCGAAGTGAGAAGACTTTAATCCTTGAAAATCTAAAAAGTCAGAAGTCTGTGACAATTCATGTGCGGTACCGTAAAGTGTATACTCGGAAGAGTACTATTGCAGCATTTAAAAGACAGCAACATATGGATCAAGCGGTACATCCAAAATTAATCTACCTCAAACCAATTCTCGCGTGTGTAAATCCAATTTTTGTTTCAAAAAATGTTGTTTATTTTGCGTCGATGAAGTGAATGTAGATGCTGAAAAAAAGAAAGAGCAAAATGTTCGGCGTAAAATTTAGTTGTTACCCTGGAATCGGTTCTGTAGGTTGGTCGAAGTCGGTCTGATGACGTAGCAAAAAATGTTAGTGCACGCATTGGGTATGAATATAATTTTGTAGGTTCTGAGGCTAGGTACCATAACAGTTGTTATAATTCCTTCTTGAGACCAACCACTGGAGGTAAAATCGGTCGTCCTCAAGATGAATCTACGAATGATTCGATGGAAGAAATATTTAGATACATAGAAAATAGTGATGATTGTCAGTTTTTATTGGAAGAATTAAAAGGTATTTGCAAAAATCTAGATTTAGATTCAAAACAATTAAAATAGATTGAAGTTAAAGTATGGTAATAAAACTATTATCACTGAAAATACGGATAGATTAACTTTGTTTTTTTGACAACCATTGCAATATTCTTAACAATGCTTGGTATAAGAAAAAAAGCCAAAATAAAGAAGAAGAATGGTTTCGTATCTTAAAAACTGCGACAGCAATCATTTGAAAGGATGTTTGATCATTAGTTTTAGGCAATACCAATTATCCCCCGCTAAGTTGAATGTTCGAAAATATTACCAGCGATATTCCGGAGTCATTGACTTTTTTTTGGAGCAAATAATTCAAACTGATCTAAATGATTTAAATTAGAACATCTAAAACGTGTGTGTACATATATCAGCCACAGTAATATGTCTGCTGTTAGGCCTAGATCTTTTTAATCAAAATTACAACTAGGTCTTGCAGTATTTCTTTAACGGTTTGGTTCAAAATGCTTTATACAAATCTTTTGGTTTATGCGCATTCTACAATGACACTGTGATGTATGAGGCATTATCAGTTCTACATCATCTACCTTTTATCTTACCACCACAAACTGGCACATTTATTCAGTATGTAGCAGACAATGATGATATAAATGTAAAGACTTTAAACGCTAAAGACACGCTTCACAAAATAGGTATCATTCAAATTGTTAGCCCGAAAAGTTCAGTTACATAAGAAGATCAAAATAAAGGAAGCCTCATCATCAAAAAAAATCCGCAGCAAAAGTTCATGTGTCAATACAAACCTATCAAATGGATTATGTAGTTGGTTATAGTAAAATAAATATTACAATACTTCCCTTATAAAAGTGAAGCATCAGTATCTTTATTTCAAAAAGTAGACATGATATGGTTCTATGGTAAAATCAAGAATTTATCATTAGCCGGTTGGAATGGTTTGTCGAAGATTTAACAAGCAATATGATAAGTTTTTCTGAATCCAAAATTTTATTTTTACCATTTCACTATTTTACTTTTTTTCACTACCATTTTACTACTTTACTTTTTGCTTTACAAAATGAAAGGAATTATGGCCACAAAGTATTAAATGATCCTTACCCAGTAGATAAAGAAATTATATCTATTACCAATGGAGTCGTTGGTGATAATAAAACTAACTGTCATAAAGCTCGTGAAATTGGAATTGCTTCTGTGTCTAAAATGGCCGGGGAAACATTTAATATCAAACTAAAATGCACTGATAAAATATTTTCTCTTTTAACCATGAGTAACACGATAAAGATTTATGATGAGAAAGTACCTGTAGATCCAGTATTGTTATTTCAACGCCTGAGTATTACTTAGACATTTGTTGATGAAATTGAAAAACATTTTTAAATCTGAATTAGCTCCCTATCCATTATCACTGTTTGATGAAACTGAAATGAAAAAAACAAAAAAATCAGCTATTACAATTGCTTTGAATCAGTGAACATTAAAATCGACAACACAAATGTCAGTTACATTATCAATGGAGGATATTTATTACAATGTACATTCAATATGTACATTGTACATACTGAATGTATTTATCAAAAATAACATTGAACGTTTCTTCTCAATTGGGATTTGATGACTAAAATGACAATGTACATTCAGTATAGGAGTAGTATCAAATCCCTATACATGTACATTCAGTATACATCCTGATAGTGTATACATACTAATGACTCCCTATAGGAGTATTTGAAATTTATACTGATTATAAGAATAATGTTAAAGTTGCAGAACATCTTCATCTTATGATGTCATTTTTGATCAATTTTTGACAGTTCCAACAAGCCAAAAGCAACTCCTTGCAATACTCAAAACAGGTCTTGCTTCATTTAAATGTTATGCAAAAAGTTAACAGCTGAAAATATTATAGTGAAGCAAGCTGATAATTAAGCTTATTTAAACCCTAACTTATCCAAAATTTCAATATCATATCTTATTTTTACATGCAATAACTGGCTGCAATAGTACACCAGCATTTTTCAGAAGGGGTAAAACAACGGTATTTAAATTATTTGAAAAACATGGTTCAACTAAATGTACCAAAGTGTTTCAAACGATTGACTCTAATCCACAAGACATCATAAAAAACGTGATTTATTTTCTTCTAAGAGAGTGCAATTATCTTGTCTTCCTCCAATATCTGTTTCGGTTTATTGTGTTTACCAGTATCCCAGCTAGCACACTAACATTGGGCCAACGTATGTAAAACCATCGCGAACGTCGGCTCTTTTTTTCAATGATCCAATTTCATTTGGTTAACAATAAAATTATTACCGACGGAACTAAAAACATCTGGGAAATTTACATTTGTCCAAAGTATGTAAAAATATCACAAAAAGTTGATTGTTTTTACGATCTAAACCCAATGTTGATCCAATGTATATATCTCGGCATTGATTCAATGTATATAAATCAACGTTTTTCCAATGTTTGTAAAAACATTGCAAAAAGTTGATTGTTTTTACTATCTAAACCCAACGTGGATCCAATGTATATATTTCGACGTTGATTTAATGTACATAAAACAACATTGATCCAATGTATGTAAACACGTCGCAAAAAATTGATTATTTTTACGAACTAAACCCAACGTTGCTCCAATGTATGCGACCAAACATTGCTATTGTGAAATTATACAACTTCAATAAAATCTTCCGTAAATATTAAAATATCAAACCACAATCAACACAAACATGATTTTTGTTCCAATAATCAATCGTTGAAAAATTTAGTAAAAATTGAATTCCGATTAATATTGAATACAACGTTTATCAATTAAGTTCCAACATTGAATCAACTTAAATACAATGTTGTGCCATCTTTAATTACAACGTCGGGTCGACGTACAAATTAAAACGTTGAATCAACGTAGAAATAATAACCATTTTCCGACTTTAAAGAAACGTTTTATCAATATTGGTTTTTAGTTGTTGGCGACGTCGCATTTGTAACCATAATGATATAAGAACAACGTTGGCAGCCGATGTTAGACCAACGAAACGTGCGACATTGTTCTAATGTTTTAACAACGTATGTGTGCTAGCTGGGATGTACTAGTTATCGAGGCCAGTCTTGCTCTGTGTTGAATCAATTTCAACAATTTTGAATCAATTTCAGCAAATGAAGATTTTAATGATATTTATGATGAGGCAGCTAATGCACCTTTTTCACATTTCCAGCTAGAAAAAAAAAGAAGAAGTGTAAGAAAAAGAAGACGAAGAAAAAGAAAAAGTAGAATAAGAAAAAAGCGAAGAAGGTATAGCATACTAGTATATATAATAATATATAGTAATAATACTAATATATAATAAATAAAACATAATATACAGATTATGTTGAATAAGACTTCATCAATTTTAAGGTTTGCAATCTCAGGAATATTGATTCTTAGTAAAAAAAGTATAAAGACAATTTTTGGTAAATAACTTTATGATCCAAAACTTTTGCTTATTCTATTTTTATTTTTTTTTTGGATAAAACTTATCGTTTACCAAAAAAATATAAAAAACTATTTTTTTCATCCTCTGACTTTGAAAATTAATAAATTTCAATAGTTCTAGGCATTGATTATAATTAATATTGAACAAATGTATCTCATAAATTTTTTTTTTTTAATTTGTCTAGACGTCTTAATCACAACATGGCTCAAAATCGATGTTGTTACTAGTTAGTGAACTTGATTGTTAAATTACAAAAATAACACTAAATACTTGCATACATAGTGAAACGTTTTTAACTTAAATTAACTCAAAGACTACTTAAGAGTCTGCTCACTGCTTGAGAATTTAGATCACCCAAAATATATTTAGCTAATGAAGAAAATTTTAATTCCACCTCAATAAATCGACCTTTGGTTCCGCTTTTTAAAGACTGTCTTTGGCTTATCTAATGAGCAAAACTGTGTCTCAATTTAGCCCTGAATTGTGTTAAAATCAAAATATGTATTTGTGAATAAAAAGTTAAAAAGTAACATTTTAAAATTTACAATTATATATAGCAGGTTATATTAGAGTTAATTAAATAAACCAAAATAAATTAAATAATGTAAAATTAATTAAATTAAAAAAAAAAAATGTAATGCATAAAGTTAAACAAAGCTTTGCATGTTGCTTGTTGTTATTTATTTATTTTAATTTTTTTATTTTTTTTGAATTTCAATTTTTCTCCTACATTAAAAATGTTTGATCACGGTTGATTGTTGTTAAATATTTCTACTTTTAATTTTTGTTTATTCAAGCTTTAACTTTAAGTTATGTTATAGTCATTACTTTGTAATGATTGGTTGTCAAATATATAACTGTTTTGAGAAACAAAATCGAAAACCTATTTTACGTACTATGCCAGTAGATTAGAAAATTACGCTATACTGAAGAATCACCATTTGCAAAGAAGAATTTATCTGTGTTGTTTCTAAAGCAAATTAACTCATTAGAATTGTTTTCAAGTTCAATAGGATGATTAGCTAGTTCAGGGGTAACTTTATTAAATTTTTTATTTATAACATTTCGTGCATCCTTTGTTTGTGTTTTTGTAGCAACTGATTTTGTCTTGACATCAAAGGTTTTTTGAGCAACTTTTTTATTTAGCTCTTTTGGTTGTTTTTGCATTTTCACATTGAGTGAACTTCCAGGTTTTAATATAGACTTGGAATCATCATGATTTTCAGCTTCAAATGAAATATCTATTAAGTTACTTTTTGATCCTACCCAGTTGTTCAAAATGACTTCTTTAACTTTATATCGGTCTTTCTGAATCTAAAAAATAGTTTTAAAACACAACATAAGTAAATATAAAAATATAACGCTGTTGTTGCAATCAATGTATTTGTCTGTGTATTACTGGTAATAATGTTTTTACTTATTTTACGTTTGTCAAAAAGTAAACAGCTTAAAGTTGGTGTGTGTCCACAGTTTTTTCAAAAATAATTTGACACAGGCGTTTTTCATATTTTATTAAAAAAAAGTAAACAAACAAGTCTTAACTATAAATGATCCATTAATGTCTAGACTATTTGGCAACTTGTATGCAAAGAATGGAGAGTATAAGAAAAATTAGAATTTTTTTATAGGATTTTTTAGTTGAGCACAAAAGACCTATACAATACAAGATACGTCCCACCACACTGGAAGCATGTTTTTGGATGAAGTTCAGGTTTTGAAGTCGGTATTGACTTTTTAGAAAAGGTGTGAGCAAAAGAAAATTTTGCACACACCTAATAAATTTGTTAATAATATAATATTAAAATTATCTATAACAATATTATTAGTGTATTTTTTTTTTTAATTTTTTTTTTATGAAACATTTCAACTTTAATTTTTTCCAATTTCTCTCTAAAAAAAGTTTTAAAAAATTACTTATTTACATTATATATAGGCTACATCGTGTGAAAAATGCAACCTTTTAACTGAGCATATTAAATGAATAAAAAAAAAGATAGAAACTAAATAACAAAGCAAAATAAAACTTATAATAAATAGAAATGGGCTTATACCTTTTTTGTTATGTCAACAGATAATTTTAAAGTATATTTCATTTTATCTAGTTCTTCAGGAAAAATTGCAAGAGCTTTAAGCAATCCATCTACATTAATACTATGTACAATACCATAGGATGTAGATTTTACTTCACAAGTTGATTTCTCTGGTTTAGAAACAAGTCTTTGTCCAAACGAGTCGCCAGGTCCTGAAAATTTTTAATACTTATGTTATCTATATTATTTCATACATTTTGTTATAAATAAATTTCCTTATTTAATATTTAATATAAAAAAGCATGGACCGAGTTCCATCCTTTGTGTGGTTTGTCTATTATTGTATAATAATATTGATGCAATGTTTTCTCTAAACCTTAGATTCTTATCATCTAGCTGTTTGCAATCTCTGAATCTTAGATTCTTATCGTCAAACTGTTTGGAATCTCTGAATCTTAGATTCTTATCGTCAAGCTGTTTGCAATTTCTGAACCTTAGATTCTTATAGTCAGTTTTCTTATCTTAATATAAAACCTTATTTTTACAAAACTTAAAAACAAAATTTTAAATTTTTTCCAAAAACAAACTTAATTGTTTTCTTTCTTCAGTTTACCAAAATGAAAATTTAAGCGTTATTTTTTATTTCAAATTAGAAAATTAAAAAAAATATTCAAAATTACGTTTACTAGTGTTCAATAACAAGTGTTAAATTATTTTACCAATGAGACCAATGAGTTCTTCGTTGCAGTTAACTTCAAAAGCTCCCGAAATCACAAAGTAAATTGAGTCTACCATTTCACAATAGGAAACAAGTATGTCGCCAGGGGGTGTTCTTAAGACCCAAAAATACCGAGAGACTGACCGCTGAGCTTCTTTAGACATGTTTTTAAAACATGTTTCTTTCTCAAAAACTTTTTTATGAATGCATAAACAGAGATCAGATTGCAGGTCGCGTGGATACCTGTTCATTATCTAAAAGAAAGATAAAAGAAAATTTTAGAAAATTAAAAAAAAATGTTTTTTTAAAAGCCTAATAATTTTGAATCTAAATACTTTTTCTTGGTTTACTCCTTTTGTTACAGTCCAAGTCGCTATAAAGTAATCTTTAAGCCGAGACCCTATGCTATTTGGGACTTTATATGTCTTAATAAAATGTTTTATTGCATTCAATTGTGCTGAATATTCATTTGTTGCATGGTAAAGTTGTGCAATGATATTATTCACTTTTCCAAATATAAATGCATACAGCACACCTAAAAACATAAAGTACAAGACACATTCTAAACATGGTTGGTTTATTTTTGCGTTTATTTTTTAATATATATTCATTTATTAAATTACGTTTGTAAGGAATAATAGATTACTTTCAGACGTTTTTAATATTTAAAAACAAATCTGCAATAAATTTATACAAATGCAATATATTTGCATAGGTGCGTGTTTTTCCTGTTAAACATCTAAAAAACATTTTCAGGATATATTTTAAGCACTTGTAAAATATTTTTGTTCAAGATTTTATATTTATACTACGTATTTGTACTGATGTCAAATTAACAAAAGTTTTATGTAGAGCGGAAACACCAATTTTAGGTAGAGTAAAAACACCAATTTTAGGTAGAGTAGAAACACCAATTTTAGGTAGAGTGTAAACACCAATTTTTGGTTCCAGTGGGAACAGACTTAAAAAAGACGTCTTTTAAACGTCGTATACACATTTTGGACGTCTTTTGAACGTCTTTTGAACGTTTTGGACGTCTTTTGAACGTTCAAAAGACGTCTTTTTTTTTGTCTGGTCCCCACTGGGCAATTTTAGGTAGAGGGGGAAACACCAAATTTAAAAATAAAAATTAAGATTAAGATCTGTAAACTTTTGAAAATTAAAAATTTTTCATTCTTAAGCCAAAATAAAAAATTTAAAATAATTTTTTTTTATTTTTATCAATTATTAAACATTAACTTTAATCAATGTAAAATTAATATCTTTATTACTCATTATTTAGTTCAAATCTAATGAACTTTGAAATCTTTTCTTTAACATTAACCTAATGTTTAATACGTTAATCAAAAACTAGAAAATCTAAACGAATGGTTTAAGGCTAACAAACTCTCGCTAAACGTAGAAAAAAGCAAATTTATTCTATTTAAAAAACCTTTTGATTCAGATACCCCCTCCCCTAAAAACCTCCGAAACTGTTAATCTACAAAACTAAACTTAAAAGAACTCAATCAACATTTTAAGTATAATTTTTAATGAAACTGTTAGCTGAAGTAATCATATCAAAAAAATGGAAAAGAAAATATCTAAAATTGTTGGGGTTATGTATAAATCAAAGCATCTTCCTAATACAACTTGTTTAAAAAATATTTATTTCTCTTTTATTCACAGCTATTACTGTAACATAAGCTGGGCGAGTTAAACAAGTTAAACACAATTTACAAAAAAAAACATGCATATTGCTTAATATTAAACCCAAAAAAATACACCAGTGTTAAACCTTTACTAAGAGAACTTGGAGTGCTTAACGTCTTCGAAATTAATACTCTTTTATACATACTACTTTTTATGTTTAAGTTATAGAATCTCATACTACCAAACACTTTCCAATATCAATTTAGTTCTATAGGCCATAAATACTAAATACTCAATTAACAACTTTGTCACACCTAAAACTTTATTAAAACAAGCTGAATTCTCTATATCTTATCGAGGGCCACAATTGTGAAACTCGATTCTTACAAGTAATATAAAGACTATAACTTCCAATCTACATTTTAAACGTGCAACAAAACAACACATATTCAATTTTGATTATAAACAATTACTAACTTTTAAAACCTTTATTCAACTTTAATTATTTAATATATTGACACAATATGTTTATATTTTTATTTTTCAAGTGATTGGATTACAAGCTATGTTACTATATTGACGTAAAAAAGAAATTAAATTAAATAAAAAAAAACGTTTATGCATATGTAACGGGTGACAACTAAAAAACAAGACTGGATTTAAAGACACATATCTATTTAGAGAAATAAGATAAAACAAAAAGGAAAAATGTTCTATATTTTATTCTAGTTTTTAAATATATAATCAGTTGTTCTCAATTAAACCATTTCTTCTAACTTTATCAACTAGGCCTGGTATAGACTGAGCTAGTCTCCGTATGAGCTCAGTATCAATTTTATTAAGGCAATACTTGATTCTAGAACGTAATTTTTTAAACTTTTCTGCATGCCAATTATTCTTGTAGACAAGGTCTTTCAAAATACTTCAAAAAATTTTGATAGGGCGACATTCTGGCAAGTTTGCAGGGTTATCCGCTTTTTCAACATAATGCACGTTTTCCTTGTTTAGGTACATGATTATTGTTTTTGCATAGTGAGATGATGCTAAATCTGGCCAGAATACATATGCACCATCTGAATGATACTTATTGATGAATGAATAAGTCTCTTCTTAATACATTTGTTTAAATAGATTTTTTGATTTACAACAAGTCCACTTGGTACAAAATAAAGTTGAGAAATTCCATTTTTAGAAAAAGCAATCCATAGAAGTAAATTCTGTGGAAAATTTATGTTTACTTGGTATTTAACTGTAGATGCAGTAGATTTTACATCACTAGTAAAAAGTATATCATTTCCATTGATACTGGAGTGATTTAACGTGAAATAAGACTCATCGTTAATGATTGGTTTACGATTTTTGAATTTCTGACACAATCGACTGAACTTAGTTCTAGGTACTGCTTTTTGCTGGTCAGATCTTTTTGGAATCGTCATTTTTTTCTTGATTTAATATTTGTTCTTTTTTTTAATTTTTTACTAATGTGTTGCTGAGTACATTTGAACTTTTTAGCTGCCAGTCGTTGAGAAACTCCATCTTTATGGTCAAACATGAGTTTAACCCTTTTAATGTTTGTCCTGGTCATTTTTTTTAGCTTTCACTCCACTTCCTTGAACTCTTTGGTACCTAGATTCACTTTCAACACGTTTAATTATCTTGTAGATAGTACTTTTAGGTATATTCTCAACTTTAAAGTGGTCATAAGTGAACTTTTTACAAGCATTTTTTTAATTTAAATAAAATTCATACACACGTTTTCTAATCTCTTCTTGTTTTGAATTTTATTTAATACTCATTTTTTTATAAAAAATAAAAACACATAAAATATTTACAAACTAGAATAAAAATACCTTCTAAAACAGTTTTCCTATTTTTTAAATCTTATTCCTTTAAGGAGATATGTGTCTTTAAACCCAGTCTCGTTTTTTAGTTGTCACCCGTTATTATACAAAAGATTAAATCTAAATTTGTAACAATGGGACTTGATGATAAGACCATGTTTTCTGCCAGCTCCATTCAGAATTTTTCAAAATTTATAATGTTATGTTGTAAAAATATTGTAACATTGAATAAAACTAAATGCAATATTAAAGTGCTTTTTAAAATTATATATTTTTTCGATATTTGTGCTTTTCACGTTAATTATTAGCTTTTCAAATCTTCGAACTATTTATCTATTTAGTAAGGCATAATTAAGGTAGCTATACTAAAAAGAATCAAAAAAATTGATTTTTCAAAAATTACATATTCTTAAAAGATTTTGACACTGGTGCCAGTAATTGTTTCATCTTTAATTTCCTGAATAAGTCGTGATTTTTTAAAATAAATATTATGTTTACATATATTACTTATAGAAAAACTATTTTCCTTGTGTTTTACTTTATTTATATCGTGTTTTTTTTGTTATAGGAAAGAATAAATATGATTCAAATTTAAGAGGAAAAGCAGGTGAGAACAAGATATTTAAAAGATATATTGAGAGGAAACCAATTTTCCTCAGCATCAACATTCTGCATTTCAAATGGTTTGACTTTTCAATCGGAAATCACTAATTCAACTCAATCAAAAATCTTGACATTAACATCTTCAAAAAATCACATAGCAGTAATAATAGTAATAGTAAAAAGTTATTAATTTTAATGAATTTTCTTCATACTTTAACCTTTTTGACACAGACATAATAAAATCAGTTGTTACTTTGATTGGTCATGGTCACACAATGTCATAATGTCATGGTCACACAATGTCATAATGTCATAACAATTCAATTAAAAAATCTAAACTAGTTTATTAAAAAAGCGACCGAGATTGATATTTGATTTTGACTCGTGCCCTTCAGGGCACCAGTCAAAATCAAATACTATCTTCATTGCCATTTTAAATTTTAAAACTTATTTATTAAATAACAAACAAATTTAAAATTAACAAATAAAACACAACTTTAATCAGAAAAAGAAATAAAATGTTCATAAAAATGTCAAGAGTTGATATTGATGATCGATTCAGAAGCTTCTATCATTTTTGGTTTAACACCGTCAACTTTGCAGGATTGCTTGCTACAAACTGACTTTAAAACATCATTGCAAATAGGGCACTGCCTGTAGCTAAATACACAACACCTTCCTTTACATTGAAATTGATCTTTACATTTGATAAATTGTTCTTTTATTAATGCACGATTATTTTGATTCACTTGTTTCTTCTCGTCTTTTTTCTTTTTCTTGTTTTCTTTTTCAGCTACCGCTTCTAAGACCTTTTTCCCCTCAATTGATCAATGTTGTTGAGTTACTTTTATGGCTTTTTTTAGAGGTATCTTTTGGGGTAACTTTGAATATGGTAACAAATCCGAAACATCTTTAAGAGGTAATGGAGATTCAGTAAGATCATAGATAACTCTATATGCATTTTTAAGTTTTTTTCTGTAATATTCACAAGAGCCTGTTTTAACATTATGAGGGGATGAAACAACTGGGACTTTTTGTACAGAGCATCGTTTTGGGGTCTGAGAAGACTGAATAGTTGCTATACATTTTGCTGCTTGTTCAAATTTATCATTTTACATCCAATTAACAATTAGATCTGACTCTGCAATACCAACCGCTTTAACAGCTTTGATTAAAGATTCTTTTGTTGTCCATGATGAACATATCTCTCCTAATATTTACATAAACCCAGAACAATCAATTGGCATCATACTAGAAAACAGTTTAGATTTATATTGAAGATAATGATGGTGTAAACTATGATTTACTTGATCCAACATTTATGTTACACCTTTTGTATCTGGCGGACCAATAAAATGACGAATTTATTTTTCACAGCAATAATAAAGGACGCTTACGTCAAACCTTGAAGAGTGACCATCTGTTAGTACCACCACAGGTCTTTCTACATTTTCCTCTGTTAACTTGCTATCAAAGAATTTATAGAAATCGAGTAGAGAACTGTGATCTTGTACTCCATGATCTGTAGTTGATATAAGCAAATTTAGCATCTTTTCTACAGTGGATTTTGGTGCCATTTTGCAAGTTATTTTTTTTCCTGATAATATTACATGAGAAATAACTGCATATCCAGCACAAGACCTGTCAACTCCAAAGTTTACAAACTGTGGAGTTTCATCATGATTAAATATGCGTTTAGTATCTATTATACCGTACCACACTCCTTCTGAAGTTTTTTCACTGTTCTTCATTATACCTGCAATTTTAAGTTCTTCGGCTAGTTCATTTAAATGACTTTCACCCATTTCTCTAGAGCAGTTTATAGCACGGTTCATAGAAACTCTCCCTTGCCTCTTTTAAGTTACACTGGGGTGCTTTGTCATGAATCTTGACCAGAAGAAACGTGATAGTTTATTTGTGAGTACTGCTTTTTCTGCATTAGGCGAAAGCCTACAGTATAAACGATGGTTTTTATTAGCATGCATACGATGCTTTATTATATTTAAAATGACTGTGGACAGTTTCTTTTTTTTGTAATACCTTATAGACATCTGTTTTATTTTTTGCATACAATGCTACTGCATTCTCTTCATCTTTTATCAAAATTGAAAGATGGTTTTTATTTTCACTAATTTTAGCACCATCTAAAATGCGATTTATAGTTCTAGGATCAACATTATAACCACCTTGTTTAACAGATTTGTAGTCTTGACAGTTGTTTTTTTTTGCAACAATCCACAGCATTTGCTAAAATGTTTTCATTTAATTCTATTTCGTTTCTGTAAGAAGCTGCTTGGTATTTTGTTTTAAATCTTAACCTAAGATTAAACTTTGGTCTCATTTTAATATACTTTAACTGTAAAAACAAAATTAAAAAGCATTATGAATAATTTAAAATATAACTTCTAAGTTGTTTGAAAAATCTTATCTGCATTTTAAGGTAAAAAAAATCTACATTATGAAGTACAGCTGAAAATCTGAAAGTTATTAATACAATCTATTTACTTGTATTTAACATAACCAATTAAGAAATTATAACACAAAATTTCAAAAGAAATAAAAAGTTTGTTTTAAAGTTATTGCCATAAAATATAACCTACATTTATAGGTTCACATGGTATAATAGGCCTTATTTTTTGGAGCTATTGCTGTTTCATTAAAGAGTGTAAATGTAACAATTACTCAAGGGAATTTAAATGACTATTAGGTATGTTTATATTCTAAAGATTAGCTTTCAGCTATTGTGACAAATATTTTTATGACTATTCAAAAAATCACCTACATTTTAAGGTACAAAACCTGTAAACCTTTTAGTAAAAAAATCTCTAAATTAAATTTAATGATTTTTTCCTGCCAAAAATATTTTTCTATTAAAAAGTATAAACTATTTTTCTAAAATTCGGAAAACTAACATAAGACAATTAAAAGAAAATTAAATAATGATTTATTCTCACAACCAAGAACCATTGCAATTATTGTAAACATTTTTTCTGTTAAGGTACTTGCATCATTTCCCGAGTTTCCAAATCCGCATGTTGACAAAATTGTTACGACAAAGTATAAAGCTGTAATATAGCAATCTAGAATGGGTGGACCTTTTCCGTCAGCAATTAATGTTGTAGCATTCGCACCACTATATGAATACTCTATTGACATTAGATAACTTAACCATCCATGACTATTTTGTTTTACAACAACATCAATTTGAAATCCAATCAGGTACCTAGAAAAGTTTATAACAACAAATATTACCTTTCACAAAGGTAAGAAATTGTCAACAGTCAAAAAATGTTTCTTAAAATATTTTTGTACTAGCATTTTGGTTTTTATATGGATATGACGAACCAAAGTTTTTAAAAATATTTATGCAATCTATCTATATTAATACTGTGTACAATTTTAAAAATAAATCAAATTAGATTAAATGAGTCTTTTAACCTCTGGTTAGTAATTTTTCACACTAAAACATTTTTTGAGCGTAAAATATGCAAATGTATTTTAATTTAATCAAACTACTAACTGCAAGGGAATATAATATAAATAGAAATACGCCCTAAATTTATTTTATATCAAGAACAAATTAGATAATACATCTTTCTTTTAAACTGAGTTACAAATATTGACTTGGTTATTCACTATTAACATTTAGTGGTGTCTTGACCAATACGCAGTAGTTAATTTCATTAGTTTTTGGAGTACTCTAGATCAGGGGTGACCTTTAAGGAAATAATGTGTGTGTATTAAGGGAGGCGGTGAAGGGGAAGGGTGGGGGAGGGAAATCTTATTTTTTAATTAAACTTTAAAAAGAAAATGAATGTATCTATAAGAAAACAAGCAAAAAAAAAAATATGGCGCTAATTTAGAAGTAACGTTAATGTTTTCCAAAGTAAGATATTCTGGTGTCTTTTCTTATTCCATTTATAAAATCTTTTACTATGGCTTTTGCAACAATTTCGGCGGTGTTTAATTTATAAAGTTGAAGAAGTTAGAAATGATTCAATTGCTTTTGATTTGAGATTATGTGAAAATGTCTGCGAAGGAAGCAGTCGTGAAGTGAATTGCTATTATAAACACAATATTTAAAAAATAATTTAAAACGCCTTTTTAACCTTATATCTGATATATGAAATTTAAATAATTTTAGTGATGAAGCAATTGAGCATGTACTTTAACGGATTGCTTATGTCTAGAGACTTGCTCTGCAGCTGTAAATACGCCAGGCAAAGCTCGAAATATAGTTGGAACGATAGTGAATTTTCAAGCAAACTTTCTGCTTTAGCTGTTTGGATTATTTGGTTCAGAAACTTTTTTAAGTTCTGAAAAAATTTGTCAGAATTGAGCCATATAATTGCGACGAAACGACTTTGTCCAACTCATTTCGTCACAATCCTCGTGACTAAACGAGTTGGACAAAAAAGCATTTAAAGTAATTTAATTGTCATCCTCGTCAAGTATATCAAATAGTAATTTTCAAAATCTTACCAGTCTCTTGAACAATCTCTAAATAAATGAAATTATACAATTGGTAGCACAACTCTTGTCCAGGGCCGTCCCGAGGGTGCAGGCAATGAGAATTTGTTGTTGGCAGTCAGCAAATGTTAGCCAACAAAAACCTTTTTTTTTAAAAGAAATCTTAGTCAGTAAAAATTTTTTTGGCCTTAGTTGGCAAAACTTAAATACGTCAACCCCCTTCCTCCTTAAGATCTCTTCGGGACGGCTCTGCTTTTTTTCCTCGTTCATATATCTAACTAGTTTACAAATATCTTGAAGAACAAGGTTGCTTTATAATGTATAAAAACCGCTTCATTGACATAATCTTTAAATAGTTTGGCAACACAACTTAGATTTTCTGGCTTTGAAGCACAACTTAGATGTTCTGAAATCGTAACTTTTTCAACGCACCATTTTTCTTGTCTAGACCACATCTTATTAAATCATCAAAAAATACTTAAAAAAGCAACTTACTGCCGGTGGCTTCAACTGCATAGAGACAAAAAAAATCTTCGTGTTTTTCAAAATTTACAGATCGATCACAAGACATTGTTCAATATCGGAAATGTTTCGAGTTTTATCACATATTATAGCAAAAGTATTTCTCGATTTAATAGCGCTAGGTACATTTCTTAACACATGCTTTGTCATTAGTTCTATGATATTGTTAACAATATTATGAGGCACTTACTATTTGACAGCCAGCTTAATAGAGGTGAATAGTCTTCATTCCTTATTAAAAGTAACTGATTAAGATTGCCTTCAATTTCGTCATAACGTCAAATAGCTAAGCCTTGTCAAGTGACACATTTTCATGTAGAGATTTTTTTTTTTTGGTTCTGGGGTAGAACAATAACCACTGCTCCACAACTGCGTGGTTACACTAACTAGGTACTCATTACACTAACCACTGCTCCACATGATGCATGATTACACTAACCACTGCTCCACATGATGCATGATTACACTAACTAGGCACTCATAATGTGAGCATTATGAGTGTAAAATTGCTCATCACAAATTTCAATTATTATTTGATTTTTTAATCTGATGTACGTAGTGTTTCAATTATTATTTGGTTTTTTAATCTGATGCACGTAGTATCATTAACTTTTCCTGTCTCCTATGAAATAATAATAAATTGGGTTTTTGCAATCTTTCTACATCCCTTTTCCAAATGTCATAACCGATTATCAAAAAGTATTTGTTCACAACATTTCAAAAAAGATACCAGTTTTTTAAGCGCTAGTACAAATATACTAAAATAATAAATAACACAGATGAATCCAAGGGTAATCTATAATTCATTGAAAGATCTAAATTGTTTGCCATGAATTTTTCGGTTGCTTCAATATCGGCAGAATTTAGTTTTTCTGAAACCGCTGAAGCACTCATGTTCCGCCACTCTTGTTCTAGATGGCTCATATTATGTTTGTAAGTGACTGTTTTCAATAGCAGAATAAAATCTTCATGAACTAATTTTGATGCTTGCTTACTGCAATATCAAAATCTTTTGATAATCTTTTTTGTTAAGTTGTAGGAAGATTTTGCTGAATAATGCCATGCATTTTTTTCTGATTGTCGATAAACTCGGGTATGTTTATAACAACAGCATGAGCTTTAGGTGTCACCAACATTCTGATAATTTTGTATTTCTCTCAGTTTCAAAGCATAAAAATGTCTCTCAGTTTCAAAGCATATATGTCTAATTGCATTGAATATAACAAATGCAACAACAAGTTTTTTTAATCCTAAGTTCAATTTTCAAACATTCATCTTGAAAAAAAATTTTTTAAAATACGCATAAAAAATGATTCAGAAATAACCAAGTAGCTTGTTAGTATCATTAGTTAATATTATCAGTTTGTAAAACTCTATTTTATTATTGGAATTTATCGTATTTTATTGTAATTATGTATTAACTTGTTCTATATAATGAGTATTTGTAATTTATTTAATGAGAAACTTGTAAAAATACTTTACGCTTGATATAACGGCTTGATGACAAGAATTCTACCTTCTACTTGCTCCTGTTGCTCTTAAGTTTTATTTAAATTTTGTTGATGAAATTTTTAAAACAAAAAGATTGTAAAATGTTTATAAATGACGAAATAAAAAACAGTAATAAGATCTTGCTAGTATCAGTCATCAGTTAGTTTTTGTTAGTATAAAAGCATCAATTTGTTTTTGTTAGCATAAGGCATCAGTTTGATTACACTTGAGTCTTGAAAGACTTGAGTTATTTTGGCTATTTAGTATATTTATAAAACTTTAGAAACTTACCGCATTCGTTAATGCTTATTTTGAACAAAATGAAAGATTAGAGTATTATGAGTACCAAAAGCAAAAATTAAAATAAATTTTCAAAACTTTTATGCTGAATCTAAAAATTTTGGCGAATAAATTTTTTAGGGATCACTACTCATGACCCACTTAGATAATTGGGCACTCGAAATTTTTTCTTAAAAACACAGAGGTTTCAAAAAAGTTGCAAAAGTGCTCATAATAGTTAGAATATAAGTACTTTAAAGATAATATAAGTACTTTAAATTAACTCAAAAAATAAAATTAATTAAGCAAAAAAATAGCAACCTGACAATTAAAACTAATTTGTGGACTATAATGACTTGTTATTAACAAAACTTATCATTAAAAGATCAAATTTAAAGCCATTTTTAATTGAAATAAAGTTATTTCAAGATCAAGTTTAAAGCCATTTTTTCTTGAAATAAAGTTATTTCAAAATCTTTCTGTAAAAAAAAAATCTTTCTGTAATTTTAATTCAAAATTTTTGAGTTTTTATCGTTTAAAGGTTTGAACTAATAAAATTGAAAAAATAACAAACTAATTTTCAATTTTTTGTTATTTTTTGAAAACAAAACATAGTAGTTTTAAAACTACTTTGTTTTGTTTTCAAAAAATTAAAAAAAAATAAAATAAAATAAAAATTGGTTTGTTATTTTTTTTAATTATATTAACTCAAACAATAAAAACACCAATTTTATTAACTTTAAACGATAAAAACACAAATATTTTGAATTAAAATTACAGAAAGATTTTTAGTATTGAAAATTTTTACTTTGATTTGTGTTTATTGAAAAATTAAAATCACTGCAATTATTTTAAACTAAGTAATTTCAATAAACAAAACAACCGGTAATTTGAGCATGCACTTGGGCTTATCATTTGCCGTAAAAATTTAATTCCCGGGAATCCGGGACAAAAATGATTAATTTCCCGGGATCCTGGGAAATCCCGGGATTAGGTAACAAGGAGGGGGGGGGATGAATAAGTTCAAACAAATACAAAAAAAAAGAGGTTTAAATACTATTACTTTTAACAAGAAAATAAAGACAAAATAATTCTTAGAAACTAAGGCACTCAAAATAAAACAAATATAAACTTCAATAACATTATATTTTGTATATATTAACTTTTAAAATAATTTTTTAAAAAACATAAATTGTCAATAGCGCTATCACTTAACTTAAATGTAAAGATATTAAAAATGTTATTACTCAAAAATTGAGTAAAAATATGTGTAAAAAAGTTCCCGGGGTTCCCGGGAAATTTAATTGAAATCCCGGGATAACAGGATGGTTTTTCACCTCCGGGATCCCGTTTGAGAAGCCCTATGTTATCTTTAAATAAAATTGAAAATAAATGTTTCCATGCTTTTCAAATAAAAATGAGCGTATTTTTAGCTAACATAATTTTCTTTATGAAAATTTAAATACCATTACTTTAACATCAAAACTTTGAATTGGAATATTTGTACATCAATCTGATTTAGGTTGTATTGAAAAATTAAATCACTTTTTTCCTGAGTTTAAAAAAATAATATATATATATATATATATATATATATACATATATATATATATATATATATATATATATATATATATATATATATATATATATATATATATATATATATATATATATATATATATATATATATATATATATATATATATATATATATATATATATATATATATATATATATATATATATATATATATATATATATATATATATATATATATATATATATATATATATAAATATATATATATATATATATATATAAATATATATATATATATATATATATATATATATATATATATATATATATATATATATATATATATATATATATATATATATATATATATATATATATATATTTATATATATATATATATGTATATATATCCTAGTTTCAAATGAAACTAACAATATAACTAAAAATACCATATGCAAGCTAACCAATGAGCACATATCAAAAAGATGAACATCCACAAAACTAATGTAAAAATGTTGCTATCCAAGTATGGAATTAACTTCTTAGGAGCAAACGTTAATCGTAACAATCGTATCAATATTAATGTTTGAACTGCGTAAATGAAGTTCTGTAGAAAAAAATGAATACTTTTTATTAATTTTTTTTTTATATGCAAAATTAATAATATGTTTTTTTAACATATTATTAATTTTGCATATAAAAATTTTGTTTTATAAACATAAAAAAAAAATCTCATTATTTAAATTGTATTTAGAATTGCTAAATACAATTTAAAGTCTTTATAAATGTTACTACAAGTAAAACATGCATTAAAAAGAATAGAAAAATTTTACAAAGAGAATGAAAAAAAAATTTTTACTGTAAAAGTTTTAAACTTAAAAACTTGTTTATAATCAGTTTATATAAAACCTATGATATAGCACATACACTACATGCAGACTTTTTATTTCGTTAGAATACTTTTTAATGTAACAAGGTAGACATTTTCAATGAAAAATGCGGTTTTTTAATGGAATAACAGTTAGTAGAAAATTAGTTATGTAAATTATGTGTTATTACTATTTTAATTTCAAAAAAAAACTATATTTCTATAGAAGTATAATTTCAAGAAGAAGAGTTGAAAGATTTTGGGTTAAATGTCAATACCACATCTATATAAACATACATTTAACTAAATTTTTTTACTTCAAGTGTAAATTTGAAATGCAAATTCGAAAAAAAAAATAATGCTTTATCATTGTTAAACGACAGTAAAAAGCTTGTTAAATGTGTTGAATGAAGAGGAAGATTCGTTAAAACTAACGCAAATTCTTAAACAGCATACAATTAGATCGTCAGCGGGAATTCAAGTTTTATAAAAAAACATGGTTAAAATAAAGTTTTAAAGTCCGAGACCAACGCTATGTCAAAGAGTTTCAAGGCTAGGATCAAAACCAAGGCTTTAATTTTTGGCCTTCAAGACAAAGCCAAGATCAAGGCCAAAGAGATTATCATATCAAGTATTACAAATATAATGCAGCATTAAAATTTATTATAAAAATTAGTATCCATAAACTATGTCTTTCGCAATTACATTGTATGAGTTTCCATTTACAAATAGCATTTTTGCAATGTTTTGAAAAATTCATTTCGTCTCAACTATAATTTCCATAATGTCAACTACATATTACATTTCATAAATATGATTTATGTTTATACTTAAATATGTTTTAAATAGTTTGTGTTGACACAATACCCGTCACTTTTTCTGCATTTTCTGCACCTCCTGCATTTCCTTTCGTGGAACTTTTTTTTATGGATTCATGCAGTTTTAAAAATAATCGAAAAGAAAATGCAGGCTATAGACTGTAAGAGTAAAATTCAATTTTGCATATTCAAATTTGTTTTCGAAAATTCAATAAATAAATAATGTTTTAGTGTGAGGTGATGATGACATGTGGGGTGTGATTATGGTGTGGAGACGACATAAATTTTATGCATTAAAACCTTAGTATTACACATCAAAACATTAAAGTTGTTGGAGTTTAGTTATAGACGTTCTCGGTGAGAGACTATGTGGTCTTCTTTTGGTTTTTACGTTTTTATTCTTTATTTATAATGATATCTTCATTTGTAATTTTTCATTGTATATTTGTACAAAGATTATAACAAATAGCAAAAAATATAACAAGACTTGCGACAAAGCAAGTGCTTAATTTGCTTCTCAATCTTATAAATCTGACATTTGTACTCAAAGGTAACAAAATCTTAAATTCTTCGACGTAATACTTGATAAACAAACAAGTTGGAAACAACACATTGAACATCACATTGATAGAAAACAAAATTTCAAAATATATTTGAACTATATGTAATATGTATAAAAACTGTTTAAAATCATTTTTCATTTTTGTATAGCTATAAATATTTTTGTATAGCTATAAATATAGCTCTCAGTATCTTTTAAATTATAAGTTCGACCCAAATTTTTAAAACCCTTTCAAAAACAAAAAAAAAAAACAAAAAAAAAAACAGCTTCATGGTTATGACTTATCTCAAACTCTCTTGTGCTTGTTTAGAAACACTTTCGCTTTTATATATCATGAAGTTTATCTTAATTTATATTTATAATAGAAGGAAAAAAAAAAGGAAAATAAAATTCACAAAATTTAAAAACAAAAACAAAAAACTTACACTTTCATTATAAAAAAAAGATGATGTCAAACATGACAATCCAAAAACAATATGCAACGGAAACCATCCTTTTAAGTAATCTGACTTTATTTTTTTTAAATCCGTGACTAGAACACCCTTTTTGTCTACATACGTGGTAAAAAAAGTCAACCCAATGTCGACTAAAAACGCGATGTCAAAAACCGTATCAAACGCGTTGAGGATTTTAGGATATTTTTTAAAACAAATCGAAAATGGAAGAACTATTGCAGTGTATACTTTAATAAACAGCATAAATGAATCCCAGCATTTTTTCAAAATGTGATCTTGAGAAATAACATACTCTGGTAACTTAACTTTTTCTCGTCCATAGAATGGTATAAACATTTCTTCGTAAAAGCTGATCATCTAAAAAAAAATAGGTATTTATTTTTCAAGTTAAAAGATATCGTGGAATACATCTATTTAAAGGTCATGGTCCAAAAGATCCGAACACTCACATGTTCTGCCAATACACTAAACAACAAAGCCATGGATGATAACGTAGTTTTTAACCAATTGAAAAATATTTAATATGCTCTATATAATATAATATAAAACCATGTGTATTTCAATCATTAATACTGACTATAACATCTATAACCAAACATGCTAACGTACAGCTTTTAACAAAAAGCAACTAGTCTGAAGTATAAACATTGGTTTAAATAAGTATAAACAAATGTTTATGCTTACATAAACTACGTTTATAGAAATACATTAAGTAAGTAACCTTAGTAATAGTATGAATTGCACATTCTAACAGCTAGTGTCTGTCCGCTTTCTCTATGCTATCGTTTTAACTTGACTTTATCTGGCTTTCACTTAGTTCCTTCGTTCTTCACAAAATCACTTACTCTAGGTCTGCGAAGCGGATAATAATGCTCTTAAGTGGGCTGAACTCATCTTTGCGGACCTTGGTAATGTGGCCTCTGTATAGCAACTAGCCGTGCTGACCACATGCAAAATTTATAACCCTCTTAACTTTGCCTGTATTTTTTTTAATTAAATAATAGCCACTTTAAAATAATAAGAATAATTTTGATGAAAGTAAATACAATTATTCTCATATTATTGATTGCAACATTATTATTGGTTTTGACATTATTATTGATTGCGACATTATTATTGATTGCAACATTATTGTTGATTGCAACATTATTATTGATTATTTTTGTAACTATTGTTTGCAATTTTGATTAGGAAAAAAAAAAACATTGTAAATCTCAACAAAATAGTGTTTAAAAAAAACAAAAAACTTACTTCTTCTAATGACATTTTTTTATCAAAATTATTATTTTCTAACTTCATTTTGTTTTTTACCATTACACGCCTAGCAATGTTTCGCCATTTTGTTTTAGGTGAATCTAGCTCTGAAAAGTAAATACGTAAAAAAAAGTTTTACGTAAAAAAGTGATAACCTAGCAAACATTTTAAAAGTGAATTTTACAATGGACCTATATAGGCATTTTACGAGGTTCATTGGAATTTTGCTCGTCGGTTACTTAGTAGATTATTCGTGAAATCCGCTAATAGTGGCCGGCCAATAACTTTCCAACATGTGATATAGTAGCTAATGATCATACGAGCCATTTTTGACAGCTTCTGTTTATGATACACTAAGTAGCCGATGAGCAAAATTACAGTGGACCACTCAAAATGCCTAAATAAATCTATTAAAATTTCTGTTATAGAATTTTTGATGAGAAGTTCACGCCTAATATTTTATTGATAAAAAGACTCCAATAATTTTTGTAAAATTAATATTTCCTAACAAACATTTAGTCCAAAAAAGACGTTTTTAATACGTCTTTTAGACGTGTTAGTCGTTTTATATACGCTTAAAAGACGTCTTTTTTTTGGCCGAATGTTTGCTGGGTTGTTTATGCTAAAATATTTAAAAGAGTTAAAATTTTAGTGAAATGTATTATATTTTTGAAAATTAGAGCAAGCATTAGAAATCTTGAACTCTCTGAAATAAGAAAATAACAAGTTAGTATTTGAGATAAAAATTGCTAATTTATAAACGTTTGTGGTTTTCTAATAAATTTAGATTCAACTTTTTAAAATTTACAAGAAAAACTCACCGTTTAAAGATTTTTTTAAATATCCTATTTCGTTGAAAAATATTAGTATAAGCGTTTGTTCAAGGTTGCAGTTGAATACAGGAATAGTTGACACTAAATACCATGCTTTAAAGCCTATTGAATGAAAAAATATATAGAATATCGTATTTTTGGATCTTAAGGTTTTAATTTTTATCAAAATACCTGACGCATCATAGAGAACCATCTCCACATTTTCTTTCTTGTTTAAATCTATGGCTTCTTTATATCTTTTAATCGAAAGTATATTAGTTTGTTTTCCAAAAAGGAAATCGAGATAAGCATTTTTTTTAAGTACTACAGTACGTAAAAGTTTTATTTTTTCCGAAAATTGTACGCTACAGTACAGTATTGAACGATTCAACGTAACAGAGCTGGCAATTATAAAGAGACCTCCTAAAAAATCAAATATTTTAAAAGCAGTCATTAACTAAGCGAAACAAAAATAGAAATTTTTAAAAATCTAACCAATATCTTTAGCTTTTTCGATAATAGTTTCCAAAAATCGGTTTTCATTGGAATCCTCCATTATTTATTTTTACTATTCTTAACAATAATGTTTAAAATTAAAAGTTTACTTCAAATAAGTTCTACAACCACTTGTATTGTGCAATTAAGCAAAGTAAAAGTGTTCATTAGATAAATATATATTTAGTTTTTGACGTTTTTCCATGTTATTAAATTTTTATTAATTTATTTTTTGAACTTATCAACTAATTTGTCTGAGATGCAAATCGTTGATTTTGAAACAAATCAGTAATAAGCAAAATAAGTTTTTAAAATAGTGTTTGCTTGTAACCAAAATTTTGATTTAGTTATTATTCAAATTTACTGGTATTGTTTTATGAATATATATATGAATATATATATGAATATATATATATATATATATATATATATATATATATATATATATATATATATATATATATATATATATATATATATATATATATATATATATATATATATATATATATATATATATATATATATATATATATATATATATATATATATATATATATATATATATATATATATATATATATATATATATATATATATATATATATATATATATATATATATATATATATATATATATATATATATATATATATATATATATATATATATATATATATATATATATATATATATATATATATATATATATATATATATATATATATTTATATATATATATATTTATATATTAGAGCCTTGCGAAGCTTCAAAATTTCGAATCGAATCGAAATCAAAAATATGATTCAAGATACGAATCGAAAATTTTTAAAAATCGAATTCTCACTTATTTTGTTTTTATTGTGGGTATTTTAGATATTTTGCGCTTTGGTGCTATCAAAATAACGTTACTTATTCTCTTAAATATCTTTTAAATCAGTCATTAAAAAGATTACCCAGGGCAAGAAGCATCAATAAAGAGATTATACAATTGCTTTATTTTATTTTATTTTGAAATATATATTATTAAATAAAAAATGCTTAAATTTAGACTTCAAAATGTTGATTCGAAACGTGATTCGAATCGCGAATCAAGACCTGCTTTGATTAGAGATTCGATAACTAAATAAAATTTTTGATCTAATAACTAAATAAAAATTTTGATCTTGTTTTGCATACTTCTAAACGAAGTTTTTTTAAAGTAAAGGAAACCTGTTTTTGGTAATTATAGTGCACTTCTTAGACCTTTTTTTCCATTTATCTAATATTGACCTCCATGTTATTTTTAATGGTCTGTAAAATGCAACATCTATTAGCTAACAGCCACTAGATGTTGCATTTTACACACACTTCCTTACACTCTTTTGTGTACAGATTTTTTTACAGCACGTACGACTATATCAATGTTTTTCGGAATTTGTTCGTCGTTAAAATGATAAATTTTTACCTTGGAATATTATTCAAATAGTACTTATAAATTTAATTCTTCTGGTACGGACACCATTTTTTTAATTTTTGATAGTTATCTAAATACAAGTAAATTAACTTATAGAGAGCTAAATGAATAAATGTTATTAAATGAGCATTAAAAAATAATTTAGTTTGTGGCATTTAAGAGTCAGTTAAAATCAGCCTGGATTTTAGTAACTATTCATTTGTTGTGTTGTTGTTTTTGTTGTTGTTGTTGTTGTTGTTGTTGTTGTTGTTGTTGTTGTTGGCACTTATAAAAATAAAATTTTAGTACATAAGTTACCGTGACAAAAAAAACCTATGGCGGGGTTTTAGTTATTGAGGGTTAAAAATTGATTTCAAAAACTCTTTTATAACAAATGGTACAAAAATAGTTTATACCAGTTTTTCATTGTCATGAGGAATTACAAGTCACAAATAGAATAAAGCTAAAATTTGCTTTGGGAACTTTCCTTTTGGGAAAATTTTAGGGGAAAAATGAGTCAATTTTGACACCTTTAAAATCTGAAAAACTATATAAGATTGAATTAAAAGTTTTATGTTGATCAATAATTTGTTAAGAACAATATGTTGAATAACATGGCATTAATGAAAATGTTGAATGACGCAAATCAACAAAATTAATTATACATTAGCTTATTAAAAAATTGAAATACCATAATTTCTTTAATGAAGCTTTAGTATTTCCAGCTAAAGGTTTTTATTAAATTTTTTTTTTTTTTTGATATTTTACGGGCTCCAGGAAGTTCTAACGGTCTTATCACAGAGCTCCGTGGAATAGCATTTAACCAGGAAGTTCATCCTTACCAGTGTTACATATATGGCCAGATACATTTTAGTTTCATTTTCAGGAAGAATTACTTTGCGCAACAATGATTTGTTTTCTTTCAGCATTAGATCAGTTTTATACCACAGTTGTGGGTAATGGTTCAACTTTAAATCAAAGTGTATATCAGTATTATCCGCTTTTTTGCAATAACTGTAAGTCCATTAAAAGTGACACAGCACTTACTTTTTTGTTTATTTGATGTATTTGGTCAAAAAATCTAAAGAAAAAATGTGTTCTTTTTTTTAAACTTTGCTTAATTGAACTTAAGATCGTTTAAACAATAGTTTAGTTATAGTTGTGGCTGAGAATAAAGACTCTCGTCCCTGGAGACAAGGCCCTATATTAATAGCTTTTCCATAGTAGACGTCTTCCATAGTAGAAGTCTTCACCATTGACTGACACAATACCAAGATAATAGTGTTGTATCATTCATAACAAACCAGATAAATGAGTGTAGACTTTAATTATACTGCCAGTCATTAAACATTTTTTACAAAAGTAAGAGGTTGATCTATTTATGTGTGTCAACTGAGACATAAAATATCTATCTTTGGAGAAGAATCGATTCAACTGATCAAATATTTTGTTATTCTTGGATTCAGTTTGAATATAAACTCTCATCTGACTGGAATTTGTAGAAGTTGGAAGACAATTTGTGTTTTTAATAGAAAGGTAAGTAAAGCTATATGGATATGCTCGTTAAACTATCGGCATCAAGTTAAAAAAATTTGGAAAATATGATAACAACTGCAATCTTTCTATATGTGCCTACGAAGAAACTAAGTGTGTCTTAATTGCCCTGTTAAAAAACTCCGTAGTATTTATTTTCTGTTGTTATTTTCCGTTTTCAATAAATTACGGTCTCTTACCTATAATTTTAAGACTATTGAGATAATCACATCATTTATATGATTTTGCCCGTATTTATGATAAAGAAAATTACCGTAACTTTAAATTACGGATTTTAACCGTATATTTTAGTATAGCCTCTAATTTGCAGAGTGGCATATTTCTTTTTCAAGAGGAGAAATTATACACGTATGTAATTTCAAGTTAGAGATTTTAATATATTTATATTTGTTTTACTGGAACTAAAGTGCTATATGTTTTTCAAGAAGTGCATTCGCAAAATGTTTTCTTTAATTTAGATTAAAAACGCTGTTATAAATAGATATAGATATTTATTAAAAATAGGTACTTCTGAAAATTAGTTTCCTATATTATATAGGTATACATGGTATAAAAAACTTTTATTTTGTATTAAATTTTTTAAAGTTCATATTATTTAGTGTTACTGAGAAATTCATTCCTCTACATAGCTGGGAATAATTGCTATGTAAAAAATAAGAATCACAACGGCTACATTTATTTAAAGTGCAAAAATTATCAACTATGTGTTGGAACTGCAAAAATACGCGAAGAAAGTGATTTACCTAAAACAATGCGGTTTTTTTTTCAATTGGATAATTAATGATGGATGTGCGAATCGGATACCAAATTGAATCAGAGTTTGCACAGTTGTTTGGAAATTTGATACCCTACTGGCAATATTTGTTTTATTTAGTGAGACGAAATTGGATTTTTCTGTATCCCACATGTAGCCCAGATGATTAAGTTTTTCATTTTGTATTATTTGATGGTTTTTAGGGTTATCTTGCAATTAGTTACTAGTCGCTTCTCGGAAAGCAAAACTTCCATATTGACAGCATTGAGTTTAATGCCGTTTAAGTTATTGTAATTGTTACACGTTGTTACACGTTGTTACACGTTGTTACACGTTGTTACACGTTGTTACACGTTGTTATAAACCTTTTAAGATCAGATAGAGTAGAGTTAAGTAGAATGAATGAATTTAATTACAAAAAAAAACATTAAGTTGCAGTTTCATTCTTTAGTGAACGAACTTCTAAAATTTCTTTAAAATTTGAGCAGCAACTATTGTTTTATACACTTACATTGGAGGTCGGGTGAATAAAAAAAAAACAGCATTTAAAAAAACTCAGCATTTTTGGAGTAATTGCATAGGTTTACCTAAGTAAAAGGTTTAGCAAATTTGCTCAAGTTTCTATTCACGTAAAGTCACGTAAAACAGCAGCCGTATTCACATCCCTCCGTTAAACCCTGCGATAAGCTATCGGCTGGTTAAAAGCAAAACGGAAGTTTTTAACGCCAGCGATAAAACAAACTCGTATTCTTATGTCTCCGTTTAGTTAACGGCAGGAGAAAATTTAGTTGTTAACGCCAAAATCTAACCCTTCAGTTAAAACTGCTATAGGAGAATTTTTCTTTTATATTAAGAAAAATAAAAAATGGTATCCAAACAAAACAAACCTATTGAGTTTTCCTCATTAATATCTATTAGATAAACTGTTTATTATTAGTCGTACTAGAAATAAATAAGTTTACTTTTATGCTAAATAAGCATTATTATATAAAAATATATTATATTTTATGTTATAAAATAAATTATGTTTTAAATTATAAATTTTTTTTAAAATATAAGATATATTATCCTTGAGGTCGCGACCGCGTCACAAAACGAGCTACCATCTATATAAGATGTAACGATATATATATATGAATATGTATATATATATATATGTATATATATATATATATATATATATATATATATATATATATATATATATATATATATATATATATATATATATATATATATATATATAAATATATATATATATATATATATATATATATATATATATATATATATATATATATATATATATATATATATATATATATATATATATATATATATATATATATATATATATATATAATTATATTTAGATGAATAAAAACAACTGATTAGCGGGACTTAAAGTTTCATGCCCGAAGGCAATCATCAGCCGTTAATACAAACAAAAAACGTAAACAAACCGTTACAGAAACGTAAAAATTACTGTAGAATGACATCTGACGTTATAAACAAATCTACGTAAAAAAACAAAAAACAAAAAGCCGTTTAGTTTATAAATCCCCTGTGTCAAATAAAGATAATAGGAATTTTTTTGAATGCCGACACTGAGATACGATTTCGTTTTTTTTATTCAGTAGATTTTTTCCATTATGCGATAAAATTACATATTTTTCGTAGAGACAAAAGTGGCATATTTTTGTTGCTAGATTGTAAGGTTTACAACGTTTGACAATTTTCCATTCTATAATGGGCTTTATGTTTTGGTCTTTTAAACTCCATATTTCCTTAGATAGTTCTGTGTCATTTCTATATTTAATTGATGCAAATGATTTGAGATGGTTTGCGTATCTTAGTTTAAATGGTGTATTACTAATGCCAAAATATACTTTTTTATTACGATCATGATGACTGGAACTTACGGTTGCTTGATAGACAATATTGTCAAATAAACATTGATTGTTCAAAGGGCAAAATGCTTTATCTACGCAGTTACATTGGTTGGTTTTTAATTGATTTTTGTTGTGTAAAATTTTGGAATTATGCGAATTTATGATAGATTTTAGGTTAGGCATGCAACTGTAGCTAATCTTAACAGAATTTCGGTAACATAAACATACTGAGAAAGTATTATTGCTTCACGACTGAAAGTTTTGCAATAACTCAGGGCTTTCAAAACGTTCGCCATGTTGCCCCGCTTTCCCCTATATATATATATATATATATATATATATATATATATATATATATATATATATATATATATATATATATATATATATATATATATATATATATATATATATATATATATATATATATATATATATATATATATATATACACAGTATCGGACAAAACAAGTGCAACCAAATAATACTAATTTAGTTTCTTTACATAAAAGTGTTGCATTTTTTCAATTTAGAGAAATAACTATGTAACTGTTTAGAGACAACGTTCTTCAAGTTTTATTCATCACAAAGTTCATTATTTGTACACAAAAATTAATAAATTAATCAAAAGTATTTAAAAAAAGTTGATTTCCTTCTGGACAAAACAAGTGCAACTCCACAAAATGTTGACTAAGCTGTATTTTGCTATTAATATTTCGTGGCAAATCCTTTGTTGTCGATCACAGCCTTGCATCTTCAAGGCATAGATTCGATCAGGTGATCAATGAAACTTTGTGGAATCGCTGCCCAGGCCTTTTAGATTTGTTCAAACAGTTTATCCTTATTACGAACACCTTTACGAATAATTCTGCGGTTGACGATCTCCCACAGGTTCTCGATAGGATTGAGATCCAGGGATTAAGGCGAAAAATCCATCACTGATAGGTGGTTGTCTTGAAACCACTGCTTGACTACTTTTGCAGTGTGTTTCGGATCGTTGTTGAATGGAATATGTCAATAAAACCCATTTTATTGGCATATTCCATTCAGCATGAGGTAACATAACATCTTTCAGGATATTCTTATACATGAAACAGTCCATTATTCCATCGATTCGATGTATTGGACCTAGACCGTTAGCAAAAAAACACCCCCAGACCATTACATTGCCTCCACCATGCTTCACGGTCTTATGACAGTAACGTAAATCGAGGCGTTTTCCGGCCGGTCGACGTTCACGGCAAATGCTATCTCTTCCAATGACGTTGAACTTCGATTCATCACTGAACAGGACAGTTCGCCATTTCTGCACATTCCAGTCAATATGAGATGTGGTAAACAGGAGTCTTTTTTTCTGGTTCTTTAGTGAAATCAGCGGTTTCTTTGCAGGGCGTTGAGAAAACAATCCGGCTTCAACAGCACGTCGTCAGATTGTTCGGTTTGATACAGACAGCTCTAACTGCTTTTGTATCTCGACTGATGATATCCAGGAATCCTTCTTGACGGATCTGACGATCATAGAATCTTCTCTAGAAGTGGTAGAACGCGGTCTTCCACCTTTGTTATCAGCTGCAAACTTCCCCGTAGAACGATATTTGGAACATAGTCTTGATACGGTCCTTTTTTTCACGCGATATTTATCACAAATACTTTTTTGTGACATTCCACTTACGTAATCGGCAATAATTTTCTTTCTTAGTTCCAATCCAAGACTGTCGGGAGTCATTTTTGCACTTAAAGTCATAAAAATAATAAAAATAAATAATCACGCTTCTCAAGGCTTACCGTGTTACATTTATCTTGTGATGATACAATAATGCTCTGTGGAACACAACGTCTTGGTTGGATGTGGACTGTATTGATGTAATAAAACACTTGTTGTATTTCACTTCTTGTATTGATGTTCTTCGATAAAACACTTTGATAAAACTCACTTTGATAAACTGTCTTGATAAAACTGAGAGATTGACTTCCATATACTGAGTGAATTACATTTCGGTTTACATGTCTCTTATATAGTAAAATGAACCTGTGTGAACCTGTTCTGGAAGCGTCTGAATGCGTCTGGATGCTTCTGAATGTTTCTGGATACTTCTGCATGCTTCTGGATGCTTCCAGATGCTTTTTCTGGAAACTCTTATATAGTAACTCTTATATAGTAAAATGAACCTGTGTGAACCTGTTCTGGAAGCGTCTGAATGCGTCTGGATGCTTCTGAATGTTTCTGGAAGCTTCTGCATGCTTCTGCTGTGACTCCAGACTCAAGAACTGTTTGCTGTGGTAGTATAGTTTGTTTCGTTTTTAAGGCATGTAAAATTAGGAACACTTTTTAGCAGTGTTTGATGTTGGTTGCAAATGTTTTGTCCAATGTATATATATATATATATATATCATATTTATATTTATATGTATATCATATTTATTATATATATGAAATTATATTTATTATATATACATTATATATATATATATATATATATATATATATATATATATATATATATATATATATATATATATATATATATATATATATATATATATATATATATATATATTATAAATTATAAATTATATATTATTTATTTGAGTATATTTTTTTGAGAAAGTTTAAAATGTTTATAGAAGTAAAAAAGGAATTTTAATATTTACAAAAAGTTGTCTACTTTTTTACAAGCTTTTTTATTCACCAGTTCTTGATCTTTCAACCAGATAAATCTTAATAAAACAATTTTTTTCGATTTTAAATTAAATAGTAGAATGAAATATCGATGCGCAGCATTATAAATATTCACTTTATGATTATTTTCGGGGATCTCATGGAAAAAAACTGCATTTCAGGGTTCATTGTGATTTTTCTATATTTATTTTCCTTGTCAAAAATTTTGTTTCATATCATGAAATTTTGTTTCATTCATCATCATGGGACGATATTTTGCTTGAAGCTAAAGCAACGGCTTTAGGACAACAGTAATTTCTCGTGGTCGTTTCGCAATTAGTTTTATAGCACCAATCCGTTTTAAAGCTGACCGTCTGGTGTCTGAATACTTGTAAAGCAAGATCTAGCTATCCATTCAGTAGGAGTGCAGCTGAAAAAAAAATTTTTTTAAAAAACTACTTTTTAAAAGATTTTACTCATGATGCATCAGCCTGCGCTAATTTATTCCAATGCGTTTGGTAAAAAAGTATTGATGTTCTCATTAATCTTTGCTTAGTTAGAGTTATAAACAGTTTATTTCTTTTTAGAATTGTATGTTGAGTTTAATGAGAAAGATTGATATAACATTTAGCCAATTGTGAATGATAAACAATTTTTTATTGCACTGCAATAAAAAAAATGTTAATCATTTTCAATTGGCTAAATTTTATATCAGTCTTTCTCATTAAGTCTTTCTCATTGCTGCAGTTTGCAGTATAAGTGCGCGTTAAATTATACCAAATTATGATTTGAGATGGAATAATTAGGTTTGAAAACAAAACTCTAGATGTGATTCAATGTACAACATTTTTTGATTGCTGGAGAGCTCTGGCACTGAAAAAATTAAGTTTTGTTGTGCCAGTTGTGTGAATAACTTAGAACTCCTATTGCGGTATTATATTTAAATACTGTTGCTTTTTTTGATATTTTAAGTGCCCCCAAAAGACCTAATGGTCTTGTCACATATCACCGCGGAAGTGCATTTAACCAGGAAGTTCACGCCTCCTTCCTTACCGTGACGCGAAAATATGTCCAGAGCTTGTTTCAAACCTCGATCTCCTGCTTATAAAGCATGCGCTGTAACGACTGCGCCACCGTAGCAGTAGTTCTGTTTGCGGAATTTCATTTGTCTTTAGAGTGTTTCAGTATATATGGAATATTTTTTTGCGTATTCTGAGTATTATTCTTTCTTTCATTTTTTGTCAAGTGAAAAATTGCTAGTAATTTTGCATTATTACTTAGATGTTCAGTAGTGCACATTTAAAATAATAATGTAAAATTTACACAATTCTACTATACTTAATCCTTCCTTTTTTTTTTAACAGTGATTAGAATTTTGACTAAGAACCCAGAAGTCCAGAGTTCGACATCGGTTCTGGTCCAAAATCAACAATAATAAGAAGAAAGGCCTAATAAGCGACATTGGTAAAGAACTTAAAAGATAAATGCTCTTCCGCGGTGCTCAGTGAAAGACCCTAAGGACTTCTGGGAGTACTTTATTAATCACACACAAAATGATTTCAAATTTCATTGAAATATTTTGGAGTTCTCAAGATACGGCTGTATAAAGTTTAGAATATCTCATCTTTTAAATTGTTACCAATGGCGCCTGTCATGTACTGCAAAGGAAGACTTAAAAAAACCTCAAGTAAAATAAATTTTAACTTAAGGTTTAAAAAAGAAAACAAAAAAAATTAACTTCATTAAATACTTATATTAACTGAGATATTTCAAAAGCCACTCTTTGCAGTAGATTGACGTCATATAGAAACCGTTAATAAAAACCAAACTAAACTTATAAACTTTTAAAACATGTTTTAAAGTCATAGTTGTCTTTATCAAATGTCTTATCAAATATTGTCAGTTATACCATGGACGTATTATAGCTGGAAGTGCAACGCTTAAAAGCATCGAAGGCTCCGAATACCATCACAAAAACCATGCGTGAAATATAAATAATCGGCAAATGAATGATATTTTCAAAAAATGGCTTATTATTTACGCCTATGCATTAATTTAAATTTTAAGTTAATGATGTTTTAAACAGATACTTCATGCTTATATAAATAAAAAATAGCTAGAAGTTAGCTGAAATGTTGCCAAATAGTTAGTTCTATAATTTAAATGAAGAGACTGATTTTTATGAGTTAATAGATGATTAAGCTTATGGCTGTTGGTTCAAAAGTATATTCCGTCACATACCTAAAATCCATACATATTAGCGTTACCATTAAAAAAAATGTATTTGTTTTTTCAATGTTAAAAATACCTTTTAAAATACATATTAGTACTATTCATTCCCATTCATCTCCATTGATTAAACTTAAAGTTCCTCTCAAAAACAAACTTTTTGAAATTTGACGGCTCCATTTAATTTTATTTGTCTCGATAAACACGCATCAATAACAATAATAATATTGGTTCATTACTTTGAAAAAATTTATTTGTACATTATATTTTAAATGTATATTTTGTGAAATTCAGTTAAAGTTATATATATTTTAAAATTATGTATAAATAAATTATATGCATATATATTTTATAAATATATAAATATATAATATATATATATATATATATTATATATTTATATATATTATATATTTATATATATATATATATATATATATATATATATATATATATATATATATATATATATATATATATATATATATATATATATATATATATATATATATATATTATATAGTATTATATGATAAACAAGCTTTTGAGTGACTACAGAGTGATCACAGCTCCTCTAAATTCCTCTAAAGTCCTCTTTTTGCAAAAAAAAACCTCCTCTAAAATCCTCAATTATACTCTAAAAAGTTAAAAATGTCATAAAATCTCCTCTTTTTTATTTTTTCATTTCTTGATGGTAACATAATGTTTGAAATTCATGGTCTGCAAAACCTGTTAACGACTGAAATGAGGATTGGATCGTAAAAAATCAATTTTAGAAAATAAATGTCAAAACCCCAGTTTTGTAGAAACATGGACATTAAACCTATGAAAAAAAATCTTTTAAAATCCTCTATTTTTATTCAAACTTTTTTAGTTTTGCAAAAAAAAATCCTCTAAATTAAATGCAAAATCCTCTTTTTCTTATAAAAATTTTATGGGAATGTCTTCTTAGGTTGTTACCCATTTAGCTCCAAGATTGTGTTTAAGCATTTGCCTAATATGTCCTAAGACATACAAACACTTAAGTAAGTCAGAATTTATCTTCTTTGTAAAAATATTTTTGGAAGCACATGAATTTTATCAATCCAGGATGTAGTATAATAATGATGCTATTTCAAAAATAACTTTAAATGGAAATATTAAAAATTTATAAGACCATGAGAAATATTTTCTAATGATCTTATAAATGACTCTCATTTAATCAAAACTACTACGTAATTAACTTACTACTAAATAATTTAGAAAACTCTTATTGGAACCAAAATTCTCAAAATATAATGGTAAGTTTGATGATTACAATAATGATGATGATGATGATGATGATGGTGATGATGATGATGGCAATGATTATTATTATTATGATGGTGGTTGTGATGACAATCATTATTTCTTTATCTTAAATGAATATGATTTTATGAATCTTAAAATTATAAGTCATTAAAACCTTTTTTAGGTTAAAGATCATGTGATGACGTAGTTACATTAAATATATATGAATAGGATCTTAGCATGTTTTATGATGTTGGTCTTTAAATCGGTCAAAAACTCAGAGAAGAAAGTATTCAGTTTATTCACAGTCAAAATTGCTTCTAAATTTAGCTGCAGAAGGAAGGGTGCATACTTTTTTAAATCAAAAAGAGTAAAGTGTTTTCTTAAATATTTCTGATATTTGAATTTTTAACGTTTGAATATTGCTGGTCATCAACTTAGTTACAGAAACTATCATGGAAGAATGCAGAAAGTTTGAAAAGTTGATACTACTGAAAAACTCTATTCTGCCAAGAAAAAAACCACGTCAATATATTAATTATCAAAATTGAATAATTATGCCTTGAGCTATAATTATCTATTTTATATCATAATTTATTTTTATACTTAAAAGTTAGCTTTTGTTAAACAAGTTTAGTATAGAAATTTGAATAGAATTTTGCGGTTTTGCTTTTTTAATTTTGTCTAAATTGTTCTTTATTGTGCATCTCTATTAGTGCATCTCTAAATAGTAAAATAACACTTGATTTAAAAATGTTTTGAATAGAAAATATTTTTTTTAAATATACTTAGGTCTGTAGCAAAAAAAGTTATAAAGCTAGAGCTTTAAAGTTTTGACTTTGATAGAGCCAATTATTAGAGTTTGTATAAATTTATAAGAAACCAAAGAAATTTCTCTAATTTGCCTCATTTAGAAATAAACTGATTATAAGAAGTTTATTAAAAAAAAAAGGGGTCCTAGTTACAAACAAATTTTTTGGTAAATGGGGGCACTTAAATTTGTTTTTTTTAAATTAGTTTTGGTCAATTTTAAATTACTTATTGTTAATTAAGATTTATAATCAGAGTAAATTTTTCAAACTTTAATTAAAGTAAAATTTTAACCTTTTATAGAACTTTTTATATGTTATTAATTACATACAAATAATATTTTTTTGTAAATTGCATAAACTTGATGCTCAAAACAATTATTATTTTCACTATTATATTCATTTTTTTAAAATATCAAAACACAATATAAGGTGAAACTCAAAATCTTTAAATCGAAAAAACAACCAGTTTTATAAATATTTGTTCCAAACTTATTCCACAACCAGGAGTCTAGCCTATTTTTGAAGGAAAGTACACTGGAGTACAAAGTTATTTGCTCTGGTAGTTCGTTCCAGTATTTTGCTGATCTATTATACAAATGATTATATCTTGGAAGACAGTTTGGAACATACTCACGCCTTATTTTAGAATGGTGACCACGAGACATGGAGTTAATATATTTTGGTAGATATTTATCATTAACTATATCAAAACGATGTATTAATTTAAAAATTTGGATTAAATCGCATCGAAGGCGTCGAAACTCAAGTGATGGTAGTTTTAATCTTTTTAGCCCTTCGCAGTATTGAAGATGCCTCAAGCTGTAAGCCTATTTTGTTGCTTTGCGTTTAACAGATTCAACCAAAGCCATGTCAGCTTTTAAATAAGGAGCATGGACACTCCATATTCAAGATGTGGTCTTATAAATACTTTATATAATTTGAGAGCCATTTTTTCATCAATGAAAGTAAATGTCTTTTCCAGCATACCAAGAATTTGTAAGAACTTAGAGACAACTGTTTGAATATGAGCACTCCACTTGAGGTTAGATATAAAAATAACTCCTAAATCACGTTCTTTAGTAGAGCTTCTTAGACATTGGTCGATTCCTTAGTTATTTTGCAGAATTTAATTGTAATGGGGGTTGTTTCGACCGTAATGAATGACGCAGCATTTTGAGGTGTTTAACTTAAGTAACCAAGTGTTTGACCACTCGTATACCAAGCGTAGACGATCCTGCAGTTCAGCAAAATTAGATTGCGATAAGATTTTAGAAAAAAGTTTAGTATTATCGGCAAATATCTCAGAAGTTTCAGTGAGTTTTGCAAGATCGTTTGTGTAGAGAATGAAGAGAAGCAGGCCGAGAACAGAACCTTGAGGAACACCACTGAGAACATCAACCCATGCAGAGTTGGTATTGTTAATTGTAATGCGTTGCTTTCTGCCCACTAAAAAGGATTTATTCCATTGAAGGAGTTTGCCGTTTATTCCGAAAGATCTTAATTTTAACAAAAGTCTGTTGTGAGGTATAGAATCAAACGCTTTGGCAAAATCAAGATAGATTACATCAATAAATTGGTGGGATGCTATGGAGGACGAAATGATGTCAAGAGTTTCTATTAGGTTAGTTACGCATGATTTATGATAAAGGAGGCCATGATGATTTGCAGAGAGCATTTTATTACCGTTCATGTGCTTTAAAATTTTGTACTTTACAAGTTTTTCGAAGATTTTACAGGCAATAGATGTTAGTGAAATAGGTCTATAATTTTCAGCAGGTAATTTATCTACCTTTTTTTTATAGATCGGACTAATATTTACTAATTTCCATCGACTGGGTACTACTCCGGAATTAAAGGATTCATGAAAGATTTTTGTTAATGGAATTGCAAAGCTTTTGGCACAAAACTTGAGTATGAAGGGATGCAGGCCGTCAAATCCGAAGGATTTATAAGGGTTTAGATCGGCAAGTTCCTGAATAATATCTGGGATAGAGAAATCCAAGTTTTCATTATAAATGCATTCAGAATGAATAACACTTTTATTTAGCAAAGGAAAAATTTCAGAGCTTTTAAGTGTAAACATAGATTCAAATTGAGAGTTCAGAATATCAACTATATCAGGAAGAGCTTCAATAATTCTGCCAGAAGTATCTTTGAGAGAGCGAATTCGATCTTTAATTTTTAGTTGTTTGTTGATATATTTGTAAACGAATTTTGGGATTTTGATATTATTTCTTTTTTGTGCCTTTTCTGCTATAAATATTTCAGCTTTTATTGAAGGATTAAGTCGATTTTATTTTAAGCTCACTATTTTCCCGTTTGGTAGAGCAGTTAATTAATATATAGTTAATATAATCCATATAATATATAGTTATTATAATCCAAGCGGATTTTTTTGCTCGGATCAATGTGGGGTAACCCGAGGACCATACTTTTTTTTTGTTTTAATCTTGGGAATCAAGTATGTGCAAGCAGTTTAAAAGTACTTTTTTTATTATTTATCAAGTTTAAAAGTAATTTTTTTAAATTTGAAAAGTATTTTTTTTTGTTTAGAAAAACGTCGCTTGAATACACTATTTTGACGTCTTTAGTAAATAAATCTATCAATAAGGATCTTTCAAGTAGTGTTGCGAAGGTAAAATTTACCGGAAAATTTTGAATCAAATTTCACTGGAAAATTTACATCACTACTTTATTACCTTTAAGACTATCGATAAAAAGCTCTGTTGCCCATACCACTTAAATAATTTTAATACTTACGTGCGCTCAATAATTATAATTCTCAGAATTGGTTAAGGACATCAGATTTTAGAGCGCACGCGCTACTTTGCGCGATACGACAGCGTTTTCTTGACATTATGTAAATAAATTTAACTCTAAAATTTAATAGACCCTAGACACAATGAAAAAAAATTTAAATTATTTAATAAAAACTTGCATTATTTCTAATAGAGTAAAAAAATTAAATTAACGAATTCAGAACAAAAAAGAAAAAAATTAATACATTACATATTCCGTTATATGCCTGAATTAACATTTGCATTATGAAATTTCATATTTCCTTCGAGATACCGATTTCATTGTAAATGCTCAATACGTGACAGGAATTTTGTTTGTAAATCTGTTTAATGGGACTAATGAATCCGAAAACATAGATATGTAGCATTAATTGTTATGGGACGTAAACTAAACTTTTTTAAAGCCGTCAAAATAGTAAAGCTATATTTACACAACACATTCCAGAAATAGAAAAACCTCAGCTGTCTTGACGTAAGGTAGACAAGATAATAAAAAATTCTTAAATTTCGCGATGACAAGACTTAAAATCTCAGTAAAATAAAGCATGGCATTAACTTCTTACAAGAAAGTGTAAACATCTAAAAACTCTTAAGGACATAGTTTAATAAACGCGCTTTTCCCGAAAGACGCATTAACATTACATCGAATATAGAAATAATACCTTTTAGGTAGTTAAAAATTAATAGCAACTATAAGAACCAACATTATAAAAAAGTTTAAACTTTTCCGAATGCGCGCACTTTAGTTTCTAATTTCATTTTTTTAATGAACTAGACAACGCGCTTAATTCTTTAAAAATACTATTAAAAAACTAACATGCAATAGCTTGTGGAACAGTGAGCAAAATCTTAAAATTTGATAAGAAAAATCCTCAAAATGAACCTTACTAAAAGTTACCCAGGGAATGCAATTCTTTCATTAAATGGGTGAAAGAAAATGTGGATGAATGCACATGAAAAGAATTAAATTTATAAGTAACATAATTGAATAATGACAATAACAACTTCCGTGATATGTTAAAAAAAAAAAGATGCCGCCAAATGTCTCAGGTTTCATAACTTCCTCTATGAATGTCCTTTTGATAACTGATGTAAATGTCTGTTAATGTTTTGATATAGATGACTTTGCAGGACAATTTAAACGCAGGTGCATGTCATTTACCATGAGCGGTTTATATTGGTAAACAAGCACATGAACTAAAAGTATGTATGTAGGGTCAGATGTATATCCTGATCAGAATGACTGGCATCAATCTATTAAAAAAAAAGTGGCAGAAAATCCCCAGTAACTGAGGAAAACTTAAGAAAAAAAGACTCAACGCCTTTGCTGTAAACCACTACCCAACTCATTTTCTGCTTGCATTATTTTCTGGTTTATAAGAAAGTATGCTATCTGCGTCTGATTCAGATCACCCTGAATCGTGAGTATTCTGTCAGTTGTCCCTGGTGCAAAATCGTTTTTAGCAGAGAACTGAATTTTCGCACCACTAAACTGAATAAATTCATGAACAGTCTTTCCATGTTTACCCAAAATAGCTCCGACAAGAACATCCGGAATTTCCATTTGAATTGAAACTGTGGTTTTAATTTGATTCGTTACACTACCAAAGTTTTGTCCCATTTGTCCGAAACCACCACCGGAATTTGAGCCGCCACCTAAACCCAGTTGATTAGCAAGTCCAGATTGTGAGAGAAGAGCTAAAGGGTTTTGAGTTAGACTGCTGAGTAACTGTTGCGATTTTTGATTGTGTTGGAGATTTCCAAGCATACTTCCTAAAGCAGAAAAACTACCTTGCAGGGTCTGACCAATATCATTATTTCCAAGGTGAGAATAGTTTGAGACTCCATTAGAATTTCTCCCTGAACCAGAGTAAGTTAAATTTTTGTTGCTCATGTTTTCAGCATCTGCGGCAATTTTGCCAATAACTTGTCTTGATGCTTCGATTCTTTGCTCAGTATTACCTGCTATTGTGATTATACGTTCCCCCATTACTTTCGATTCGTCACGACCAGATATCATTATTTTAGCTTTTGTTTCTTCTTGTAAAGATTTAATAGTTGAACCTCCACGACCTATAACTAATCCTGCAGTAGCATTAGGACAAACAATTTTTACTTTTTGTCCTCGATCTTCATCACGCATACCTTTTGGACCCTCCATGGAATCAGCATGCACTTTATCGATAATATAATTATGCAGGTCAATTATCTGACTAACATCACCAGTAAGAATAACAATTCTCTCTTCAGTGCCTGGATAAAACTCACCATTAGGAGACAATCGAATTTTTGCTCCATATCTACTTTGTAGCTCTCCGATATTTGCACCCCCTTTACCAATTATAGCTCCAGCAGCATAATTCGGAATCAATACTTTCAATAAAGGAGTAGATTCTAAAATAAAATTAAAAATCTTCAATAAAATTTTTGATATCACACACACGCACGCACGTACACACCACACACACAGTTCTTTTAATTCTCAATACTTTAAAAATTATTTGAATATTTATACATATATATTCATACACATATTAGGGCTATAACAAACTGTTTTTAAAAATGCCAGCTGACGCAACCTAAATGTGTTTTAAATAATAAAACAATACTGGGTTTAAAAAACTTTCAAATAAACTTTTTGGGTCTTTTTTTGAAATTGTTTGCTGCTACCCCCCAAATGTGTTCTATGTAATAAACACTAAACTAAAAAAAATTTTAGGGGTCGCTCAAGACCCTTAAACATTAAACAGGACAATAATATTTTGAAAGAAAATGTTCTTCAAATTATACCATCTTGGGTCTCAAAAGAAGTGAAATTTCATAAAACTTTCAGAAATAATAAAAACAATTTATGTACACAAATTAAAAAAGTTCATTTAAAAAAAATTTTTAAATATGTACTTTTTATTTTTGTTAAAAAATGATAGTTTTCAAGCCATAAAATCTTTATATAAAATGATTATTATTTTTGAAATTTTTATGATATTTCACTTCTGTTGAGACCCAACATGATATACTTTTAAAGAACATTTTCTTTCAAAATATTAGGGACCTGTTTGATGTTTAAGGCTCTTGAGCAGAAAATTTTGAAAAAAATTGTTTTTAGAGGGGCTCTAACATATATATATATATATATATATATATATATATATATATATATATATATATATATATATATATATATATATATACATATATATATACATATATATATACATATATATATATATACATATATATATATATATATATATACATATATATATATATACATATATATATATACATATATATACATATATATATATACATATATATATACATATATATATATATACACACACATATATATATATATATATATATATATATATATATATATATATATATATATATATACACATATATACATATATATATATACATATATATATATACATATATATATATATATAATATATAAAGAAAGGTATATGCAGCATTAGATGCACACTGGTAACATTATACTAAAATACTAAATAGGTAGCTGTGGGGACTTCAATACATACAACAACTATCTAGGTGAAATCTGCTACATCGACTGAGGTTTTTTTTTGCATTAATCTTAATTTTTTCCTTAATTTTCTGAAACATTCAATTAAAACACGGAAAATATATTATTCATTGTGTCCTTAGATATATACTATTCATTGTATAAATGTGAGTGTGTATATATATATGAAACTTTTTAGGGCACGAATCTACAATTTTCAACAGTGTAATTTTATTACACTAAACCTTACATCTTTACAACGACAAAAGAACAATTTTATGTTCAAGGTCTTAGAGAAACCTCTGAAAATTAAACAAGTTCTAATGGTTTTAGTACCTTAGCAGAGCCTTGTTATAACATTTTTTAGCATTATATTTTTAAACTATCATTTTGTTATTAAAACTCATTTTGTAAAATAAGATTAAAGATTTTTAAAAAATGTTGTGTGTGTATACAACATTCAAAATTGGCTGGAGGAAAATGCTATTGTGATAACCTTGGCCATAAATAAAGAAACAACAGCAAATAATAATGGCCACAGAAATTAATAGCATACTTTAAGTTGATTCTTGACAGAGTATTATCAAAGTTATAAAAACCTTGTTTATTGTATTTGAAGGTAATATTGTATATTTAATATGTTATTTTATCAAATAAAGATTATTTAAAAAGAACTGATACAAAAACTGAATATTATGCATAACTAAACAACTAAGTTTAAACAACTAAGTTTAAAACAGCTATCTACACAAACTAAAAACAACATTTTATTTTTAAAAAAATCTTTTTTTAAATAAAAATAGGCTTTTATGGGTTTCTTTAAACTAACAACTTTTAACTTTTTAAATGTTATAAACAATTATTTAAATTAATTACTGGCCTAAACAAGGCTGCCTGAATATTAACAAATAATAAAAACACTTATCTAACTTTTAGTGCTTAAAGATTAAGAAACGCTTCTCTCCTTTCATTTATTCGAGTAAGTAACAAAGACATTGAAATTAAATGTTGAAACAATTTATTAATTTAAATAATTGATTTTAAAAACGTTCTATAATATTGCTCGAAATTGATTAAGAATATTTGATGTTTAATTATTTGTTAAAAACTATCAGCTTAACAGGTATAAAATATTTAAACTTTCTATTATTTGTACAAGTCACTTGAGTAGGTTTCAATAGAAATTTGAAGAGAAATTTGCCTTGGTTCAAGATTAGTAGTAAATTAAGTAAATTGGCATTGTTTTTTGTATCGTAAATTACATAAAGTTAAACAATCTTTGCATCATATTGCATAGCGTTTTTTCGATACTAATTTAAGTACTTTGTCTTAATTCAATTAGCTATGTTATTGCGATATAAAGAATTATCGACTATAAGACTGGTCAATAATTAAACTCCTAGGTCAAAATCAAAAACTAATTAGGTAGATAATAATATATGCAAAATGCTAATTTGCACTTATGCCAATATTTGCAAATTTATTCGATACACTTATGCCAATTTGCACTTGCGCCAGATTTTGCAACTGCTTCTCTCTTATACCAATATTTTCAAATTCTTTTGGCGCACATCCTACTTCACACTTATGCGAATTTTTGCTTCGCACTCATGCCAGTTCACACTTATGAAACTCGCATTTATTCAGCCTCCTAATATAAACACCTGAGCACAAATTAGTAACACATAAACTCTATAGTTAAATATCTGGAAAATATGCATCAGGACTTTTTTGACTGCTTTAACTAAAATAATTAGAAATTTTTTGAGTGCTACAAACTGGAAAAATGTTCTTTATTTAATTTCAAGCAAAAAATTCTTTGTTTTCTGTTTTCAAACAGAAAACTTGGAACAAAAAAGTATTCTGTTCAGAAAAAAAGAACTTTACCACATCTATGGAATCATTTAAAAGGTGAAATTAAAAATTACAAGGAGTAGCACCTAAAAAGCACCCTACTTTAACTTAACACCAGATAATATTTTACAAGCTACAACTGAAATTAATTCTAGTGAGCCATGCAGGACTTTGTGGTTGTTAAGATGCTCACAGAAGTCCTTACCGACTTATCACATCACAGTTATTTAACTAGGAAGTTCACACTTGCCATACAAATGCCACTTATTTTATCTAGATAAAGTCAATCAAGGTTTGACACCAATCAGAAGGCTGGTGTCAAAACTTGGACCTCTTGGTTGTAAGCCAGAAGTCTAATATTTGCACTACGCCATGTGACTTTTAGTATTTCTTTTTACTTAACATGTTTTAAAAAGTAGAAATAAAGAGGATATATATATATATATATATATATATATATATATATATATATATATATATTATACAATAATTAAACCGCTTTAACCAATGATAAAAAACTATAGTACCCATTCATGCTGACGATAAAACTTGTTTTATTTTTTAGAGAATATTAAGTTGTCATTGTAAAATGCTATATAAAGCAACAATAGATCAACACTGAGAATTAGCTGTTTTTTTTTTTTTTTTTTTTTTTTTTTTTACATTATTCACCTCCCCAAGGCCCGAGGGGGCCACTACAGTCGAGGAGGCTACTAATTTTTTTGTGTTTTTTATTTTTTTGTTGTATTTCGTGGTACAACCCTCTCTCAACTCTTTAACTCCGAAACACGAACCTTAACAAGCAAGGCCGCTGCGCGGAGAAACTAAGTTGAGCGCGGTACTTCCAGGGACGTGATGGGAGTCGAACTCCGAACCTCTCGCTTACAAAGCGAGCGCTCTTCCCACTACACCACTGCCGCACCGTTTTATACAGTTTATACAGGCTTGGTTGGGAAGTGGGTGCTATTGCATTCTATTTCTGACCATTCATGTAATACTTGGTTACGACAACTCAACCCCACTTTTTTAGATGTTTCAAGAATATTCAAATTTTTGTATGTTTCCATGTTTGTCAGAAAAAGTCAAACACGTTAAAAACTTTTTTTTTAAAAACATTTTTCAACATAAATTTTGTAACATTAATCTTTTGTAATGAAAGGTTTTTATATTAGATTTACTAGTATTGATTATTTGAATTTTTTTTTTTTTATTAAATTATATAAAGTATAGTAAATTATGTAGACATAATAATTTTTTATTTTTTAAATCTAAATATTTCTAAATAATTTATACCATTGATTTTATAAAACAAGACTTTTAACAAAAACTACATTTTATATGAAATTTAAAAAATATTTATCATTTGACTTCTAAAACTAATAATAAAATTAACATACACAGGTTTTCACAGGAAGGTGTGCGATCGCACGTCTTTATATGACCACACAAAAAAATTTTTTTTAAGGATTTGACCATGGTTTTTGATATATTTTCAAAACTTAAAAATGCCCTACAAAAACTTACCTAAACTTATTTATAAAAAAAAAATTGTAAAAACACAAAAAAATCTTAACGAAAGAGAAAATAAAAAAAAAAAAAAAACACTTAGTTAAAGCAAAAACACAAAAAAATTAATAAATATA